>JAWNPG010000023.1:3862500-5062500 GCA_035045145.1 Drosophila meridionalis
ATGAACCTGATTGCCACGCTACTGGCGCCGGTGTTCAAGCAGGTGTGCCCGCGCTCCTACGACAACCAGACCAAGTACGAGCACGAGGCCTCCGACTGCCGCCTCGGCCTCGAGCCGGGCAAGCCCTTCTCGGGGGTAACCGCCTGCCTCGACTTCTGCGCCCACTCGCATCGCGACCTGCACAACATGCAGGACGGCTGCACCGTGCACGTGGCGCTGCTCAAGCCCACCAACCGCGACACCCACCTGCCCGAGGACGAGCAGTTCCACGTTCTCCCGCTCTACACCATGGACGGCTCCGACGAGTTCGAGAGCGTCGAGGGGCAGCGGGACAAGCATCGCACCGGTGCTGTGCAAATGCTGGACAAGTGAGTGTAGTGTTGAGTTTTGAGCTACCAACTGCAGCTCGGAATTTGGGTGACCAGCATTAACCTGTCCATCTCTGTCTCCGTCTCCCTCCCACGCACAGATTCCCCTGCGAAGTACGCGTGCGCTCCACGCCGCTGATCCCCTGTCGCCGGCACGGCAAGAAGCGCAAGGAGGACGAGTCCGCGACGCCGGACGGCGACCAGGACGCTGCCGCCGACGGCAGCAGCCAGAGCTCCAGCAACGGCACCCAGTCCCAGCAGGCGCCCTCGCAGCAGAGCAGTCCGCCCGCCCTGGCCGCAGCTCACATCAAGAAGGAGAACGTCGCCAGCAACGGCAGCACTGCCAGCAACAACAGCAGCAACAGCAGCAGCAACAGCAAATCAAAGGGCAAAGCAAAGTCGAACTCCAGTGCATCCACGCCAGGATCAGCGCCGCCTACGACGCCCTCGCCGCGCTGCCAGACGCCCGTCACGAACAACCCCAGTCCGGCGGGCAGCGCGTTCAGCACGCCGCCCGTCAACCAGCACGTGGGCAACCCGAACGCCAGCAACAACGGCGCGGCGGGCGGCGCCGTGGCCGGGCCGCCGGGCGCCCAGCCCAACCAGCTGATGAGCTCGAACTCGAGCCTCATGAACATGGCCACCATGATAGACACGTTCACGGACGCCCAGCTGCAGTCCAACCAGATCTCGAGCACCGTGCTGGACTCGCCCTACTCGTACGACTACCAGACGGGCTCCTACATCGACTCGCGCAACTACTACGGCAACTGGCCCGCCCACGCCATGGGCATGGCCGCCGGCAGCGCGGCTTTGACACCCACGACGCCGACTACGCCGATGGTGCAGCACACGCACACAGTGACGCCGCCGACGGCGGCTACTGCGGCTGCGCCAACAGTGGCCACGGCAACAACAGTCTCTCCAGCGGCAGCAGCAGCAGCAACAGCCACGGCAATGCCGCCCGTCACGCCTGCCTCAGTGACGCCCACGCCTGCGCAGCACGACTCCAGCAATGGCTACGCGCCCAGCTACAACAGTCTGGCAACGCCACCGCTGGGCGCGCAGCAGCACCAACAGCAGCAGCAGCTGCAACAGCAGCAGCAGCTGCAACAGCAGCAGCTTCAGCAGCAACACCAGCAACAGCACCAACAGAAACAGCAGCAACAGCAACAGCAGCAGCAGCAGCAACAGCAGCAGCAACAACAACAGCAGCAGCAGCAGCAGCAGAGCGGCGTCGATATTGCCGCCGCTGCTGTTGGTGGTGAGCTCAAGAGCCGCGTGAGCGAGGAGAACCCCGACTCGACAACGCTGGTCAACCACTCACTGGTCGAGAGTAAGTTAACCGCTTTGACAGCCATGACACCCATGACTAATCTAGCACCACCACTCCACCACCACCACCACCACCCGCACACGCCAGAGGGCTTTGTCAAACCAAAGCCGCCGCCCAGCGACTACCAGTACTCGCAGTACCCGAACAACTACCAGATGTACCCGCCCCCGCCGCCGCCGCCGCACTCCGCCTACTCTGCGTACGACGCCTACCAGAACATGAACTACAATTACGGGTACCACCACCAGGCGTACTCGCCGTACGGCATGTATCCACAGCAGACGCCGCCGCCCACGCCGCCGCCGCCCTCGCCCAACTGGAACGTCTACGGACACCATCAGGGCTCGGGGGGCTACGGCCCGGGGAGCGGGGGGGCTGGAGGGCCGCTGCTGGCCACGCACGGACCGGTGCCGTCTGGGGCGACGCTGGTTAAGCCAACGCTGCCAACGGCTGTGCCGCAGCAGCAGCAGCAGCAGCAACAGCAGCAACTGCAGCAGCCGCAGCAGCAACAGCTGCAGCAGCAGCAGCAACAGTTGCCGGCAACGCCGCCGCAGACTATTCTGCCCGATCTGACCAATGGTCAGCTGCCCGTGGAGCCCATTGTGACGCCCACCACAGCGGGCGCTGTCGAGGTGCCGCCCCTGGGCAACAACGGCGTCAACAGCAACAGCAGCAGCAGCAACAGCAACGACGCCAACGGCAATGCAGCAGGAGCCGGCGGCAACGCGGCAGCAACAACTGTGGCACCAGCCAGCACCAACTCGACCAAGATCGAGCCCATTGGCGAGGTGGCCGAGATCAACGAGAACATCGAGGCGTTTCAGGACCCGCAGATGGGCGGCGTGGCCATCGCGCTGAACCACGGCAGCGTGCTGATCGAGTGCGCCAAGCACGAGATGCATGCAACGACGGCCGTGCGGCGGCCGGATCGCCACCAGCCGACGCGTATGACCCTGATCTTCTACCAGCATCGCAACCTGAACCGCGCCAGGCACGGCATCGACGAGTGGGAGGAGAAGATGCGCGTGAAGAAGATCAACACGGACCTCGACAACAAAGCCAAAGAGGAGCGCGAGCGTCTGCTGAAAAAGGCGGCTGGCGAGGAGGACGAGGATGAGGACATGCCCGACGAGCAGCTGGCGGTCACCGCAGCCCCGGCCCTGCCCACCATCAAGAAGGAGAACAGTGGCGGTGGTGGCGCCATTAAGAACGGGGCCAGTGGCAGCAAGAAGAAGAAGAGCGACGCGGCCAGCAAGAAAGCCCAGGCGAACAACAACAACAGCACCAACAACAACAACAACAACAACAACAATAGCAGCGAGCAGCCAAAAAACGAGAAAGTTGCCCTCCACGCACCAACACTAACAACAACGTCGTGGACGACCCTGTTCCCTATGCACCCATGCGTGGTTACGGGGCCCTATCAGGAGGGCAATAGCAGTCCAACATCGTCCACGAATGGCAACGCGGCCAATGGCAATGGCAGCAGCAACAGCAACAGCAACAGCAATGCCAATGGGCCAACGGCGCAGCAGTCGACGACGCCAGGAGCCGTGCCGCCGCCTCCGCAGCCGCCGCCGTTGCAGCAAACCTGAGCGCCTACCACCGCCAGGTAGGGCTAGGCGCCTACTACTACTGGTAGTTGTTTGGCCCACGACTGAAGAATATTCTCATCATAATTATTTTTGTAAACGCGTCCTGATACCGTGTGCCATACGAGGGGGTGGGGGAGCAGGCGACAGCAGCTGTAACAGTAATACACTACCAAAGCTCCACTGCAACACACACACACTCACTCACACTCACTCACACACACTCACACACAGGCCCGGTTCACGAACTGGCCGAAAATGCAGCTAGATTCATACATATACATATACGTGCATACAAATAGGAAGAGAAGAGGAAGCAAATCTATGTTTTAGCGTCTTTAGCAGCTATATTGTTGGCGATTTCTGTTAAATGATTTATTTTTACATTTTGTTCTCTCCTTCTGTTAAGAATCAAACAAAGCAAACTACAGAACAAACACTAGACAACAAAACTGAAAAACTAAACAAACCGCAACAAAAACCTAATAAACTAAATTGCTAAAGCAACGCAAATCAAGCAAAACAATTAAAATTAGTGGAGGGATACTCGTAAAAGATCATTGCCAAAAGTACAAATAAACAAATTTTTAAAGCAAACTAGAAACAACGTAAACAATTTCGCAAACAACTAAACAAATACAAAAACAAATCAAAAAAAGAGGAAACAATTAAATAGTTGCTAACAAATTTTACTACACTGAAATAAATATATTTTCCAATTAGCTTTTAGCATTAGTTCAATTTGACTCTCCTTTGGCGCTGCTGCATACTTTGCAGCGTTAAGCGAATTCAAATTGGCAGCCAGCGCAAATACAGCTCTCTTGACGCCCGACTCTCTTGCGATCGCCCGCTCTCGGCATGCAAGAGAGCTGCATTTGCACCATTTGTTTTACCGTTAACTGCAAGCACTACATTCACAGACAAACGAACACGAACACATACACACACGCGCAGACACACAGAAAGAGCGTTACAAAGGCAAACTACAAAGCAGAAGAGACATGAAGCGAAAACAAAAACAAAACAGATTCAATTTGCATACACACACATTTGTATGTAGAGTATGTGTGCGTCAGGCGAAGAAGAAGAGAGCACATTTAGAAGAGCGGGGCTGGGGTGGGCAGCATTTTAAGCTAAGCATACGTAAAAGCACATAAAGTAAGCATAACGGGAAGAATGAAAGAAGGAAAGAATGAAAATAGTGAAGCACAGACGGGAGCAGCGCGCAAAGAATGAAGACATTTTTTAAACATTATTCATAAATTAAGTTTAAGCAACAACAAAAAACAAAAACAAAACAAACAAAAAAAACAAATATCCCAGACATAAACACGTATGAAATAATGAAGAAATTAAGTTTTATTTATATATGTATGCGCGCCCAAAGGGGCATTACTTTTTGTTTTCAATTAATATGTGCTGTAAATGTTAAAGCAAATTCGAAAAGAAAACTAAAAATCCAAAAAAAGACTCGAAACCAAGCAAGTATTAAGTACACAAAAACAACAACTATAATTAACTAAAGGACAAAATATATTTGCTTATTCATTTCACGCATGAATTGTTGTAAAAAGCTTACTCAATTAATTAATTTACATCCATCCAAAAAAATAAAAAACAAAAAACAAAAAACAAAAAACAAAAAACAAAAAGAAAAAAGAATAGGAAGAAAAATGGAAAATGGAAAACGGAAAACGGAAAGCAAAATGGCAGCGCAACTGAATTTCAAATCAAATTAGTCTAAACAAAAAGAAACAATTATTTTGCACAAGAAATGGTTATTAATATATATATATAAAGAAAGATATGTATACTTATGCTTATAATTTGAAATTATGAAGAGGAAACAGAGAGAATCATAAATGTAAAACGTATGTATGTAAATGTAAGGCAGCGAAGAAGACTTTTGAGCAACAAGAAAAAACATGTTTTGATAAATATTTAAATGTTTATAAATATAACTATAAATTATGATAATTGATAATTGATAATTGATTAAATGATTATGCAAGCCAACAACTATTATAGTTTGTAAATGCTTTTTATATAATTTTCAAAATAAAAGGAAATCCAACATTTTGCCATTATTAATTTATAAACGAGTTTAAAAAGTGTTTGTTTCTTTCTTTCTCTATTTTTTTTTTCTTTTTTGTTATTATTGGGAAAGTACATACACAGATTTATATATATGTGTGTATATATACTAAACATACTGGCGTATATTAATTTGAATAATATGTCAACAGAATGAAACACTAGAAACCCAATGCACGTAAAGATCTACACGAAACGTATGTAAGATGATAATGAGATTGGAGCTAATCATGATGATGATGATACATATTGTAAAACGATAAACAAATCCGAAAAAGAAAAGGAATGAAAAATAAGAATAAAACGTATATAAAGAATATGATATGAAACAAAAATTATATTTATTTAAAGTACGCGTATTGAAAAGCAAACAGATATTAATATTAAATAAAACGACAAACAAAGTTAAACACAAATCGTTGTCAGCATTTAATTCATAGTCACGTTTATTGTATATATGTTAACTGGCAATTGTCAGTTGGAATGTGCGAAACATAATTAGGGACAGTCCTGCTTACGATCTATGCATAGGTCTATATATACTTATGTACACTCAACTACGTAAAACTCAAAATTAGACTCCACAATTGCATTATTAAGTACATGGCAAGCGTCGGGGCGGAGGTTAATGCAGGTCGAGCTTCAGCTCCAAGTCTACGCCGTAGTTGTCCAGTGCTGTTTTGTTGACGAATCCGAAGTTCCACTGCATCAGACGGTCCCGCTCGTCGCAAGTGTTGACCACCAGCTCCTCGGTGTCGGGCAGCAGCTGCATGCAGCGCTTGCCCTCCCTGCCGTGCTTGATCAGCTTGGAGTGGTAGTCGTAGTACCAGTATTGGTTGCCCTGCTGCCCATGGCAGTCCCACAGCCAGACAGGCGCGTTCGCATCCCAGATCTGGACGTCGAGGCAGTCCTTCTTGCGACGCAGCCGCAGGTCCCGCTTCCAGCTGAGTGACCAGTACTGCGTTCGCTGTGGCTTCACCAGATCCTTTGCGCAGGGGTATACGCCTATCTTGTTGTGCCGGGGCTTGCTGAGCGTATCCACGCACAACGTGGGCTCAGCCACGTTCTGGATGGCCCCACTGGCATAGTCGGGCGGATCGACGGGCGGATAGCTCTTGATCAGGTCAAAGGCCACCTGCTCCATGAACCACTTGAACGACTTGCACTTGAGCTTCTTCCGAATGGCCTTCTGTGCCGTTAGGTCGCCCGCGTCCACGCGCTCGTAGATGCCGTCTGCGCCGTTGTACAAGTAGTTCTTGTACTCGTCCATCCAGACCTCGGCCACCCGCTTGTAGTTCTGTTGGTGAAGTATCATATCTTATTGACTGTGGCTGATAGCTGATGGAGGTTATTCAATTACTCACTTTGTGCAGATAGTCGCCGCCGCGTGGATTCGACACGTGGTTGCGTGGACCGCGATATATGTGGCCTATGCGGGAGCAGGGCGCGTCGTACATCTGCCCGCCGCACATCCAGATCTTGAAGCTCAGCTCGTACTGCTCGCCGCCCCAAATGTCGAGACCCTCGTCGTAGCCGCCCAGCTCCCAGAAGAACTCTGAGGAAATGGCGAAGAGGCCGCCCGCCATGACAGGGCTCTTGAAGGGCTCCGCGGGATGCGCCAGGTCCTCTGGGAGCAGTGGCAGCCGCTTGTAGAAAAAGTCCCAATCGAAGGCACCGCGCGCGCCCTCATCCTGCGCCCGATAATTGAAGTTGCTGTGGTCGATCACATCGATGAACGGACAGACGGCGGTGCGCTTGTTTTGAGCAATCGGCTCCAGCAGCGGCGGCAGCCAGTTGTAGTTGGCCTCGACGTGCGAGTCCAGGAATATGAGCACGTCGGCAGTGGCATTTCGGGCACCCGCAGAGCGAGCCCCAATCAAGCCCGTTCGTCGCGGCAGCCGCACGACGCGCACTTTGCTGAAATGCTCGGCAATGTAGTTCTCCAGGGGCTTGCCGAGGTAGGCGCGGTCGCTGAAGTCGTCCACGAGAATGATCTCTTTGAGCAGCTCCGGCGGCGAGCGGTTGATCAAGCTGTGCACGGAGCGCATCAGCACGGACATGTACTCGTTGAAGAAGATGATGATGACGGACACCGTGGGCAGCTTGCTGAGGTACAGTTTCTTGTGGCAGCTGTTTTCGAAGAGAAGAGGAATTAGAAGCGGAAAGAGAACGGGGAGAGAGCCGCATTGGATTGAAATACGCACTCCTTATGCCGGATGTCGGGCAGGGAGCGATTCACCGATATGGAGTCGGAGAGCAGTGCATTGAAGCCGTTCTGCAGCGAGAGAGATTTCTCGCTTTCGCGCAGACTCTCGTCCTCCAGCTTGGCCGCCTCGCCATGCTCGCCAATGCCAACGCGCTTCCTGTCGCGCTCTATGGCCGTGTAGTCGTGCCAGTCCCGCTTGAGCAGGTTGTCGTCGGGTGCGGCCACCTGAAGATTGTCGCTGTCCTTTGCTGCGGGCTTGGCATCTACTGCCTCCATCTCGGACTGGTCCGCCTCGTCCTCTGCGTCTCCGCCCACTTCAGGCACTGGTACCACTTCCTCCTCCTGCACAATGGGGTTCTTCTTATGGAATGGCTGCGCCAAATTCAAATCCCGCGCCTCTTCCAACCGTTGACCCGCGACCCTTGCTGCTGGCCTCAGGGGCTCCGGCTGGATGCCATGGTGGATCGGTTTATTCGTGTACGGCGTGGACGAAATCCAACTGGTGATGAGCAGGAAGAGCATCAGCGAGAACAGCACCAAAAATGAGGACTTGATGATCCATTTGATGTTCGGCCGCCGCATTCTGCTCGAAGGTTGTGATTCTTTTCTCTACTGTGGACGGATACGTGTCAAGATCGCTGCCTGCGACCCTCTGCTGGAACCGAGTCTAGCACAGATACTCATGAGCAAGGCGAGGCAAAGAACGTTGCGTATTTGTTAGCTCAGCTGTCGCTCGTGTCGGTTCCGCTCGCTCTGCTTCGGCTTCTTCTCTCACTAGTCGACTACCAGCTGAAAGATTAGAGAAAAAAGAACACGTAGAGTAACTGCTGCACGCCCGATTATTAATATAGTACGGAAAAGACAATGGCAAATATTGGTTTCTATTCACACGCATTGCAGCATAAGTGGGCCCGCGGCTTAGCTCACTCCTATCTCAGCCAAAACAGCTTTATTGAAACACAGTATTTTCGTTCGCCTCGACGTAGTGTGTATTTTGTGCAATCCACGCTTTTTAACATTACTTTATCCATAGTTTTTATGCTTCGACAGCGACCATGAGTCATGGAACTGGCCTTGCAGAGACAGCTGTACTTTATAACACGCCAAGAACACGTCTGAGAAGGTCTCCGCGTCGAAGTTAACAACGTAATGCAATTTGTTAGAGTGGGCGATTCTTACAGTAAATACTACTACTACTACCTGAATCTCTTCTAATACTACTTAAATTTTGTTTATTATAATATTACTATTATAAATTGAGTTTCACTTTATGGTGTGGCTAAGTGGAAGAATAAATATGAAATAAGGCTGTGAGTTGTGGACGAGTACTAGGATTTCTCAGGGGAAGAATGCAATCTGGAAGGTCTTTGAAGTCTGATATTATTATGTCAATCTCTACTGCTATGTACCGTAATATCTAACTACTACTACCAATGCTAGTAGTGGTCGACTGCTTTCTACAAGTAAAATAAGTTTTAGTACTACTAAAAGTTTTACTATTGCTACTACTACTATATCTAATACTATTGCCCTTACTAGTAGCAACTACTTATACTACCGCTAATACTACTACTACTACTATCTCTAATACTATTACTACTACTAGCAACTACTAATACTACCGCTAATACTATTACTACTACCACCAATCTACAAATACTATAAATACATTCAAAAAGCCTACTAGATTTGCCGTATCTTTTCAGTAAGGAACTGCTGTACACTGCGAATGTTATAGAGAACTGAGAAGGCAGCACTGTAGGCTCTCAAAATATGCCCACAAGCAAATCAACGCTCCGTACTCGCAGCTGTGTGTGTGTGTGTGTGTGTTTCTATAATGCGGGACAATTACACAAAAAGCAAAGCAAACAAAACATTTCACAGATAAGCGGCAGCAACGACGCGCCGCGTCGCCTCGACATCGACTACGACAGCGACAACAACAACAACAACAACGACTTCTACAACGTTGACGTTCCAAATGAGAGTCGAAAGTAATTCTTTAGTTAAGATAAAACGTTTCTGTTCTAAATGGCTGGCCACTTCCGGTGTTTTAAAGTGAAAGTAATTGAAGGCACGTAGATAAAATAAACCACATAAAGCAGCAAATGGATATATTAAGCAAACGTTGTTTACTTTGCTCGTTTGTTTTGTTTTTGTTTGTTTTCTTCTTATTGCTTTCCACATGATCAGTAATTGAATGTTACCTGTTAGCTATCGCCATTAGGAGAACGGGACTGATTACCGCTTTAGATTAAAGATTTCCTATCTAATTAAAGTTATCTACGAATTTAAACAACAAATTTCATCCACGTCCGCGAAATAGCTCTTCTTCTACTTCGGCTAACAATTGCTACTGCTTCTACTGTGTACGCTGTTCTTTTGCTATTCGCCACGATACGCTGACACCCAAATCAGCTGCCACATGCTTCAGATTCACCGGCAACAACAATCAAAAATACTGAAATTTGTTTTCTATTTTGTTTATTGTTGTAAAGGGCGGTACACCTTATGACAGTGCTATAGTAATTGTGGTTCACTGCCTACTAGTTAGCTATTTTCAACATTTTCAGCACTTCCTCCTTATAATTGGCTATGTTGTACTCATTTTCGCCCTCATTTATCAGCTTCTCTACGCTTGCAGCATAGCTCGCACTGGGCTCTTGCTTTTCTCCACTTTCGTTCCAATTGAGGATTGCTTCGGCAGACAGTTTTGCTTTATTCCGTTCAAAAAGATATACCTCCATGTCGGCCTCCGACTTGCTAGCTTCCCATGGCTCCGTAACGAACGACTCGTGGTAACATGCAGTCAACAAGTACAGAGCATAGTCGTAATTCTGTTTGCGCGTCGGGCAGCGATCTGCGACAAACGTTAGTACTCCACTCTCCTGGTTGTACCGCTCGCCCACAAGGCGTAGAAATTTATCCTTAGCATGTGCATCGAATTTTAGGTCCGACAGTTTTAGCGTAATTTTGACGCGACGCGCCTCCGGATGTCGTATTGTCGGCAGACTGTGGCAATAGTCCGTAGCGATGACTTCCACGGGAAAGACAGCCTTCCAGGTAGCCTCCGACTCGAGGCCCTTTGGCCACGGAGTGCAAAACTTTTTAATTGCCTCGCATTGCTGCCGTATGGCCGGTGGCGTCAAATGCAAGAAATTTGGTATTTTCATTAGCTCCGCATTCGCGTATTTTGAGGGAGCGGCTGCTCCTCGCTCTGTGTAACCTTGTCGCAAAGGCAGTGGCACGCTAGCAGGATGAAAAGAACGGGGCCCCGACCATACGGCGGTCCAATCCTGATCCACAGGCATATGCGATGTCCGAGGTGGCGGCACCGCCTCCTTCTTTATTACCCGCCTGCGTGCCTGTTGCTTAATAGTACGTAGATTGAGCACCCGAAATTCTGCAAGTCAAAATCAGTTAATTCATACGTTTGTTTATCCTTTATTCGGTTTACCCTCGTCGTCCTCCACCGCCGACTCCTCCGACTGCTGCTGCTGCTGCTGCCGCTGCTGGTTGCTGAATACCCGCAGAGTGCGTTGAGCTACTGCTGCATTGTTGCTTCGTATATTACACTCGAGCAAGCGCACTAAATTAGTTGCCATAGTGGTTTTCGATCTTTTCAAGTTTATGAGAACCAGCCAATCGCCAGTTTTTATAGAAAACTTAACAAATAAAGTTTACGTAAACCATGCGCCAGCAAAGCGACATTCACAGCAATAAGCGACACATCAGCTGTTTTGGTATCGATACCAAGTACATAGGAGCTGTAACAAGTTTGAAAAGATAACACAGGGGGTGGTGATGGGCAAATACATATGTATGCAACTAATAGTGTGATTGTAGTCCAAGGTCAAATGCTGTTTAATTGTCTGATACACAGCAAATATAAATGCTAAGGGCTCGATTTTATTCTTATTCTGCTATCGCATCGTACACTCCCCGTTGGCCATTCTAGTCTATCACTTATCAGCGCATTAATGCTGCTGCCTGATGATAAGCCACCACTCGATTGTATATCGCGAGCCGCGACTGTGTGAACAAGCAAATAAATCACATTTACTTAGTAGCTGCCTAGTAGACGACCAGCCGTTCTAAGAGCGCAGTTATTGCACTGCTATTTGAGTTTTACGGAGTAACAATTTCACAATTACAAAATGACTACGGCAGGTGTCAAGCGGGTGCTCTCCATCCAAAGTCACGTAGTGCACGGCTATGTGGGCAACAAGGTGGCTACCTTTCCCCTACAGGTGTGTTACACAAACAAAGTTAAATCCATAACACATTTGCATGACTGTATTTCCATTTTGCCGCATCAGCTTCTCGGCTTCGACGTGGATCCGCTGAATTCCGTACAGTTTTCCAATCACACGGGCTACAACTGCTTCAAGGGTCCAATATCCACTGAGAAAGAATTGGGTCAGTATATGAACATTGATAAATCAGTCGTGTGCTAACAATGTGCGTACTGCTTAGCGAGCATATTCGAGGGTCTGGAGGAGAATAAGTTACTGGGCCACTACTCCCATTTACTAACGGGCTATATTGGCAATCCTTTATTCCTGCGCCAAGTGGGAGAAATTCTGCGGAAGATCCGTATAGCGAATCCGGATCTGATTTATGTGTGCGATCCCGTCATGGGCGACAATGGCAGCATGTACGTGCCCAAGGAGCTGCTGCCCGTGTACCGGGACGAGATCATTCCATTAGCTGATATAGTAACGCCCAATCAGTACGAAGTCGAGCTGCTCACTGGCAAGGAGGTTCGCAGCGAGGCGGCTGTGTGGGAGGCGATGGATTGGTTCCATGAACGCGGCATAAAAACGGTTGTCATTTCCAGCAGCGACTTGGGTCAGCCGGGCATTCTTCGCGCTTTCCTTAGCCAGATAAATGGGCCACGCCTTGCAATCGATATACCCAAGCAAGGCGACAAGGATCTGTTCTTCACTGGCACTGGCGATCTCTTTGCCTCGCTCTTCTTGGCTCACAGCCATGTCAGCGGCGATGTCACCGAAGCTTTCGAGAAGACCATTGCCACGCTGCAGGCCGTGATCAAGCGCACCGTCGAGCAGATGCCCAGACAACGGTCCAGTGGCTCTGTCCAGGCCTGGGAGCGAGAGCTCAAACTCATACAAAGCAAATCGGAGATCGAGCAACCGAAGGTGCTCCTCAAAGCCCAGCGCCTCAACTAGAGCAGCACCACTGCGAGCACTCAACCAATGGACAATACAATGAACAATACTTATCTAATCCAAATATACATACCAGAATAATAATGTCTCTTGCAGTCGAGTTAACGAGTTTTTATTGTGCACACTTGATAGTGCGACGCTTGTTTGCACTGGTGACATCTCAAAAGAATCACTGAACTGTACCCAATGCCGGTGGGCAAAGCACGATTCGTGCTCGTGCTCTACTATAAATACTAGACATGGCTTCCAAGTATGCAAACAGTTGACGTCATGAAGTTGCTCATTCTCCTTGCAGTTTACTGCGCCGTGGCCGGCGCAAGTGATGCACACGATGCAGTGGACAAGGCGTATGCTCCGCGCTACACACTCTTGGCCGAGAGCAAGAGGAAGGAACAGGACTTGGGAGCTACACCAAGTAATGTGGGTACCTCTGAGCAGCAGCAGCCTTGGCGTCGCTTGGCCTATGCCGGATTCGGCAGCAACCAGCCTAGTTGGCTAGGCTCCACTGCAACCGGACCGATCATGGCGCCGATTGGACCGGGCCTCCTGCTATTGGGCGTCAATCTGGGCGCTCTTCTCTACATGCTTCTGGGAGCACTAGGACTGGCACCATCGCACCGAATCGGCCCCTGGCACACCGGCGATATTTATCGGAGCGATAGGCAAAACTTAGGTGGTGACAAGGAATCGACATTCTATTTCTAAACTTGAAGCCTTTCTCACAGGTTTACGTTCAGCTTATACAAAAATTGATAATTTACATAATATATATTGTAATGATTACTTAGGGTTTTTACAGAACTAAAAGCAGTAAATTAAAATCGAACTTCCAGAAAGAAAACGAAATTAAAATTTAACGCTTAATACAAGGCAAGTAAGATCAATTATTTCTTTGCGCGAAACGAGGCGGCTCGGTTTATTCTTACCACAGGCGCCTCCTTAACGCCCGAGCCAATGGTCCCGGCAAGACGGGAAATGGGTTTGCGCGCCGTCGTCGAGCTGCCGGCAAGAGCTGTTGTGAATATAATAGAGAATATTTATTGAGAAACGTATAACATTTATTTTGGGATCTCTGACTCACTCTTTGCTATGAGCGCACGGGGACTTTTCCGCACGCAGTTCGATGGGAACTTTAGATTTTCTTTTTGTATCGCAGCTGCGCATGTGCGCTGCAATCCTTGAGTCGTGAACTTGTTAGACTTGAGCAGAGCTGAAAGAACAAAAGCATAATCTGAGATTGCAGTACTTTCTTCTTGACTTAGACCTGGAGCTAACCTTGTTTCACTTTGTCCCTGTCCGCAGAGCCGCACACATTCTGATCCGACAGCATATCCGACACCATGCGGTGGTTGACAACGGGTCGAGACTTGGTGACAGTCGCGGTCAGCGCCTTGCGGGAGCTCATGTTGCCGGAAATGACCTGAGTGACGTCTAGATTGCGGGGCTTCTTGAAGGTCTGCTGCCTGTCGTCCCCGCTGTCCGTGTCAGAATCCGTATCTTCGAAGCTGTCCACGCCCAGGTGCAGGACAAACTCGCTGTTGGTTAACGTGTGCGTATAGCGACGATCGCGACTGCGCTTCCTAGCGCTGCTGGTCACTGCTAATGGCGACTCAGCCTCCTGCTGCTGCTCGGCGAGAAGCGCGTCCAATTCCAAGTCGTGCGCAGATAGCTCCGTTTCAGATACTGTGAAATGCATCTTTCGCTCAAGTCGTTCGTATAAACCCTGTATTTCCGGGGTCAGTTTCTGCGTCTCCTCCAAGCGGTTGTACAGCTGATGCAGGACATCGCACATCATGGCAAAGGATTTGCGCAGCAGACTTGCACTTTCCGCCTGCTCATTGTTAATACTGGTTAAGTGATTGCAGTTTATCTGCTGCTTGGACAGTTGCACCTCCAGATCCTTGTTGCTCAAGTAAACATTCAAGATTTGGTGATACTTCGACTCCTTCACGTCAACCTTCAGCCTTTTCATATTCAAGCACGCAATCTCGAGCTTGCTGCGCCAATGCGGCAGCTCATCGGTGTATTTTTGATTTCTAGCGTTTAAAGCCATCATGTAGTTCGTAAATAATTTAAAGTCCTGCAAAAGAAAAAGGAAAAATTTACTCGATATCAAAGAAATAAAAGATTTTAGGAAAGAGGAGGTAATTGGTGAAAATGGGAGCCAGTATCTGAAGTATAAAATAATCCAAATTTGGAGGCGGCAGTTCTAAATATATAGGATATAATATTAAACGTATTTCCGATAAGGTTTAAATTCGATAACATTACAAAACAAGTAAGAGTGCTCTAGTCGAGACTGCTCGACTAGGGGATACCCTGAGCCCTGTGAAGAGCCAAATATCAAATCATTCTACGCATCTTTTATGCATGCATATAAACAACACATACACACACACATATATGCACGCAAGCATAAGCGCGCGCTCTGCCAACTGCGCAGTTGACGCAGCGACTGCGCTTGGGCTGCAATGTGGGCATTACTATGGGAACTTAATTGTTTAATAACTTTTCTTAGCGATGGACTAACTGCATCAAACTTTCACAACTTATTGATGGCATCCATATGTATGTATGTGCCAAAGCACAAGTCTTTAGTATTTGATTTGCGCTTTTTACAAATAGGGGGCTATTGGGGGCGAATGGGGCGTGGCATCCAAAATCTAAAGATTACGTAATTTCCGTATTCACTGCACGCAACTACACATCAAATTTAAAATCTCTAGCTCAAACGATGAACCAACCACGTCTTAAAAACACATTAAAATTATCGATAAATGCTCATAAAATCGAAATGGAATGAGTTATCGGAAAAATTTTATAAACTTGTGCAGCGTATGGTATTATCGAGTATTCATGTAAAATTTCAAGTCTCTACGTTGCGTACTTAAAAATATCTCGGCGTTCACACGGACGGACGGACGGACAGGGCTATATCGACTCGTCTTGTCGCGCTGATCAAGAATATATATACTTTATGGGGTGTGGCACGCCTCCTTCTGCCTGTTACATACATTTTCACAAAACCATTATACCCTGATTTCCCATTTTCAATGGGCTCAGGGTATAAATATGTATCAAATTTATTAAACAAACTAGCCCTGCGCGTGCTATACACTGACCTACAACAATATTGCAAGTCTTTAGCTTTCATAGTTTCTAATAACGACGCCTTCAAATATACGGACAGATGGATAAGGCTAAATCGACTCATCTCGTCGACCTGATAAAGAATATACATACTTTGTAGGGTCTGTCACGCCTCTTTTTTTTGTTACATACTTTTAACAAAACCATTATACCCTTTTTCCCATTTTCAATTGGTTCAGGGTATAAAAATTAAGTATAAACTCTATAAAACACAAGACAAACATTTTTATACCCTGAGCCCATTGAAAATGGGAAATCAGGGTATAATAGTTTTGTGAAAATGTATTTAACAGGCAGAAGGAGGCGTGCCACACCCCATAAAGTATATATATTCTTGATCAGCGCGACAAGACGAGTCGATATAGCCCTGTCCGTCTGTCCGTCCGTGTGAACGCTAAGATATTTTTAAGTACGCAACATAGAGACTTGAAATTTTACATGAATACTCGATAATACCACACGCTGCACAAGTTTATAAAATATTTCCGATAACTCATTCCATTTCGATTTTATGAACATTTATCGATCATTTTAATGTGTTTTTAAGGCTTCGTTTGTACATCTTTTGAGCTAGACTTCAAATTTCCTGTGTAGTTGCGTGTAATGAATACGGAGATAACGTTATCTTTAGATTTTGGATGCCACGCCCCATTCGCCCCCAATAGCCCCCTATTTGTAAAATGCGCAAATCAAATACCAGAGACTTGTGCTTTGGCACATACATACATATGAAGTTATTAAACAATTAAGTTCCCATAGTAATGCCCACATTGCAGTCCAAACGCAGTCGCTGCGTCAACTGCGCAGTTGGCAGAGCGCGCGCTTATGCGTGAGTGTATATGTATGTGTGTATGTGTATGTGTTGTTTGTATGTATGCATACACAATCGTAGAATGATTTGATATTTGGCTCTTCACAGGGCTCAGGGTATCCCCTAGTATGTGTAATTATTAACAAGTAAGAGTGCTCTAGTCGAGACTGCTCGACTAGGGGATACCCTGAGCCCTGTGAAGAGCCAAATATTAAATCTCATAATATATATATATATATATATATATATATATATATATATATATATATATATATATATATATATATATATATATATATATATATATATTTATAATTTATTTATAATTTATTTCTATAATAATTGTATAAATACAATTTTTTTATTTTTAACAATCTAAAATATAAAATGTTTTAATTGATCATAAGCATGTCAAAAAATTATATACAATTATTTAGAGTAATTAATATGCAAAATCATTATTAATTATAAAAGAGAATCCTACTTTTCATACTTTGCTTTCAGAGCAAATCACGTTAGCAGCTCTGTTACCACAATTCACTGAATTTAAAGCAAGTTGGCAGCTTTTCACTGCATTTAATGTGCTGCAAATCGTAATATTTAAAAAATGCTCGCCAAGACAGCACTGCATTTACGGGCGCTAAGGATTGGAGTAACGCCGATCCGTCCAGCAATGGGCGCGTTTACACACCTGCAGCAACAGACGCAGCAAATCCACCCATTGGCGGGAGCTGGCGGAGCACCTGTGCTGGGGCTGCAACAGACGCGCAGTTATGCAAAAGGCAAGGACAGAAAGAAGGAAAAGGGCGGCAAGGGCAAACCGGCTAAGGTCGAGATAAATGAGCAGCAACTGCGTGAACTTATCAACCTGGATAATCTGAATGCCCAGATGGAAAAGTCAGTGCTACAGATGAAGGAGGATTTCATCAAGAATCTGTCGCTACGCTCCACCAGCGGCGCCATCGACACGCTGCGCATCAAGGTGGACGGCGCCGAGCATGAGCTGCAGGAGCTGGCCCAGATATCGCGCAAGAACCCAAAGACGATAGTAGTCAACATGATTGCCTTCCCACAAACCATCCCAGACGTGCTGCGCGCCATTGAGAAGAGCGGCATGAACCTGAATCCGCAACAAGACGGCACAACACTCTTCATACCCATACCCAAGGTGACCAAGGAACATCGCGAGCTGCTGTCCAAGAACGCGAAAGCCCTGTTCATCAAGTACCGCGACGCCATACGGGACATACAGAATGCGCAGATACGCAAGCTCAAGAAACAGACGGACATTGCCAAGGACGAAGTCTTCGCGGCCCAGACACAGGTCACGGCCATTGCGGACAAATACATTGCCGAGGCGGACAAGCTGCTGATCAGCAAGCAGAAAGAGTTGATTGGGGAGACCTAAGGTTCAAGATTGATGTTGATTCACACCGAATATTATTGTGCCCACAAATACTGCCTATTAAAATGAAGCGAAGTAGGTCTTAAGCGTGATTCAAATATTATTAGGAACAATCTATGCTCATTCAAATATAGATCTAAAGAACTGAACTGCCCTCAAAATTCTGATCACGCTTAAGGACTGCAAATATTAAAGAGATTACAATAATACTTACCTCTTGTATCAGCCGTTGATCCTGCGACACAGCCTTCCGCAGCTGTTCGAACTCCTTCTTCAGTGTTTGTCGGTAGCTCAGTGTCTGGATTTTGCTTCGGAGGCCAATGACGCACTGCTGCAGCTTGATCACAGAGGTGTATACAGCATCGATGCGGCTGTACCAAGGCTTGAGTTCCTGCAAGTCGTAGCCAGCGCAGCTGCTGCTGCTGCCGGAACGTTCCAGTTGTGCCAACTTGAGCTCGAGGCTCTTGTTGTGCTGCAGCAAACGTTCCTGCTCGGCCATCAGCTCGGTGACCTTCTTCACGTAGAACTCCTTGGGCAGATTGGACTTGAGCACATTCTGGCGTAGCACTGAGCGTATCTTCTTGGCGCGACTGGCGTACTTCAGGGTGTTGTAGGTGTCTTCGTACGTGAGTGAACTCATGGACACATTAGCTATCATCAGAGTGCGGCAATTGCCACCGAGCGAGTCCTTTAGGATCCGAGTCAGGTTCGAGTCCCGATAGGGTATGTGCTTAAGGCCATCGGCCAGCTTATTAATGCAGTTGCCTAGCGCCAGGAGACTTTTGTTGATGCTTGCGCCCTCCTTGAAGCGCATACCAAGGCCCTTGGTACTAGCAGCACGCTCACTGCCCGCCAAATCAATCATGGAAAGCTTCACACTGCGCTTGGTGCCCGTAGTCAGTTCCGTGATGCGAATGTGCACTTGGAAAATGGCGTGTGAGCGCGAACTCTCTGCGTTGGCATCTGTCGGATGCTGGGTGCGGTTCGAGTTGCCTATAGTGAGCATGTGCAGCAGCTCCTCTGCACTGTAAATGGGCTTCAGGACTAATCCGCTTACGACCACGCCATTTGAGTCCTCGCGCAGTTTTAAGGGGCCCGTCTTTGTAAGCAGGTTCATAACCTGTTCGTTGTATACTTCTAAGTAGCTGACGCCCACATCGAATTTGCGTGTTGCGTTCTGGCTCTGTATTTTATCGAACAGGTCGCGCATGGTCAGGAATGTGAGTCCAGGGCAGTTTTCGCAGCCCAGCATTGTGAATGTTTTTCCCGCACCCGTCGCGCCATAGACGAACACCGAGCAGTTGTACCTGTCAACACAGCGATGCACACATGTTAAAACTTTAATTCAAATTCAGGTGCATTGTGACACTTACCCATCGAGGACTGCATCGACCAGCGGCGCGGTACACTCCTGGAACAAGTTTTCGTTTGTATGACCAGTGTCGTAGACACGATCAAATTCCATAGTCAGTTTCTTGTTTGTTCGCTTTGAGATGTCTCTGTATTGCTGCTTGGCACCTTGGTAAAAGAACTCGTCGTCCTCCTCGTCTGGGTCGAACAACAATGATGATCCGTCCATTACTTTTATTATACATCGTTGATTCTGTTCCTTTTCCCGCTGATTGTATGGGCGCACGCGTACTATGACTTTAATATTCGTTGGTTCAGGCATGTTTTGAACTATTCAGTTACACTTTTTGCTTATTGTTTTTCTCTGTATTATTATTTTATTTTGGATTTGGTACAGCCTGAATTGAACGTTTTTTTTGATTTGTTTGAATTTTGCTTTGAGGCGTCTTTCTTTCTTCTTCTTTTTACAGAGTGGAATTGAGCTGTATTTAGAGGGTTGCTTTGTATTCGATAAATTGATCATCGATAAATTAATAGCGCGAGTGTGGTCACTTTGATGCTCCGAACAAGCATTTATTTTAATTTTATCTTTGTGGTGACACTGTTTGCGTCGTCTTCTTAGTCGCATATAAAAAATAAATTTTACAAAAAGAAAGCAAATCTAGCACAAAGAAAAATAAAACACAAATTGCAAAATGAGTTCAAAAGTATTATTCGCATGCTCCAAGTGCTTTTCGCGGCACCCATACGAAGAACTTTCCTCGGGCCAGCAGCTATGCAAGGTGAACAAAAGAAAAGAGTTGAAATTTTTAAAGACAAATTGCAACAAACAAACATCATTGCAAATGTGTGCGTATGCATTGTGGCAAGAGCATCGTATGTGTACGTGGGCCATTGTTTTCGGGACTAACAAAATAAAAATGACGCGACTCTTGCTTGCTTGCGAAAATTCTTGCTGCGCATTAAAAGTGAAAATGAACAGCAAGAGGAAGCAGAGCAGCTCTTTGCGCTTGCTTTGACCCTGGCGATGGCGACACCTGTGACTAATGAAAACTGAGGCTGTCCAGATCCAGCTGCATGCTTGTCTTATTTGGATGACAGACCAAAATCTAATTTGTAATCCTTTCACTATCCACTTTTCACAGGTATGCCGTGGTTCTACCTCAGTTGTTAAATGTACTTACTGCCGCTCGGAATTTCCCTCCGCCTCGTAAGTGAACTTGATTGATTCGCATTGCATGTCTCTCCTATTCGCTTCTGGTTTTCTCCTTGTGTCTCTTGCAGCAAATCACAGAGTGCCTGTAAAAAGTGCGAACACTATCTGAATAAATACGGCAAGCCCAGCGCATGCGAATGCTGCAAAATCGTCGCTGCCTTCGGCAGCTCCAAATGCATGAGGTAAGTTGACATTCGATTACTCCTGGTAAACTGATGTCTAGTCTCTAATAAAAAAGTAAACCAGCTAAAACATTTTCGCGAGCAACGTGGCACAGCCACTGTAGTTTGAATGCACAATGTATGAAAGGCTCGTATCAGCATCAGTTGATAATCAACTCAAAACTCGCGAAGAATATGTATAAACATGCAGAAAACGAAAACATGAATCTATATGAGTATATATCGCCCATTTCCACCTGACTAATTGTGCCTTCAAAATACATTAACTAATGCGCGTTTGCCCTGCCCTAAAGTAGCTACTATTGTCTACGTCTTCAAGTAGCCAACCAATCAAACCAGAAACGAAAACAACGTCTCTTATGAACGCAAAACATTTTTCTCTCTTCTCTTTTCTGCTCCACGTGTGTGTGCCAATCAAAATGATATACACTTTAACCAAACCATATATCAAACTAACTGCAAACTGCAAACTGCAAATAGATGCGCCAGCTACGAGGCTAAGTACGGACCGCCCACACAGTGCGACGAGTGCAAGCTGCGATCAGCCTTTGACAGGCGCGACGAGAACAAAAAGGTCAGCGAGCGAAACAGAGTTCAAGCCAGCACCGAGGATTGCATCTATTTTAGTCTTACTATATTTTAAAAAGATAAACAAAACAAAACTTAATGTTAAGCCAATTCGATGTGTGTTGCTTAGTAGACACATTCCATTGTACAGATACAACTAGATGCACCTGTCGTGCTGCAGTCACGAGAGTCTAGTAACATTGTATTGCGTTCATAAGAGTGTTGGAGTTTTGCTTAGGGCTAAATATCTAAGTTAGCATAATTATGTTTGATATTAAACACTGCAATTGTTTGCCTTATTGCAGGTCAATGGCAAAGTCCTCTGTTGGCTGTGTACCTGCGCCTATAAGCGCGCTCTGTTGAAGGCCCAGCAGGAGGGACGAATATCCATGTCTAAAAAGCGGCCACACGAGAAGTCCTCCTCGACGGCACACAGAGAAAGCCATGCGTCTGCCAAGAAGGCAACGCGCGGCGGCGACATTTCCAAAGGCGCTGGCAACATCAACTCCAGCGGCGTGACATCAGTCAGCGGCGCAGGATTAGACCTGCCCGACAAGATGTCGCGCGGTAATGGCGGCAATGGCGCAATCGCCGCGCCAGCTGCGATCACAATAGACACAAACTCGTCGGACCATGTGGTGGCTATTACATATCTAAAGGAGCGCATTGCCAGCCTGGAGAAGCGCTTGAATCAGAAGGACAAAGAGCTCCTCGAGAAGGACAAGCAGGTGAGTGGCGATCAACATTGATATACTTGAATTGTCATATATAGTAATGTCTATAATTTCCAGTTGACGGAGCTGAAGGGCAAGAACTTCGAGAAGGAAAACGAGATGCGCAACAGACTGAAAGAGGTCGAGCGGCTGCATGACATGAAAGTAGATAATTTGAACCGCAAAGTCGCCAGTCTCTTGAAAGAAATAGCCGTCATGAAAAAGAGCACCAACAAAAAGGGCAGCGGCGGCGGCGGCAAGGCTGAGAAGGAAGCAGTGAAACGTGAGAATCTGTCTCCCAAAGAAGAGATTATCGCTGCCGCGCCTGAGAAGCAGAGCAAACGCGAGCCAGAGCGTGACCTGGACAAGGATGAGAAGAGTCGGGACCGCGACGAGGATCGCAGTGACCAGGAGCGTGGCAGCGCGCACTCGCGCTCCGCGTCCAGCAGCCCCTCTTCGAACTGAACGCACAGTTAACCCAACGAGCATCATTCACACACACTGGCGCAACTGCATCACTCTGCATCGCCGTGTATTTGCAGTAATGATTTTTAGTTTGTCGCTCTACACACTTAGACTTTATGACACTTACGAGTATATTTTATTTGTAACATAATTACTACAATATTGTTTCCTACCATTTTGGATGTCTACATTTTCCCCCTCAAATGTTCTCTCATCTATTCTGTTTGCCCTCCTTCATGGTAATCGCCGATTAGAAAATGTAATTATATAGGCTCAACTTACAAAATTCTTAGTTTAATTTGCCAGATGAAACAAAAGCGAGGAATCCATTGTTTACAAACTTAACAAAATATATACAAACTGGGGACGCGAAAGCTATTAAAAATATTCTTTTATTTAACTCGATATACGATAACGGTAATAAACAACGTTGTGTTAATGGGGCTTCGGCTTGTGTCCGTCCACGTAGAAATTGCGAGTCGCCTTGGGCAGCTCCAGTTCCATGCCCTCCATGCTCTTGTCGAGCACTATTTGACAGCCCAGGCGGGAGTTCTCTCGCAGGAAGGGCGCCATGTCAAGCAGATCGTCCTCCTTCTCGTCCGCCTCGCTCAGTTTTTCGAGATAGTTGTTCATGACATAGACGTGGCACGTCGTACATGCAAGGGACGCTTCGCAGGCGCCCTCCATCTCAATGCCGTGCCGGTGCGCCAGGTAGAGAACGTTGTCGCCCACCTTTCCCTGCACCTTGGTACGCTTGCCGTCTTTGTCTACATATGTTATGTTGACGCTGCAGCAGGCAAAGTGTTACTGCAACATGAAATGCAATCTCTTGACAGTTACTTACATTTCATCCGGCGATTTGGGATCCTTCCATTCATATTCACCGTGTCGCAGCACTGCAAGCAAAATAAGGCAAATACAATTTCATAATCTGCACGGAGTATTTCGAATTAAGCCGTGCTCAGAGCTGTGGCGATTCACTTACAGCTTGTGGTGTGCAGCGCATTGCCGACTGTATAAACGTGTGAATTTAAAACTTGCTTAAGAAGTAATTGACGGGAATTACGCGTATGGCGCAAAAGTAAACAAAGCATTTTGGAGGTTACAAATTACATACGTATAGTTATGGTCACCCAAGAATTTTAGCATTGATTGACAGTTTTTGTCAGCATTTTAAAGTTCTTAAAAAGGGGGAAACTAATTTAATTTAAGGTGTTTAATACAAAGCCACGGACTATATTTAAGAAATTGACTAGACAACTGGCTAGATTTTACTTCTATCATTCAATAGCTCATAACAAATCAGCTGTTCCTTAACATTATTCAGTTGCACTATTTTGATGGCAGTACGTCGGGAGGCATTGCACAACAATATGGTACATACCAAACAGATGAGGCTATGATAGTTGTTGTGTGTTTTTAATTTGTTATAGTATATATATTTATGTAATTTAATATTTAAGGAATAAACAATAACCAACAGCGCCAAATGAGTATTTGACTATCGTTAGAGTATAGTTATATCGATAGCACTATCTGATGCATATCGAATAGCACTGTTAAACGACATTCCATCGTGATCGAATAGTGTAAAATTAAAATACTTGCCTTATGTTATATATTTAAGGTGCAAATTTCATAATTTGGTCCAAAAATATTAATACTAATATTCTGAGATCAATTTAAAAATGAATTAATTGATAATGCATAATATAATATCTCTAGGCAATGAGCTACTTCATTGCGAAACACATTATCATGCGGTCCTCACAGTTTTGCGTATTATACTAATTTTCTGCGATAGACATTCATAATTAATTGTACATATATTCATAATGAATTGATATTGATGATCAATTGAAAATTCGAATTTTTAGATATGGGTGATTTGGTCTGATATTTGCAACAGAAACTTACTCGTGACTGGTGGGTCTGTAAGTGTGAAGCGCCCATCTCTAACGTGAACGTGGAAGAGACTGGAACGAAAAACACACGTCAAAATTCTTAACACTAGGGCCAAAAACAAAAATAAAAAGTTTTTAAATGCACTTGATCTAAATTTTAAGAGATTCAATAAGCTCTGTACAACACGTTGTCCACGTTCAGCTTTAACTGCCAACTAGCATAGCAGCTGACTGTAATTGCACAGCAATAAAACATCAGGCGCAGGCAAAGGCGAAGCCAGCCACGAAAACAATTTACAATTCATAATAAATTAATAAGGTAAATTAGGGCAGCGTACCACCTATACCATGTCAAGCAATGCAGCGGGACCGACGAAACAAGAGATCGAGGCCGTGTTTAGCCGGCTGCGGGCGCTTCCAGCTAATAAGGTGAGATTGGGCTTTGATACAATTTGTTCAGGATTGGCTTTAAAGTTTTCGCTTTTGTGTGCCTTCCAGTCGTGCTTTGATTGTGCAACGAAGGCACCTACATGGTCCTCGGTCACGTACGGCATTTTCATATGCATCGACTGCTCCGCCGTGCATCGCAATCTGGGCGTGCACTTGACCTTTGTGCGGAGCACCAACCTGGACACCAACTGGACTTGGCTGCAGCTGCGGCAAATGCAACTGGGCGGCAATGCGAATGCTGCTCAATTCTTCCGCGCCCATAACTGCACCAGCAGCGACGCCCAAGTGAAGTACAACTCGAGGGCGGCTCAGCTGTACCGGGACAAACTGGCAGCGCTTGCCCAGCAGGCGATGAAGGTGCACGGCACCAAGGTGAGCAGCGCACTGTTCTCTGTTTGTTCGCATACGTTGTTTCGTTTACTGTTGAGCTTGAAGTCTTATTGAACGCCAAATCCAACTAACACTGTGTTGCTCTCGCTTGCGCTTTACTTGTATTTCGTTCTCTGTTCCCGCACACTCACAAAACACACGCACAGCTACACTTGGACCCGGCGGCGGATAAGAACGAGGGCAACGAGGCCAGCAGGGAGGACCAGGAGGTGGAGGACTTCTTTGCCCAATGCAATGACAACAATGCCAACGCCTACTTGGAGAACAATAACGTTAGCAACGCGGCCAGCAACGTAAAGGTAAAGCCAACAAGATCACACGCGCTCCTTGCCACATTTAAAGTTGAAGTTGAAGTTGATTTCTGATTATTGAGCATCAGCAATCTGAGCATATAACTAATCCGTCCTATCGTCCCTTGCAGTTGGACGCCAAGCCTGCTGCGGGGCCTACCGTTGTGAGTGGCGAACCCAGCGTCGATCTACTCAATGCGGTTGTGGCGCCTTCAGCGGCGTCCTCCTCCATAGGTGTGCGCAAGATACAGCCGAAGAAGGGAGCAGTAAGTAATTGTGAAAGCAAAATATAATTGAATCTCTTACGAATTGAATAATTGGATTTCAGCTGGGCGCGCGCAAGGTTGGCGGGCTGGGCGCGACGAAGGTAACCACGAACTTTGCGGATATTGAGGCGCGCGCTAATGCGGCAAACGAAAGTAAAACGGCAGCAGCAGCTGCTGGATCCATTGAGAAGACACAGACCGCGGAGGAGGAGATGGAAACTGTGGCTAGCATGCGGTTGGCATATCAAGACCTCTCGCTTCAAAAGAACCGAGAGGAGGCGAAGCTGAAGAGCATCGATCCGGCCAAGGCCAAGCAAATGGAGAGGCTGGGTATGGGCTTTAATTTGAGGGGCTCTGACGTGGCGCACTCCGCGTTAAGCGACATGGAAACCATTCAGCAGTCGGCAGCGCCTAAAGCCAGCTCCCAGAGCAAATTGGCTGCCCTGGAGAGTGACAATTTTTTTAATGACCATTCGCTGAATCTGTACGGCGGCGGCGGCGATAAGAAGGAGAGCTCGACCAGCACCAGCAAACTGGACAAATACGAACTGGATGCGTTGGGCTATGAGACAATCGAGCCCATTGGAACAACGCATAGTAACATCACGTCCATGTTTGCCGCCAGTAGTGACTACGACAAGCCCAACCCAAGGAGCACTGCAGCAGCTTCCAGCAAGAGTAAAAGCAAAAGCGTGAACCCCAACGATCCCGTCGTGGCACAGCAAAAGTTCGGCAACTCCAAGGGCTTCGGCTCCGACCAGTACTTCGCAAGCGAGCAATCATCGGCGGATATCAGCGCCAATCTGAACCGTTTCCAGGGCTCGCGCGCCATATCTTCCTCCGATTACTTCGGGGACGGGACCCCAGGCGGTAGCATGAGCAATCGTGGTAAGAGCACGTGTGAGACGGAAAAGTAACTCCACTTTAATGTGAATCTAATTCCTCAATTACAGGCAATGGGGGCTACGCGACTGGAGTGAACTTTAATGCACCGGACCTGGACGATGTCAAGGAGAGCGTGCGCCAGGGCGTGCACAAGGTGGCTGGCAGACTGAGCAACTTGGCCAACGACGTTATGAGCTCACTGCAAGACAAATACGGTTACTGATAAAGCACCAGCACCAGCACCATTCGGAGTTAATCATTACGTTTTTATATATAAATCACTCCAATTTAGTAATATACCTAAAAAGTTATAAACAATTCCAAGTCAACAGCTGTGCAGCGTTGAAATATAGGATCCGTTTCAAAAGTTCTTGTTAACAAACGAAGAAACCCTCGATGTTAAACATAGTGTTTTCAAAATCCACATAACCGATGCACGCATTGCCCGATCCGGGCATCACGTGCTGAATAACAAGCAAAGTTAATTCCATTACATCGCAATTGTGGAACAAGCATTAGCTCCTAAGTCTTAAATTTAGTTTGTTCTTTATTTTCTTATTTTTATATGAAGCATTTATCGTTTATTGATCTTCTAATTGGTTCCGAATCAGGTTTGATCTTCGTTTTATACATATAGAGAAAGGAAGAGAGAAAGTATCATGGAATAAATTGGAGATGCATGGCGTGTCGCGCACGTGCTTTTCCGCTAGCTAATCAGAAACGTGCTCAGTGTTTTGTTTGTTTTAACAGAAAGAAGTTTTATTGAAATGCGCTCAGAGGTTTACAATTTGGCTAATAATTACAAAAATCTTTGATTACAGACTCGGCGCGGACTCAGAGGAAGGTATCGATGCACCTGGCGATGCATTAGCAAGAATTGGTGGTAAGTATTCGAGTGGCGTCGCGATGGCCTTAGCGTCAGTCGTGGAGCCTGAGGGCAGTTAGGGAAGCTACAGATTAATGACGACGCTTGCTGGGATTGGGGCGGACGCGAGCGCGAACTGCCTCCGGCGAGCCGTAGGCGATGGCGTGCGAGGTGGCAGAGCCGCCTTCACCGGTGCTGAAGGAGTTGGCAATGGCAATGGCGCCGCCGCTGGTGCCACCGAAGTCGATGGGGAAGAAGGTACCGGCTGGCAGAGGAGCGGGCTTCTTGACTGGCTTCTCAGTTGCGGGGACAGGCTTCTTGGCAGCGGGACGGCGAGCGTTGGGCACGCGGGCAGGGTACTTAGCCACGGGCTTGACGGGCACGGCCAGCTCCTCCTCATCCTCCTCGACATCATCGGCAACAGCGTTTTCAGTCTCCTCATCCGCAATAGCAGCCACCTGGGCTTCCTCATCATCCTCGGCAGACTGGTCCAGCTCGACGATCACCTTCTTCTTGGCGGGCAGATAACGGTTGGCGGGCACCACGGCGGCAACGGGCGCGATCGGAGCTGGGGCGGGCAGCACATCATCATCAGCGCCGACCGGGACGACCGGGACTACGGCTGGCTCTGGCACAGGCTCTTCCACGGCTGGGGCAGCTTCCTCGGCGGCAAAGTTGAAGTCACGGGGTACCTTGGCAGCATCATCGCTTTCGGGCACAGCCGGCTGAGCCTCGACATCGGCATCGGAATCGGCTCTGTCGCTGTTGTCGCTGCTGTCAACGGCGATCTGGACCACGGGGGCTTCATCGGGATAGGCTTCGGCCACGGAGCTGGCGCCATGGGCACCGGCAGCGCTCAGCACATCATCGGCCTGGGCACTCTCGGCGAGAATGCCATCGCCGCTGACTGCCACGTCGGACTCTGCGTGATTGCAATCTTCGTTAGGCAAACGGGGAAAGTTCGGGTTAGGCAGGACTGTTAGTGGATGCCGACTAGGGGGACATGCTTACCCTTCAGATATGTGCCGGTGGCGACGGTTTCACCAGCCACAAGTGCGCTGGCCGCCTGGGTGGAGCGCGCATGCGTGCGTCCGGGCTGCACGTACTGCATGTACATAATCCTCTGCTGGGGAGCGGACCCGTACCATTCGGCGGCGGCGGGCTGCTGATAGTAGACCATTCCTGGAACAAGATATTGCCGATCTTCAGTGAAAGCGTGCACAGAGAAAGCATGCGGATGGATGGTGTTTGTATGGATGGGTTATGGAACGAAACGATGTGGCAATAGAATCGTGAATACATTTGAAATGTTTAAATGAAATGCGAGCAGGAAACTCAACTGTTTCCGATTTCTAAAAATACTGTATTCAACTTAAGATTACTCTAAACGCAAGTCGATTTATATAAATGATATATGGTTAACTCATATATCAAGTCGATTTAGAACTTGAAATCTAAAAGGATCTTCAGATCTAGGAACTTTAAGATTCTTTTGTGTTAAGCTAAAGAATCATTAACTATTTTCGAGAACTTGGGGAGGCTTCAATCAACTTTAATTATTTTCGAATACTTCCAGGCTTTGTCCCTTTCACTTTTGGTAACTCACTTTTCCTGGCCGGCAAGGCATCGCCGCTGGCCACGAAGCCGACAATCACCAGCAAAGCAAACGCAACACTGAACTTCATGTTGAAACTGACGTTAGGGTATTTGAGCGTTAAAAGTCCTTTGAATATGTCGGATTAGTGGTAGATGATGAACTGTTTTTGTTTGGAGACGCGCACTGATCACAGCAGGAGCTAAACTTGACACTTAAGTTTCCACCAAAGAAGTGATGATGGCTGAGCGGATCGCGTTAGATTTATATACGAAAACAGATTCGCAAATATACTACAAAACGAGCATAATGAGCTGTTGCTAAAACTCGGATATACCCAAAGTGGAGCCTCAGCGCCCCTGCTTAATATGCGGACTGTGTTCGCGCTGGAATCGAGTCGAGCCGAGTCGATGCGAGTTGGCCGAACGTGCGAACCGCCCGATGGATCATTGAGTAGCCTCAGCTGAATTCGGATTATTGAATTGTGTTGTGGATGACTGGAGACCGGTTCCCCCATTATAATGTGAGCGGCCCGAAAGCTTAGCAGTCCTACCTACGGCCAGTGCGAGCGCCTCTATTCAGAGGCATAGGCATAGACATTAAGTATTTTCAATTGATCCTAACTCAATTAGGTAATGACAAACATCGAGCACACATGTTGAACGTAACCATAAAAATTGCCAATTTAATTTTAAGGTCATTTCGTAGACCCGTGCACAAGAAATCGAGGTTTATGGGTGCGTGTGCGCTTTATCGCTGTTGATATACTGATAAAAGAGAGCCGCTTAGAGAATTAAATTAAATCCCAAAGACATGCAGCGAATTAATAAGCTGCGGGATGGCCAAGGGAATCGAGAGCCGCGCTCGACTCCATAACGGAAGAGGAAGCCTTCATCGAACTCTGTGTGATTCATCCTGGCTCAAAGTTGAAGCTGCTATCTCCTCAGTTAGAGTCGACTCTTCAGTCTTCACTGTCCTACGTGCCACGCTCCATATCTCCTCTGGGCGCCAGCTGCTTCCTGTTAAAAGTCAATTACTGCAGTTACCCTCATCTCGATGTCACGACGTGCATTCCATCATTAATTGAGCCGTCTCTAGTGGGAGACGCAGCGCAGGTATTAACGGCTGTTGCCTTCTGCCGAAGGCTTCCTTCAGCACTTTTTTCGCTAGACTCAATTCGCAGATGCATTAATCATGCACAATGCCGTAACTCGCATGAGACAGGCGATTCCAGTTAAAAGTGGGTCTGTAAGGAATCCAAGGAGTGCTTTACGAGGGTTGCCCATATGTTAATCCTCTAGTTAGGACTCCAAGGAGTGATATACGAGGGTCGCCCGTGTCTTCATGCTCTAGTCAGGACTTAAATCTAATTATTTTAGGAGGCGCAATTGAAACAATTGTGAAAACATTTGCTGTTTTCTCTTTCGGTTTATTGTCTTTTTTTTGTTTTTAGTATTTAGATACAGAAATACAAATATAAGATTCACGAAAAAATTATGTTAAAATGCTCAAGTCCAATAACCAATAATATTAATTTTTTTTATATTATATTTCTTATTTATTGTGCCTTATTTTACTTTTGCTAATTTTACATTCATATAAATCGTTTGGTATTCAGGGGCTGACTAATTGTTTTTCAACCGAGATGATATTTATTTTTGATAGGTAAGGATTTGCTTGTGGGTTCTTACATTCTCATTTACAAGAAATTGTATGGAAAAGTTTCAATATTAGAATACTTCGGGGGTCAAGTCAGTACATATTCGTATCTTCTTATTTATTAATTAAAACTAGATAACACTAATAATAGCTGAAGACATCTCAAAATATTCCAATACCTGGGCATGCCAAACAGATGGTAGCTAACAAAATATTTATATAAATATATGGATTCAGTTACTCAAACGATCTGGTTAATTTATAGTTAATTTTATTCTACTTACTTATTTTACTTATTGTTTAAGATATGTACTAACAATGACCGCCATTGATCTAAATGCACAGAAAAAAATCAATCTTTCTTGATATTAAATGTGTATATAGATATTTATTTATTTATTTTTGTTATTTATTTCTATTTTCATATTAATCTAATAATTATTAAACTACTTTAATATTGAAAAAGATAAATGTATTGTATCATTATGGTAACATTATCATTATCAATACCGTTTCAAATGATTTTTTATGCCAATCTATGCATTGCAAGACACTTCGTAGGCTGAAATGGAGCTATTATATCCACTGATCGCAGATGTCATAAGAAATGTTGGGAAATTTGTAAGCCGACGTAACTAATTTCGCATGCGTATAATGATTTTATTCTGTTTGCAGTTATCCATAAATGCATAAATTAAAGTCGCCTTATTGATTGTGTTAGAAGTGGGCAATATTCTGGGCATGCGGCAATAAAACAAAATTCCAATTAGAAAGCTGTAAAGTCTTGAATAAGCAAGCAGTAAAGGAGGACTACAAAAAATGTACTCGCAGGTGCTGCCAGGCGGATAAAGTTGGATAACAGGTAGAATCAAGCTCTATTTGAGCATAATTTCAATTTCAATTTATTTTACTCTTTGTTATAATTACAGTTTATTTTTTTTTTGTGAATGGTATCTTACAATAATTAAAGAGTTTAGACTAAGAACTAAGCCTTTTCTGCTTAGATATTTACTTAGAAATATGACATGGTATATAATATGACTTAATTATTTGGGGGAAAAATCAAAGAAATTTGAGCATAAAATGACAGAATGATGGACTCATCGTATACTTGTTTGCAGGTAATTAGAAAGAGGTAGAGTCAAGTCAAGCCTCATTAATGTAGTATAATAATGCAATCAATGTATATTTGGTGTATGAATTAGCTAGTAGAGTTATCATCGGTTGGGTCTGATGTATGTTTGGATATTGAAAATTGTTCTTCAATAAAACCCTTGAACCAAACATTTTTTTCTGTCGCAGTTATTTTTTAAGTGGGGATTTCTATTTATCTTAGGCATGCCTAATTGCCAGTTTTGTATGCTAATTCTTTTGAATTTTTTCTTTTCTGAACAGAAAAAAAGCAAAGGCTTGTGCTTGGCATGGTAATAGCCATAGTTAAGAGGGTTCTACGCACTAGTTTTGGTCAAAGACAACAAATTTAATATCCTGTTGAACACCTGTTTATTTTTGTTGCGGCCATTTGTGGGGCATTTATGCAAATCGGTGTCCACTGGCGAAGCAGTTTGCTATTTACGTATCATTTAATACCCGAATTTAGAACACCCAATACCATTAAAACGAATATCCATTGCACTAGATAGCCTAGACCCAGCCAGGCCCCAGCTAGAGCCAGAGCCACGGCCACAATATAACAACTTGTTTTGTGGCCGAAAAAAGGTATATCTACATATATAAATATATATGTACACAAAATAACAAAACAGTCAACTTAATGTACGACATTATTGGCGAGACGCCTCCAGAATTTCAATTGGAATTTGCGCGGTGCTTTAAAAGCAATTTGGCTGAGCAGTTGCCACTGGCCAAGCGCAGATGCCAAAAGTCGAGCATTCGCACTCGCAGTCGCACTTTGCATTTATTTTTGGCCAGATATGGACTTGCAGCACAATTAAAATGATATTTGGCTGGCTCTCTGCGTAAATATGTATGCCTGATATTATTTTAATGTACAATTAAATGGCACATGCTGCTCAAATTGTGTTAAAAACCGCTTATATATACGCGCATATAACTGACATTTTACAATTGGCATGCGGTTTCCATCGGGCGCCACGTTCTCGCACATAGCGACATTTCACCCCGCATGACAATGCAATTAATCAACCAAAATTAAAATAAACTTAATTTTATTCAGCCGTCATTGCGGTGAACGGCACTTTTCTTATTTAAAACCCAATTGGAAATTAACAGCAGCACCTGGGCGAAAACTTAGCACAGGTGTGAACTGTACTTTGCATACGGTAAACAAAATATGTGATCTGCCTAAATTGACTTTATACCGGATTCTATCTTTATATGGATGGTATTCTTACCAAGTGACTCGACTACACAGTACTTGGTCACGGTTCACAAACAATTTATTAAAAATATGCATAATTTCAGGAAGAACTTGGTGGAGATTTACTTGCTTTTATACACATTCACGAAAATGAAATGAGTATATTGGTTTTGTAGTGAAAGTTTGATGCAGTTAGTCCATCGCTAAGAAAAGTTATTAGACAATTAAGTTTCCATAGTAATGCCCACATTCCAGCCTAAGCGCAGTCGCTGCGTCAACTGCGCAGTTGGCAGAGCGCGCGCTTATGCGTGCGTGCTATGTGTGTATGTGTTATTTGTATATATGCATACAAAATCGAAGAATGATTTGATATTTGGCTCTTCACAGGGCTCAGGGTCTCCCCTAGTCGAGCAGTCTCGACTAGAGCACTCTTACTTGTTATACCCTGAGCCCATTGAAAATGGGAAATCAGGGTATAATGGTTTTGTGAAAATGTATGTAACAGGCAGAAGGAGGCGTGCCACACCCCATAAAGTATATATATTCTTGATCAGCGCGACAAGACGAGTCGATATAGCCCTGTCCGTCTGTCCGTCCGTCCGTGTGAACGCTGAGATATTTTAAGTACGCAACGTAGAGACTTGAAATTTTATATGAATACTCGATAATACCATACGCTGCACAAGTTTATAAAATTTTTCCGATAACTCATTCCATTTCGATTTTATAAGCATTTATCGATAATTTTAATGTGTTTTTAAGGCTTGTTTTGTACATCTTTTGAGCTAAAGACTTCAAATTTGCTGTGTAGTTGCGTGTAATGAATACGGAGATAACGTTATCTTTATATTTTGGATGCCACGCCCCATTCGCCCCCAATAGCCCCCTATTTGTAAAAAGCGCAAATCAAATACTAAAGAGTTGTGCTTTGGCACATACACACATATGAATGTCATAAATAAGTTGTGAAAGTTTGAGGCACTTAGTCCATCGCTAAGAAAAGTTATTAAACAATTAAATTCCCATAGTAATGCCCACATTGCAGCCCCAGCGCAGTCGCTGCGTCAACTTCGCAGTTGGCAGAGCGCGCGCTTATTGTGTGTATGTGTTGTTTGTATGTATGCTTAAAAAAAAGTTGAATGATTTGATATTTGACTCTTCACAGGGCTCAGGGTATCCCCTAGTCGAGCGGTCTCGACTAGAGCACTCTTACTTGTTTTGTCATGCCGTCATGCTGTCCGTCTGTTCGTATAAAGCCATTTCGCCGCTCTTGACGCTAAGGACTGAAATTTATAATACAATATATACTCGATTGATGATTTTCTTGATTCGGAAATTGCATTTGGAAAATGCATTTTCTAGCATCTCGGAAACTATTATTTAGCGTTTAAATTTCGAATCTGACAACAGGATATGGGGATAAATCTACATCGATAGGGGCGTGGCAAATCGGGTAACATTGTAACTTCTATAGCTGTATACAATAGTTATAAACTTAAAATATAACTCTTACTGTTGGTCTGCTCTATTGATTTATAAACTTATACACCATGTCCATATACATATATATCAATTGGAGTCGTGGTAAATCAATTTCTTTAATTAATATTTCAATATCGTGAACAAGTGTTGTGCAGTCAGAAGCGCTTGCAAGTTTTTATACCCTGAGCCCATTGAAAATGGGAAATCAGGGTATAATGGTTTTGTGAAAATGTATGTAACAGGCAGAAGGAGGCGTGCCACACCCCATAAAGTATATATATTCTTGATCAGCGCGACAAGACGAGTCGATATAGCCCTGTCCGTCTGCCCGTCTGTCCGTCTGTTCGTCCGTCCGTCCGTCCGTGTGAACGCTGAGATATTTTAAGTACGCAACGTAGAGACTTGAAATTTTATATGAATACTCGATAATACCATACGCTGCACAAGTTTATAAAATTTTTCCGATAACTCATTCCATTTCGATTTTATAAGCATTTATCGATAATTTTAATGTGTTTTTAAGGCTTGTTTTGTACATCTTTTGAGCTAAAGACTTCAAATTTGCTGTGTAGTTGCGTGTAATGAATACGGAGATAACGTTATCTTTATATTTTGGATGCCACGCCCCATTCGCCCCTAATAGCCCCCTATTTGTAAAAAGCGCAAATCAAATACTAAAGAGTTGTGCTTTGGCACATACACACATATGAATGTCATAAATAAGTTGTGAAAGTTTGAGGCACTTAGTCCATCGCTAAGAAAAGTTATTAAACAATTAAGTTTCCATAGTAATGCCCACATTGCAGCCCAAGCGCAGTCGCTGCGTCAACTGCGCAGTTGGCAGTGCGCGCGCTTATGCGTGCGTGCATATGTGTGTATGTGTTATTTGTATATATGCATACAAAATCGAAGAATGATTTGATATTTGGCTCTTCACAGGGCTCAGGGTATCCCCTAGTCGAGCAGTCTCGACTAGAGCACTCTTACTTGTTGTGTCATGCCGTCATGCTGTCCGTCTGTTCGTATAAAGCCATTTCGCCGCTCTTGACGCTAAGGACTGAAATTTATAATACAATATATACTCGATTGATGATTTTCCTGATTCGGAAATTGCATTTGGAAAATGCATTTTCTAGCATCTCGGAAACTATTATTTAGCGTTTAAATTTCGAATCTGACAAAAGGATATGGGGATAAATCTACATCGATAGGGGCGTGGCAAATCGGGTAAAATTGTAACTTCTATAGCTTTATACAATAGTTATAAACTTAAAATATAACTCTTACTGTTGGTCTGCTCTATTGATTTATAAACTTATACACCATGTCCATATACATATATATCAATTGGAGTCGTGGTAAATCAATTTCTTTAATTAATATTTCAATATCGTGAACAAGTGTTGTGCAGTCAGAAGCGCTTGCAAGATATACTTTTCGACGAGAATAATAAATGTAGCTAAAACTCCTGAAAATGTATTCCTGACTCTAGTAGATTGGAGTAAATGTTTTAGATTCAAAGTCTCCACTTCACATAGGCAGAAAAACATGGTTCAGTCTGATTTTTCATGCCCCTGGTGTGTGTATCTTATAAATATTATTTCATAGAACTGTCTACTATATGCAAGCTTGTTTAGTAAATTATAAAATAATAATATGCCAAGACTCATTTTCCAAGGCATTTAGGCACATATTGTTTTTATATAATATTCGACTGAAGCACAAACACGAATGTTTCAACACAATCTAAACCTAACCTAAATGTGAAAACACCACCTCTCCCTTGTGATGTACATTTTGTATACCTCTAACAAAGGTGAAAATTTTCATTCTGTAGCATAAAAAACATTTTTATACATATAGTACATAGGTTGCAAATTCAATTATAAATAAAGAAAACTTATATTATTGAAACTGTCCCGCTGAAAGATACAGTCCTATTAGATTTGTTTGACTCGAAAATAATATACATCATTTCGAGGTCTATAAGAAATTAAATTGAAATGAACATGGGAAATTGAAATCTACCAGGCAGGTGTCTTATTTTTCAAAGCTATAAATTTATATAAAATAACGCTGTAAAAAATAGTCCACACTCCCCTTTAACCACAAGGCACAAGGCACAGACTCAAGCTGCACAGCTGCTCGTAGCAGTGATTAAGTGCAGTCCGTGGCCAGTGTATGTGATGGCAGCCGGATACGGACTTGCTCACTTCCGGACGGGCATGCAGCCTTAGCAATGGTCATTTTTCTCGCTGGTTGTCACTTGAAAGTTGGCAATTAAATATATGTACGTGTAGAGTATTCTTTTTATTCCTATTTTTTATTTTGTCTATGTAGTGTGTGTGTTGAAATAATTTCTGTCGACGAGAAGGAGCACCTGCTAGACTCCTAGATATCCTCTTTATATAAACCGCTGATGTTGAACTGATTATTTTGATTCTATGCGCTATGTTATTGAACTATACGAGAAGTGAGAAATCATTCCTAATAGTTCCGCAAGATCACAGATCTTACCGGATCTAGTTTTGATTGCAGGAGAAACAGATACAAAGTTCTCAAGTCGGCACACCACGTAGCCAAAAAATTGTCATTATTAACACTTGAATTGTTGTCCAAAAAATTGCCAATCTTATATACTTGGAGAGTTTAGGTTGCTAGACTAACAGATATCCTGTACACCCATAATATCTAACTTTACGATCTATATGAAGTACAGAACTTGTTTTTGTAGAATTGGAGCACTACCATATCCCATTTAATCAATACATGTATAAAATACATATACATATAGATCGAACTTTTTAACAATTGCCAGAAGGAATAAATTGGAATAGAAAGAAAGAATATTCTGTTGATCTTGGAAAAATAAATGCATAATGAATATAGAATAGGAGGTTCGATTCGATGACAATTTCGGCTCTGTTTACTAACTGACATCTAGCTTTTATTCTTCAACACTCTGGACTACGTTAAGCAATATTTATCATTTTCTCTCTTCCACTGAATGACAATTAGAGAATAGAACCGAAACTGAGAATCATGCAGTTAGATGCAAACTCACTCGGATGATAATTGTGAAACTCTATACAATCGTTCAGGCTAACACTAATACTACTACAACAACAGGAGGCAAGGATGACAAAATTAAACGGAATTGGGTAACTAAGAAAACAGTTTCTCCTATTTTTTTTTACAATATACCATCATAATATTTCTATGAGAATATATTATAATAATACCAAAACTGAGTTTTTAAATAATAAATAATTCCAGTGTTAACTTCCAGCACACATTTTATGTTTATTAAGACTAAAACAAAAATTAAAAATTTGATTATTAATTGTACTAGATAATTTATTTATTTTAAGATATATGTTATTTGAATTGTTCAATTTTTGAAAGGTAAATGTACTTTGCATATTTGCTGAATCGGAGTGGAGGCACTAATTGCTACTTTGATTCAGCATACCCTGGCAGAACTTACTCTAATGGATAGCAATGGAAAAAAATGCAACAGATGCTTCTAGCGTTTCGAGCGGACTGACGTTGGAAGCGATGCGAAACATGCAAAGCAGTTGGCATCTCCACCTCATTCAGAATTTATTTTCACACTCTCTAGAGGACAACTTTTGCTGGGTGCCACATGGCCCGAGCTACTGTGTGTGTGTGTGTGTGTGTGAGTGTGTGTGTGCGTGTGTCTGTGGCGCAGTCAAGATGTTGCCATTCGCCATGTCTGCTGCAGCTTTAATGGCTTCATATTTCCTACCAAATTAGAGAAGTTACTTTTGCTTACACTGCGAGTTGGCTACTCGACTACTGCTGCACCCGGGTACCCGGAGACCCGGACACCCGGGCTCGTCCTCTAGCGCCTTTCCGATCCCTTTCATTTGTTGTCTTTGTGCTCGGGCTGCAAGTTTGGCTACAAGTTGGTCGCTGCTCATTATGTGCCGCATATACAACATAGAATAGACCAAGGAGCTCAATGTCTACTCCATTAAATTGTAATTTTTGGCAACATTTTGGTTTGCATAAATCTTGGCGCTTCGTGTTGTAGTTTCTTTGCTTTCTAACTGCCGGTGCACGGAGCACGGAGCACAGTCCGCAGAGACCTTCGCGCGCAAACAAAACATTTGCTTATGTTTCAAGTTTATTAAAAAGTACTCAACATATTATGGTTACTTAAACTATTAAAATAACAATGCTCTGACTTTCTATGAGCATTTCTCTCTCTCTCTCTCTCTCTCTCTCTCTCTTTCTGTCTCTCTCTTTCTCTGTGTGTGTGTCCTCAGGGAGCCAGTGCCATCCTTTTGGCTGCCTTCTGCAGATAATGTGTAAATAATTTGAATGCAGACAATGAGTTGAACTGTTGGCGAGTGTCGCAGCTGCTCCTGGACAGCCGCAGTGCTGCACACAAGCACTCTTACATTTTTGGGGCCTCTCAACTATTGCAATCATTATGGCTGCTGCTAGTGCTGCCGCTGCAATCGCTTTAATTATAACTGAAGGCCCATTACGACTAATGGCTGGCCACGTACTACTATATAAATCCATTCCAAATGCACATTTGCATATGTCAAGTGTGAATGGAGTGGCAGCTCCTACATCTCTGCAGTCCAGCATCCGACATCCGGCATTCGGCACCCAGTTGCTGCGTATTAAAAACACACTTAAATACTCAAGGCCTCGCCCCCTTCTCAGCTGCATTGCTAATTACGTAGCAAGAATTTTCATTACGTGGGCGGCGCTCCATTCCACCTTACCCGGGAGCGAAGCGAGCGCAGAAGCCCTCGAGTGCGACGTAATGAAATCTTAGCAGGGCTGCGGGTCGTCCCCCAATGGGAACGCAAAATTTATTAGAAAATATTTACGTAGCACTTCAAAAATTGTGTGCGCCTCAAAATAGGCAATGACATTAAAGTGCCGAGCACTCGTCATTCGTCGCTCGACGCTCGTCGCTCGCCATTCGATACGGTTCAATAACTCGGCAATTTAAAGGGAAAATGCTGTAAAAGATCTAAATTAAAATTGGAGGCTTCATGCTAGCGTCTGTCTTTAAGGAGGGATATGGCATTAAGGTGCACTACTTTCCTTGGTTTAGTAGTTCGGGCGATAAATAAGTAGGTGATACAATCACAGGTTCCATTTACTGACTGAATAGCTAAAACCAAAAACGTTCGATTTAATTAATAATTTAGACAAACTTTTAGCTATCGCTCTAAAGCTGTGGAAATAATATGGTATATTGCGCCCAAGATCTACATATCTTATATTACTTGTTTAAGGTCCAAAAAAATTACAGTTTTTGAAGACAGGAATAACAGGTGTTCATGAAGCAAGCGGATTTAAAATTTGAGGAACAATAAATGAGAGGCTTACGATATTGCTTCAGATATGCTTGTAAGTTCGATAAATGATTCTCCTCAATTTTTAGGTGAAAAATATTTACCTACAAATAGTCTCTTTAATTTTAGAAAGAATCAAATTAGAAAATAAAAATTCATATACATAATTGAAACAGTCTTAATAGTTGTATAATATCATAAAAAAAAAAAACATGTTTTAATATTTCTAGATTATTTTTTAAATATTTTTCGATTTCGATTGGAATCGTTTGAACACTTTTTACAACGAGGACATCCACGAGTATATGTATATTCTTACATATTATTTCAGATCTTTACTTTCAATAGCGGTGAAATGGATTGCGTTTATACAGACAGGCGGACAGGCGGCGGACAGACGTAGCCAATGTTGGTAAAAAAATTTTCCCAATACTCCACGCCCCAATAAACGAGGATATTATGTTCGAACAATATACACGATATAGCAATATAAATTTCAAGACTCTACTCTAGAACCAATAATATATTAATAAATATAGTGATTCTTGATCTGAAACGTTCTGATAGTTAAAGAGTAATGTTTAGATCGATCTATAGAAGAAGAGAATTTTGGACTTGATGGAAAGAGATTGGATGGAAAGAGATAGCACTCGTTTCATTTTGAAAACAATAATAAAAATTATGTACTTCAGCGAGTACAGCAATACTCGTCGATCGTTCCATTTTACTCGCTGTTTGTCTTAATACTTCCACTCGCCAAAGCTAATTAATGAATTTGGAAATTTAAGTCTTTTTGAATAAACTGAATGTGTAAAATACGCCAGTTAAAGCTTGCATGTACATTTTTAAACCGCATCATATCTCAGCCCCCGCCATCTCTCTTTATCTGCTGCGCTGCCTATTTATTTGTGTGCGGGTTAACATTAGTGGTCACACGTTGTTGTTGTTGTTGCAATTGTTGTTGCTGTTGTTGTTATTGCTGATGATGTTGTTGTTGCTGTGTGTGCTGCCGTGTCGTGTGCAGTTTGCTGCTTTTGTTGGTTTTGCGGCTTTTAGGCAACGTATTTGTTTTGTGACACTATCGCCGTTGGTCGGTTGTTCTTATCGCTTCGCCTTTGCCCAGTGGAATCGGCTGGCGCCCCGTGCATTGACATATGTCCAGTGTAGCAGGAGCATACATGCTGCTGTTCCGGCAACCCGTTTCAGCTGTCCTGCTCTGTGTCACGCTGCATTTGTGTTTTTCTGTTCGCTTTCGGGCAAAGTTTTGTGTTTTTGTTGCAACTTCAATTTATTTTATGGTCAATGTTGGGTTCTGCCTCTCTGACCAGACAACTTTTCTAATGAGCCCAATACAGAGTTTGGGTCTTGTTTGAGTCTTTCCTGCAGGATGCACCACAATAAGCATACATAATTGCATGTGTTTTACTTCCGGCTAACAGTTGTGACATTTATACCCGTTCACCAACCAAAACGAGTGTTTTGGTTGTGGCAATGTAATTTGAAAGCCATTTACATTTTGAAAAGTCGTGTATGGCATGTCAAATATGCAAGCCAGATATATTTAAATTAACATTAGCAAAGAGGAATGAGCATACGAAAAGATACTGAAATGAGAGTTTCAAAATGAATCGATGACAACTGCATAGCGTAGTCCCATAGTGTTGTGAAATTCGAACGACTTCTGGTAGCGAGAGAGTATGTGAGAGAGAGAGAGAGAGAGAGAGAGAGAGAGAGAGAGAGAGAGAGACAGAGACAGAGAGGGAAAGAGAAAGAGGGGCAGCGAGTTGCGTCGACCTGGTGTGCTAGAAATAAGAAGGTCGGTCAGCATACAAAGAGAGAAGAGATAAGAAAAAATTGCAATTGGCCGCATTCAAAGAAAATGGACTCTGAAATGTCTAATGTATATCACCGCCCCAACATATGCATATTTTAAATATAATACATTAGTTTCAAAATCAATTTATCTCTTTCGCGTCATTAACTGATATAATGTAGTCAGGTACATCCAAATACATCGATATTTGTTCTCTTTGCTATGCGCTTCACGTACTTTAACTAATAATATCCCTTACGACTATCGCAAAATTTCTTAACCTTATTCTTAACCTTTCTTCTTATGAATCAACATATTTCCATATAAACGACCTTTAGTTTTAGTATTATTGAGCGTTTAATTTAGCTTGTAATAAATAACCTTGGGGTTTTCCATTTCTTTGATTTTTCCCCCAAATAATTTTGTCATCTTATATGCCATATGTCATACTTCTAAATAAATATCTAAGCAGAAAAGGCGTAGTTCTTAGTCTAAACGCTTTAATTATTGTAAGATACCATTCACAACAAATCTGTAATTACAATATAACAAAGAGTGAAATAAATTGAAATTGAAATTAAATAATTACATCCTTCAGAGTCTAGGCCGTTAATAGTTGTATTTATCGATAAGTTTAACTTTATTGGTTTTATTTTTTTTACTGATATTTTAATTAGAAGATAGTGTAGCTAAAGAGCGATTTAAATGAAATATTACAAACATAAAAGCTGTTGAACTCAATTCATAATCGAGTCTGGCTTACAAAAATGGGTCTTTTTATTGAATTATGTATATTTTTTTGTAAAAGATGGATTTATTTATAGTAATTAATACTGTTAAATTTCTTTAGAGTTTCAAGCACTGCATTGATTACTGAGGCGGTGAGTGTTACATATGCTAAAATACTAATTTAGAAAATGTTTTCCACTTTTTTTCAGATTATTTTCAGTTATAAAATTTATAAAGGATACTTGTATATCCGACAGTTATTTTTGAATGGTTTTCTTATGAACAAATTGTTTGATTTTCTAGAATATCAAACTTAAATAAAGCTGTTTTCATTATTTCTACAATTTTAAAACGCTCGCAACACTTTTAGGTGTTCTCCTTCCTCCTCCAGACTTCATGACAATACTTTAATTTCTATCTATATTTTGCGTTTGATTCTGTTAAGAGTTGAAGAGAATTTTTGATCAAGATGAATGTTGACAAAACGTATGGCCCGAATGAGACCCTAAAAAGGGATTCGACTTTGGCGCGACAGGGTGACTGGGCTGGCCCAGCAATCGGTCAACAATTGGGATGATGAGATTGAGAATGAGAGAGAAAATGGGTATAAAAATGGGGCTGCTAAAGGCGCTGATGTCGATGACGAAAAAAGGCAATCAAGAAGCAGCTCGTATAAGGCTTTGAATAGATTTCACTTTACACTCACACAGACAGAGATACCCACGAAGCGGAAGCGGAAGTCATGTTGTGCTACAATGGCCGCTGCTTGTGTCGTCATACTGAAGGTAGACAGCTTTTTTTCGAACTCTGTCTCTGGCGGGGTCCGCACGTCTGCGCAATTTCAAAGTAATTGCAAACGTTTACCAAGGCGCATACAAAAGCAAAGTATGAGTAAAGCAAAAAAAAAAAAAAAAAAAACACCGGAAGTGTTTTTCAAGTCTTTTAGCCTCTTTTTGCAATGGGTGAAAGTCTTTCTAATTGAAGTGGACACAAACAGACACATAAAGCCTCAAACACATAGTAAGATGCATAAGGTTAGCTACACAGGGACATAGATACACTCCGTTAGTAGTGTATTCTATATTCAATGATGCAGCAGGCGGTCAACGCCTTTGACTTCTTGCAAGGCGCTGCCAAAGGAGTTTTTCTTTTCAAAGTGGCCGGCAACAAGAGAGAGAGAGAGATAGTTGGTAAAAAAAATAAAAGTAAAGTAGAGTAAAGCAAAGCAAAGGCTGAGCGCTGTCCACTTGTACGGACCGTGTATGTCATTAAAATTTACAATCTATTTTGCTTGCTAATTGGCACTTGGCAATGCCAGCCTTTGTGTTCCAATAAGTATCTAGCTAGGTAGCCAGCCAGCCAGCCAGTCAGCCAGCCAGCCAGCCAGCTAGATTCTGGCCATAATCGTTATTTGCACCATGAACAGCACAGAGAGAAGTCTGGGCCAGCAATTAGTGACAAGCCAAGATGTGGCAGCAAATGTTGCGTGAGCTTTTAATTATGGCCAAGTGTTGATGATGGCGACAACTAAGCGACGGGCCAACTGCCACTGACAATGCCCACCATAACTAACTAAGTGAGGCAATAAACGCCAAAATCAAGGCGGAAGAAGAAGAAGAGCAGAAGCAGAGAAAATGGCGGCGCTCTATGCAATTATTGTTTGTCTACATAAAATGTAGCCATTTAGGCTCTTTTCCAATGGCCATGCAATTTTTAATGTGTGCGATCAATTACAAAACTGAAAGGCCACGCATTAGCAGAGCAGAGCCAGAAAACGGCACAGTTACAAGCAATAACGAGCTGGCAGCCCCCCGCTCGACCTGCCCTTCGTGTATTCCCCATAGACTGCAGTCCCCACAGTCAAGCCAAACTGAACCACAAAAGTCAAGCCCCGTGCACAAGTGCGTGTGTGTGTGGGTAAGTGTGTGGGTGTGTAAGTGTGTGAATGGATGATTTCCACTTTGCCCAGTGAGTCAGTCAGACTGGCAGCCACAATCCTTCATTGTTGTTGCAGCCAGCAGCACCAGCAGCAGCGGCAGCAGCAGGGCTGGCGATAAAATAAATTTGCATATGAATTGAGAATTAAGAACATTTTGCACATCGTCCTCCGCTTGAGCCCCTCCCCCAGCCCCAACTCCTGCCGGCACCTGCCAACCAGTTGCCATTTTTTGATTGGGTTGCCTTGGACGGGGCGATGTGTTGCTATTGTGGCTGCTGTTTGGCCTTTGAATTAGAATTCACCCCCACACCCACACCTACACCCACACACACATACATAGACATTCGCAAGTGTGAATGGCTTATTTCCTTGCTGTAGCTCTAGCTGATGCTGTTGTTGTGGGTGCTGCTCCTGCGCTTTTGACCGCTTTTTGGCAATTTCCATTTTCATTTTGGCCCTTTTTGGCGAACAATTTTTACACGCCTCGCTCTTTGGCTGATAGAAATAAAAAACAACTCGTTAGCCTATTGAAATTGAAAATGTTTTCGGCTGATGCGATAAGAATGTGCAGGGGATTATAGTGCACATATCTCTATATATGTGTCTGCCTGTGTGTGGCATAACTTATTTATGGCCTGCAAAGTTATGGGTCACAATTGGGTAATTGCATCTCTGCTGATTTAAATAATACAATTTCAATGGGAGCGTTATTTTTTCAGTGGATAATCACAGCTTAAAATTTTAGTGTGACTTTCTATTGAATTAATTTCTTTATTCATTATTTTTGATTTTGGATAAGCTCCAACAATAGGATTCCTCTTTCGTTGCTATATTAATTGGTTGTTGTAATGTTGGAACTAAACATTTATGGAATTGCATTCGTGACTGTTTTCAAAGATGTTAGGATTTTCTACGAATATTATCAATTCAATGATCAAAGATTTTCTAGGAATACTGTGAATTCATAATAAAGAATCATCAATTTGGGAATGCCGTACAAATAGGTTCATGCTGATGCTAAGTCTTAACCACATAGTTTTACCGATTATTTATGTTGTAAGCAGTACTTAATTGTGCATGGGACTTTATCTTATATCTGGTAAATTCAAATCAATGGTAATTATCAAATAAGTCAATTATTGAGGTATGTCTATCATACAGGTAAACTGAGTATGCTAAAAACCACGTCTTAAGTCAACAGCAAAATAAACGTGTCCCGATTAACCCAGTTGACAAATTCAGCTGATATGAGATATTTTCAAATAGTATTTACATACATTAACACAGATCTGTGATCTTTAATAATAAAAACATAATATTAAAAAAATTTAATTTATAGATCAACAGCTACAATAAAATATTCACCTTTCACAGTGAAAACCATGCTTGGAGGCAGGTGGTGATAGAGGGCGAGACAGAGAAAGGTACGTGCAAATCCATTGATTTTGCATGCGGCACTCGCTCACCTCTGGTCATACAAATTGCATTTACAAACAATTAGACAAGTAAAACTCACGTACAAATACGAGGTGAGAGGTGCAAGGCCCTCGGGCTTGTGCCGAACGGTAACGTCAGTGCGAACGGTAACTGGCACGTGGTGAGCGAGCGACGGGCCGGAGCAACACACACAATTGGACCCCTTGTTTTATTGTGGGACATTTGTGAAACTTTCGACATGCTCATAAAATTGCTCGTTTAATTCATTTAACTTTTGCGTTCTTTTTCATTTGCTTTTTCTTTATTTCTCTCACATCTACCCATTAAAAGTGCGAAAAAGGGGTATAAATACATTTGCATATGCAACGAATATACTCGTGTACTGGAACTAGAGTTTAGTAAATACACAAAATATCTCTACGGGTCGATCAACTGTCTGCACAAAAATAGATTGATCTTGCCAATTGGTTTTAAGCTCCTCGGACATAATTACCAATTATTCAGAATAAGTCAAACATATTTGATAGTTTTTCCTCACAACAAATGTATAATTTGTTGTAAAATTTTTTAAATACCACAAATTATGGAATAGGAATTAACATTGTTGTTAAAATACTGGTTCGTTAAATAGTTTATATTGTTTTATATATGTATGATTAATATCACTAGCAAACACCGCTTTACTCTTTGAAGTATAAAGGAAGAATAGATAGAATACTCAACAGTGTGACCAAAGCTATTAAAAGACTCTTAATTAGTGCTGTTAAATGTTGTTTTCGTAGACCATGTAAATATATGGGGTATTCCAATAATAGATAATTTGTAAACACTAAATTTGTTGTTGTTGTATTTTTAATATGAAAAGTAGGAAAGAGATATCGGTGTGGATTTGTCTTCTTATATTCACTTCTGTCTTTGTTAAGTGGGATATTAGTTGAAACTATTGTTTGTACAATTTTTGAATCTCTGAACTTACTGTGGATGTTATACAGAAAGCCTGGGTACCTTCAACTCAGCCACTCTCAAATTCACAAACTCTTGTTTTTTTTTTTAGAAAGTTTGCATAAATTGTTGCGAAAAATAAAAAGAACGAAGTTAATAATGCCGAAAGGCATTTGGCAGTGGCACAGCTCCTGCTTGGTAAAGAGAGCAGGATTTTGGCTGGGGCGACAATGAAAATAATTCAATTAAAACACTTTTCCACTTTGCGCCCTCGCATGCCAAGTTACAATAACGTTCAACAAAATTAACACATACAGCAGGTTCTCCCCTCAGATGCCTCCTCGCCTCTTCGACCATCGCCCCTCGCCCCTTGCTCCATCGTCCCATCGTCATATGTGCATTGCCCGCGGGCGTTTTGCATAAAGTTTACCAAAACGCGGTTGCCTTTCGTGTGGTCAAAGTTTGGGCGGCTAGGTTGTGCCCTTTCGGCGACATCTATGCCATGTTTACTTTGGTACTTAGCCATTGTTGTTCTGGCCTAGCTGTTGCTTAAAGCCACAAAGTAGCTTTGATGCCACAGAATTTAAATTCAACCCTGGCTAAGCCCCACAACACAATCCTACTACAGAGCCCTGTTTCAATTTCAGTTTCTGGGTCTCTATCTCTGTGTCTATGTCTATATCTATATCTATTTCTATCCCTGTCCGTGTCTGCGGTTAGCTGGTGTTTTGTATATTATTTTAAGATTTGATTGGTTGGGTTGCAGTCGTGTTTGGTGTTTGCTTTAGCCTGGTCTTGTTTCTGCCCCTGGTCGTGTTCTTCCATTATGTCATTTGCATTTTCATTGCCCATTGTCGAGCCGCCGTCACTCGGAACTGATTAGCATTTGAATATGATAAACCGAAAGAGTGATACAGGCAAAAGGGGAGATTAGTAATGGAAGTAAGATCTAACATAGCATCTATGATTGGTTATTTGATCAACTATGCTGCCTTATGCAGACGTTTGTATGCCGTGCACAAATCGGGCAAAGCCACGAACTCACATAAAAACTTAACTCGTTTAATTGGCACTTCAAAGCCGAAAGCCCATGCGGCAATTTGAACAAAATATTTCCTTCATTTTTATGCGCATTTAACCCTTTAATGCAGACACATGGCCACCATTTCCAGCATTTTAAGTCCATTAAAAATTGTTTTTCCATAATTTTTTACACCGCATTCGAGCGGAGGGCCAAAACATTCATAGCGCATCGACTGTTTCACTAGCCTCCATCCAGCGCCGTTGTCGCTGTCGCTCGTTAAAAATCAATCCCCAAGCGTCCCCCGGACGACCGCATGGAATGCGCATTCAGGCCGGGATCCAAATTGAGAATCGAGTATATTGGCGGATTTAAGGGCGGCCGGCAGGGAGCCGGGAGCTGGGAGCCGGGAGCCGGGAGCGAGGGGGAACCAGTTTGGTCTAGCGTGTTGTAGCGAAGGTGTCGTGGACTCTGCCCCGTCGCGGTCAATATGCGAGACTATAAGTCTATATAAGCGCCGCCACAGCAGCCATGTAGCTGATATCTTTTGCTAGCATATCTGTGTGTGTCCGTGTGTGTGTGTTAATGTCTGTGTATGCGTGTGTCATGTGTCATGTCCATGTGTGTGCGCGTATGTTGCTGTTGTGAATATATGTGAATTTGTTTTGTCATATCGTTTCGGTTGGCGTTTTTATCCTCTTTTTACGGGATCGTGCGCTACAAAAAAGGCAGTTGAGAACTTGAATAGCCTTTGCATACATCAGTAAATCAATTGAATTTATTTATATCAATAAGATCGACATATTCAAAGTGAAGTGGTGACTAGCTTAAGATTGTACGGATTATACATTGGTATATGTATATTCATTTACCTATTTTTGCCATCATATGCTTATCATTATTATATTTTATTCGTTTTAAATAAATACTGGGATTGTCACTCAGAACTAAACTAAAGACTTAACGTGCCAGCAAATTTACACAAAAGAGTTGATCAATAAACTCGAAAACATTTCTTTATTTCTAAATATTATTGAAGTATCTAACTTTGAGAAGGTGAAACACTTTTTTACAATGTAATCAGTGATTGTTAAGAAGGAACACAAATGTGTATACATACTATACTCATTTCTATGCACTACACTTCAAATAAAAATCGAAAAAATAATTTATTTCTTGTACTCGCATGCTTACACCCATATAAATATAATATGAGATCTATAGTTTCTGTCGTCTACTTGTTTCTTGGTAGTAATACCATAATGTAGTTGTTCTTGGCTGTCGGCTTTCAGCTGGAATTCTCTGTCGATTGTAGATTTATTATTATTATTATTTTGTTGGTTTCAATAAGCGTTGTATCCATATCATGCAATTGTGATACCGCAGTCAGTTGTAGATGCTTCAGTATTTGGCGTGACCAAACGATTTCGCACTGACGTGCAGTGAAGCGGAACATCCAATCTACGTAGGGCTATAGATTTGCCTACGACCGTGGCTATGTGAGCCCGGGCCGAAAAAGTGTCCAATGTAACGCCACAACAAAGAACGTTAATTGACGCCAAAATGCTGAAAAAAAAGGTTGCAAAAATTCACAAAAAAACGAAAAAAAGGATGGGAAAAAAGAAAATCAGACGGAAAACAAATAAAAAAGGAAGCATGTGTAAAAAGAATTTGTCCACTTGGACACATTCTGTAACAGGCGATACGAGCGGCGATAGCGCCAAGCCGCTTTGGGGCTGTCTTGGCTGCACAATTTAAATTCAGCCCGGACTATCGCCCCAAGTGGCTTGATTAACCCAAACGATAGGCGGGGCAGGTCCTTGTGAGTGGGCGTTGTTGAATCAGCACACGTGATTAATGGCTTTTAATTATGTCAGAGCGCGACGGCAGGATCGAGCGATCCTGCGCTGCCACTACCGTGGAACTGTGTGCAGCGGTACGCCAGTTAACCGTTTGACATTAAAAAATTGACACCGTTCGGGGTGAAATGTTGCCGACATCTATGGCGTTCCGCCTGACAACTGTCTGGCACACGTAACCGAGTTAAAGTTCTCGCAGAAACATGGGCAGGGCACGGGCATGGCAGGACAAGGCAGGACACGGCAGGACACAAACAAATTTTAAGCACGGACTCCGCCGGCCAGTTGCACGTCGGGAATTCGTTGCCAGCCGTGATTGTGTGTGGGCGTTTGTCTCGCTTGTCGCATTTAATGAAAGCGTCATAAATTATGTTGCAGTTGACGAAAGCGTCCACCGAACAACGACAGCGACAGCGACAGCCAGTGGTTGCCTAGTTGAAGGGGTACTTAGCATATGCAAGTGAGCGACATATGTGCACGAAGTCAGCCGACTTGCTAAATAGAGTTCGCGCTTGAGGTAATGCTAAGAGCTGACAACTCAAGCGGAAAATGTAACGAATATTTATGAGGTGATGGTGATAAGGTATTTCATTTATATGTTTATTGCGCCCCATGTATCACCGCCCACCTACAGCAGAACATGCACCAAGTAGCTTATGTACGCCGTAAAGAATATTATCAAAATGTTATTCAAGCAATCAATGTTCGAGTTGCGTTCTGCGATAACAAACTCCGAAAGCGTCGCATTGGCCAGATGCCTAGTTGCAGACGAGCTGTATGTTATGGAGCCCATTTTGACCAGCTTGCCATTGCCATCTCCTCTGGGCAGGTGCCTTAGCCGCCGTGGTATAATCAGCATGAGCTCCTGAGGCGCTTCCTTTGTTCTCCTATAGGCGGGCAATGAGACCAACGCATGTGATGCGTGGTATTCAAGGCAGATCAAGGTCAAAAGCAACTGTCCCATTAGTCGCATTGCTGCGATTGGCAACTTCCAGCGACAAATACCTCAGATCAACTGTTATTATTTACTTGGGAAGTGATCTCGAGACAGAACAATTTCTTATCTTCTCGCTTGGAAAGTCTTTGATGTGACGAAAAACTCGGGCTATTTGAAGAGTTTGTTTAGGCAACAGCTGTTTCGATGTGTTCTTTGCTATCTTACCAAATTTCGTCGTGCCCTCACCACAATATACCCATATACATATGTATACATACATATATATATTTACATACATATAAAAAAAGTATCTTCTAGAACACCAGGCCAATATAGATTCGAAAATAATTAGTATTTATTTTAATATATGTGACTAATAATTAGAAATTTGTTTTTCTCGACATTTATTTTGACAGCTTTTGAAATGTGAACGTGTACATAACAATTCGCATACTCTCTTTCCCCTTTTCTTTTCGTCTTTTATTTTCCCGAGCACAATTAACTTTTAGGGTATGAGACTTCGCATCTAAAAATCACCTTGAAACTCTGTGTAATATTTTAATATTCTTGATTATCGTTTACTTATTGAGTATTAAGTAGTTATTTTTTATATCAACTCTGATTATTTTCTCAACTTCATAGAGTCTATCGATACTATTGATGTAAGAAACCAGTCGAGTGATGTTATAATCGATGGTTACCATGGTAAATCAGGTCTACCATGGTAAATCAGGTCTAATTGTATGTAAGCAGGCAGAAGGAGCCGTGACAAGCCCCATAAATTATATACATAAATGTATTCTTTATGAGGACGACTCTATTTAGGTGTCTGTCAGTCCGTATGTGTGAGCGTGTCTATCGCAGACCATACATATAAGAGCTAGGGAAATTGAAATTGTTTTGAAGATCTGTCTTCACAGCACGCGGAGATATATGTAGTTTGCTTAAAAGAATTGATAACTAATGCTGTCTTAATGTTATCAATTAGAAATGCTTTCAATATTTCCTTTTCCTATATGTTTAGTTTCTAGGAGTTAGTTTCATGTGCATTTACCTATTTGGAATTTTTAATATTTTGTTTATAAGCTCCACACACATTCAAATGTATTCACTCGATCATATTCCAAGATTAACAATTGCCATTCAATTGTCAACCGCCACTTTAATTTATATTTGCTAGATGGCGCTCTAGTGAGTTGCCAGTATTACGGTACGTCTGCTTAAATTAATGCCCATATACAGAGAATAATGAGAGATGGAGATTGAAAGAAATGTATTATACGTTTTATGTTTTATATTTAATAATTAGCAATATAAATTCCTTATTAGCATATACATTTAATTTCTTAAATTATTCGTTTTAAGACTATGCTATCTGCCAGCCATATATTTTTTTTTTATTTAATTTTTTCAGTTGTGCAATGTTCGTCTTGCTGCTTGTCGGTCTGTATGAATGCAAACCAATTGGAGTTAGATACTTCAAATAATTGATGTAAAAAATAATAGGAATATTCGTGGTCAGTTATATATTTTTCTTTGTTTCTATGTTGCTCTAAGGCAGCGAGCAAACCTATTCAATTAGTCATTATAATAAATGAAGTGGGGCCACACTTACATGGCAATTACACGTTTTATTGTTGCCAAACAAAAGATTCATACGAAAGATTGTAGCAAGCCCATTACTAAAATATACAGTGAAAACAGAGTTTCACGTACTCGGTCGCGTTCGACTGCAGATTCTTTAACTATCGCCACAAATCGCCCATCGACTTAACGATTTCTTAGATGGCAGTCGGAATTGAAGAACGTCCTTGAAATAATCATATGTTTTAGAAGAATAAAAATTTATATTTTGCGCGAGAACCCTTTCATCTCTATTATAAAAATAATTAGTTTTCAAGAGCATTTTACAGAACAGTTTTGATTGTTCAGAAACATGTTTTAAATTACCAATTCTCGTGAAGAGATCAGGTTGTTTCACCTTTTTTTTTCTCTTTATGTATCTAGTAGCCTGCCTTAAAGCAGTATACTTTCTTTGTAATTCAATATACCTTTTCTGTATTCTTGTAAGTTTTACTTCAGTATTATAACACTTTGTTCTATAAAATATCTCATTTTCCTCTCTCTTTATGCAATTTAAGCAAAAGGAAAACCTATCAATGTCAGAGCTCATAACATTCTCTGAAGTTTCTTGCTCGTCAACTTCAATCTTAACATTTTCACTCTGCTGCTCTACTGGGCTTGACTTATCACGCTCATCTAATTCTTCAGAATTATGTTTTTGACTTCTAAATGGAGTAATATCCTCTTCCTCACTTTTCACTTCATAAGCCTGATCACTAGAGGCAGCATTAATATTATTATTATTAGGAAAGAACTTTGGGTTGCACAAATTTAAGGTTGGGAAGGCGTTGCGTTTTAAATTACGCTTGCCCACATATTTTCGTTCGAAATGCCTGCCACATATTTTTGCATTTTTGTGATCGATATTATTGGGTAAATTGCATATCATAATCCATCTTTTTAGTTGAAACTCTGCTGATGGAAACGAAAATAATTTAACCGGAAAATTTTCGGAGCTTTTCCTATAGCTGGCTCCGCACGATTCTATTATACATTTTGAACCACTTTTTCGTGGAAGGTTTTTGATTCTATTTTTTTGTGGCGCCTTTTTTTTAATATTTGGTTCAGCCATAGTCTTGAAAAAAAAAAAAAAATAATAATAATAATAATAAAAAGGAAGATCGCACGATAACACCGTTAGGTTCCGAGGTTGAATGTCAACTAAAGTGAGCAGAGCACTTTCTAATTAATTTTATAGGTTTGTATGATTTGTTAATTTGATAACATATAATAACGCGTCACTTTAAGAGACCGGCATCATGTATGCATAGTGTACAAGGGCATTCTGATATTCTAACCCAAATCCTCTGGCACAAAAACAGGCAATCGAATAAAACTGAACTGTTTTTCTTCAAATCTAATCCAAAACCGCTCGCACAATTTACAGCTCAGGTAAGCCAATGTTCTCGGCTCATGCACGCATGCATACATGCAAGTATGTATGTGTGCGCTATCCGGAAGATCGAAACTTGGTTTTTACAATATCCACAGGCAGCTCAAGTTTCACACACAAGCACACAATTGGTCACAAATATGTTGAGGCGTTCTGGAAGTAACAATACAATTTGATTCCTCTAAAATAAGAGTTTTTACTATAAATTAAACGGTAATTACACGTGATTACTAACCTAAAGCAATAGAATCAACAACTATATGTTCGTGCTCCTATTTTCACACAATTGATACTTCAATTATTATTTAACTTGTTGGGCAATTTGGCTGAACATAAAATTTACACATCGAATATTTATTCAATATTTATTTTGGCGTCAGTTCTTAAATTTTCGCTTTAGCATTTTATTTCACAATGTTCTTATTTGACAGCTGATTTTAATTCGATAGTCGACTAGTTGTTCGTCTTTATCGATATGTGACCACTGTTAAAAGACTCAGTAGGTTACGAAAACAGCAGTTCTGTTATTCTATATGTTAAATAACAGCTCTGTTGTGATGTCACACCTTAGTTTGTGCTCTGTTATCCGATTTGAGTTTTGGCGGGCAATTAAGCAGAGGTACGGAAAGTGGTCCAAGCCAACCAAAGTAAGGTATTTTGTAGCGAATTCCCATAATAAGCTTCTTTAAAATGATTAATCCTTTACTTTATTTCCTTAATTTAATAAAACGTTGTAGATGATGGAATGCGCTGTGAAGCCTTTCGGCAGCAGCAACTGGATGCCCAAATGGATAATTTGTCAGAATGTTTAATAGGTAGTACACGTAGAAACGATGAAATTAAGTGTGTATATTAATTACAAAATCATAATCATGAATATGAGTATTAAAGCCTAAGGAAATGTGCCTAAGCCAGCACTAGAAATCTAACAATGCGGTATCATCTTTGTCCATCAGATTCCTAAAATGATGAATGATAGTGTGAGATATAATGATTTGTATTAATATTAATATTGAAAATTATAAATAAAACTTTATATTATTCCACAAAAAAGTAAATGAGGTCAATGGATTACATGAGCATTAACTGCTGAACGGCTTAGAAGATAGAAATTAATAAAACCCTTATATAGACCTACAACTCGTTCTATTTTGGCTAGTCGCTCTTAGGTAGATAACTGTGTCGAAATTGCTACATTTTCACACGAAGATCACCGCGCGCGCAACACGTTCTGAAAAAAATATGACGTCACACCGGTATTTTAACAGAACGATTTGTATAACCTTCTATCACTCAATCGCAAATGTGTGTGATCGAACTGCAAATGTCGAGACTGCCATTTCTGCAGGCAGCAAGAGTTTCGCACAAATGTTCATCCAGGTAGCAAGAAACCCTCGCCACGGATAATCATGAGAAATTTTGAATGAGCATGACGAACCCGTTTCAGTGTTTTTTAAGGGAAGATCTAAGCGCGAACGAGTTTTTGTCTTGAAAATGTTTGTTCCAAAAGTCCCATCTACATATGATTGTATGTTTGAATGTGTTTGTGTGGTTAGTCCCTTAAAGAGAAAGATCGAGGAAAGTATATACTCTTTGGGAATTGGATAACATTCTTCTGTCTTCAATACGTTTTGAAAATTAAAACTGAAGGAAATACCCACTCTTTACCCATTTCCAATGGGTATTCAAAAAATGCAAAGTTTTCAATAAAAGTTGAGAAAATATTGTCGTAGTTGGGCGTGGCACAGGGCTTACACACATCCACCCAAAGGACATTCAGACAGACGAGAGACGAGACGAGAGTTTCTGTGTAGCAAATCAAATAATTATAAAAGTTGAGCAACAAGCCGAAGCCTAGCCGTTGGCAATGTTTGGGCGCAAACTTGAGGCACACGAACAAACTTTACTCAAAGGTGCAGCAAAACTTTTGGCAGCCAACTAGCAAAAATTCATTTAGGCGCATTTAGGCGGCTGTTAGGTGAAAGGACCGACCGAGCCGAGCTTAGCTGCTGCTGGTGCTGCAATATGCCAGCTCGAAGCATTTTTAAAGCTCATCTGCAATTTAAGCAGACAAATCATATTTTGGACGCAAATTTTTGCAGCCTCAGCGACGCCGCCGAAAGTTTTGCCCAGCAGCGTTGGCAAAAAAGTTTTGTCGACGCCGCCGAAGCCTCGGTTGGGGCGGGCTTCCTGTGCGGCTATCCCGCTCTCCCAGTGCTGTCTGCCAATTCGAGTTATAGAACTCCAGCGAAGCGTGTGAAATGCGCTACAGCCTTGGAACAGCCACGCTTTGATGGATTTGCAGGACGAAACGAGAACGCAGCCAGCCGAGAGCTTAGTAGAGCCGGTGACCAGCCCACGACCAGTGCACAGCTTTTCACACTCTTTGCTTTCTCATTTATTCATATTCGGTATTTCTGTACACACACTGAACTTAAGGACTACTACGCGTCAAGCTGCATTGCCAACGACAACTTTTATCTCAGCTCCGTTTGGTAAGTTGCTTCGGAGCCAGCGGCCGCTTCTTGACCTGATTCGCTTGCTGCTTAGGCCTGAACTGTTGCTTAGGGTTCGTCTTTGGCTTTTTTGGTCTGGTATTGATTAGCATGGGGCGTTTCTTCGGCCCGAGTTTTCCTTCTCTGTTCGGTTTGGTGGATGTCGAAGGGCTTGATGCACCACTGGGCTCCTCCTCGGTATCCGCTATTGCTTGATTGCCTTTTTCATTTATATTTTGGGTGTTGATTTCATCGTTAGTATGGCTATCGTCCTCCCGGCTAACACTATCAGCCTTACCATATTCTACGTCGGAATCATAGTAGTCATCATATTCACCATAATCTTCACAACTAGCATTCTGCGCCAAGAGCAGCACACTTAAAAGTCCAAATAGAAGCAACAATGGTAACCGCATTGCGAAATTTATAATTGCTTATTATAATAAATTGGCTTGCTTATATACCAACTGAAGCCAACTATCTTACGAAACAGTTGGTTTGCTCAGGTGTAATTTTAGTACGAATGATACATCGCATACTCCATATATCACAAAAATAGGTCATTTGGGGTTTCAGCTACTAACATATGGGGGAGTATATTAAGCCGTAAGTGCTTAAATTATAGAAGTTTTCCATCTGCATGCCAGTCTGATGCCCGATAAGGTTTTCTATAAAACATACTTGGTGCTAAAGCAACTGTACATGGAGAACTGCTACTTTCAGTTTCTTCTCTCTGATCTGACACCAAAAAATAAACAATCGATCGTCTCAAGCTCATATTAAAATTTTAATTTTTCTTTTCTTTTTGTTATTATTTTCTTATCATTGTAATAAAATATTTATTGTACTTTTTTTTTTATTATTTTCTGTTCAGTTTCAATTTACACTATCTATCTTATTATGGTTCAATAATACCACTAACCATATATGGCTGTGAATTTGGGAGAGCTGGTCGGATCTTAGGGAGACCATTTTCTGTTTTTAATTAGGCTACACTTTAATATTGTGCATAGAGAACATGTTGCGAGGTGTCACAACGTCAACTTTTCGCAGTTCTTTTTCAGTTATTTTATATACAATGCCGCAATTCAAATGCTTTAAAACTTTGTTAAATTACTATAATTGAACTTAAATATAAATGATCAATTGGCGAAAATTATGAAACAATATCCAATGTAAGTTTTGACCTAGAGGGTATATCATAGTCGAGCCGTGATGCGAGAGCGCTTTATCAAATAACTGTAAGTGGGTTAACATGGAAATCTCTTTAATAAATAAGGACAAATAAATTAAAGTCAATAGAGTTTTATTATTGGCCTAATGGTAATATATCACTAAAAGTTTGGCGAATTCCATCAACAACTCAGCCTATGAATATAAATACTTATATTGCATAAATTTCATCATGGCAATGTAAGTCTTAAAATATCCAGTTTTCTAGAAAGTTAAATGTAAAGTTTTCTACTTAATTATATTGAATACACAAATACTGTGATATTCAGTATAGATATCTTAAGGAGGCAGCTACATTTGATATGCTCAAGTGCAGAACTTGAGCTGAACACCTCAATAATATTCTGCAATTCTTTTCATACTTGACGGCACATTCGCAGTGCATTAAATATATCTATTGAGGAATAACCAACACCCCGGCCCATCACAAAGCCACATTGGCAGCACGTATTCAACATGGATACACATGACGGGGACGTGTGGTGGGTGGGTGAATGCGGGATTTCAATCAAGCAGCAGACAATTGGCCCGCTGCTGGCTCTCCAAGGACTTTATTATGCCAAGGATAGCGCGTTTTAGCGCGCTTAAAAATGCTTTTCTTGTAGCAGCCCAGCCAAGCAGCAATCAAATCAAATAAAATATTCATTTTGATCTTTGAACTGTGCATAAATATGCAACCGCCAACTGCCACACAGATTTGCCGGCACATAGAAATATATAAAAATGCGGTTTGGTGGCGCACTTTATCATCATCCTGGCAAGGACGACGACTAGAACGTCAACGACAACGACAACGACAACGCGTCGTCAGTATCCTTGTAACAAGGCAAAAATAACATAACGAAAAAAGAACGGAAAAAATTGAATAAGAGGAAAAGAAAATCGTATCCTTCCTAGTGCTAGCTTTCATTTCTTTTTCTCCTCGTTTTTATTTCGTGGAGCGAATTGATATGAATAGCTGGGACTTAGGATTAGGGTTAGGTGATTTACTCGAGACATTGACATTCTAAAGCGCAAATTGTGGCCCTTAAGGAATGCTTTGTGCTTGCTAATTGTTTGTCGATTTCAGCTTCATCCATGAGTATATGAAGTCTACCTCGGAAAATTTAATTTCAGCCTAATGCAATCCACTTAGATTGCTTTATCAGATTTACTTGCTGCGAAATTGCATTTCCAAGAAACTTCAGCTGCAGACCGGCGACCATCAGAACGGCAGAACGGCCAGTAAAAAATGCCTTCAGGAATAACGAACAGCCGAAGCATGCCAACTTCTCAGACCAGACGGGTACAACCTTATTGTTGAAATATTTATTTTTCTGTCCTGCCTGCTGTCTGCCTGTCCCATTGTCCTGCCGTAGACTGACTCAATCTGCCATCAATGTTAACTCTAAATATAATACCAAAAAAAAAGAAGAAGAAGAAGAAGGATACTTACCTTCATCTGCCCTCGGATTTGCCATGTTTATCAGCCGTTTACCAGCATCGTTGACTTTTGAATATGTTTCCTTGGCGGCGGAGTTTGTGCTTGACTGCGCATTTAACTGAGCTTTTGATATGATTTTCGGTTTGACATAAACTTAAATAAAACTTTTGCTAAACAGTTTGCAAATTATATTCATTAAATATCGAGCTTTCCTTATGTGATGGTTAGATGTTAATAAGTATTTAAGTGGAGTTTTTTGTATCAAGTCAAACCGTATTTGAGCGCAAAAAAACGTATGTTTTATATAATATCGACTTTAATTATAAAGAGCGTGTTGGAATAAAGATAAAGGAATAACGATAAATTGAAGGTATAACATCTTGGCCTTTAAAATATACAAAATATAACACTACTTGGGAAAACTTGGGTAGGTGCACTTTATATAAGATAATATCTATACCTACAATTCGTTTCACATAGAAATACATAGAAATAGAATAAATAAATTAAAGTGATCAAAATGGTAGTGTTGCTAGAAGGATTTCCATGCCTTTACTACGCGAACAGATATGTCACTAAGATCGTTAAAAGTCAGATAAGACCTTTCTGTATTTTCAATTGCTTTCTTCATTTTCCTGTTTGCAGTTTCTTCTTTATGGTAAATTGTTTATGGTAAATTGTAACTGGAATTATTGGGAGTTAATCAAGCTTCTCAATAAGCAACTGCTACATAAAAGATATGGTATGCGGGCAGAGGATGTCAGAGGCAGCCCTGAAAAGAGCTTTAATTGTTACTCTCTACCGCAACATTGAGCTGGCATTATTACGGACTTAAATGAGATTTGAAATGTGTAAAATGGCACTGAAAAACAAAAGATTTATAGGAATGCACAAACCCCAAATAGAAATGCTGCAGCCTACTCCTGCGCCGGGAAGTGCTCCTGCTCTCATGGCTTGCTGCGCTGGGGCACATAATCAACTAATTCAATAATCCAACATGGGGTCCTATGGCCTAGGAGTCGAAGTAAAATAACATGGGACACTGTGATTTATATCCAGCGGGTGCGAAATACAGTAAAACATTTCCTGTACTTTTCAGCTGGGTTGAGGATATGCCTTGTACTCGTATCCTTGTTGCAACAACTTAATGCGCAAAAACAAACAAAAAGAAGCAGAAGCAGCAGCAGCAGCAGAAGTGTTTGACCAAAGGCACTGCCAAAACGTAGTAAAGAGAAATGTTACGTTGGACTTCTTTCTTTATACAGGCCAGAACAAAAATTGTTTAGCATGTCGTTTGCTATTCAAACAATTTGCATATCCTTTTAGTGCAGCGAGCGTACTTAAGAAACAACAAGCATCAACAGCACCAGCAAAAACAACAATAAAACTTCTGAGCAGGCATACCAGCACGACAGCCAACCGAAATCCAATGTCAGCTCAAGAATTTGCAGGCTAGTGAGTCTAAAGTCTAAAAAACACTGCAGGCGAGTATAACCAACTGTGCTATACTCTAGCACAACTAATGCTCTGAAAGGATGTGGTATTTTGCTTAATTGACAGAGTTTCTTTCAACATTAAATCAAAAATTTTGTTTGATAGTCATAGATCCTAAAATATGAACCATTACATAAAACTAAAAAACCCTACTCCCCTTTTCAGGCGAGTGTCACAACAAAAAAGAATCTAACGTTGAATTTTATTTAACACGTACGAGGCGGTCAAGGAATGTGATGGTTAAATGCCACAGGGGCAAGGCGCAACAAGGGCAACGCTTTAAAGCATCGAAGTGAAAAGTGAATGGAGGCGTCTCGTAGAGCTTCGGCAGTGTCGCCATGCTTACGTCCTTGTCCTGGGCCAGTTGCCAGCCTTAATATTTATGCGCAGACGTTGCTCAATAAGCTGCTCAAGGATTTATTAGCCAAATGGACAGATTTGACTGGCTGGCTGGCTATGCGGCTGTTCGGTTGTTCGGCTGTTCGGCTGTTCGACTGTTCGACTGTGTGCCTGCGCCATATGTGAAGGTTGTCGCTAGTCCAACAGTGTCCGTGGTCCATGGCATATGTTTCCTTTCAGTGCACAGAAAGAAATTGCATGTGAGCTTAGCGCTAAGGATATGCTTCTATTTGGATGCACGGTTGCCATTAAAAATTGGTACAATATAAGGAGACATCCTTGACAACTGAGTCAAATAGCTGGCGGATCATAAAAACAATAAGAGCGAGATAGTTACAATCTAACAATTGCCCAACATCAATTAAATTAATACCTAACATGATAGCTGAAAGAATTATTGCTCCAATTATTAAAAAATATATTTGAATAAGGTAGTATCTTCAAAAGTACATAACACAGAATCGAAGATATTTTTTAAAGAAATCAAAATTTTCTCTTAATGTAGAAGTTTTCTAAACTATGTGTTTTATCACTTTGAGATATGCCAATTATAAAATTAATTTGGCGAAGAAAACTTTATATATTCATATATCTTTAAAATGTATTTCTTTCAAACACACAAATAATATACGTCTAAGGATAACTAAAATAATCATTAATCAATCTAATTTTGTAACAACTTATTATTGCTATTATTTTACTTAAATGCTTCTGACTGAATGAAAATGTGTGTAGTGTAGGAACTTTAACGGCAAATTAGAGATTTTCATTGTTTGATATTTAACAAATAATATATGTATATGTATATCCAATGGACTTCCAGACTTTTAGCCAACTGTTTGATGAATGCTTTTAGAATCTATGCATTGAATGGCAATTTTTCAAGATTTACAACTTGGAGCTGAATGCAAGCGTTAGCTAAGCAGTTGTCCGCACAACCCCAAATGTCATTGTATGTATGTATGTGTGTGTGTGACTGCGCGAATATAGAGAGCAAAGAAACCCAGCAGAACAAAGAGTTTTGCTATATTGCAGCAAAAGTCCTTTTTCGGCGTCCTTGTTTAAAGGGGCTTTAATGGTATATTGAACTATTCAATTTGCATGATAACATTTATCAACTAGTTGCTATACAAAAAATTGAAAACAAAATTGTAGTTCTTTGGGCACATAATATAATTAGGAAATAAATGAGACTTAATAAATACTAAAAACTATGAAAACTTAAATCATTTTTCAGTTTTATATTTAATTTAATTCAAACTTAAAACAAGTAAGAGTGCTCTAGTCGAGACTGCTCGACCAGGAGCCCTGTGAAGATACAAATATCAAATCATTCTACGCTTTCTTTAGGCATACGTATAAACACCACATACATACATACATATGTATGCACGCATAAGCGCGCGCTCTGCCAACTGCGCAGTTGACGCAGCAACTGCGCTTGGGCTGGAATGTGGGCATTACTATGGGAACTTAATTATTTAATAACTTTTCTTAGCGATGGACTGACTGCATCAAACATTCACAACTTATTAATGGCATTCATATGTGTGCATTTCCCAAAGCACAAGTCTCTAGTATTTGATTTTTACAAATAGGGGGCTATTGGGGGCAAATGGGGCGTGGTATCCAAAATCTAAACATAACGTTATCTCCGTATTCATTACACACAACTACACAGCAAAAATGAAGTCTCTAGCTCAAACGATGTACAAACTCCGCCTTAAAAACACACTAAAATTATCGATAAATGCTCATAAAATCAAAATGGACTGAGTTATCGGAAAAATGTTTTAAACTTGTGCAGCGTATGGTATTATCGAGTATTCATGTAAAATTTCAAGTCTCTACGTTGCGTACTTTAAAATATCTCAGCGTTGACACGGACGGACAGACGGACGGACGGACGGACGGACGGACGGACGGACGGACAGACAGACGGACAGGGCTATATCGACTCGTCTTGTCGCGCTGATCAAGAATATATATACTTTATTGGGTGTGGCACGCCTCCTTCTGCCTGTTACATACATTTTCACAAAACCATTATACCCTGATTTCCCATTTTCAATGGGCTCAGGGTATAAAAACGCATGAAAATTCGATAAATGCTTATAAAATCTAAATGGAATGAGTTATCGGAAAAATTTTATAAACTTGTGCAGCGTATGGTATTATCGAGTATTCATGTAAAATTTCAAGTCTCTACGTTGCGTACTTAAAAATATCTCACCGTTCACACGGACGGACGGACGGACGGGCGGACAGACGGACAGGGCTATATCGACTCGTCTTGTCGCGCTGATCAAGAATATATATACTTTATGGGGTGTGGCACGCCTCCTTCTGCCTGTTACATACATTTTCACAAAACCATTATACCCTGATTTCCCATTTTCAATGGGCTCAGGGTATAAAAAATTATATTTAATTTTAATCTGAATCTGATAAGAATTATTATCTTTGTCTTTAGACATAAAATAAATAAGAATAAGATTAGCAACTGCACAAGACTTATGCAGGGTCCAAAAATATCTGCTCATTAGTTTCGAAAGTTAATAAATTATATATTTTTAAATTTTTCCGAATTGTTTAATTTTCAGTTAGTAGCAAATATAATCCATAGTTAAAAGTTTTCGGACTAAACCATTATTGGCAATCAAAATTTAATACTTGATTTTCATACCCGTTAAATAGAAATTGGGTCATTAGTGGGGCAGGCCGTCGTAAAAATCTCATCAATGTTTGAAAAGATGCAATGGAAATTATGGAAAAGACTCATTAGATGCCAGCTTATACACATTGAAGGCTATAATAATAATATTGTAATAATAAGCTAAAAAGGCATAATAAGCTAAAAAGACTCATTAGATGCCAGCTTATACACATTGAAGGCTATAATAATAATATTGTAATAATAAGCTAAAAAGGCATTAATTTTGGAGGTGGGGATACCATTTCCTACACATACTTAGTTTCTTTACTCACTCATATCGGCATATATTTATGCTTCTTAAGATATTTCAAATCGAAAAACCGGGGCGATTTCTATAGATGCATTTCTGGATGGGCACTGTTTTTCTCTAGGGCGAAGGTAAGGGTAAACTTTTCAAAATAGTTGGCTCTCAGTCACGGTCAACGTGATATGTATTTGGAATGAGGTGGTTCGTTTATTGGCCATATATACAAATAAAACCAATCACATGGCTCACTGCCTTCACATTAATCGCTGTCGTTCAGACCGCGCAGGAATATAAAACACTATAGCAGTAGTTAAATATTCAATACTCACTCGAGCGACTATTTAGAGGCATATGATTCCATTTATTTGGTCTATGAATCTGATATCGTATTCCTTGAATATTTTTTACCCAATACATAAATGCAGATGAAAATAAAAGCTTTTTGTTCTTTCTTCAGTTTCCTCTTGAAATAATTTATAATGTGCCAAATAATAACTGGACTAAGTGCATCAAACTTTCACAACTTATTTATGACATTCATATGTGTGTATGTGCCAAAGCACAAGTCTCTAGTATTTGATTTGCGCTTTTTACAAATAGGGGGCTATTGGGGGCGAATGGGGCGTGGCATACAAAATCTAAACATAACGTTATCTCCGTATTTATTATACGCAACAACACATCAAGTTTTAAGTCTCTAGCTCAAAAGATGTACAAACCAAGCCTTAAAAACACACTAAAATTATCGATAAATGCTCATAAAATCGAAATGGAATGAGTTATCGGAAAAATTTTATAAACTTGTGCAGCGTATGGTATTATCGAGTATTCATGTAAAATTTCAAGTCTCTGCGTTGCGTACTTACAAATATCGCAGCGTTCACACGGACGGACGGACGGACAGATAGACGGACGGACGGACAGACGGACGGACGGACAGACGGACAGGGCTATATCGACTCGTCTTGTCGCGCTGATCAAGAATATATATACTTAATGGGGTGTGGCACGCCTCCTTCTGCCTGTTACATACATTTTCACAAAACCATTATACCCTGATTTCCCATTTTCAATGGGCTCAGGGTATAAAATAACAAATAATTCATACTATCCCAAAATGGGCAGTTTACAGAAAGACATAGTGATATTATGAAAGACTCGAACTTATCAAAGTGGAATAGGCTTGCAACTACTTTAATACTCTTTCACTAACTGAGTAAAATATATTGTTTCGTTTCATGAGCGAGTTTAATTAATTTCAAATCGCATCTACAACTCAGTCTAAATTGCACATTTCTCTTGTTTGTTAGCGTGCAACAAAATATATGTTATGATATACTAATATCTCATTATGCTATGCATCGGTAAGCTTTCAATAAAGCGATTCTAGCTCAATATAAGAAATATTATAGAGAGTATTGAAGTTTATCATCTAAACATGGTTTGAAATGTTGTCGAGCACTTTTTTTTTGTTTGCAGCAATATCTTTCTTGGTATAATAAACAATATTTTGGTATAAATCATAAAAACTATTTCCTGTCAAATGAAAAAAACTCAAAAACTTATTAGCAGGCATATAAACTGATTTTGTAGAAAGGAAAGAAAGAAAGAAAAGAAAACTGCACATTCAGCTGCGATGTCTTTTCAAACTTTCCATTGCAAATTGCTGAATGTGTACTTAGTGTTGACATAAAGATGATAGGACTAGTGACTGACGGCTTAAGAGGTCACTTGAGAACAAATCGTATCAGCGTCTATTTGAACACGACATCGACTACTGTACAGCACTGAAAGGCTCCCAGGACAAATGCATCGCCGTTTGGTTCTCAGCACACTCAGCTCGTGAAAGTTTTCCACAAGTGCAGGTATTAACGAGTATTCATGTAAAATTTGAAATTTCAACTTCTATACCACTTTCAAAATAAAAGGCTCATATATACTTTATATGGTATGGCACGAATCCTTCTGCCTGTTAAATACATTTTCACAAAACCATTATACCCTGATTTCCTATTTTTAATGGGCTCAGGGTATATAAAGTTTTCTTAGCCTGTAAACATAAGGCGACCAGCGATCCACGATTTCCAACAATAATCTTGTATTTCATATTAATGTTGTGGTTTAGTGCCATTACTACATATAAGATTATAATAGCTCTGAACATTCGACCGTTAATTCTTCGTGGGGTTTTCTCGATCGTGTTAGAAATTTGCAGATCTAAAAACTTAACATAGAATCCAATTTAGCTTACTTCAACTCACATATGTTAATCAAGTGTAATCAATATAATTCTCATTAGCAATACAAACAAATAGAATTTAAATTTTTCGACAGTCCATAATTACCATAGCCCAATGAGTTAGATTGTTTTGTGAAACTCAATCAAAAGTAATTTAGTCGAAAACAAAATATGGTTCAAGTCGTCATTTTACCATATACGTTGATATAAAAATGCACGTTTTTCATATAGACGGCATTTCAATTCTTTTGCTTCTGTTTTTCGACCAACTGTCCGTTGCGAAAGCTGTGAGTATATTCAACGAATTCCGCGAAATTAAAAAACTTACTTGTTATTAAGTCTAGCGTCATCATCCAAGCTGGAGAGTCTAAGTACAGCCATAAGTATTTTGATAACTTCACCATGAGCATCATCAATAACACGGTCAATCTGGACATGATAATTAAAAAGTCTCTAACGCGTGGATTCAAGATGCACATCGACTTCTCCATCAGCTTGGGTAAATCGAAGCACTATCAGAGCGTCTTCGCCCATATAATAGACGTCTGCGGCGTTGTGTCAGCCATACATGGCAATATATTCAAGACCTGGTTCCAGAGCATGTTGGAGCATGGTAACTTTATGTACAACTGCCCAGTGACTGAGGGCCATTATTTTCTGCGGAACTGGAAACTGGATTCCCATATGGTGCCTCAGTATTTGTATGCAGGCGACTATCGCGTCAATTGCCATATGTTCTTCGGCAAACTAAAGACAAAGCACGAGGATTTTGTAGCAGAAATGAAATTCTTTGCCTTACTCAAATGAAACTAGTCATGTAATAGTGTCATTATTAAATCTGTATCTGTATCTAAGGGACCATATATATATATATATATATATATATGTTTTGCAATACTATTAAGACGGTAAATTTTTACTGATTAGTATTCTGATACCTTTCAGCCAATTTAATCAAACAGAAATGAATTAAATATATAAATCTTCTTATAGTTACGGAACATTCTAACATAAAATCGATATCTTTGATATAGAAAGAGATTTCAATGTGATATTTTGAATATAGTTTGTTCATGTCAAGACAGAATACTGCACATACTATATATATATAAATAGATATATGTATGTATGTAACACTTACATATACATATAAGACATATATATTTGTAAAAATCCATTAGAGACAAATTTTGATGAATGAAATAACCTGTTAATGTCAATTATCGCGTTCATTCGTAATAATACTTATTATTCATATTTAACAATATTTCTACAATTTTTGGAAATGTTTAATATTTAGACGTTCAAGTCAATTTATGTATTTTCTTCGTTTTCTTTCTATATTTTAAATGAGAGAAAACCTTTTTGAAACGTATATATAAACTTGATTCCATAACTATATTCAACCATTCAAAAAGACAGATTGCACAAAATAAATATATTCTGCCAATAAGGGAATCTGTAAGTCTGTGTAGATGACTACTTTCAATCTGTAGTTATCTTTTAACAATATCATTTTCAATAATATCTCAATAGCGCATTGTACCGGCTAATTTCAAAATCAATTAAACTGATATGGATTCGATTAGCAAAAATTCTGTTGATGCTGCTGAACAAGTTCATCAACAAAAAGTACATCGGCGCCATTGGAAATGTTTTCAAAGACTATCGGATTGTTTATAGCAATATCTTTTTCGGCAGTACTTAATAATATTTTGGTACGTACCACTCCAAAAAGATTTTATTTGATGTATTATTCATCATTATTTCGATGTAATCTGAATTATTTCCATAGGCATCTAAAGTGATTTTCCAAACCGGAAACTGTACATTCAATCGCGATGTATTTTCCAATTTTGCAGTGCAAATTGTTCATAAAAAGGTTAAAATTGACATAAATACAATAAGGGTACTGAAGGACGGCCTTAAGGGGCATCTACGTTTTGAAGTTCGTAAGTCCAAGAGCGAATCGTATCAGAGTGTATTTCAGCACGATATCAACTACTGTGCTCTGCTCAAAGGCTCCCAGAATAGTATATATGGTCGCTGGTACACAAGCATGTTGAAATCGGGAAATTTTGCCAGAAGCTGTCCCATACAGCCGGGCTATTACTATATGAAGGATTGGGAGTTAAAAGATGATCTGGTGCCAACTTTTTTGTTCTTGGGAGATTATCGGATTGCGGGCAGTTTCTACTATGGAAAATACTGCAAAAGAAACGACAAGCTTTTGGCCGAATGCATATTAGAAGCTTTACTTATTTAATTCGACCCTCCTGTAAATCATTTCTTATGGCCTATTAAAAAGTAGATATTGACAAAACTAGAGTCAACTTAAACGTAAACAATAAATAAATAAAAAATAAATAATATAATGCCTAAAGTAACATAAATTATCAATAATACCACCAACTCGGTGGGGGTACTTTATTTGCCAGTACGGCTAGCTATGCCCCAATTCACAGCCATTTTAGTCAGTGATATTATTGAAGCTATACAAGATAGAGAGTAATTGGAGGAAGCTTACAAATTAAATAAATTATAGTCTTAGATATAAGTACAAATTTAAGGTTTACTGTCTAAATCATGGGTGCTATTAGTTATACCACGTAGATGACCTGTAAGCAATGATTTTATTAAGGGAAGGGAGAGCTCAGAGGAGAACACATGATAAAATTTATTATAATTACTGCATAATGTGCATAAAGGTAAATACGACGGACGAAAGTGTCTGGTTGTTCTGGAGGGAACAAACAAATTAAGCAGAATTAACAAAATGGGCGAATCAATTTTACCAATAATCAAATTATGTACGAAAGCAATCTCCAGAATTGTTCTACGGTTGATTAATGAAGGAAGATTAATACGAAGAAGCCTACTCTGGTAAGATGGTAAGCGAAGATTACGATCCCAGTTTAAATAACGCAACGCGAAAATAAAAACTGTTTCTGGACCGATTCAATACTGTCCTGATACAGTTTATGCTGTGGAGACCAAACAATTGAACAATACTCTAAAATAGGTCGAACTAGCGAAGTATATAATAGCTTGGTGATAAAGAGATCTTTAAACTCCTTTGACCAGCGTTTAATAAAACCAAGAGCACCTTTAGCTTCATTTACGATAGTAGAGATATGAAGATTGAAAGAAAATTTTTTGTCAAAAATAACACCCAGCTCTTTGACAGTTAAAATTCGTTGTAAGGAAATGTTGATAATTGTGTAATTAACAATATGTGGAATGGTACGACTGAAGGTCATTGTCATACACTTAGAGCAATTTAAATGCAACTGATTAGTCACACACCAAAGCTGAAAGGAATTAAGATCATCTTATAGGCGAAGATGATCAAGTATGTTGGAGTATGAAAGGCAGAGCTTTACATCATCTGCATACATAAATATTTTGGAGTGAACAATACAGCTAGGAAGATCATTGATAACAAGTAAGACTGCTCTAGTCGAGACTGCTCGACTAGGGGATACCCTGAGCCCTGTGAAGAGCCAAATATCAAATCATTCTACGCTTTTTTTATGCATACTTACAAACAACACATATACACTTACATATGCACGCACGCATAAGCGTGCGGTCTGCCAACTGCGGAGTTAACGCATTAAAATTATCGATAAATGCTCATAAAATCAAAATGAAATGAGTTATCGGAAAAATTGTATAAACTTGTGCAGCGTATGGTATTATCGAGTATTCATGTAAAATTTCAAGTCTCTACGTTGCGTACTTAAAAATATCTCAGCGTTCACACGGACGGACAGACGGACGGACAGACGGACAGGCTATATCGACAAGAATATATATACTTTATGGGGTGTGGCACGCCTCCTTCTGCCTGTTACATACATTTTCACAAAACCATTATACCCTGATTTCCCATTTTCAATGGGCTCAGAGTATAAAAAAGTTATGTTGTCGTAACTGAGTTTCGAACTTGAGACCTTTCTTTTATGCGTTTTGCGTCTATCCACTACGCCACACCAGTATTGCGTTGCTTGTTGGCAAAACGCAAACTCGTACTACAAGGGCGATATGTGACAAATGAAAAATTAAAGAAGCTAAAGAAGCAGAGCAATCGCAATTGTAATAGAATATGCGGAAATGCGCGCATATGAACGTATGAGTATGTGTACATACAAAAACGGTGGTCTGTTTGAATGTATGCGTGTAAAGGGTGATATATGACAAATACAAAACTACAGAAACGGCTGAAAATGCAAACACAATTCAAACACAGATTTGCTTGAAGAATATGCTAGAAAGAATGGTCTTGAATGTATTGGTGCACATGCATAGCAAATGCGCTTGCACGTTTCAATGTATGTGTATGTATAAATGTTTTTTGTTGCGCGTCGCTGCTTGCCCCGTGCGTGTGATAATTGGCTAAACGTTTTGTTTAATAAATTGGGACTAACTTAACGGAATTTGATGAAACTTTCGGCATATGATACTATTGAATTTTTTACATTTTATGAAAATGCTAATTTATTCACATGGTTATACAGTCGAGTCTCGATAATTCGAAATGGCAAGGGGATCAGGTTTTTTACGAATTAGACGGAAATTCAAATTATCGCGATTTCCATTAAGCGAGGCTCAAAAAAGAAAGATTCAAATAAACGAGGCTTTTATATATCAACATCAAATAAATTTAATTCAGTAATTAATTTAATTTAGTTCATGAAATCATAATTACAATAACAAAATTCATAATTTTTTAATAACATAAAATTAAAATTGAGTACATAAAATCATAATTATAATATGTACCATCAAATTATTTTTTATAAAAGTCTGTAATTTTTGATTGTTTTACACTTTTTTCTTTAATTTTTTCTATTTCATTTTTTAATGTAATAAGACTATCAAAGACACTATCTTGAATATCCTTTGTTGAAAGAAAATATTTCAATCGATTTACTAAAGCTATGGCTTGTGTGGTTGTTAAAGTTTCATCTTCTTCGGCGTCATCATCATCCCCATCACTTTCATTACTGACTTGCAAAACGTCTTCCAAAATGTCGTTATCTGTTACCATACCAGTTACAGCAATGTCATTGTCAACGTTAACATATTCCTCCAAAGATACGGCATTTTTAGAGATTTCAGATATAGCTGTCCACAGATAATCTATGTTTGATTGACTATCTTCTAAATAATCATAGTTTAATGTTTTATTAAAACCACAAGCACGGAAGCAGTTTTTAATGCACGAAATGCTTACATTTTTCCAAGCTTTGTAAGCAATTTGTGTAGCTGTTAACATTGTGCAAGTAAACTTTTTCTTTTGATCAATGCTGTTAACTAGACTAATAACCATTTCTTTACGGTATAAGGATTTAAAATCTTTTATAATGCCCATGTCAAGGGGCTGCAGCTTGGATGTGGTGTTAGGTGGCAAAAACTCAATCTTTACGTGGCTTAGATGAGAATTTACACTATGCGCCGTACAGGTGTCTATAAATAACAATATCATTCAAGTGTTATTTAATATTTGAAGCCATTCGTTAAAAATTATTGATGTCATCCAAGCCTTCTTGTTGTGCCGATAATGCACTGGAAAGTAAGAAATGTTTTTAAAGCACCTTGGTTTTGCTGACTTTCCAATAAGCAAGGGCTTAAGTTTTTCAGTGCCATCCATGTTTACGCAAAATAACAATGTCACTCTTTCCTTACTATGCTTCCCCCATGACATTTTTCATTTTTAAAGTAGTATGTTCGATCTGGTAAACACTTATAAAACAATCCAGTTTCATCTGCATTAAATATATCCTTAGCTTCGTAGTTTTTAATCAGGTCAGTCAACTTTTCCTTCCAGTCAGAACAAACACCTTCATTAACAAATGCACTTTCGCCGCACATTTTTATACCCTGAGCCCATTGAAAATGGGAAATCAGGGTATAATGGTTTTGTGAAAATGTATGTAACAGGCAGAAGGAGGCGTGCCACACCCCATAAAGTATATATATTCTTGATCAGCGCGACAAGACGAGTCGATATAGCCTTGTCCGTCTGTTCGTCCGTCCGTCCGTCCGTCCGTCCGTCTGTCCGTCCGTCCGTCTGTCGTCCGTCCGTCCGTCCGTCCGTCCGTCCGTCCGTCCGTGTGAACGCAGAGATATTTTTAAGTACGCAACGTAGAGAGTTGAAATTTTACATGAATACTCGATAATACCATACGCTGCACAAGTTTATAAAATTTTTCCGATAACTCATTTCATTTCGATTTTATGAGCATTTATCGATAATTTTAATGTGTTTTTAAGGCTTGGTTTGTACATCTTTTGAGCTAGAGACTTCAAATTTGCTGTGTAGTTGCGTGTAATGAATACGGAGATAACGTAATCTTTAGATTTTGGATGCCACGCCCCATTCGCCCCCAATAGCCCCCTATTTGTAAAAAGCGCAAATCAAATACTAGAGACTTGTGCTTTGGCAATTACATGCATATGGATGCCATTAATAAGTTGTGAAAGTTTGATGACATTCGTCAATCGCTAAGAAAAGTTATTAAACAATTAAGTTCCCATAGTAATGCCCACATTGCTGCCCAAGCGCAGTCGCTGCGTCAACTGCGCAGTTGGCAGAGCGCGCTTATACTTGCGTGCATATGTGTGTTTATATTCATGCATAAAAGATGCGTAGAATGATTTGATTTCACAGGGCTCAGGGTATCCCCTAGTCGAGCTGTCTCGACTAGAGCACTCTTACTTGTTTTAAAAGAGATATTGTTTCGTTGTTTAAAACCATCTAGCGAACCGCTGCTTGCCTTAAAATCTTTTATGTTCATAGCTCTGGCAAAAAACAAAGCTTTTTCTTTCAATAGTTCTCCGCCAATGGGAACATTACTCTCACGGCATTGCGTAAACCACAAGAGTACAGATTTTTCTACATTCGGATGTTCAGCATGTTTCTGACGTTTCAGTTTACTATGAGATGAGGATTGCAGAATAAACTCTCTTTTATATAAAATTGACGTGATTGTTGATGGTGCGATATTAAATTGTTTTGCCACGTCAATTTTTTTTTGTTCCATTATTAATGGCTGAAATAATGTTTTGCTTTTGCGCGATTGACAAGCTCTTATGCGTACGTCTATTTGCCATTTCAATGAAATAATGTTGCGCTTAGAATAAAACTCGACAAACTAAACGAAAACAGCGTGAGCAGCGCAGAATTCAACATGCACAGCGACATTAAGGCGTCATAGCTGTTTGCTAAATGCAACGGTAATTTAACGATACAAAGTTTCACATTGAAATGCGAATGCGAAAAGGTTACGAAACAAAATTTCAATTTATAAGAGGTTTAATATTCTATGAGCTGTGAAAAAAACTACGAATTAACGAGGGGACCAAAATGTATGGAATTTCTAACAAATTAACGAATTTTTTTCAAGGGGATCGAATTTTTTTTCGATTTATCGCGATTTTCGATTTAGCGGGGTACAAATTATCGACACTTGCCTATATTTGCAACAGACTCTCAGTGGGTGTTGAAGGCAGGGGGGGGGGGGGATGTAATTAGTAAAAAGAGCCGGTATCCAAAAAAAAAAAAATAGAAATTGCATAAAATTCACATGAATCTATATGCAATTGACGGTCTAGCTCCAAAAGTGTGGGAGATATAATTTTATAACCTGTTTTCGAAAAGGTTTAAAATCGATAACATTACAACAAAAATAGATATCGTTTTTTGGTAACAAACTTGACCTGCACGTGCTATCCACGGACCCAACAAAAAACAAGTAAGAGTGCTCTAGTCGAGACTGCTCGACTAGAGGATACCCTGAGCCCTGTGATGAGCCAAATATCAAATCATTCTACGATTTTTTATGCATACATACAAACAACACATACACACATACATATGCACGCAAGCATAAGCGCGCGCTCTGCCAACTGCGCAGTTGACGCAGCGACTGCGCTTGGGCTGCAATGTGGGCATTACTATAGAAACTTAATTGTTTAATAACTTTTCTTAGCGATGGACTAAGTGCATCAAACTTTCACAACTTATTTATGACATTCATATGTGTGTATGTGCCAAAGCACAAGTCTTTAGTATTTGATTTGCGCTTTTTACAAATAGGGGGCTATTGGGGGCGAATGGGGCGTGGCATCATAAATCTAAAGTTTACGTTATCTCCGTATTCATTACACGCAACTACACAGCAAGTTTGAAGTCTCTAGCTCTAACGATGTACAAACCACGCCTTAAAAACACTTTAAAATTATCGATAAATGCTCATAAAATCGAAATGGAATGAGTTATCGGAAAATATTTATAAACTTGTGCAGCGTATGGTATTATCGAGTATTCATGTAAAATTTCAAGTCTCTACGTTGCGTACTTAAAAATATCTCAGCGTTCACACGGATGGACGGACGGACGGACAGATGGACGGACGGACAGACGGTCAGGTCTATATCGACTCGTCTTATCGCGCAGATCAAGAATATATATACTTTGTGGGGTGTGGCACGCCTCCTTCTGCCTGTTACATACATTTAACAAAACCATTATACCCTGACTTCCCATTTTCAATGGGCTCAGGGTATAAAAATTCAAGTCTCTAGCTTGCCTATATGCTTCAATCGACGCGTTCAAACATACGGACAGACGGACAGACGGACGGACGGACGGACAGACAGACGGACAGGGCTAAATCGACTCAGCTCGTCGCCCTGATCAAGAATATATATACTTTATGGGGTCTGACACGCCTCCTTCTGCCTGTTACATACATTTAACAAAACCATTAACCCTGATTTCCCATTTTCAATGGGCTCAGGGTATAAAAACGAATTCCAAGCATCGATAAATGCCGATAAAAATGAGTTCAGGGTATAAAGATATTTATTTATTTATTTTCCCTCTTGTAATTATTGTTTATCCTGAACCCATTGAATATTAATAATCGGGGTATAATGGTTTTGTGAAAAGGTATGTAACAGGCAGAAAGAAGAGTGCTATACATAAATTATATATATTCTTGATCAGCGACAAGAGACGTCGCTATAGCCCTGTCCGTCTGTACGTCCGTATGAACGTAGAGAGCTTTGAAAGTACGAAAGCTATATACTTGCAATATAACATGTAATCTCATGTCTACCATACGCAGTTCGAGCTTATCGAATTGTTTTCGTAAGTCATCCGAAACATTGTTTATCGCCAATTATCGATCATTTTAATTTCTTTTTTAGGCGTGGATTGTACAGAACTTGTAATTTAAAATTTGCTTTGTAGTTGCGTGTAATAAAAACAGAGATTATGTAATCTTTATAATTTCGATACTACTATCCCTCGTCCTCACTTTGCAAAAAAGCATTTAAAATATTAGACTTGTGCTTTGAAAAATAGATGCATATTAATTTCATTAATAAGTTCTGAAAGTTTAATGGCCAATCTATCAGAACACGTATTCAACAATTAAGTTCCCATAGTAATGTACACACTGCACAGTTTGCACAGCGCGTGCTTATGCTTGCGTGTGTATGTGTGTGTTCGTATGTATGCATAAAACATGAGTAGAATGCTTGGAATATTAGCTTTTCACAAGGTTCTGTCAAACAGAGTCGACTAGAGCACTCTTACTTGTTTTTCTGTTCTTTTCAATGGTGACTACAACTATACGAATGTTGGCACTCAATCGTCAATTTTCAACTGCCAATCTTTTACGTAGTTATAGGTCAGATGTAAAGGCCAGCTCGAGGTAAAGCTTCCTAACTTCATCATGATCTTGTACCAGCGACAATATATAGCCACTAACCAGTACGGAAAAGTTGATATCGTGTTGAAATACACGTTGATATAATTTACTTTATGTCATACGACCTTCACAGCTAAAATGCCATCTTACGACATCTGTCACATTTATTTAATTCGATGTTAAGGTTATCATTGTTAATTTCCACAGTAAGATTGGAAAATACATCGCATTTGAACGTGTAGTTCCCAGCTTTGAACACCGTTTTAGTCTCCTATGAATATTATTTCAGATGCTTTCGTGGTTAAAAAAATACAAAAAGGAACAATGTTGCGGATGTATTAAGGAGAAAATTTTAATATATTTTCAATTAAATTATTGCTATAAACAGTCCAAAAATTTTTGACTGATATAATACACGTGATTGATAAGCAATTTCAACAGTCGATTTGTCATTGAACTCCAGATTCGATTGATAAATTTTAGAACTTACCGGTGTTTTGTATATTGAGAGCGATTACAAAGAAATACGACTGCTCTAGTCGACATTGTCCGACTAGCAGACAGGTCACCAGTATTTTAAATTCAATATCCGAAGTATGCACGAGGTGAAACATATTATATTGTTTTTGTACAACGTCAGGTGCACTTCCTTCAATAAGTACACTTTTAATTTTGTATCATTAATACGTGTGTTTAGAGGAATAGAGTACTTAAAAAACTTAGATTTATTATTAATATTTAATATTTAGAAACGATATATAAAGAGAAGGTTTTTAACCAATGTCATTTCAATCGAGCATTCTACTAATTGGATTTCCAAACTTTTCGAGTGCTTTCCATAGTAAAACCTTCCCGTAACTCGATAATCTTTCAAGTATAAATATGAGGGCACCAGATCTTGGTTTAATTGCCAACCGTGCATGTAGTAGTAGCCTGGTCGTATGGGACAGCTTTTGGAAAAGTTTCCCAACTTGGACATAGCGAGGACGACCCGACGATATATTCCGTTCTGAGAGCCTTTAAGCAATGTGCAGTAGTCCATATCGTGTTCTAACACGCTCTGATATGACTTAGTGGTACGAGCTTCAAAGCTCATATGTCCCTTAAGGCCTACAGCCAGTTTTTTTAGGACATTAATATCTAAGTCGATTTTATTTTTATTCACAATCTGCACAGAAAAACTTGAAAACACATTGCCTTTGAATGTACAATTTCCATTTTTATACCCAGAGCCCATTGAAAATGGGAAATCAGGGTATAATGGTTTTGTTAAATGTATGTAACAGGCAGAAGGAGGCGTGTCAGACCCCACAAAGTATATATATTCTTGATCAGGGCGACGAGCTGAGTCGATTTAGCCCTGTCCGTCTGTCCGTCTGTCTGTCTGTCCGTCTGTCCATCTGTCCGTCTGTCCGTCTGTCCGTCCGTCCGTCTGTCCGTCTGTCCGTATGTTTGAACGCGTCGATTGAAGCATCTAGACAAGCTAGAGACTTGAATTTTTTTTGTTGGGTCCGTGGATAGCACGCGCAGGTCAAGTTTATTTCGTATGAACGATAACTATTTTTGTTGTAATGTTATCGATTTTAATGCTTATCGAAAATATGTTTGTGTATCGTTTGAGCTAGAGACTTCAAATTTGCTGTGTAGTTGCGTGTAATGAATACGGAGATAACATAATCTTTAGAATTTGGATGCCACGCCCCATTCGCCACCAATAGCCCCCTATTTGTAAAAAGCGCAAATCAAATACTAGAGACTTGTGCTTTGGCACATACACACATATGAATGCCATTAATAAGTTGTGAAAGTTTGCTGAAGTTAGTCCATTGCTAAGAAAAGTTATTAAACAATTAATTTCCCACAGCAATGCCCACATTGCAGTCCAAGCGCAGTCGCTGCGTCAACTGCGCAGTTGGCAGAGCGCGCGCTTATGCCTGCGTGCATATGTGTGTGTATGTGTTGTTTGTATGTATGCATAACAAAAGCGTAGAATGATTTGATATTTGGCTCTTCACAGGGCTCAGGGTATCCCCTAGTCGAGCAGTCTCGACTAGAGTCCTCTTACTTGTTGAATATCGCTTTGGTTGCCTGTTAATATATTTCAGAATAATTTCGTGAAAGAAAAATGTCACTTGTAATATTTACCAAAACATTGTTAATTAATCCCAAGTAGGCTGTTACTATAAATAGTCGCAGAGTGTTTGGACACATTGTGAATGTTTCCAACGTAGAGTTTATGGATAACTATTTCAGCAACTTCAAAATAATTTTGCAATTGCATTCGAGAGCAGTCAAATTGGTTTTGAAAGTTACCGAGGCGTGATATATATATTGTAGATATTGACAATAGGAATAAATTATATAAATTATTTATTCAATTCTACAAACAGGTGAAAGAGCATCAGTTGAATGACTTTGAATAATTCCTGCTTGACATTTTCATATTTGCTTACGATATAATAGAGAGTATATATGTTTTTTTTTGGCAATCAAAATTCCTTTGTTATCGATAAATAAATAAACGGAGCCTTTTGATTTTAATGGATAGAACAGCTATTAAATATTACTTCTCTCAAAATATAAATGACAGAAGTTATGTATTTGATATTTTTGTTTATAAAAAAAAAATTTTTGCAGAATCTATTCAAATTGAGTGCATTACAAACTTCAATTTTAATTGATTTTATTGTTTGTAATACTTAAATTAGTTCAATTTCCAACAAAAGATGCATTCTAATTCTAATGTTACTTATACCAATTTAACTTCTATGATAAAGATACATTCAAGTACCAAGTCTTCACTTGTTTTAGCCTTCGTAGGTTGCAATAATTTCGTCAACACGCTATAATTTCCGGGAAAGAAGAACGATGGAATGGAAATCTCTGAGCCATTGTAATCTTTGATATAGTAACGATCCTTTGGATAGGGGCAATTTCGTACAATATTACTATAAATTGTGAATATTGAAATCCACTGCCTAAACATATTTTTGTTTCGACCATTCATAATGCTGCACATGTCTAAAGAGTACTCGTAGAAACTTTGATAGCTGTTCGACTTATATTTGCGGGTGAAAAACTCGATGTTTAGGCGAAGACTAGAGTATAAAGAACTTATCAAATCCAAATCTACATTTAGAATGGAATTGTTCATGGTTATGGAGAAATAGCGTAAATAACTGCGGTTATAATATTTGCAAGTCGGCGGTTGATGAAAAAAGCCTTTGGTAAACTAAAGAATTATTATTGATAAAAATAGCGCTTGCCTTTCATATTATTATTAAAAATTTACCAGAGTTACACAGTGAATTAGACACAAAATTATTAGAAATCCTGTTAAGAACTTCATGTTGTAAACTGTCCGTGGTGAACTGAGAGTGAAAGAGTTGTAAATGAATGAAAAATATACATACTTTAACAGACATTCCACGGGCTAATTTTTCGCCAATCAATTGGAAAATTTGTTTTTGTCTGAGTTTGATTATCAATGCTGTAAGAATTTATGAATCACAATATACAATATATACATATGCTACAATAAATGTATAAATGGCACACCGCGACCACAATTACAAAATTTATCTATATAATTATGGTCGGTGCTCCGCAATTAAAATTTTATATATTTTTTAGTTTTTATACATATATATATTTTTTTTAATCGATGAAACAAAAAACAGTAAATTTAATTTTCATATAATAATAATTATTTACCTACCAGAAATAAATGTGTATATATGGGCGTATAAGAAACGTTGGGTTTTCGGGCACAAATCAGTGGAAAGTAAAGGTTTTTCCGATGTCCAAAGTCCTGAAGCTTATGTTATATATTTTTATACCTGAAACCTATTGATAATAGGAATTGCAGGTATAATGAATTTGCTAAAACTATGGTTCCATTTAATCGATAATTATTTCCGTTCTATTGAACAACGTTATTGTACTTCAGTTATTAAGACATATCTCGTACATATTTGGAGAATAAGTAATCAAATAAGGTGTTTAATAGAACTTTAAAGTTGTTTCGAAGCTTTGGATATCGTCTAAATTTCACAAGATTTTTTAAATTGGAGTGTATTTGGAAATATAGAGAATATGTGAAAAGGTTTGCATTTTTACTAAATAAGAAATTATGTAATAGAATATGTAGAAAATATGCTGAAAATTTCATTGAAATCCGTAACGAAGCACTGAAGTTATTGGAAAAAAGTTTAGGTATTTATTTTTGTTACATGTGCACACAAACATTCAATTCAAACAGTCGAAATTCCGATTGATTATATTTGAATTCTCAGTTTCTACTTTGCTGTAACACTGAGAATTAAGTTTATGCCATACCCGATAGAGTATTTCCCAATTTGCCAATTTTGATTTTTATTATAACAGTCTTCAAAAATCATTTGACGACCGTAGAGAAGGAATAGTATATTTCAACTATAATTTCCGTAAACTTTGAACACTGCGCAATTTTATAGCTACTGCGCTGTGCTTAAGTACCGGCAAAAGCGAGCAGTCAATTGCTAAAATTCTACAGCTCAATACAATTGGCAGTCGCATAAATCATATAAAATGTTCACGAAATCAAAGCGCTAGCACTTTGCAGTCAGGCGTGCTTTTAAAATTCGCAAGCTGTCAGAGGGAATACAATAAGCACGACGCGAGTCGAAAACATTTTATTGCAAATATATTGAATATTAATTTTTTGTGTCGCTGTCTATGCCGTGATGGCCCATTCGACGGGGCATTTTAATTCAATTTGTGAAATTTGCAAAAAATATGCTAAATTTGCAAGCTAAAAAATATGAACAATTTTATGACAGATGACATGATAGATATTCCGCGAGTGACAAACCCAGCTAATTTGAAAGCAATTGCGTTAGCATTCATAATTTCGTATGCGGAAATCAGAGTTGCCCTGAAAATGTTATTAACGGAGATCCAGAAGGGAATTCTTTGGGCCCACTATTCTATATTTTTTCAGAAACAGAAAAAATCCATAGCATAAATGAAAATACTTGAAAGATTTGTTTGCGCTAATCGGCACATATATTGCTCAATACTACATTTAGGAAGAAAACGGATAGATAAGTTGAAGAATACCATTGAAACATTGAAAGTGTTGGTTAAATACGGGGGCTAGCTAGATTTCAGCAGTGTGGAGTTAGCTTAGTTCGTCTTGGGGAGCATCGCGAATATGCCAGGCTTCAGATTGTCGACATCTTGGACAACAAACTCGCCGGAAATGTGATCGTTCATGAGCAGCGTGCGCTTCTTGCTGGCGTCTAAGTGATGGGCCTCAAAGTGGATGTCGAATTCGAGCTCCGGCAGAATAGCCGTGGTTGGGTCCTCTGGCCACCAGAACTTGTTGATGAAGTAGGAGCCCTGTAATTTGCGATTAAAGCGTAAGTGACGAAATTTGTATTTTCCCTAGAAGACGCCAATGTAGATTGCACGAAGTTCGGAGCGCACAGCTGGGACTCACCTTCGGTATCGGACAGGTGTCAATGATATTTCCGTACTCGCGTATGAAGCCGTGCACAAAGCGACCCACTGGCGACTTGTTGGCAAAGCCCAGGATGCGGCAAATATTCAGAGTGGTATTCAGAGTGCTTGTGTAGTACGGGTCCACTTTGTTAGTGACGCGCACCTCGAGGTGTATGTCCACATCGTGCAGCGGCTGGTGCACCTCCATGGACAGGTTCAAGTGCGGATCTGAGTGGTCGTAGAGGACCTTGTGGCTGACCATTTTTTCCTCGCTCCACACTTTGATCTCCTTGAACTTGGGCCGCATCATTTTCTGTTCAATACAATGTAAGCCAGTAAGGAGGGGTCTGAAGGCGATTGTACAGCGTCTGCACTTACCTCAGCCAAGCTACCGGAGCAGAGCGCCAGAAGGATTTGCACCACAAGCACACTGTTCATCCACATGATGATCAACGATGTCTGCCAGTCCTCAGTGAAGCCCCTGGTATATATAGTGCAGGGCAATCGTTAACAAAATTGCAAAAATAATTTTAAATCGATGCTATCGAAAATAGGGTTTGAATTAAAACGCCTGAATGAGCGACAAATGATTTCAGAACAAAAACATATCAAAAAACAATTAGTGGGCTCTATTTGCCATGACAATGAGGATCTCTATCTGATTCCGTAATGGTCAAAACAATTTGGCCTCCACTGATGCCTGACCTCTTAAGACTGATATAATATGACAAATGCATAATTGAATAAAATTGCCAGTTTGTAATTGAAACAAGATGGGTCCAGAGTTGAGTCCCCGATTTCTTGCATTGGCACTTATGCTAATCCTAAGCCATTCTGTTACACATGGATGGGTAAGCTTTGGGGCTTGCGGCTGACAAGCTTTGATCTTATGATCTGGCATCTTAATAAATGGTATTCGCATCGCTTTCTTCTCTCTTTCCAGCGCTCCTTTAAGATTGTTTTTGTGCGCTTCGAATACGAGGCCAATGCCAAGCTGATGGACGTGAAAATAGAATTGCAAAACAACACTAAAAGTTCGCTCAGTGTCGTTCTGAATGCCTTCGAGATTTTCGACAATGTGGAGGTAACGGGCAGCTTTTCTTTGGAGACGGAACCGGGTAACTACACCAACCTCATTACCAGAAGCATTGACCTTTGCAAGATGCTGATGGAGCGCAACGTGGATCCATTGGCACGATCCATATACCAGGACTTGCAGCGTTATGGAAAGCTGTTCAAGGAGTGCCCCATACAAAGGGGCACCTACTCGGTGCACGATTATGTTGTGGATGAGGAGCTGCTGCCCAGCTTTCTGCCAGAGACCAACTTCAAGATAGGCCTACGCCTGTCGAAGCCTAAGAATCAGCTGATCTTCAAGGCTTCGTTCTATGGACGCATCGACAAGTCGAAGGGATTCAACAATCTTAAACTGTTTAGCATGGGCTAAGAGGGAAAGAGCGGCAGAGCGAGAGAGGAGAGTCGTACTCTGTATGCTCCAACGTATTAAACGCTCAATAAAGGTGTCTTGAATGCTATAAATTTGTCAACACTTCGTACTTCAATTTAAATTATAGTCATCATGCAATGTGTACAATATCTTTCGGTTCTGCTCGAGCCGCTATCGCTATCGCTGTCTCTGTCTGGCGAGTGAGGAGTACGGAGTGCTGAGTGCGCTGTTTGCCAGATTTTAGTATGCAAAATGGCTTTTGTCGCACAATTGACGTCATTGTCGGCTCCGAGGCGTCATCGTCATTGGGTAGTTGGACGCGTTGTCCTCACCAGCCAGTTCATCAGCCCGAATGCTGAATGCTGAGTGCTGAATGCTGCGGGAGCAGAGTCACCTCCGTTGTCACGTGTTTGCCTGCTCGACTGCGAAATTCGCATGTTTACCCGACGGTGACAAGCTGTCTGCAGGCAGCGAATTGATGACGCTGATAATAGCCACATTCGACGGTAGACGACGAGGAAGGCGGAAGACGGAAGACGCAGGCGGAGATGGGGGCGCGAGGACGCAGCCACGGGCCAAGACGGCGGCGATGATGTGCCCCGATGAGAAACAGACGACAATGATTTAGAGCGATTGTAGCAGCATGTCAAGTGTGCTGGGGGTTTGAAGCACTCGTGTGTTGATTGTACTGATATCGTTAGGAGCATATAAATTATAGGGTTAGCGGCATCTGGTTTTCTCTAGGTACTCAAATAGACGCGGCCGGCAAGATGTCTTATTAACTAATGCAGTTAGCCAGTATCTGATCTCGAAAGCTCCTCATTATTCATGCAGCATTACATGGTTGTCAGGCAGGCCACGTAATGGAGCCTACGATAGATATAAAGAAATTCTCGTAAACTTTGCCGACTCTTTGCAAAACATAATAAAAACTTGCCAATAGCTGACGGCTTTTTCTTTTCTTCCTCTCTCTTTCTTTGCAAACTTTTGTTGAATTCGTTTCAGAAAAGAAGCAACAAGAGCCCGTTGAATGTGCTGCGCATAGCGGGGCGGGTCTACGGGTACGGTTACGGCTGTGACTGCGGCTGCGGCTAGGTTCTATACTCGGTGTAATTAAGGATGCGCTGCACATCGTTTTAAGCCAAAAGTCGTTGACAGCAGTAATGTCACGTTAAGTCTTGTGAGTCAGCTGCCGGCAGAGCGAAAAAATATATAAATCTATCTAAGCCACGGGTAACCGCATAAAGACGGCCATAAATTGTTTCAAAGGCTTCGAAGAGTGCAATAACTTAGAAAATTACGAACTCCCACACAAACACGCGCACACACTATATATATGTATGTATGTATGTTGCTTCTTTCATACATCAAAGTTTATTTTAATTGTGGGCAGTTCGGCGCACGAGGCCTTAACTCTAATAATGGATGGGCGGCAATTGCCTCTGATCCATAGTAATGCCCAGATCTACTTTGCCTGGGATTTCTATTTGTTTCGCAATCGAAGTTGCTTTGAAGCTTTGTTATTATTTTAGTAGTTGCCGTGCTTGGATCACGAAATGTGTCACACATTAGAGACAGGAATTCGCAGAACTGTTCCACATACCTTCAGAGCTCTTCTGGTATTAAATAAAAGTTTGTTATGGGTAAGATTAATTTGCTATATATATTATTATTCATATTATAATACTTGTGCTCAACACAATCTATTCGTTATTCGTTATTAAAAATATAGATTGACAGTATCTCAGACAAATATGCATATTTTCATATCAATTAAATTTATCAATTTAAATAATAATATTATTATATTTTATGCCCATCTTTAAAGTTCTCATTTAATTCAGCGCCACAAGGACATGGAATAAAAAAACGAAAGAAAAAAATTAAATTGTATAATTGGTTAGCCAAATGATGTCATTTAAGTGGGGCTTAAGCTGTCCAAATTAATTTTTTTATTTGAAAATGTTAATTTTGTATGCTAACCAGTTGTGCGCGGGTGAAACTGATGTAGCAAGGGTATATAGGTTCGATTCAGGTTGAGGCTCCAGACACGGGGAATTATATCCGACTGACTGTTTGAAGGTGAGGATGTTATTTTTTATTTATTATAGATTATTTTGGTTATGATCCCACAGAGGTGTTAATGGTTTCAATTTTGATTCTACTCAATGAATAAAGTTGAACAAGGTATCTACGAGTCGACCATATTCGACCGTATTCTTTTTATTTGGTTTCCATTTGAAACTGACATTTCGCTGACTTTTATTGAATTTATGTTTATAGCAAACTGAATAGTTGACCAATCGATCCCGATTTTAGTAATCTAAGTTCTTGCTGATCTACTGATTGAAACTTAAAAAGTGTTATAAATAGATCGTTAAATCAGCATTAAAAGTAGATTAGTTCAATTTTCTATGATTATTGAGTTCATCTCTTATATGAGCACGAGCAGCGTCAGATTTGTTCGACTGCGTAATGCCCTATATAAATTATATAGAGAAAGTAAAGGAAAATGTCTTTGTCAAGTGAAGATTACATAAATTATATTTACATCAGGTACCAGAGCTGAATTTAACCGGATCTATTAATCTCTTGTTATTTTACATTTTTTAATACCGATAAAGAAATACCGATAGCAATGAATAACCAATATGCTCGGCATGGCTTGCGAGTGGGGCATACCCATCTGTGTCGGAATCCGTCTATAAATGGCGATTAAATGAAATCCCAATCGGAATTCCCAAATATAAATAATGTGAGCTTGAGTAGAAGCAAAACTGAGTGGGGAATACTTAAGAGAACCGGATCAGAGGGACCCAGCTCGAAATGGATTTGTAAGCAAATAAGTGGGGGACGAGTAAAAATTGAATAAACAGCAAAATGTGGGTTATACATACAAATTGGGTGGACCTGAGATATTCTATGTACACATATTCTTTATAAGGCACGTGACCGGCAGAGGTAGCAACCGTAAGCAGAAGTGTAGAGCTTAATGCAGTGACACTTACAATGATGTTTGCCGTAGCTGAGTTATTGAGGTCCCGCCCAGTTATGATGAGTTTATTGAACTGCTATTGCCGAGTGTTATGATTGGATCATAATTTTCAAATTATTGGCAAAACGCAGCGAAGCAGTAGCAGTTATAAGTGTTCAGTTTTGGCTACACTTCCTCCATTTCAATGCGGATCTGATGCTAAAGACTGTAGCTTCGACGTTCGACGTATTAGTCGCTTTGTTCTGTGGCTTATCACTGCCCTGGTCTTTTTCATTTGCATACTGTTCAAGTTTTCGGATTTATTTCGCAGACTGTATCTGCAGTCGAAATCCCAATCCCAATCGCAATCGCATTCGCACGGCATGTTATGTTAGCATAACAATTTTTGTCACATAATGGAAGTGCTGGCAAATTCAAGGGGCTTGAGGCGGGAAAAGTAGTGAGAAAGGCGAATGGGTGTTAGCTCAGTTCATAGTCAAACTCCGTCGCTGTTTAGCGACATCCACAACTACATACTCGTACACTATAAACATCTACTAAACATACAGCTGTGCTCATAAAAATAGTAGATCGATAGTTGGTAGTTGTGAAACAATTTTTGATATAATTTGAGGCGAATATTAGGATTAACATACTTATATTGTTATTAATTTGGATGCTTTTTACTCAAACTTAGGACATGTGCTCTTCAGGACTTTTGAATACAAAATTCTCAAAATGTACTCGTTCATAAAAATTATAGTGACTGTACACAAAAAAATAAATAAATAAAAACTATTTTTTATTATTCTATATTAAGCTAAAAAATATTGCTTTACAAATATGGTTTAGCTTAATACTTACTTCTGAATTCATTATTTTGTACTACATGGAATCGATGAGGTTCTGGCTCCGTAAAAATCTCTTCTCTACAGAGCAATGCATTTCTCTACCCATTAAAATATAAAAATATTTAAACTCCAATTATCTCAAAACCACTAAAATATAATCAACTGCTATTTACTTTTTTAAACAAACACCACTACTATTATTATGAACAGATGATTTTCCATCCATATTGCATAAAAAAAAAATTAATTTAAGCTAATGAACAAAAACTCTTCTTAACATTCTAAATAAATAAAGTGCGCACCTTTTTATTCCATTTGGAGTGGAAGTGGTTCATACATATATTGTAACTTACACACTTAGCACTTCTATTTTTATGACCGAAACTGTATGTATCTCATTGCTGGGGCTATGGAAAGCCCACGAATTTTGATTCAACTGGCGAGTTCAATGGCTTTACAAAGTTTCTCTTAAGCAGTATTAAAGTTTTTCTCATTCGGATTCCGCTCAAGTATGAAAATCCACTTACAAATATTATGTTAATTGGCAGAAAAAGACAGTCGGAAAGTCAGAGAAATGAAATCTTATTACATCAGGCTGGCCAACAAAAAAGGATAAGCATAACCGGCAGACAATTGGCAAACAAACAAATTGCCAAAAATAACAGTTGGCAGTGAGAAAAATTCCAGCTACGGAATAAGCGGAATAAGAGTCGAATTTTGATGAAATGTTGTCTGCCAACAACTGTTTGTTGCTGTTCCCCCCAGAAGCCGCCAGGCCGGGACTGGGGCGCCCGGGCTCCGTCTTCCTTGACGCTGCTCAATATTTGCACTGCTAGGCGTTGCCAGCTGCGAGCTAATTTTGACAGTCTTGGCTCTTGGAGCCCAAGTCTAAGGTCGGGCGGGGGCTTGTAGCTGGGCTGGCTCTCCACTTTGTACATTGCTTAAGACGTTTTGTATATTATTGGCTCTGCAGTGCAGTGCACTGCCAACAGATTCACAATCAGACTCATGGAGTGCTTGGCAAATACTTGTGGGCAAACTGTAATCAGTTTTTCGTAAAGTTTTTAATGCCATTTTGCATTTAAAATATGCTCGTATTTAAGTTAATTGAAACTGTAGTTCTCGTTCTCCCTATCCAGCCCCAACTGTCTCTATTCCCCCTCTCTATCTTTCCGTGTCCTCTCTATCTGCCTCTTTTGAAAGGCTGCTAAAGTTCGGTTTAAAGACTTAATAACCTGAAAGCATTTGTACATCAGGCAACACTTAAAATGCGCATAAAAATTCGCCCAGAATGCGAGAATTTATTTGTTCCTGTGAATTTGGCTGCCGGGCACCGAACTTATTGCAATTGCTACAAATTTTTACATAAATTTGCGCTATGACAAGCCCTAGCTCAGCCCAGCCCAGCCCAAGTCCTCAGGTGCTGGGTCTCACCCTCGCCCGAGCTGCGTATTATGCAGGCCGTTAGCATTTCTTTTTTCGACATCTTCAGGTTGGTTTTATGAGTTTTAGCATTTGTCTGCCTTGAAACGCCTTCGCCCGCTTTGGCTCTGCGCTACCTTTTGAGCAATTTTTAAGCCGGAAATCCACTTTCAATTGTTCGGGGCGCCGCCGTGGGCATTCTGTAGCTTTACATATTGCTCAGCTTTGCCCTGGGCTGTCTGTTGAAGTGTAAACATTTTGGCAGCAGGTGTAAATAAAATCTTGTAAAACGGCGCAGCGAACGCTGCGGGGCTTGGATAGCTTTAAGCGGAAGTCGGCGAAATTCTTATTACGATGGGATTTCTTTGATTGTTTGACTTTCAATCTTCGTTTCAAAACGTTCGTTTACTTGGGTTATTGTCAACAAATTACGCAAACAATTATTATAATCGCCGAGCCAGGCAGCTAAGGCTTTAATCACTCCACCACGCAAGAATTATTCTAGTAACACGCTTCAATAAACAATTTGAAAAAAAAAAAAAAAAAACAAGAACTATATTCGCGTCGATTAAATAGATTTATCTATGTTGTTTACTGCCATTTGGTTCGCCTCATTCATGTTTCTCACTGAAAGCGTTTTTCGGCGCAAATACGCTCGTTCAAATTATTCTAATTCAAAACGTAAAAAAAATACACACACACACACCTTATCTGTGCACACGCTGCACATGGTAAATGAATGCCAAAAACAACTCAATTACTTATAGTAAATAAAAAAAAACTATAATTTAAAACAAGTAAGAGTGCTCTAGTCGAGACTGCTCGACTAGGGGATACCCTGAGCCCTGTGAAGAGCCAAATATCAAATCATTCAACGTTTTTTTTATGCATACATACAAACAACACATACACAGATCCATATGCACGCACGCATAAGCGCGCGCTCTGCCAACTGCGCAGTTGACGCAGCGACTGCGCATGGGCTGCAATGTGGGCATTACTATGGAAAATTAATTGTTTAATAACTTTTCTTAGCGATGGACTAAGTGCATCAAACTTTTACAACTTATTAATGGCATTCATATGTCTGTATGTGCCAAAGCACAAGTCTCTAGTATTTGATTTGCGCTTTTTACAAATAGGGGGCTATTGTGGGCGAATGGGGCATGGCATATAAAATCTAAAGATAACGTTATCTCCATATTCATTACATGCAACTACACAGCAAATTTGAAGTCTCTAGCTCAAACGATGTACAAACCACGTCTTAAAAACACATTAAAATTATCGATAAATGCTCATAAAATCGAAATGGAATGAGTTATCGGAAAATTTTTATAAACTTGTGCAGCGTATGGTATTATCGAGTATTCATGTAAAATTTCAAGTCTCTACGTTGCGTACTTACAAATATCTCAGCGTTCACACGGACGGACAGACGGACAGGGCTATATCGACTCGTCTTGTCGCGCTGATCAAGAATATATATACTTTATGGGGTGTGGCACGCCTCCTTCTGCCTGTTACATACATTTTCACAAAACCATTATACCCTGATTTCCCATTTTCAATGGGCTCAGGGTATAATGAAATAAAACCGCGTGCTGCAAAGCCACTTTACAGTGCATTGAAGTACAGTGGTAAGAAAATTATAAAATGTAAATAAAAATATTGTCCCAAAGATACCACGTAACTGAGGCATAGACATAAATCACAAATGTAGCAGAGCAAGGTTTCGATCCTCGGACCTCTGGGTTATGGGCCCAGCACGCTTCCACTGCGCCACTCTGCTGTTGCGTGCAGCTTTAATTTATGCTTATCTGAACACATGCACAAAATGGTAAGGTTGTGGGTTCGAATCTCGATTACACTAGCTTTGTGTATTTTAGTTAACATTTATATTTATAATATTTTTGTTTAGTTTTGAAAATAATGCGTATATGTATATGAATATGCCAATATAAAATTACATGATTTTCTTTAGCTGGTAAATTTTTAAATCGAAATATTTATTGTCAATTTGAAATTGTTTTTGCATGCTTTTAGGCTCACATTTAAATTAATATACAAACATAACAGCGCACAATTAAATTTATGCGAACTCCCAAAAGTATGCTAGAATCTAGTTAGATAAAATATAGTGTTGATTAATTTGTTATTACAGTAAACAATTATTTTATAAATTTAAATTAAATAAGAAAACTCGTTTTACTTTTAAATTATTCTTTTTATTTATTCAATTATAAATAAATAATAAAATTATTTTTTATGTAAATAAAAATATTATTGCATTAGTTAACACTTTAGCCAGTTAAGCTTATATTTAGAAACTAAATACAATTCAAGCAATTAATTTGAGTAATTTACATTAAACACAATTAAAATAATTATAGAAGTGCAAATCTCAGTGGAACTCTGAAACATAGCAGAACAAGGTTTCGACCTCGGACCTCTGGGTTATGGGCCCAGCACGCTTCCACTGCGCCATTCTGCTTACTGTTAGATCCTTGCCAAACTGCTAACTTCATTTGACCAAAAAAAAAAAATGAACATTCGAATCATTTGGCTCCAAACAAGGCATTATACTTTGCCTGTGTTCTTGGCATTATTGAGTATAGACATGCTTAATATTGTTTCAGCGGCATCATGTTTATATGCATATGCACACGTAATGCAAATCCTTTGAATGAAAGCCTCCATAAATCCGATAAAAAATAAGACACTTGGAAATGGACTCTAATACATATGTAAGCTTATAAGAATAGAAAGAATAAAATAATGAATATATTTGAAGCAGGAGCTTGTAAATTAACAATTAGTATACTAATAAATTAACATATACAATGTATATTTTTATATATATAGAAATATTTCCAAAAATGTGAAATTAATCAAAAATGTCATTGACTAGTGATATATCATACATCTTTTATTTATGTGGAATGACATCCAACCAGTTCATGACTATTTGACGACAGTTTCGTTTTCACTTCACAGTTCGTACAACATAGGGCTACAAGACTCCAGAGATATCTCATGGAGCTGCATTACAGCTTCTACCCATGTCTGACCACCGCCGCTGTCGATTGTACCATGCACACTTACAGGTGGAGGGGGTAGGTGCAAAGAGCGTCTGCCATGTGTGTGGTGTCTATTTAATTACAATTGTCACCGCAATCCGTGTCCATGTGCGACGGGACGCGATGCGATGCGATGCCGTGCGATGCGATGCAATTTTGCAGGAACAGCGGCAACAAAATCGCTGCAATTAACGCGCTCTGCGACTGGGGCCAGAATGGCGGACAGTTGGGAGTTTGCTGCCTGGCGAGGCCCTTTTCGATGAACGAGGCCCATTTTGTACGATTATTTTACGCTCAATTATTGTTAAATATTTTACAAAATGCGTATACTGATATTCACGCATCCCACGAATGCCGCTGCCGCTGCAGCTGCAAATTGTAAATTGGCCGGGATCGCACTGGTGTCATGTCCATGTCCTGCTCCCGGGGTTGTCCTAATGAGATTGCAATTATTTGGCCATAAATTTTTATTATTTTGCCTTTAAAGTTCATGAACTTTTATCGGGCAATTGCCTGTGTGTGTGTATGTGTGTGTGGTTTTCGTTTTTATAATCCACAAAAATGCATTTACCGTTATGCAATGACATGATTTAATTTGAAATTATTTTGTAATTAATTGGACCATAACGTTGAGTGGACAATATAATTAAATACATAATTAATGGCCACTGATCTAATTATGTGCATCCATACATATTTCACGGGAAATGTACATTTTTCGGAGTCATCCCTCGTCATATTTAAAAGTCAAAAGACCTATCATTCTGCGGGGTTTTCTTAGAACAACCAAAACTAGATACTAATACATTATTCAGGATACCAACATCAAAGATTGTCATTCACAATGTACCAATTGTTATACCCTGAGCCCATTGAAAATGGGAAATCAGGGTATAATGGTTTTGTGAAAATGTAGGTAACAGGCAGAAGGAGGCGTGCCACATCCTATAAAGTATATATATTCTTGATCAGCACGACAAGACGAGTCGATATAGCCCTGTCCGTCTGTCCGTCCGTCCGTTCGTTCATCCGTCGGACGTACGTCCGTCTGTCCGTCCCTGTGAACGCTGAGATATTTTTAAGTACGTAACGTAGAGACTTGTAATTTTACATGAATACCCGATGATACCATACGCTGCACTAGTTTATAAAATTTTTCCGATAACTCATTCCATTTAGATTTTATGAGCATTTATTAATTTTACTGTGTTTTTAAGGCGTGGTTTGTACATCGTTTGAGCTAGAGACTTCAAATTTGCTGTGTAGTTGTGTCTAATGAATATGGAGATTACGTAATCTTTAGATTTTGGATGCCACGCCCCATTCGTCCCCAATAGCCCCCTATTCGTAAAATGCGCAAATCAAATATTAGAGATTTGTGCTTTGGCAAATACTCACATCATGCCATGAATAAGTTGTGAAAGTTTGGTGCAGTTAGTCCATCGCTAAGAAAAGTTATTACACAATTAATTTTCCAAATTAATATCCACATTGCAGCCCAAGCGCAGTCGCTGTGTCAACTGCGCAGTTGGCTGAGCGCGCGCTTATGCTTGCGTGCATACTTGTGTGTGTGTATGTGTTGTTTGTATGTATGTATTAAAAAAGCGTAGAATGATTTGTTATTTGGCTCTTCACAGGGGTCAGGGTATCCCCTAGTCGAGCAGTCTCGACTAGAGCACTCTTACTTGTTAATACTGAAATCCTCTTGGCAACCTAAGTAAGCATTGAACAACATTCGCTGTGAATATTGAAATACTTCCAACTCCGCTGTGGCCCGACTGCCCATGCAAAAGCCACGTACGAAAACATTCAGCTCGCACTGTATATGCGACTTCACTATCTATCGAGCAAAAAGCCTTTCGTCTAAGTTGGGCGAGGGCATTGATATTCTTACATTGGGTTCGTAACTGTAATGATGATCTGTCAACTTTTTAGTAACACATTTTTTCTTGAATTTTTTTTATGGCGATCGCCATCGTATGCATTGAGTAGACTTACTGAACGAATTGCCTTGTACAATTATATTTATATCAAATCAACTCTCATTATGGCAAGATATATTGCGTAGTAACAAAATTAATTAATTTAACCCGTTCACCTCGGTCATACCCAGTATATTGGTATTAATACATAATCCGTCGCATACTCCCAGTAACAAACAGTCTAATTTCTATCGCCTATGTATATGCAAATAAAATTCAAAAATATACATTTGTATCTATTATTTTATTGATAGTCCATGTATTTTGCAAGAGTATAAAGGGATTCTTGTAGTCAAAACTGATTTTTTCCATTTATTTGTCTTTGGTTTTTGCGTACTATTTTCAACTGTCTGACTTTTCGCTTATTCGCTTCACTGTTTACATGGGCACAAGAGGACTCCGAATACACGGAGATCACGCACAGAATTTGCCACTTTGGTATTTAGAAGCGGGTCGTATTGAGTGACTGATGTACCTTTGATATACTCTAAAGATACAACATAATATATATAGAAGAATTAGGGAATGACTGCTGAATTGATTAGCTCCGAGGGAGCTAAAATAATCTGTAGATTAAATAGCTTCGCTAACGCGGAGCCTCGGTTAATCAACCCCGTTGACTCTACTATAATCATGAATATTATAGTTGACTATGTGTTCCTTTGCTTGTATGCGAAAAAGTAGAAAAAAGAAAAACGAATCGCAACTTAAATTTAAAATTATTGCCAGACATTTGTAATGGTCGCAACTGCGTCAAATGTTTTAATTGCGGTGCTGGTAAAACAACAACAACAACCACGACGAATGCCACGGCAACAGCGTGAGCATCTACATCAGCAGCCGCTGCATTCACAAATTATTGGCAGACTTCAAAAAGGCAATGCGCAAAAAAAGGACAATGCGCAAAACAAAAACAATCTGACAGAACTTCCCGATTGGCAGATACCACGCCTTGGTTTTACAGTTCACCAAGTTAATCTTTAAACATCTAAATTTATTTAAAGAAATTTAGTGCTATACCTACAATATTTATTACTAATCGATTATAATATAAAAAAACTACACTTCTAAATGACATTTGCTTAAGATGTTTAGGGCACACCAAAAATTAATAATTTATTTACCAAAATCCACTTTATTTGCCCAAAGATTATGATGTGCTTACTTTGTATCTAAAATAAAAAATTATTAAAAATACTTAAAGAAGGAGCTAAAGAAGTTACTTTTATTATTCTTCTGAAAGTCACAGATCCCCAAACTTCCTGTTAGAATATGTTGAGAATAGGGCTGTTCTGGGATTGGGATTCATATTAGAAAGAGTCTTGACTCGGTACAGTTGAAATTATAAATAGGCTTATTTATTTCTTCATTTATTTATAATTATAAAAATATATCAATTTCAAATAGTATGAATTTGAGGTAAATCCTACTACGATAAAATTTCTTTGGTACTTATCAGGAATGTAATTTTGTTTTAAATTATTATTATTATTTTGTATATGCTATTCTCCCTTTGTATTTTGGCTACAGGGTATGGAATATATATAAATTTACATATTTGGAGTTTGGGCATGTTTGCGGCAATTAATTTAACACACGACTTTAGCTTTGCAATGTTTGCGGTTAACCTTCGCCAACGCCCAACTGCCAACGTTTTGTAGTTGTATTTCCATGTTTATGACTCAATTTTTAAACACTGGACGAATTGAAGGTACGAATTCAGGGTATAAGAGCATCTTTCTGTGATGCTCTAGTCAATCAGAGACAGACTCTGATTGATATCCTGCTCTATTAAAGGAATTATTGAATACGGCATATTAGGATTTGATAAGTCGGCTCGGCGTCTCGATCCAGTAGCAAATTGGCGACCCATATATTGTCGCTGTACCTCGTGATCCGGATGGCAGGTGGAAGAGAGGAAACAATTGCCTAACATGGCCTCGAGTTCCTCCTTGATGGCAACGTATGCATTGATCTCGGAAATCTTATAGAGATGCTCGTACTTTTGCTGCAAGGTAAGCAAGTTTGATTTGCCAGGTCCTTCGTAGAAATCCTCGGGCGAGAATTTGCGAAATTTGATTAGCCCAAGTAAATCAGAAATATAATCCGCATTAACTTTGCGCTCCCCTTCGGTTGCTGGATTCACAGCCTGGCTAGCATTAGTAGTTACTCTCTCGTCCTCAGTTTCAGCGTCTTTCCCGACGGTGTCCACGTCGAACGCGTCCAGATCGTGAAACTTGATGTACATTTCAATCAAGTTAAAGCGCTCTGCCTCAGTGAGCTTGCCCTCGACAACCCCAATATAATACGTGAACACATCTCTGTCAAATTGATATATGGCCGAGTGGTTGAGCACCCTCTTGGCGTGACTCTTAAGGTCGCGGGAGACGTGCTCGATCAGCGTCGAGTTATTCAATGTATACGCGCACTGAAACAGACGCAGCAGCTCGTCTGTGTCGAACATGTCCTTGCGGTAGAGGAGCTGTCTCACACACTCCTCTTTTATGGACTCCACCAGATACTTGTTGCCGAACTCGGCCAGTTTCACAAGAGTGTCGAAGTCGTAAAGTTGAAGTTTCTCCTCATCGTAGCTGTACACATATTCGAGAAACTTCTCGAACACCTTTGGGTCCACATCGTTCAGCTTTACCTCTGCTTCAACGGGTTCGTGATAATCGTCAAAGAGCATGCGCTAAAACACCTCAGAGGCGCAACTCAATATCAGTTTGTGGCATGAAAAGACCTTGTTTCCTGCCGTTGTCTCAATAATAAATCTACAGTCTGCATGACGATTGGTACGCAAAATCTCAGTTAGAGAATGGCTGGGCCTTCCGTTTTAGAGAATTAACTTGAAATTCATCTATGATTAATGACATATGTTGTACTTACCATGAATTCACCATTGTTTTGTAATATTATTTTTCTCCGGGGGCCTAAATATATGTAACTTGCTTAGACTGAAAGAATATTTGCGATGCTACAGCTAACAAAGTAACTGAATTTGTTCAATTTGCCTGCTTTGTTTTCATTCCCACCCATCTGTCCACCTGGACGGTTGTCCGTCAATCTCGCACTGATTTGAAGTGTATGTTTGTGTATATCGTAGTCTAAGAATTAATTATGCATAATTATGTGTATAAATGTATTCACGAAGTGAAAGAGTATATTCGTACGCCTTTATGAACGCAGGACATTTATCGAAGCTAGAGACTTGATATTTGGTATATACATATCCAATTAATTATCCATTCCAATACGTCTGAGGGCTTGATAAATCGGGAAATTATATTTCCGGTAGCTAGCCACTATATAAAGTGCTACAATATTGAAATGTAGAATGTATACTCGTATTGATAACCTGAGATCATAATGATATGATTGATACATCGACGGAGAGTGACAAAGTGGTAAAGTAAATCTGTATAGGATATACAGTTTTAGGATTGGTGGTTAACGGGAGACTGCGTTTTGAATTGTATCTCTCTAGCTCTTCAACTTGACACTTTATAATTCGATTGCATACACGAGCATACATATGCTTAAAATTTCAATTTGCGTAACTTTTTCTTTTGGGAACAGGGATTAAAAACTACAAACCATTGCCTGGGAAATACTTGGTTTGTTGAGAGAATTGACAAAAATAGAGAAATATAATAGGTGCCAATATTATTTCCACTAATGCATGGTCACTGCCAATAACAATATTGAATTTCAAAAATAAATTTAAAATTTAGTCGACATACAGATGCACTGAGAACAAAATCTTAAGCTTTATAATTTGATATATTATAGAATATATCAAATTATAAAGTGTGCATCTGTATGTCGACTAAATAAAATACATATGGTGTATTTTGATAAGCTGTATATAATTGTAAGTTATTATTTATGTATTGTAGATACTGAAAACATAATTTAAACAAATGAAAAATGCGATAAATAAAATAAAAACTAAAATAAAATTATTTGTTCGATATTTATAATGAACATAGTATAACTTCATGTTTGTATCGATTATAATATGTATGTCTAAAGAAAATTTGGCAGTAATACAAAACACATATCGAGAAAACCTGCAATAGTCAGCTAACATAGACGTATTTCGACAGATGATACTAATAAATAACACTAAAAAATCGCAGTTCTTGAATTATGTTTATTTTGGTTTCGGCTTCATTTTACCATAGAGCTGGTCCGGAGTGGGGATGTCGCTGACAAAGTAGTTCGCTGGAATGAAGTGGAAAATCTTTTTCAGAACATCGAGGAGAATGTCTTCGATGGTCTGCGTGATAACCGAGTATAGAGCATCTGCCAGCATTCGCCAGTTATCGTTGAAGAACTTGTTGGTGCTGTCCTCTGAAATAGGTTCGATTTGTTGAGAAAGTTACAGAGAGAAAGAAAGAGAAAGAGAGAGAGAGAGACAGAGAGACAGAGAGACAGAGAGAGAGAGAGAGAGGGAGAGAGAGAGAGAGAGAGAGAGAGAGAGATATAGAGAGAGATAGAGACTTTCCAGTTACTCACCCAATTGTTTGTTGCCATTGAACAGATTGGAGAAGTATGACTTCAAGCCATCCATTTTGAAGTCTACGCGACAATTGGTAACATTGTAAAATGTGAAGCCGCCCTTTGAGTACAGTCGCGTCTTGGTGTGCATTGTGACAGTCATGTTATCTGCATAGGGACACATGCTAGTGGACAGAAGCTAATATCATTAGGCCACGCTCACCTGCATCTAAAAAGACCTGACCACGCCCATTTAGAGGAATGAGCAAAATGCGTCCGAATAAACTATAGTCGCCTTGAAGCTTCATTACCGGCAACGTGAATGTGGTCTTCCAGCTGTAGTCTTTTTTGAAAACTCTACCAAAGGAAAGCGAAGTGAATATAGCGAAATGTGTATATGAAGTTCGACTCACAAGCTCTCCAGCACTTTGGTGTGACCGAATCCGAAAATCTTGATGTTCGCCAGCTCGACTTTTAAGTTGATCGCATTACTGTTGCCCTGGGATATTCGAATGCGGTTCAGATGGAATGGATCAAAGCTTTTGATACTTGTCAGGCCCGGAATCCCTGTAATGTGCAGGGGTGTTGCAAAAAAAAAAAAAATCCAAAAATACCCGTGTAGCCCAACCCGTGTCTATATCTGGGACTTACCATCGTTCAGCTTGTCGAAGAGCTGTTGAATGCTTTGTGTGGAGCAGTTGACGAAATTCTTATCGGCTATTTTACATTCTTTGATGTAATCTGCTACGGTTCGATTAAAATTGAGGTTTTGATTTCAGTTCAGTTGAATTTCGAAATAAAAAGACACAAATAAATGCAGAGAAACATATCCGGTTTAGTGGTGCAATATTTGGCAATAAACCATTAAGTGGGTTAGTTACATTGCGTGCCGGCCTAGCCAGCACCAAACGATTTGTGATTGATATTAAAATTGAGTTAGAAGCAAGCGCTACACTCGGCGAATGCAGTTTCCAGCCTCGGCCCATCAAAGCTTGAGATAAGTGTTAAGCTCGATAACTAAGCATACAGTTCACTTGACACTTACGCGGCTCAGTCAGAAATGGATCGTCGCCTCGGGCGAAACGAAAGAGCAGTACCAGAAGCACAACGCGTCGTGTGAGCTCGTTCATCTTCATCTTGGACTTGAAGAGATCTCTTTGATCAGCAGCTCAGTTTTCCAATCGACTGACCTCGTCAAGCAATGAATGAAAACTGAATAGCACGCGTGGAAAATGTTTTACAAATTTCAAAAATATTGCGCCTCACTTTCGTTGCTGCTACTTATGAAAAACTTGATTTGAGCGGCTTGCGAAATTACGCAATGTGTTCGACTCGACAGCTGGCCAATGTGCTCTCAAGAGAGAACAGACGCTGCTCAGTTTAGTTGGCACTATTATTTCATCATCGATTTTCTTGTGTTTTCTTGTTTTTCGGTGGGGAAATACGTCGATGCCAATAAAATTCGCAAGTGTACGCAAAGTGTTGTCACTGGCTTGGTTACCGTTTGAATTGCGACATCAGTAACAGGCAATTAATTCTCTAACATCGATGTTAACATCGATATGCTTGCTCTCGAAAAATTCGATTTTCAGCTCGGGCTTGAACTTGGTGTAGCGAAACATTTTAAATACAATTCGCTATAAGATGGAGATATTCCTGAATCCAAAATCAAGACTCAACTTCTGAAAAGTAGGTCAAAAATTGTATTTATTGCACCTTTAGAAACAATTTACGTGCAATTCGATTTTGCCAATCAGGTTTCAATCAAAGCTTGGTCCTTAAACGAAAAGTGCATTATAAAGCATTAAGCATAGTAAGGCAACGAATTTCATAAGTTATTTACAAAATAACAAGCAGCTTGATTTTATATTTATTTAAATATATTTAATTTATGCTCAGTATACAATTCTAAATAGAATAGAAAAAGATTAATTTTATCAAATCCATTTAACAATACCGTTATTCCAATTTCACAAACTGTTTAGCGTATAACAAATTCAAATTCACCTCGTAACTTATTATACTCTGAACCCATTGCAAATGGGAAATTAGGGTATAATGGTTCCGGGAGAATGTACGTAACAGGCAGGAGGCGTGCCGCACCCCATAGAGTATATATATTCTTGATCAGCGCGACGATATAGCCCTGTCCGTCGGTCAGTCAGTTAATGTGAATGCTGCGATCTTCAAAAGTACGAAATCTAGAGACTTTAAATATTACATGTTTACTCGTCTAAACCGTACACAGTACGAGTTTGTCATAAATGTTCGACAATTCATCCCATTTTGGATCGGAATTATAAAAAATTTTAATTGAAAAAAAAAAAAAAAAAAAAAAAAAAAAACAAATAAATAGACAATGTTGTGCATCGACTACGTGATGCTCTGCTTCAATTCATATATCTTAAAATGAATTCCTGCCGTCTTACCAATTTTTATTAAAACTATTCATATAAACAGGCGTGTGCGTGTCTTTTGCAGTTGGGTGAGACAGCTTTGTTACCGATTTTCCACGCCTCCAGAGGGCGTTGACATCAAACGAGTCTAGCAGTTTCATTAACTCAACTATCGCAACTATGAAGCTTCTAACTCTAAAATTGTAGATATATAAACTTGTGTGGCTTTTAACGCCCACTGTGTGCAAAGATATAGCCGCCATATATTTTTAGTTTGGGTTGCCCACTTTCTGGCACACAATTAATACGATTTCAGACATACAGGAAAATGCAATTCACGATATGACTCGATCTTAGTGGGACGACGCTATACAAAGCATATATCCCAAATTTCTCAGGCAAAAACAGCGTTGAAATTGTTTGCATTCAAATGGACAGACGGATGGAAGGACAAACGCACAGGGTGGACAGTAAAACGGACATTGCAAAAAAACAATATACTATTTTCCCTTTAGGAACAGAGAATAACGAACGAAATGACAGGGATTTTATACTTTAATTGACGCTTGCGGGACAGACTTTGTTTGTGTAGTACTCATGATAAAAACAAAGCAAGTATTTAATAAAATTCAATTATTTTGTAGAGGAAAAGATTATTTCAAACTCTGAATCTGAGCAGGTTACTTGTATTTTGGCTAACGAAAAACACAATATTACAAAACAATGAATAATTCATGGTAAGTACAACATATGTCATTAATCATAGATGAATTTTAAGTTAATTCTCTAAATGGAAGGCTTAGTGATTCTCTGACTGAGATTTTGCGTACCAATCGTCATGCAGACTGTAGATTTATTATTGAGACAACGGCAGGAAACAAAGTCTTTCCATGCCACAAACTGATATTGAGTTGTGCCTCTGAGGTGTTTGATCGAATGCTTTTTGGCGATTATAACGAGTCCACTAGCGGAGAAGTGAAGCTGGATGATGTGGACCCAAAGGTGTTCGAGAAGTTTCGCGATTACGTGTACAGCTACGATGTGGACAAACTTCAACTTTACGACTTCGACACTCTTGTGAAACTGGCCGAGTTCGGTAACAAGTATCTGGTGGAGTCCATAAAAGAGGAGTGTGTGCGGCAGCTCCTCTACCGCAAGGACATGTTCGACACAGACGAGCTGCTGCGTCTGTTTCAGTGCGCGCATACATTGAATAACTCGACGCTGATCGAGCACGTCTCCCGCGACCTTAAGAGTCACGCCAAGAGGGTGCTCAACCACTCGGCCATATATCAATTTGACAGAGATGTGTTCAAGTATTATATTGGGGTTGTCGAGGGCAAGCTCACTGAGGCAGAGCGCTTTAACTTGATTGAAATGTACATCAAGTTTCACGATCTGGACGCGTTCGACGTGGACACCGTCGGGAAAGACGCTGAAACTGAGGACGAGAGAGTAACTACTAATGCTAGCCAGGCTGTGAATCCAGCAACCGAAGGGGAGCGCAAAGTTAATGCGGATTATATTTCTGATTTACTTGGGCTTATCGAATTTCGCAAATTCTCGCCCAAGGATTTCTACGAAGGACCTGGCAAATCAAACTTGCTTACCTTGCAGCAAAAGTACGAGCATCTCTATAAGATTGCCAAGCGGAATGCACACGTTGCCGCCCAGGAAGAACTCGAAGCCAAGCTAGGCAATTGCTTCCTCTCTTCCACCTGCCATCCGGATCACGAGGTACAGCGACAATATATGGGTCGCCAATTTGCTCCTGGCTCGAGTCGCCGAGCTGACCTAGCAATGCCTGATATGCCATATGATTAGTTCCTATATAAAAAAAAAAACGAGAAGAGAATATCAGTTAGACTTTCTGATCTTCAAAAAAGATGTTCGTGTATTAATTAATATATTGTATTTGCTGCTGCTTTTATTATCTCTGTATAACTACTTTTTAAAAAGTCTTGCGAAATTATTACAAATTTCAAGTTTGCCTTCAATGATACCAAGCACATAAAAATATCTAAACAAGAGAAACAGATTCTATTAAAGCTTTACAGGTAAGAACTCAAAATTAAAGAAGTTTTTATATATATGTATATGCACCAATGGGCGGGTAAGGCAAATTTGAAAATCTATATTATATGATGTTTTGTGTCTGAAGATCCAAAGCGACACAGTTACTGAAAAGTGTTTCCTGGCACCTTTGGACCGTGAATGAGTATTATACTCGATAGAAGATACAGTCTTACCAAATTAACTATTTGATCGTGAAATGTAAAAGCAAGCAAATACTTTAAATTTCAAGCCTCTAGGACTTTTAATAACAGAATATTTAAAATACTGAAAATAGAATTTAGCAATTTGCCACAGCTATAGTAGGCGTATCGGAAAAACCGTAGCACTTTATTTGAAGAGAACTTAGTATGCCCGATGGTAGGTCATTCCATATAATAATATTCTCGAGTTTTGAAATAAAAACTCAAGTTTGTCTTTGCGGTTTAAGTTGTATTTATTCAATGATTCTTAGTTCTCTAACAATGGTTAAGTACAGCTAAGACTGCGTATCTACGCTGCCAGTGACGCCGGCAGAGGAGCGGTCTGCTTATGTATAAATGAATAAATGTATAAATGTTTAAACGTTTACAAAGAGTATGTATATATGTATGCCGTCGCAGCGGGAGAGTGAGGACGTATCATATTGCATATTGTGACGGCGTGGTCGCGCGTGTTAGTTCTGCCGACTCAGCAATGTCCAGCACCATGCACTCATGGGTGGTCTTGTTACTTAAGAGGCATGGCGATTGAATGTTGTAAATATTGTAACAAACATTGTAACAAAGTGATACAAAATGTTTATAATTTTATTGATCTGTTTCACTGAGTACAGTGATCACTTGATATTTCAGGACATGCTACTGAACAACCAATATACTCCTTTCAATTTGTGCCTGAATTTGATAGAATTTCTAGTCGATATGTCAGATACAACAATACCTTAATAAATATATATAAAACATATCCAATATTTTTAAAATCCATCTCAAAAAACGTACAACATATACATACGTTAATTACTGAATTTCCACAACTTTATTTCACCAAACTTGATCTACGCATGCTCTTTAGTAATTGACAAATAGTATTAAGTCGTAGCTATTATAGATTCTGAGATGGACTGCACATACGTATTTGAAGTATTTTAGTATTTGTTGTTCTAATTGAAAGAACGGACAACAAACGATAAATTACTCCTTTTTGGTCTGATTTAGTGTTTAAAATTAAATTATTTCATAGTCAAATAATAGAGGAAATCAGTATATACTTACACTGATTTGTATGAAGGCCTTTAATTTTAATTTTTTGTTTTATCTGAATGATTACACAAATAACCTGGACTCGCCTTCATATACAGAATAAATCTTCTGCTAATTCTATTGATGACATAAATATCGATGAGCTATCGATAGGGAACTACAGTGGTTTTAAAAAATGTCAGTTTACCATAGATATGTGATAGAAGTTCGTATCAGTGCATAATTCAGACTTAAGGCAAGGGAACTGGGTCTTTTTAAAGCAAAGCTCCTTCCTGCTTGGCGGTAGGCGCATTAGTGTCCTTCAAGTGGCGTCTTAGTGCATACAGCGAGGAAACTGACCAGAGAGCAGCGCAAGGCTGTCGAAAAACAAACGACGCTAACTTTGTCAGACATTGTGCGAAGTACACAAAAAGGACTTTCATGTATTCTCCACCATATATCAGGATAGACGTCAGAGCCACCAGACCTCACCTAATCGGGCATGATTGTGCCGCTTGTGCCACTTGCACCACTTGTAAGGGCGAAAGAGTAAAAAGTCATTTTCGACCATGTTATTTATTATTTTTTAGCAATAAGTTGCCAGTGGAAGTAGCTCAGACTTTCCAGGCCGCGAAGTATTCTTGGTTGCGACTGTCTCAAGTTTTGTGCACTTGGGGAAGGCGGAATTTCGGTATCTTTTATCTTCGAATGCATCGCTCGCACTCTTATGTACTTCTCAAAGGACACACATATATGCCACCGCCCACATTTGTCCTGCTTAAGTATTTCTTAATGCTTCCGCTGCTAAGCGCACTTTTCAATTACTCCAAAGTGGGGAGCGCATTTATTCTGGGACCAATTACGAAAATTAAATAATTTTCTAGAGTGACTTGTAGGAAACTCAATAAATTCATTTTTTACTGAAAATATAAAGCCATACATTTATTTATTTTTGATTAAAATGATTCATTCGAGTTGCAGTAATAAATCAATTTATCAATTATTGGTATATAATTGGGTTTTCCTCTTCAGTACGCTTGAGTATGTCTATCAGGGCATAACGAAGCTCTGTGACTGGAGTGGAGACCACGTTGACCTTATAGGTAAAATATGTTTAGGACAGAGTAAAAATGTCAGTATCTACCTCTTATTTTGGTTGATGCGATAGTTGATCTAGACATGACTTATATGTATATCATCTACTTAGCAAACTTCAAAGAAATTAAGACCTATGAATTAAAATTTTGATATTGCACTCATAAATCTTCAATATTTAGCTGACTGTCTTCATTTCATTATTATTCACTATTCGACCATCAATCGCAAAGTTTCAATATTTCAATATCTTTAGTCCTCATTTATTCCATTTTCCGTTGAAAACTATAATCATAGAGCATGATACTCGGAAATATTCATGAAATTGCAGCTCTTGTCATAGTTGAAAACATAATGCAGCATTGCCTGAATCTCCGTAAGTGAAAAAGGTTCATAGTGTTTACAAAGATTTTCGGGATTGGCCTCGAAAAAGTTAGCCACTTTAGACTAATTTTAACAATAATCTGACAACACTGAGCAGAAGAGCCCAAGCATTATAAAGTTCTAAAACAATGAGCGCAGCATTAAAAATAATTATCTTGGGACTCAAATCACAATAGAAACCCTTTGTTCGAAACATCCTTTTCGAGGCGCCTTCAGCAGATCTGTGCATCTCTGGCCACACTTGCTGGCAGGACTATTAAAAAATATGCGCATGTTAATTTAAATAAAGCGTAGGAACAAATAGAAACTAACGAAAGGAGCAGAGGATAGGAAAAGCGCAACCGGTCAGGATGCCCGAGTGAAGTTAAGCGAAAAGCGATGGCGGCAACAAAAGGGACCGGAGTCTGCCTCACCGGGCTCTGGTGTTGGCCAGGGACGGAACCAGAGCAAATATTAATCCGCAAAAAGGAATTGTCACAAATTGTGTGCTATAGCCCAGGTGGCGTCTTTTGCCCGCTGGGCAAACAACAGTTGGAACAGCAGCAGACTAAAAAGGACAAAAGGACTATTCATATGTATGCGTGTGTGTGTGTGTGTGTGTAAGTGTGCGTGTGCTTGTGAAGAGGGGCTGTGAAAAGGGTGTGAGTGGAGAGCGCCAGCCTTGACAGCGCTGATTGTTTCAAATCGCAAGTTTGGCTTACCTTTTTGGGAATTAATTTGGCAAATAAACGCTGACAAAACGCAGGCAACTGGACAAGGACAAAGCTCTATTCTATTCCTTGTGCAAGGCCAACTAATAGGATTTTGATGATAGTTGCTCGGTTTGCCATCCACTTCTATCCTCAGGCGTTGCAGCCTTCGCCATAATCAATTTTTGGCCAGGTTTTTTCTGTTGCTCAGCTACCCTCCCATATGATTGTACCCTGTGACCCATGAAATGAGTTTTGCCATGTGTGTGTGTGCAAAGGGGTGTGCAGGGCGGGCAAACGAAATGGCCAAATGAAATTACCAACTCATTCAGTCAGAGAATGAGACGGAGATGCCTCTGAGCCGCAAAGCCAAAGCCAAAGCCAAAAGCTGCACTGCAATTCGTATTCATAGCAGTTCCCTCACCCACTCACACACTCACATACGAGGTGCCATCTCTCTCTCTCTCTCTCTCTCTCTCTCTCTCTCTCTCTCTCTCTCTCTCTATATATATATATATATATATATATATATATATATATATATATATTTCTATATATTTCTCTCTCTCTGGCTTTACATCTCAATGCGGGCTTTGTGGGTGTGTGGCGGTATTATAATTAATTTCAGTGGCCCAAATATGTAAATTTGATTACGAGCCAAAACAAAAATAAATTCACAAATATAGCGCTTACGCAGCGTATTCACAATTTCTATGCTGACCAAAGGCAGGCTTCTAAGCCGCTTAAATTGACTGCTGTTGAGACGGATGGCCAGAACGGAAGTGGACAGCTGTCTATATGTGCCCACGTCCATGTCGCAGTTCATCAACGGCCAACTTTGGCTGCCTCTGCCTTGTTACGAGAGCAAAACTTTTGTTTTCCGTTTTCCACTTTTTTTTGTCATTTCTTTTTTTTTTTTTTTGCGACTTTTTAACTTCAACTTTAAATGAATTTCATAACAGTTTTTGTGGCGTTTTTTCCAACTGCAGTTGTAAGCCACTTTGCATGAATTAGTCACAGCGCAAAAGGCTGCCCCCACCTCTGCCCCACACAACACTGCAGTTGCCGCTGCAGTGGAGCGTTGCATACTTTTGGGGGTATTTTAATTAGCGGCGCTCCTCCCATTGCGCGAAAGATCTTAATTAATGGCCAGATTGGCCTCTAAAAAGATTTACTGCTCCGCCATTTATTACGACAAAAACTGTGAAATAAATCAAATATCGCGAACTGTAATCCAAAAAAAGTGTAATTAAATGAGACTACTCAAAAATACATGTAACTAAATAAAGATTGATTTGAATGTGTATTAATACTATATATATTTTTTGCATATTTGCAATGTGGCATACTTAACATATCAAAACTATATATAAATGTTGCCATATTCATTCAAAGAAGTTTAAGTGAGTTTTCCCCTCTCAAAATTTTATTTATGGAAAAATCAGAACGATCAAATACTCTATATTTTTGTGTTTTGTGGACGGCACGTGGTCTGTATTTTGACATGAGCAGTGGGAGCTCCATTAATATTAAAATTCAAATAGTATGAGTATTGGCGAAAATAAAAACTAGCTTATATTTTTTTATTGTATGTGCTGGTTGAATTTGGAGAATGTATTCAATATTTATGGAATCATAATCAACGTCATGGGTAAATCGACTTATATTACCTTTCTCATCAGAATATATATGATTATTGATTCTGCTACCTCTTCTTTCTTTCATTCACCGTCATTATGCATTTTGATTTCAATAGCTTCAGGGTAGATCAGAACTCCAACGTTGTACTCTGACAGTCTTCAGAATAAAATTATATCTTAAATTATTTCCATGAAATTATTTGCAAAATACATACCTTGTCTGACCTTTTATTTCCCTCAATCAAGTCGGAAATCAACGCTTTTGCTAAAACAACCATCTAGAACATATAAAATGTTTCTCGTCAAATATTTCAAATTAGATTACACCTTATAAAGTAATCCTATTTTTCAAATATAATTATGGGACACAGTATCATAAGCAGAAGATTTCAATTTAAGTAAAAGTCCACAAGAAAAATCTATGCAATGCTTTATTTTTTCAAACTCTCCCATTAAAAACTATTCTGATTAAGTTCAGTTTAGAACTCCTTGCAAAGTATGAAATGAATTACGAAACACACTTTTTTTTTTTGTTTTCTATTCCAGCATAGGATATACTGGTCAAAAATAATTTTGAATAAAGTTATATGATTCTGAAATGATTTTTTATAATTTTATAATCTAAAATTCTGTTAGACAATGAAAGTATTTATTTGAAAATTTAAAAAACAGTCGTTCGTTTTATTTGATCTATTGCCAAATAAGGAGATAAATAATGTCATTACCACTTCTCGCAAGACAACAGCTCTGAAAACAAAGTCTACGCAAAGAAAACCTATTAGTTGCATGATATATGAAACCGTCAAGCCAAAGTTGCCGAACTATAAATTCAAATAGAGCGAGCAGAGCAAAGTTTGAGATAAGCAGGGGAAGCTGCTTTGCAAGGCCGGACGAGCTGGGCGAGCTGGCAGAAGGATGGAGCCATTTGGTGCATATTTGCAGGCAAACAAACGAACCAAGTCATCTACGCCTATTGGCCAAAGTGTGTGTGTGTGTGTGTGTGTGTGTGGCTCCATCATCATTTTGAAAACCTTGGCAAATAATTTGGAAAATCAACATTGAAATTCAGACGGAGTGTCTCGTCGCTTGTCTAGCGAAGAAGCCAAAAAGTAGACTCCAAATTGACGTCGCACGGTGCTTCTTCTTTTGCTACTGCTGCTGCTGTCTTGTGTTTAGCCTTGAATATCAGATTTGGAAAACATACTTTTGCCATTTTCGAAAATCACACTTGAATCCGCTTCGTTGTTACTGTTATTGTTGTCGTGGCAATTGTTTGTGTACTTTGTTGCTACTTGAGCACTGAAGTAGATGAAAGGCTTTTGGCATTGGCATTGCGTAGACTTGAGTGTGGGCCAGGTTCATAGTTCAGGGGGAGCGGGTAGTCGCTTCCCGTTTGCGCTTGCCGCTTGCATGTTGTTTATTTATCGCAGCGTGTGCGGCTTTTTTACTCTAAAGCTCGTGTAGCTTCCCAGCTGAAGTATGTTTGTCAATTGAAATCCTAGACAAAGTATCTATAGACCCATAAGATGCTGATGATGACGATGTGATGATGATGATGATGACGTTGATGTTGATGTCTGCGCACAGTTGGATGGAGGCCATAGACGGCACACAGACTTCTGTATCGAGAGGCTGATTGCACTTAAAGGTTATCGTTTTGTGTTGCTTTAAGGATGGCGATTTGCGCTTTTGAATGCGTTGCATTTTTATTCGATTCAAATGAAAATCTCTCTTAATCGACTTTCAAGTAAAGTTATTCAGTTCCCGATTGCTAGAGACTGTGACATACCGTAGCTTAAGTTAAGATATACGCTTAAATTTCCAATACTTTCTCACAGCCCTTTAAAGCTTTGCTACTCCACAGATAACGGTATTCAGTGAATGGTAAACTAAGGTGGATTAAATAGTAGTTTTTCAGGTCAGCTCACGTGTTATTGAAGTAGTTTAGAATTTTATGTAATTTAATTTAATTTCCAAAAACGTATTGGGTAGAGATTCTCGATTAATCAGGAATCATATTCAGCTTATAGCTGTTAATAATTAAAAAAACAGCTTTGGTTTAACTATTTGCTCCAGAATTGGAATGCGATCAACTCTATTCATTATGCAGTGCTTAGAGCCGAAAAAGTTGATGAGTTGGGCAAAAGCTGACATAATTAAAGTTTTGTGACTGAGAGCGGAATGACTGAAAAAAGTCAATGTATTTTTCAGTCAGCAGCTTAAATGCGCATAAATGCTAAATGGAAATACTGAACAGGAGCAGCAACAACAACGACATCAACAGGATTGAGAATCGCACGAAATGTACTTTGGCAGCTAACGAAAATTTTGTGCTGAACGCGTGAAAATTAATTAAAATATTCCTGTAACTGGCAAACGCCGCCGGAGCATAACTGAATTTTAATTGAACGCAATCAATGCGAATTTATGAAGTCCGTTTACCCCTGTCCTGCCACGCCGTCCCTGGCCCACCCTGCCCAGCCTTCCCCCACTGATATCCCTTTCGGTCAGCCCCTTTCAGTTGTTAAGCAGTTTGCCGGTCGATCGGTGGGGTCGCTCCTCTGAATCCCTTTGCAATTGGTGTTAATTTGCCTGCGAGAAAATACTAAATGGAAAAATCAACTTTACCTTCACCTTAAATTCAATGGTAATATTTTTTAATGTATGCGCATAAAGCGTCCCGCTTCTAGATAAAGGCAATAAAAGCATAATTAAATTTAAGGAATTTTCCTATGATTCCCCTTTAAGAGGCGGATATCAGTTTTACACAGCTTCCGTACCGTGATGAGGTCTACGTTGCAGTAATTATATAATACAATCTTTAGTTTCCATATGTCATGAAACAGTTTTTAGGTATTTCCCTAATGAGTGTGGAGATATTAAAAATATGTTTGTTGTCGTGGGCCAACAACAGTAGTTATTCCAAATCTTAAGTGTTTGTAGACAATTCGTCTCACACCAATAAGGCATAAATATATATTTTATTGGCGATTTCTAGTGGAGGTAATGATACGAGTGTTTCATATCCATTCAATGCATACAAATTTATGATACGGGCTATGTGATATTTCCTTCCAAAGATATCTCAGCCTGGCTCTGATTAAAGAGTAATTGTCTTTTTTTGCCAACTGAAATAAAAATGGACCGAAAACTGAAGACAAGAGACTCCTTTAGCCACTAGCAACCTCTCAATCAAACTGTAGCCTAAAAAGATTATATTTGATTCTAAACAACTCATCGAAAACAAGTAGAATGCTCTTGACTGCTCGACTAGGAGATACCCTGAGCCCTGTGACGAGCCAAATAACACATCATACTACGCTTTTTTTTATGCATACATACAAGCAACACATACACACATGCATATATATGCACGCATAAGCGCGCGCTCTGCCAACTGCGCAGGGCGCAATGTGGGCATTACTATAGTTTAATAACTTTTCTTAGCGACTTCATCAAACTTTCACAACTTATTAATGGCATTCATATGTGTGTATTTTCCAAAGCACAAGTCGTTAGTATTTGATTTGTGCTTTTTACAAATAGGGGGCTATTGGGGCGAATCGGGCGTGGCAACCAAAATCTAAAAATTACGTAATCTCGTATTCATTAGACACAACTACACAGAAAATTTGAAGTCTCTAACTCAAACGATGTAAAAACCACGCTTTAAAAACACATTAAAATTATTATTATAAATTATTATAAATGCTCATAAAATCGAAATGGAATGAGTTATCGGAAAAACTTGTGCAGCGTATGGTATTAACGAGTATTCGTGTAAAATTTCAAGTCTCTACGATGCGTACTTAAAGATATCTCAGCGTTCACACGGACGGACGGATGGATGGACGGACGGATGGACAGACGGACGGACGGACAGACGGACAGGGCTATATCGACTCGTCTTGTCGCGCTGATCAAGAATATATATACTTTATAGGGTGTGGCACGCCTCTTTCTGCCTGTGACAAATCCATTATACCCTGATTTCCCATTTTCAATGGGCTCAGCGTATAAAAATGAACAAGAGACTCACTGCTAGGATTCTCCAATATTTTACTAACACTTTTTGACTCAGACCTTCAAAGTTTGCTGAAGGAAAGGACGGCTATAAGAAGTTAGCCTTAATGATTATTGCTGTTGTTATTTGGACATCATATATCTACGAATATGCCTGAAACATATTGGACTTAGCTTAGGCTTAGGGATAGGTATGCATAACTAATTGACGGGACATAATGCGTTTACCATTGCTTAAGTGCAAGCATAAGATAATTTCTAGTTAGTATCTTCAGTGAATATTCGAAGCTCGAGCTCTTCCTTCCCTCACGCAAGTGTTCGACTCTCGCAGTGTGTAAGTAATGTGGAGTCCGCAGTTACTGCCGCAGTTCAATGTATGTAAATACAATTAAATAGATTACACATTTGGGTATCAGATTGGTGCAGTTGCATATTTATTTCGATTTAAGGCCTGCATAATAAAACTTTGGTTGCAAAGAGCAGAAGAAGAAGAGGCAGCAAAGGCAAAAGCGCATTGGATAAATCGGGTAGAGAAAATCAGTGTGACAGGAAGAAACAATTTAAGCACATTGGATAGGATAAGCCTTTGGCCGTATTAGTGTCTAAAACAATGCAGTAAAACACATTCACACACACACATGTGGCTACACGGATGGCACTGCAGTTTACACAGTTTGAAAGCGACATGGTCGTAGATTTTGCAAAAAGGATTTCAGAGCCAAACGAACCGAAAATTTTACAAGTCCTCTATACGGGAGAGATGGGAGCGAGCAGGATGACAATGAGAATGGCGACGCTTTCTAATGCAATTGTGTGTGTGCGAGAGAGTGATGTGTGTGAGTATCTTGCAGACGACTGCTACTTGTCTTCTTCCAGCGCTGTCTGTGTGTGTGGATGTGTAATTGATTTTATCGGTCATGTTAATTTTGATTAAATATGCAAATCGACGATACAAATTTCGCATTTCGCATACACCCACCCATACAAACATACACACACACTTACACACACGCGCACACATTGACATTGCCATTTCCAATGCAAACCTCAAACGGGAGACACGTGCAGCCCAGACCAAATGAAAGGTGGATTACCTATGAGCAGTTCTCAGCCAGCCTTGGCGACCCCCCTTGACAGTTATTATGTTACGGTATTATCTCGTTATTTATGCAGCAGATGACAAATGCAATTTGTTGTTTGCACACGGGAGCTGCAGCACTGTTAACTGGCAATGGGCAATGGGCGATGGGCGATGGCCAATGGGCAACTGGCAGCCAAAAATGAATGCAAGGACATGATAATTTCCAATCATTTGAATAATCTCCTTCTGGTAGCAGCCCGTTTCCGTGTCCGTGTCCATGTTGACCGTGCGCTGCGAAAATATTAGCTTAAGAAAATGTCTAACGAGCTCTACGTGCTGCGGCATGCGAAGGTGTCCCTGCTGCGGCTGTCGCCCTGAGTGGGCGTGACTGTGGGTGTGGCTGTGGCTGTGGCTGTGGCTGCAGCTGTGGGCTTGGTCTATTAGCTGCAGTGGCTTTGTTGCGGTTTTGCGTATTGATTAAAACTTTGGCATTTGGGTGTTGGCTAGTGGAAGTAACTGCCATCCGATGCATTGCTAATTAGCAGTCGTAGCTATGGCACCTAAGGAGAATCATAAAGTTATGAACTAAGCCAAATGGAATGAAAACTATATCAAAATTTACGAGTCTCCGCTTCAGCTCAAGTGCAATTTCCCATGCGCTCAGTAGAAGCCCCATTGACTTGTACTATCTTTGCTGCATAAGCTGTTTACCAATGTTCAAATTCTAATCACGAATCGAAATCACTTGTTTAAAGTGGGACACTCAAACACCAACACATAAATAAATATATGTGGACACGATCAACGACAATGTGGTATACATATTTGCTGGCAGGGCTGTATATCTTATCAGGGCTATAAATGTCTCAATACTAAACTAACTTCGTCAACAAACGCATATAATATAAATGGAAAAGGTATATAAATGTGGGTCGCCGTCTTCAAAGTACGCCACGTACAGTCCCAGTCAAGTGACCCGGGTGTTTGCTTAAAAATAATTGCTCAAATTTAGTAGAAAAGAGGGTAACGCGGACTCATTTCTAGTCAGGAACAATGGGGGTAATTGATAAACGCATGATGGTTGGTTTTTATTATTATGAATGCTGGTGTGATAGATGGGCTGTATCGAACAAGAATGTTGAGAATGTTGCACTGGGGCGCAGCTGCTTACCAACAGATGTATAGATTTTTGATTAGACATGCCCCACTGGTAGAGTCCTAATCTGCATATGACACCAGCAGTTATCCATTTTTAAACTGGCCAGTCTTATCTCCGAGCAGTGAGAGTCATATGACAGATATTTGAAACAATTTGCATATCTCTCGCTTCAAAGGAAAGAAAGCCAATGTTGTGGAAATCAGTTTTATCTATATGGTATTCAGAGTCAGGCAAGTTCTCTTATAGCATTTGCCAGCATAGGGTGTCTTTCGAAATAGAATAGTCGTGGAGCAAATCTAATTGCCACAGAGCTTGACAAATGATGTTGGCTGTGTGACTGCTCCATACAAAAGAATTGCTGCAGGTTGCCCCCATTTCAGGTGGCGGCTGCAAAATGTTGCAATTGCCGCCTGCAGCTAGGAGTGGCGCCCTGCCGAGCGGCTGGCAAAACAGACTGACAGTTGAAATGACTGCGAAACGTTGGCCCCTGCCGCCCCGACCGCCCCACTCGCCCCGCCCACACCCAACAGTTGCTGGCTCCGGCACTGGCTCTGGCCGTGCGCACGGAGTGTGTGAAAGGTGCCATTAAACGATTTTTCATTGCAGGCTGCAGGCTGCCGCAGGTGTTATCTGCCTAGGCTGAGGTCCATGTGGCCCCATCGCCCGGCGTGGCATTTAGAGGTCCTCGACCTTATGGCACGGCGTGCGACTGTACCTTAAACTGCAACAACTGAATTTTTCTTTGGCATGAATGAGTCCGGAAATTGAAAATCATCTTAAACTGTGTGCATTGGTGGGCGACAAGAGCGGAAATTATTATTTCTTTATCAATGGATTTCCAACAGCTCTGGGCCCACCTGTCAAACTTATCTGAAAAGTTTGCTCGGCTTTGTGCGCCAGCCTGCTCCAGGCCTACCCTTCCACATTTCAGCCCACTCCTTGCGTTAATGAATTGTCCGAAACCCAATCAAGCCCCGCTGCGCTTACAACGAAATTTGTGCATTCATTATGCAATCACAACACGTACTTTTTAATCAATCTTACGTGCAAATATGCCGGAGTGCCGCAAGGCCCTGAAGGACTTCTGCATTGGTTGAGCCTGTCCTTTGTGGAATTTAAATGTGTTTCTTAGACTCATTCAGCTCTGCATTATTGATTGCAAAATGCCCGTAATATAATTTCAACTGAAAGCCCTCCAAAACCATTTGCGCCTCTTGAGACACATTTGAAATCTGTTTCGACAGCTCCTGCACTGGAATGGAATGTAGGGGTCTAGGGCTAAGCAGGCAAAGGCACAATTCAAGGAAGGCAATCCAAGGTTTTACAATACATAATAGTTTCATATACAATGTGATAAGGAATAGAATGACAAATTGAGTACTTGACCAATTTTCAATTGGTATTGGTATCGTTTAGACTGGCGCCACAATTTATAAAATAAAGTCACATAAAGATAGTCTTTATAATCGTACAAACTTTCCAGAATGATCCAGAATTAATGAGCTCAAGTGTGTGACTAATTCTCGTCTTAGCTCTGTAAAAGGAATAGTTCTGTATGTGGATTAGTTTTTGATACTATCTAACTCTAACAATCTCTCTATCCCTAACTCTATATATCTAACATTCATACATGAGTAAATAGACGAAATATTCTGGAATTTTAATTTTAATGCTTCATTCTCAGATATCTTTAATGAATGTGTTATTAATTCTCACCGAAAAAATAATCATAATCATCAGTTAGATTCAGAATGAAGAGCTGAAACTAAGGGAAGCAAGTGTTTGACCAAGAAGGTTCTATAGTCAGCGCTACGATAAGTCACCCGGTTAAGTTGTATTTGAACTTTTGGCTCGTTCGCTGTTTGGCAGGTATAGAAAATCTCACAGTAATACATATCAATAAATATTTCTAGCTTGCCGCAAGATAAGATATAGCAACTTATTTCGTGCGGCGAAGCAACAAATTGGTATTTTTCGACTTAAATTTGTAACGCCGGGCTAGTTGAGCCACGTTATATAATATCGATAAATGTTAGTTGGGCTATTTGAAGACTCTGGCGGAAATACACAGCTCAACATAAAATCGATAAGACAAGAAATGAGGTTTATGTTTCTAAGGCCTGTGTTGCAAGAGGTACTCAACTCTTTTTGTGGAAATATACGATGACGTTCATGCGACTCGCTGTAAAAAAAACTTATTTGTTTATCAAGTTCTCTCACACATACAATCGAATTCAGTATGACAATCATAGGTATATAACTAAATAATCAATGGGCAGTCTCTCTTGAAATCTTCTTTATATGGTAGCTGGTCTCCCAGCTATCCTGTTTTGCCTTAACTAAGCTGAAGGGAGTTCGCGAGATGCAACCAACTGAATCGGCCGGAAAAGCCTGTTAGATATTCCATGCGCAAATAATTTAGGAATGCAAACTCGGCACAAAGAGCATTTACCATCCTAGTAACATATGCTCACAATCATCATATATTGTATATAGATTACTGCAGAGTGACATGCAGTTTGTTTAGGGAAATATTTATGTGGAATGATGATAACTGCTCGTTCGTCTCTTAAACTCTCCATTTCAATTGTAAATCCAACAGAGAGCAGAATATCAGTTAGTCGGATAGAAAACAAAGGACAAGGTACCACCCAGCACAAAGCGTGTAGAGTATCGCCTAGTCAGGCAACTACATGGAACAATTCTACGAATGCACTGGGACTGTCGCCAATCGAAGCCAACTATCAATTCTGTAGTCTTATCTGATAGAAAACTGCCTCTTAGCTACACACGGCCGTTGTGAGAAGGTAACCCGATCAATTTTCGATTTTAGAATTTACAATATTTGATTATCCCATGCAGGGAATAGCCCGATATTGTGTGCACCTTCTTAAACTCTTCACCTGATTGTCATTTATCAAAGGTAATGACTATATCTTATCGGGCCAGTGTGCTGGTAACTGTCGCAGTAGAAGCATTTATTGATACCAGCCCAAAATATATATGCTCTCGTCTACCTGTACATATGTGGTATGTACACACATGCATGTAGGGAACGATATAGCTTGATTTTGGGGTTTTTTCTTTTCTGCTTATCAATAATATGCTCGAGGCATTTCACGGCCTCTCACGCCACTCTCAACTGGTGTTTGCTCAGTGACCACGCCGCAGTCTTCCGTCGATATGGAATCGATGGAGAGAGCTACTAATTTCTGTAAAATTCACCTTACCCGATTGTCAGGTATATATGTACAGAAACTCCCTTTATGTATAACCTGCTGGCCCGATTCATCATATGTATTTGGAGCCTTGGCTTTATACACTTGGCGCTATTTATTCATGGTATATTCGTCATGAGGTCGTCATATCTCTGTCAGTAAGTGTCGACGTTTCCTACTATCGATAAGAGCGGCCAATCCAAATCCAGTTATCTGCTCCTCACACACACACGCACGCACCCATGTGTTGTCAGAAAGATATTGCCTGAGTAAAAGGTAAAGTAAATAAAATACCGTCGTCAGATAACGCATATCATATAAAAAGCGATATCTATGAAAATATGTCATTATTTCGTTATTGAACTCCGACGTGCTTAGTTCTGCGCCGTGTTGTGACCGCCTCTTATGTGAGATATACATATATGTATTGATATAGCTATGACAGAAGTATATATATATTTTGATATAGATTGTCACCTGTGATTGCTTTGCACGTCGGTCGAATTAGTGTCGCGAGTTAAGTTCTGAATTCGAACCAAATGTGTATTCTCAATACCTCTGAATCGGTGTGGATTGGCAAGTAGAATAGCAGGCTTATCACATGTACTATTCGACCTAGTGTGAGATTCTTCTATTCTACTTTCGACAAGCACCAGCCAGCGTCGTTTTCGCAAGCTACTCGACAAAGATGCCGATCCTACAAGTCCCACAGTAAGCAACACAATCTTGCATATATAAGTTCGAGTATCTTATGTAAATAAAATGCAAAAATATTTATCTTTTGCGGCACTCGCTTCATATCAGCGCAGCGCTTGACTCATGCATTTCGCATGATAGTAATTTGAGTGGGCGCGGCTCAATTGCAAAAAGGGGTTGGTATCAGAGATTGGGATATAATTCCGTTAGATTATTAAATAAGACAAAACAGTGTGAACCAAAGACAGATAGCTGAACGAGTTCCTAATAAATCAGCAGTAATTGATCTGGTGTATATGTATTAATAGGGATATGTGGAATCATGTGACATCTTTGATCTTATCGATCGATCCATTACTTTGGTATAGCCAGGTTTATATAACCACGCTGGTGGAATCAAATTTTCGCAGTTCATAGGGAGAGATAAGAAATGTTTCTTATTGTTGTTCGACCTCACTTATTATACCCTGAGCCCATTGAAAATTGGAAATCAGGGTATAATGGTTTTGTGAAAATGTATGTAACAGGCAGAAGGAGGCGTGCCATACCCCATAAAGTATATATATTCGTGATCAGAACGAGTCGATATAGCCCTGTCCGTCTGTCCGTCCGTCCGTCCGTCCGTCCGTCCGTCCGTCCGTCCGTCCGTGTGAACGCCGAGATATTTGTAAGTACGCAACGTAGAGACTTGAAATTTTACATGAATACTCGATAATACCATACGCTGCACAAGTTTATAAAATTTTTCCGATAACTCACTCCATTTCGATTTTATGAGCATTTATTGATAATTTTAAAGTGTTTTTAAGGCGTGATTGGTACATCCTTAGAGCTAGAGTTAGAGCTGTGTAGTTGCGTGCAATGAATTCGGAGATTACGTAATCTTTAGATTTTGGATGCCACGCTCCATTCGCCCCCAATAGCCCCCTATTTGTAAAAAGCGCAAATTAAATACTAAAGACTTGTGCTTTGGTACATACATACATATGGATGCCATTAATAAGTTATGAAAGTTTGATGCAGCTAGTCCATCGCTAAGAAAAGTTATTAAGCAATTAAGTTTCCATAGTAATGCCCACATTCCAGCCCAAGCGCAGTCGCTGCGTCAACTGCGCAGTTGGCAGAGCGCCGCTTATGCTTCCCTGCATATGTGTATGTGTGTATGTGTTGTTTATATGCATGCATAAAAGATGCGTAGAATGATTTGATATTTGGCTCTTCACAGGGCTCAGGGTATCCCCTAGTCGAGCAGTCTCGACTAGAGCACTCTTACTTGTTTTTATAGATCAATTTATAAGGCTGTGATAAGGAAATTCACTCGAAATGCGCGTGGTGCGCGGATATGCGTCGCCGTTAGTATGTACTAAAAGTGGGTTGCTTATGCAAGTGTGGACTATGTACCTGGGTAATACTTTACGTTTGTCAATACGCAATGATATATCGCCATACTCATTTTACTTTTAATCATTTTGTGCCGTCAGCAGCAGAGGAAAAGTTGGACCGAGCAACCGCCCCATATCAGAGACGTATAAGTGCCTATATCCCCGTCATTTGTCTGTCTGCTTCTGCTTCTGCTGCTGCTGCTGCTGCTGGCTGTCGCTCTCGCTTTGACTCCGACTAACTCAGCCAGTCAACATAATGAAAATGCAATTAATTTTTTCCAGCAATTTCTTTTTGCTCCCCCAAGTCACAGCCGACAGCAGCTTCAACTCCGACTCCAGCTTTGGCTGTGATCCCGATGCTGTTGCAATATTATGACTCCTGCTGTTTGCCCTGACAGCCGACCGGGCAGCCACCGGGGCCATAGCAAAAAAAGCTGATGTTTATTGTGAAGCATTTTCTTTGACGGCGACACAACGATTGCATCGTCAGCCTGCTGCCCCACTGTTACATCTCTCTCGGCATGGTCCGTGAACCATTCGCATTAAATGAGGAAACCAATTATTCGCGCTTATAAAGATTTACCGCCACACACAGACACATCCGCAGTTAGACAGATACGGCACAGCTAGATACAGAAATACAGATACGGATGCAGCTACAGATACTCCACCAGTCGTTTATATGCTCAGTTAGGCATTGCCATGGCCATTGTTTTGCTTTGCCTGCGCTTTAATGGGGTCCGGATGGATTAAAGCGGGCAGCTATTCTAGGAGCTGCAGCAAGTTAAGCTCACGGGTTTTCGCCTTTTCATGACATCATTGAGGCACTTATCGCTAATGCAGCCACAATTTCCGGTTGCCGAAAAGCGTTTTCATTATAATTTTGCACATTTTTAACGTCCTTTTGTTGGACCATTGCCGGATAGCCAATTCTTTTGCATTAACGATCATCACAAAGCCTATTTGAAGGCTCACACCCAGCGTCTGCCGGAGTTATGCCCGGAGCATAACTTGTAATTTGTTCTGGACACCCTGCTGCTGCTGCTGTGGCAAAATCTTGGCGAGAATTTGCGCAAAATTACCTTTCATTTTATCATCAAAAACCACTTGAATGGGCGACAACGTCCACAGCCTTGATTGGGGCAACGCCAACGGCAAAGGCAACGGCAACAGTTGCCTGTCGGACTGTCTGTCTGACTGTCCGGGACTCGACGCAGCCGCAGCAATTACAGACGGTAATGTGCAGCCCCTTTGACCGTAACCCAGGAAAGAAACGTCTTCAGTTGTGCCTTAAAGCTTTTTAAGCCTCGGTATCCGGCTTGCTTTTTGGCTTTTGGTTTTCGCCTTTGTATTGCGTTTCTTGAAACCGAAAGCGCATTGCCAAGCAGCCATTCGCCCAACTCGGACTACCTTGCACCCGAAAGAAGCGTTAAATTAAAACGTAAATACCACTTAGCCAACTATAAAGCAAGTGGCCAGCGCCAACGACTGCAGCTGGCTGTAATCAGTGGGTAATTAACCAGGCGACGGCGAGAGCGTTCAGGTGATTCAGGCACCTTGCAGTTGTAAAAGACAATTTGATCAGACTGAAAGGGGGAGTGAGAGAAAGAGAGAGAGATGGAGAGAGTGATAGAGAAGGACAAGGTGTGTGTCCTTATTTTAAAGGGCTGCCACTCACATCGCCCAATTAAATCTGTGTAGTTGCAAACTCGAGCTGACAGCTGCGCGCAGCCACCATATGACACTTAGACTATTCTTTATCCTTATCTATATCGCTTCAACTTTATTTCATGCTCTCACACTTGCCGGGAACGGCCAAGTTTTTGGCACATACTTCGAAAATTGTGTACGCCAAACTATAAATATGTTTCTAAGCGTTCATTTTGACAGTTTCATCCATAGAAAACGTGCAGAAGAAGCACATATAGTTATCCAACATCCTCTTCATAGATCGAGGCATATTAGAATATTAGCTTAAAAAGACAACACTGGAACTAGATCAGTTCATTGATACAAAAAAGACGATGCGGTTTCTTCGATCACTCATCAGTCGATAACATGGGAGTCACTGAAGTGCAGACAGTGGCTCATAGAATTTTTCTACCATGATCTTAAAAAATTGAGTAATGTATAAAATGTAAGCTTACTAAACTTATTTAAATATCAATAAAATTTAATTTTCAGTTGCAAAACTAATTATTTATAAAATATTAATCTTAATTTATAAAATATTATTTAACTTAATAAAAATACTTGTCTAATACTTTATAGTAATTTGGGCATATATTCCACTTTATTTTGGGTCAATTGCGATGTAATTTGTTATTGAAATATTTTAATTTTATTATAATTATATTTATTGTCTTATAAACTAACTATAAGAATTTTCAGCCTGTAAATCACTTGATAAGAAAATGGCGATAGGCGTTAAAGTGTATCTAATATTCGTTGCAGATTAAATTTCTTGTTGCTGCTTTTTTACGTTTTGTTTTTGTAGCATGAGAACGTATTGCAGTTGCCATTTTTTTTATTTTTTTTTATTTTTTTTTTTTTTGGGTACTCTTTCATGTGTCTTTGGGAAATTGCAACTGCTGCACATTGGGCAAAAAATTCTAAACTGCAATAAATTCATCAAATGTGCAATGGAACATGCTGTAATGTCACACCCACCGCAGCACATCAACCCCAGCCGACCCACCAACTCACCAACCCACCATAGCCCTTCCAGGCACGTAGCGAAGTGCGATGCGACGAGGCATGGAGTAGTGCCCATCTGCATACTCCATTAAATGTCTGAGCTGCCCTGAATTGGACGATATTTCGTAGGCAAATGTGCAATAAATTGTAAATGTTTGTGTATCGCTGAATGGTGGCGCCCTGAACGAGCAGGAGCTGCAAAGAGTCCAACGGTGCTGCTGTTGCACTGCTGCGGTGGCCGGCATCTGCCCCGCTGTCAAATGTGCAGCGTACCGGGAGGCTGGGCTGCCCGTAAAACTTGTCCGCTGCACGCCTGTCAAGTTTTACAAGTGTTGTGCAGATTGTTTTTCTGGGCGAAGGACGCGCTTGTTTTAGAGCTGCGATAACGCGAGTAGAAATATGCAATTTACTGCCACTTAAAACGACGATTAATGTGTAAATGTATATCAACTTTGGAAACAACAACTTTGAATAGAAAATGTATGTTACTTTTCATACAATAATAAAATCCATAACCGTTAATGCTGAAACGTTAACCGTTAATCAAATAATATTGAACTGAGCAATAAATGCAGATAACATATATAAATAGATAGCTTATTATTATATTATTATTATTATTATTATTTTAAGTATTATAGTATATATATGGAATATTCGCACTGCACAGAGACTAAAAATAAACATGACTACAAAAAAAACAAAAAGTGAGCCATACTTCAGAGGACTACGTGGTAAGCGAACATTTGCGTTACGTGATGTATGTGATTCACCATAGGTAAATTGTAATTTTAAAATATCAATCATCATGTACAGTTATCAGTCGTCTAGTTGCTACTACCTGACTGGAAAATACGCTGAACCCAGCGGAGAGCTAATATACCGTCATTCTACTCTTCTTTTATACATATATTAAACACAACACATGGAAAAACCAACCATGCATTTTGCTTGTTGATGAGCTATACTATAGGGATTATCATTATTTTATAATTTATTCTTTTAGAATAATTTTTTTAAGCAAATTTTAAAAGCGTGATAATAACATTTATATGTGTGTATTCAACAAAATAGTCTCTAGTAATTGAAATATGTTTTAATTTTTACAAATTTGGGAGGAAGAAAGGAAAGTATCCAAAACACAAAATATAATAAAAATTTTGTATTCAATACAGGAATCCTTAACATTGATTTGAAGTTTTAACCCTTTGTGGTATTCAAACATAAAACATAAAATGCAAATTTTCAATTTTTATCATTAATCAACAGATTAGTTATCAAGAATATATAATAAACTCGTACTGCATATTGAATGTGGTAATATACTTATTTATAAATATAACAATTTATATATTTAAGATTTCTAGCTTTTGTACTTTACGAAACGACAGATGCGCTTCTTGACTAGCATTTCTTCTTGTCCTACTCATCAAGATAATATATCCGTTTTGGGGTCCGGCTCCTTGAAAATTTTATATATATCTTCACCAAACTCCGAATTTCCATTTTCATCGTGTTCAGAGTATACCAGCAGAGCTGTTAGTTTTTCCATTTGAATGGAAATTCAAAATGGGTTTTATCTTTTGAAAACCCATTTTGCATTTCCATTCAAATGGAAAAATGATCAGCTCTGTCTACAAGGAATATTAAAGGGTTAAATTCAAGCAGATATTAAATATATTTGTTCTATACTCGATTCAAAGAGTCGAAGTATAGGGGAGATTTGAAATAATGGGTTTTTATATATTTTATTCAGCGTATCGAATGTCATCTAAAGTCGAAGGAACTTTAGGTAGATCACTCTTATTTTGCTGCTATTCAGTTCTATTAAATTTCAGTGCTACGCGCCTACCTCAGTATTTATATAGCGATTTTAGATAAGCTGTATTTATAAACTTACTAATGAGAGATTTAAATTTATTTTTCAGGTTATTGGCTTCATTCGATTCTGCAGCAATTGAAGCCTCGTTTATGTTGCCATTTGCAACAATAGTGTGCAACCAGGCAGCAAATGCTCGCCCATTGCACGTTGGCTGCATTCAATAATGCAATTAATATATGACTTTCGTGTGCAATTAATGCAATTAAAAGTCAAAAGCGTTGGGTCATCCAACGATGGCCACGTGGCTTAAAATTCTGCTGCGTGTGCAGCTTTCCAGCCCACACTTACACTTGCCCAGTGCCCAGTGTCCAGTGTCCAGTGCGCAGTTCAATCAGGCTGGCCAGGGGGCCAATAGGTGTGGAGGGAAGGGTGGAGAAGCGCAGGAAGTTTGCGGGACTCATAAAGTTGCCTAACGCAGCAGAAATGTCGACAGACAGATACAGATCCACACACATATTGGGGCGTAATTTAGCTATTAAATCGCATTTTTATTTGGTAGCGCCGCAGCGGCAATTCGTAGTCATCGAATCGAATCTCGACTGGAGCCCAGCAGTCTTGAAGGTCTCATATGCACTTCTGTAGAGCGCCAAAAGCACTTGCCCTGCTGTGGGCAAGCAAGTGCCCACAAGAATGTTCGTTGGGTGCGGGCGAGGACGATGGCAAGTACGATGGCGGGGAAATATTTTTGCAACGCAACGGAAACGGAAAATGTTCTATTGGTCAGGCAGCGAACGGCACTGCCACGAAAGCCGTTCACTGCAGTGGGCCCGAGTGCAGGTTGCGGCTCTTTCATTTCGGCCAGAGTGCGCGAGTGTTCCGCAGCAGCTTGACACAGTGGAGCGTTAAATTAATCGTGGCAGCCGCACAGTTATTGAGGCCAGGCAAGGCAACAGCTTTATCCTGCTTAGCATGCCAGGTTTTTGCTCTTTTACTGCCCACTTTTTGGGGTATGAAAGCTTGTAGAGATTGGTCCTTTGATTGCAATGCAGCATATTTTTCAATTTTTCAGTCTTCTTAGCAGCAGAGTGGGAAAAATAGAAGTGATTGAAAAATGTACGAGCACATGAGTAAAATGCACTGGCGCGGTTCGATCAGGCAGATCAAACCATTCGATTTCGCATTTGCAAACCGATTTTCAAATGTTCCTTGTCTGATAATAAATATTCCAGATGGCAGAGCATATTGTATTCTCTCTAGCAGAGCATCACCCAGCCAGGCAGTCTCCATTGCATGACGCTTTTTGCTTCTGTCTGCGCATCTCCTTTGGGTAACATCCGTATTTAAATTATTAACTTAAGCAGACATTAATTTCGCCCAAAAAATGCATTCACCGGGGCCATTTTAGTGGTAAGTAAATGACTTTACCGAACAACGGCATGCGATAAGAAAATGCTTGTAATTTATTTTCGTTGTTGATTTGGTAATTTGTACGTTTATTTTACGAAAAGTTCATTTTCTCCCTTTTAGGAGTGCAGATCGAAGTTTGCATTTATCAGATAGTTGAATTTTTTGCTTGTTATGGACAGATTTAAGCTGTTAGCAGGTGCTCAGTCTTCCAGACTAACCATTTTATATTATATCTCTGTGATTTGTATTGTAGCACATATATCTATCTGTGAGTAATTTAAAATTTCAATTTTTATTTGTTTCTTTAATGTATTTCAACATATTTTTTCCAAAAATTTATATTTACATATTTTATTTATAAGTGATCCCAGAGAATAACATAATTTCAGCTCTCAATTGATCATACTCCAATAATGACAATAATGGAGGTAAATAAGAAAATTTCTTTCGCGAGATATTTATCTGTAAGATTTATCAATAATCTGGATGCCAATTTACATTATGCTATTTCTAATGCTAGTTATGTACAGTTGTTACAATTAAGCATGAAGAACTCTGTTTTCCAGTTTAGGTAGTTAATGTAATGGCTTTGGTCAGATATCCCAAAAAATGTATGACCGGGGGAAGATCATGATCATGACTGATAAATATAAAATTATAGAAAAATGCGATTTATCACCTTGTGAAAATAAATATGTTGGTAACCTAAAAATATCTTATCAGTAACATCTTTAAATACATAAGATATTTTGAGGTCAAATATATATATTACTTATAGACTCTCGAGGCTAAACATAGAACAAAATATTTTTGTTTAGGTAAATTTTCCAAACAGTTACTTTTTACGGTGCACCAGTCTGGTCAGATATAGACAAATATAACATAAAAAAAGTCTTGAAGCTTATTTGAAATCTTCCTAGGCATCATTCCACGTTTGATCTACATTATCGAGCCAAATATTTATGTCATCTTATATGCCATATGTCCTATTTCTAAATAAATATCTAAGCAGAAAAGGCCTAGTTCTTAGTCTAAACTCTTTAATTATTGTAAGATACCATTCACAAAAAAGCTGTAATTATAACAAAGAGTGAAAAAAAAAATAAATTAAAAATTATTCAAGAAAGTTATTGGAATTTCATAATAATTAATCGGCCCAAGTATATACAATTTCATAGGATCTCTCTTTATATTCAGTTAATCTCTCATTAATCAGAATTTGATTATTCCCAGTCAATAATATATATGATATATATAGGGACAACAAGATAATCTAGGTAGAAACGTGGCACTGGGAAATCACAGTTTCATTCAGATCGTTGGCTCTATTACCCAATTTAGTGGTCAAAGCAATTAGGGCCCTTGAAAACTGCCCCTGTTCTGGGGAAGTCTCCGAGTGCAACCACAGGCACAGACTCAGTCCCAGACTCAGTCCCAGGCACAGGCACATGCTCAGGCAGAGGTACAGACACTGACAATTAATATTCAAATTTATTAGCCACCTATGAACCGAGTGTGTGCATTATCAGCAGGCACTCGACAGCGTTGACGACGACAATTCACATGTAGCAGGAGCCCAGGGCAGGAGAGCACGGCTGCAGTGGTATATCGAGTCTGCCTGTCTATCTGGCACGCACATTGACGTTAATGCAGGGAGGCCAGAGAGCAGACCGAGCGGGGAGCTGGGAGGTGGGAGCTAGGAACGGGAGCTGGGGCGGAGAGCACAAAAGTATTGGCGACAACTGCACGATGGGACCTGAGGGAAATATTTCATTGGCTGGCCGGGTGTCTGGTCCGTGTGGGTTGTGTCAGTGCGCTTAATTATTTGCATATGATTAGACTTAATGGTCGAGTGAGCTACTTTGACTGGGGGTAATCACACGAGCCAGCGCCGCTGCTGTGTAATTGTTAATGATGATTAGATTCAATTTAGGGCATCATTAGTTAGCTGACGAAGCTGCAGTTGCGGCCATTGTCAGTGCTCGCCTCTTCTTCCTTCTAGTCACTTTAAATTTATGCCAATGCCGCAACTTCAGCAGCCCCACCGGCCCCGCCGACAAGTGATGCGGGCTGTGGGCTGGCGCTGACCCAAGTGGCTTACGTGAACGCTGGCAAATTGCAACGTGACCTGAGGCCGCCGTCGACTCTGAGGTTAATTTCGCAAAATTGTCGAGTCAACGAGTGGCCGGTGGCCACCTCCGGCTGGGAGGGGGTCCCATGCGAAGCTGTTGAAATAGTTCAAAGTGAATGCAAATGTGAGGCATTGTGTGGTTTAGCCGGAAGAAAACAAAAATGGAAGGAAGGAGTCGTCGCGCTGGTCATCTTGTGTTGCTGGAACTGGGACTGGGGCTGGGGCTGGGGCTGTGGCTGGAGCTGGGGTCGTCCATTGTGCGATTTTAATCACTCTGAAAGCGTTGACGAAAAAGTCAACCAACTAGTTTTTCATGCTAATTGCTGTGGGCGTGGTCGAAGTCGAAGTCGCTCAAGAGCTGCAATTAATATAATTGAGCGATGGAAGCAGAAGGTTTATAATTTGTTAGGGTCTACTTAATATTTAGCTCTTATTTAAGATCTATATGTATTTAAATTCGCAAAAATACCAGTTTTTAATTACACTTAATTAGGAGTGAAAAATATTCTTAAAACTTTTGGCCAAATACATAAGTAATAATAATAAGCGAACTTCTGGACTCTGACGCACCATATATTAAATACTCTAGCATGGACTAAGAAGAATTAGCAATATTGAAAATGTATGGATTGATTGTTTTCATTTGTGCATAAGCGAGTTTAGATATTTCAAATATTTATTTATTTAAAATAAAAGAATGATATCTTCGGTGTATCGAATGGAAGCAAGAGAAATTCAGCGCTTCCTGGTTAAGAATATATATGTTTTAATGGATTTGCTACGCCTGATTCGGCCATAACTCATTGAAGAGAAACTAAGATAAAAAGTAGATAGAGAATCAATCAAATGTAATGCTGGTCATACGAGGTAAGTACTTATACTCACAATTAACACGATACTGCTTGTTTGCAAGTGAATTAAATTCATTGTGATTGAATATCTTGTGATTCGGACTGAACAGCTTCTTTCACGCATTCAGTGATTTATTTGAATGAGCTCCCTTCAATCACAATGCTTAAAAGTAAATATGAACTTTAAAAAACGGCGTTGCCTGTGTAAGGGTATCATGAGCCGAATTTGCTGGCTGGCCGAGGCTGGTCCACTTGGCAATTGCTGCTGGCAATTTGCCACAGTTTCAGTTTATTAACGCAAATTTATTGCAATTAGCGTTGGGAAATTGCAGCATCAAGTGGAAACCAAGCAGGAATAATAAAAGATGAAAATAAGTTTCGGAGGGTGAAAAGTTTTTAATTTAAGCAGAGCTTATTATCAGCTCCCTGCATAGCTTCGAATAGGTGTGGACGTGATTAAAAAAGTTCTGCAAACCGATTAGAAATGCAAAGTTATGCGTAAATTTAATTGCATTTGTTGTTTGAATAGACTCACAAAATAAAAATCAAGCCTGAATATTGGCTAGCTTTATACTCACTCACTCACAGTCCTTCATCAATTTATTAAAATTGTTTTCGAAATGAACAGAAATTTATTTGTGACGCATATATAATCATTAAACCAGTAGGTGGTCGATGAGATCTAGAGTGAACCACTATGACGGGGATACGATTTTTAAGATTTACAATGTCGAAAGCATAGATTTATTAAGGGATATACGGCTTTAAAGAGAGAAGACATACTCTTTCCTGACCAACTTTAGGGCTGTGTTCCCGAAGCTGGAGATCCTAATGTTTTTCTGATTTGCTATGACCCTTCAATAACGTTTATATTTCAATTTCAATTTATTTCACTCTTTGTTATAATTACAGCTTTTTTGTGAATGGTAATTTACAATAATTAAAGAGTTTAGACAAAGAACTAGGCCTTTTCTGCTTAGATCTTTATTTAGAAATATGACATATGGGATATAAGATGACATAATTATTTGTGGGAAACATCAAAGAAATTGAAAACCCCAAGGTTATAAACGTTTATATGAAGTCAAGATTTAGATCTCTAAAGTTGTGGCATGAACCCGATTTGCCAAGTCTCCTGTTGGTGCAGATATAGTTATACATTGGATATTTTAAGTCGAGCTTCGTCTATACGAATAAAAATATATATTTCGAAGATTTGGTTTGCATATTCAAAAGATATGGTATTTTACGATTTCTAGTGGACCTATTCCAAAAGTCTGAAGATTTCGAAAACTAGGAATGTGTATTTAAAATCTCAAGTCTTTAGCTTGCGTGGACTCTTCTAGGAAGACGTGACTACATGAAGAAGAGCACCTCACACAACCAATATACTCTTTTCACTTGTCCAACAGGTATAGGAATACGAAAAAGAAGAAAAAATCTTTCATGCAAACTAGAACCCGTAAAGTAGCTGCCATGGCACCTTTCAAGAAAGGAAATCGCTGAAAACACTAACCATTCAGTCGTGAAATTAACAACGCTCTCAAAAATATTGCAAAATGCAAAAATATTGCTCAGGCTTTCAGCTAGTCACGTTGTCGCTGGCAGCAAGGACATTTTCGGCACTTCCTTATATATTCTAGTTTTTTTTTTTTTTTTTTTTTTTTTGGCAGGCCAGACAAAGGAGACAAAGGAGCCAAGGAGCAACAAATTCTAAAGGTATTTAAATGAAAATTATATGCACTTCGGCTCAAGTTAAGTGCAGCGCCGAAAGATTTATGGTTATTGTGTGTTTGGGCAAAGCTTCGTCGATGAATTGGAAAATGTTTCAGATAGGGCTTTAGATGGGCTGCCGTTGCAGCGGGGGAAGGCTGCAGAGCTGGAGGGCTTCTCCAAATGAGATTTCTTATCCCGTTCACTCACAGCTAGACCAATTAAAATCCCTTCGAATTGCAGTGCAATGCAATGCAATCAAGTTGCAGTAATTCTGAAATCATATTTTAGCCACTCTCAACATATTTATTTGTTGAGTTTCGCCCAGCTCTGTGGCCGTTGTGTGGCTGACTGGCAGAAAATGAACTTGTTGGGCCACAACAACACACAAATTGCCTTAGGGTGCACGGTTGAGGGACTTTTCGTGCCAGGGCGAACAATCCTATAATTTTCAAGCGAGATATGTAACACCGATTGGAGTAGTCCTGAGCACAAGTCAAACCAGACTCCATTTTCCATATCTCAATTAGGATGGCATTCCGAGTCCATTGTAGTTAAAATATAGATATATAATGTTTTTCCTTTAAACATTATAAATATCCTATTTAAGGGTATTTAGAATTAGACTTTTCATAGATGGTTTTGTTTTCTTCCGTCTTTTTTTCAGCTGCTTGCTCAAGTGGCTTTCATAGCAAATGGAAAATTTGTGCTTCTACTGTGTGTGTTGGTGTGTGAATCGCAAGCTGCTCCACTCGACCTCACTTCATGGCAACATATGCGCAAAAATTGACCACGACTGGTACTCTTAGCTGCCAGCACTTGGGTCGGAGTGCGTTCCACCACTAGGTATTGTGTACTTGGAAATAAGAGTAACAGCGTTCTAGCAAAAACTCCTCGACTAGATGATAGCCAGCTGACCAGTCTGAGTCGAATTTAAAGATTCATAAACTAAACTTGCAAGACCTGGCTCAGAGAGAAGAAATTTAATGGAGATAGAGTATCGATAGATGATTCAATCAATGCTAGTTATCGCTGAGTGCATTGCAAGACTCTTCAGCCGTAATACTTGTGGAGCCTTAATATTTATAGATTTCTATTTTTCATTTAAAGCTTTAATATTATAGAAAAATAATAGCAAACAGGCATTTAAATTGTTAAAAAGTTAAATATAAAATTAATGTAAATTAATAAGCTTTTCATTACTAGACTAAAATGACAGACAGATTGTATGATTAGTGCTTAAACTAAATAGGTTCATGTCTTAATGCTAATAAGGTACAAAAGAATATTGTTCAATTTATTCTTAAAATTAAAACTTTGATTTACTTAAGATCATTGTCGTTAGTTTCTTCCATAAGCCATTGAGTTTTCTTTAAAAATATATGCATATTAGAAAATTTTAGCTTTAACGAACTTTCTTAAAATATTTGTTAGCGGGATTAGAAGGAAAATTAGATGCATTTTTATTTATATTTAAACAGTATAAATAATAATAATTAAAAAATTGGTCTATATCAATAAATGCGTAGAAATAAATTTCCGTTTTCCTTTGGTTTTGGATGATTACAAATGGAAATTTGCTGAACTGCATTAGCTGCATTACCATCGATAGTTTCAACAGTGATATCACAGCAAAGAATGTTCTATGGAAATTGCGATTTAATAATACAATATGAAGTATGTGCAATGTTTCTGCATAAGTCAGTCTGATTAGATCAGATTAGTGGAATTTCACCGAGAATTGTTTTTTATTGCAATTTGCTGGGAGTATAAATTCCAAAAACTTTGTTAGATGTAACTGACCAATAATGAAGTAAGAAATTCTTCAAAATATGTCAAATTCTTGTGGGGAAATATCAAAAGTGTTGCCATTAATTATTTTCTTGGTATTTAAGCGGGATGTAACACTTTAAGCCCTGTCCTTGCTGTAATTCAAGTAAATGCAATGCGAAGGCCTTTGAGAACTTGAACAGCTGTCAAAAAACTTGTCTCGCTTCAAATCGAATTAAGTTCAATTACATTTTCCGGTCTCCGTTGAGCCCCAGTAAGGGGCTAAACGGCTGCTGACGAGCTATACATACATTTTTTTTGATGGGTTGAGAATGGAAATGAACTCACAGAATAGAGAACACGGCACGAGCACAGCAGACAGTCGCATCTCTCATCCACTCACATATTCTCTCTTTTTTTCTCTCTCTCTCTCTCTCTCTATCTTTTTCTCTATCACACATGAGAGTAGAATGTGACGCACGTGAAAAAAGGTGAGCCAAAGTGTGAAAACATTTCTGATTCATTAAAAATTTAAAAAGTTCAAAGTGTTTTCAGACGCGAGCTGAATGCAATGGAAACGGAACGTATAGCTCGGTGCATGGCTTTAGAGATACTTAAATAACATAGTTATAGTGAGTCGATGAGTGCGGTAGCGTGGTTCAGACCATTAAAGCGTAGACCAGAACAAGAACAGTCAGTTGGAGTCAAAGGCACCACAGAACTTGCAAATCACCAACCACTAAACTAGAGCCCCAAGGAACTGCTGTGGTGGCACTTGTCACGCAAATGTGACCGGAAATTGTTTGGCATGAAATGCGCTCAGAAAGGATTTCGAGGGCAAAATTATTAAAACGTTGCTTTTCATTTGTGGCCAAGTGCTCGTAGCAGGCCAGGCACAAGGCGAAGACAGCTTAAGCAGCAGTTGCAACAAGGAGCCAGGAAGGGGCGGGGCACTGGCAGAGGGCTGGGGCTTGGGATTGGGCTTGGGCAAGGAACTTGGCTTTGATCTGCTGTCGAGATTTTCGGCTTGCTCTCAAACGAAGTGCAGCCGAGCGGCACTAACCACACCTGCGTACATCAAGACGATGGACGATGCGCCAGTCTCCCAGTCGCAGTCTCCCAGTCAACCAACCGCCCACTCGTTCAGTCGTCTTGTCGTGCTCGATGGGCGTGTAAGCAACGAGTGAGCGAATGAATGGGCGTTGTCACACTCACAGCTCACAGCTCACGGCTCACGGCTCACGGCTCACAGCTCATGGCTCACGGCTCACAGCTCAGCCAACAGCGCTTGCAGCTCCTCGTGTCCGGGCACTGTCCTTTTTTTGGGCCGAATACTGCCATCGAATGCACTGAGGCATGTGACAAAACGATAAACACATTGCGGGTAGACGAGCAGGGGGCGGGAGGAGAAGGGAGAAGGGGAGGAGGGCAAGAGGGCGCTGCCAGCCTGCATTGTAATCACTTTGACATTTATGCATATCAAGCAAAAGCCGAAGCGACAGCAGTGCCTTCATCAGGCTACAGGACGACCGGATGCTGCAGGAGGAGCTGTCCTGCTGCTTCACGCTCATTCAAATGTATCATTTTTAATGATGTCCAAATATTATAATATATATGTATGTACACTCTGCCATATCTGTGCTCAGATTTCCTTTTCTTTTATGCTGGTCTGATTTTCATTTCATTTGAAATGCAAATGAAGTAAATACGCATTTATCGAGGCAAACCTGCTCCTGTCTCTGCTCCGAATGGCGAAAAGAAACTTCAAAGCGCTTTAGAGGGGTTTATACGATTCGTAAGCATTTGTTTAGTCAGTGAAAGTTTTTAATACTCGGAAAAAGGTAGCAGAAATAGATTTAATTCTGCGAGCTGAGCGCTAAAATCTATCTAATCAATTGTTGTTGCTATAGAGAATGTATAATACTTCCATCCCTGGCCAAGTTTGGAGACACATATTCCCGTGCTGCGCTCTCCAGATACCAACAAGGAGCTCCTTTGGCTGTAGTGCCCCCGCCAGAGACCGTGTCTAACATAATAAAAGGGCGCTAAAACAATGTAATGAAATAATTTTCATTGTTAAAATGATAACAATATATCAAGCAGACACTGCCACCGACTCCGACTCCGACTGCGCTAGAGCAGCAGCTCCAGCTAAATGACATTAACAATGCTGCCAGCAACATCAGCGACAGCGGCAGCAGCAGCAACAACAACAACAACAACACTTTTACAACAACTTTTTACGACGTTGGTTGCGGCTGTCTTGACTGTTTTACAGGATGGGAAGGGGTGTGGGTGGCCGTGTGAGGGTTTGTCCGGGAAAGGATTGTCTGCATATGCTGAGAATTGTCTAAAGCACATGTTGGACCTGACAAAAAACCAATTTGTTATGCGTTCTACAATTTAACGGCCTGATTCGCTCGAATTGGGTGGCGCTGCAACTGGATGCAGTGCAGCGCAGCGTGGAGCGTCGCTAATTACGCGTCGCTCAATGCCAAACACGTGAAGCTTCTTTGACTCTCCGTTGCGAAAGTTTAGCTGATCTGCGCTCAAGACCATTTGTCCCAGCTCATTTGGTCATGTTTATTCATTAATACGACGCCCACACCCAATGCCAACTGTCCGCCAAGGTAATTGCCTTTGTGTTGGCGGTTTGCAGCCGCAACTAAGGCGAGATGAACAAGCCGAGCCTCGAACAAAAGTTGAGTTCGGTCTGCTCTGCTCTGGTCAGTGCTGGTGGCCGACTATAGAAAACTTATTCTCCGGCGCATTGCTTCCGCAATTAGGCCCGATGCTTTGTGCGGCTGAGAATGGAGACCCAAACGAACACACACAGAGCTCAGCTTGGATTATATTATTTGCGGCTGTAGAGCGTTCGTTCTTGCCTTTGGAGCTACGTACAATGGGCGCTACGAGGTGTGTCTGAAGCTGTCTGTATATCTAAATATATGACCCATTATCTTTCATATATCTCTTACATTCATTGTTGTATTTTGTCGTAGTATTTTTATATACATACTCGCATTGGAACCTTAACAAACATTTGCCACAATATTTTATTTTTTTGGCCCACTGTGCTTCAACTGATTTTCTGCTGATTTTAGCGCTTCTGTAATTGGAAAATCGTATATAAAATGAAATCAATCAAGTGTGCCAATGTGCACTATTGCGCATTGTGCTCCGCTTTAGACAGACAGACAAGCAGAGGGTTGGCCTATTCCATCGATGTCGTTGTTGCTGTTTCTTTTGCCATTGGTATGCCCAACGCCATTTTGTCTAGCTGTTGAAATTAAGAGAAAAAGAAAAGTTTGTTTTTTCGGTTCTTTATCTCTGACCTCAGTTGATTTCTTTCCTCTTGTTTTTTCTCCTCTATCTGTTATTAGTTGCAACTGCTGGCGATGGCGTTGGCGTTAAATTAATTTGGCCCCTTTGTGCTGTACCATTCCAGATGCTTCTACACACACCCATGCATTCACACACACTCACACACATACACACATGCAGCCTCAGTCATCCTTACACACAGCTGTTGACGCTCTGTCATAAATATTAATGAACTGCTCGTTAAGGCAACATTTATCTCCTTCAATTTATTTTACATAATTTCTCAAGTTCGACAGCTTAAATCAAAACTTAAGCAGTTAAAACTCAGTTCGATTGGCTGTTGTTGCTATATGTAATTGACATTGGCTTCTCACTTGTATTGGACGAGATACAATTGGATTAGATTTCAGCTCAAAATATTTATTAACATTTATATCTGTATTGTCTAGCCTACTAACAATTTTCTTAAAATACGTCTATCGAATAATAAAAAAAAATAAGAGGCGTGTCAATGTAATATTTTATTCTTACTTATAAATAATATATTCGCCAAACATACATGAGTTGTTACATTCCGTTACATTCCTTAATTTAGGGAATCCTTTTAGAGGGTATAAAAAATGTATTCGTCTTGGTATGTAGAAGGAAATATGGCAGCTGGTTGTGCCTTACTTATGACAGTCGAATGTTCTTCACAAGTTTTTGTCAAGTTTACGCATTTTTAATTAAACCAACTCGAACAACAAATAGAGAAGAAGCAAGGCCGAAATCAACAGCTGACGATGACTGCCTCGCCTGCTGCCTTGTGCGAACTGCTGGAAAATTGTCTGCAAATTGAAAGCGAAATTGGAGCTCATTTTAATAAAACATATGCGGCACTCGTACGGAATCATGTGGAAGTCACTCGCAGCAGCCGCACTGCTTGCCAATAATTCTTGCACTATCTTAGCAGACCTCATGAAAGAAGTGCATACAGTCGCTGTCGCAGTCACTCGCTGCTGCCTTGCCGTTGGCCTCGCCCACACCCATCTCACCCTCGCGAGCCCAGCAAGTGTGTCCGCAAAGTACACACAAAACTCACCAAAATGTGCAAACGACAGACGACACTGAGGGGGCAGGCAGCTGGAAAGAACAAGCGTAGTCTATGCATGTCGCCTGCTTTTAGGCGGCGAGCAGTGCTCGACCGAAAACATTTTGCGGCCAGCTACAATAAAATAAAGTAACTTGACTAAAATGCGACAAGAAAATTGTATTTCAACAATGGAAAGCGATTGCGGTGAAAACTACAATAAAATGTCGCTAAATTAGACATGAAGACAGCCGCAGCCACAACCGCAGCAGCCGACTGCTGAGCCGAAGGAGAAAGGGAGCAACTGGGGCAATCCAGCATCACAGCTGTGGGTCCAGCTTTTTGCGTTGAGCTCAAGATCAGTTGGATTGTTAAGTACTACCCAAAGGATTCATGGAAAGAATAGTAAGAACTTTGCAGTCGGGCCCTACCGACAGACAGACAATACAGTTGAATCCTTTTTATACCCTGGACCCATAGCAAATGTGTGTGTGTGCATGTGTTGTTTGTATGCATGCATGAATATAGCGTAGAATGATTAGAGTATTGGCTCTTAACAGGTTTCAGGGTATCCCCTAGTCGAGTAGTCTCGACTAGAGCACTCTAACTCTTTTTTTTGTGAGAGCCTGAAAACACTATACAGTTACTTATTTTACCACGCTGGATCCCTAGCTCTGAAACAGTGAATAGGTATAGAATTTCCGATTTTCATCTTTAATACAGATAATTGTTGGTTGGTCAATGGGGTCTATGGAGGTCGCCAATAACTTATTCATGAAATTTTGAGTTTCAAGCTTCAAGATTATACAAAGTAGAGGCTCTCCCAGATTTACCACGCAACTAAGACGTATAATATTGAGCCAGTATTTAAAATTACAGGGTATTTTCCATCAGTTAAAATTCTAGCATATTAAATAACAGGGTATGCGAGGCATCATCAAGAACAGTTTTTGTTTTGTCGCCTCCCTAATCGGCGTACAGAGAAATTCTTCTTTCTTTGTAAAGTCTTTGTTTACTCGTCCTTGCGTTGCCACCATATCAACTCTTTCACCATTTAAGAATAATATGATACCATGGTTAGAATGGTATCTTTCATTTCAATCTGGTTAGATTGACAGTAATGTTCCCCAAATACATAATAAGGCTGAGATGTCAACACACTTGCTTAGCGGGCACTTGGCCAGTGTTAACATATACATAGATTGTATGTTACATATAGCCGATGGGCTCACAAGGCTTAAAAGCAAGGAATAAAATATTCCAAAATATGTCTATTGGAAAATTAGCATAACAATGTAAATCTCTGAGACTTGAGACTTAAATAAACATATTCCTTTCGACAGGGAAACTGTTCTTGTATCGCGCAAAGTTTTGTTAAAGCATACTGGTTTCACTACGAAAACTTCTGTGGCTATATCCTTTCTTGCTGACAGTCCCACCATGGTCTTTCTTGGTGCATGTTATTACAGAGAAACCAGATTCTATTCATGAGAACATTACGACACAAGCCATGTTCGCCGATGAGTCAAATTTGATCATTGTTTTCACCACCATCAAATTAGCGCTCGTAGGCACGTATGCGCTTTGAAAGACCATTTAGCAATAGCCTTTCGCGATAAGTAACATGTTATAAGGTAAAGTTGTCCGTTAATGGGCGCAATTCATTTACTCTGCGTCCTTTTAGCTGGCCCGAAGAACTGGGCGATTATCATAGCAGTGGGGCGAGAATACATCCCTTCGTCTGTACATAACAATTGTCGCCGTTAGACGTGACAATAACAGAGGTGTCGACGATACGGGTCCATTCCACTAGTCGGCGGAGGAGCAGGAGCGAAGAGCTTTACTTTGTGTCTTGGAATTTGCACAGGTATTTCCCATGCCCGCTCCCGCTACCCACCTGAGCCCAGATCCAGAAATAATTGTAGGATGAGCGGCCCTTAGGGAAACTTATTCTCAGATACTTTAAGCTCACCTGGGCGCAAAGCATTTTCACAGCTCGCTCGTTGCAATTTTAACAATTTTATTAAATTGAATTTATATCATTTACACGCTTGTCGACTTCGAGTCTAACGCGGCGTCGCCTCCACCACGTGCCTATTAATTTCGCGCTTACGTTTTATGTGGCATTTTGCAGGCTTTCCGACTCGGATGTGCACGTCCTTAACTTCTTCCTAGGCGCACAGACGCTTTGGAAATTTTTGCTTTCATGGTTATTGATGCGGGTGAAATTTAATTGGTCGATTCAAGCCGAATGTATCTGTCATTCTACCCCACCGTCTGTCGGGCTGTCGGGCTGTCGGTCTGTCGGACTGCCTGACTGACTGATTATCTAGCTGGGAAGGGATGGTGTGTTCCGTGTACCGTTCGACCATTGTACTTTTGACTGTCTGTTTATTAGATCAAATTAAGGTCCGATTACGGTTAACGTTGGATATCTTTTGAAGAATATTTCTAGATTGCGAAAGCTTATTTCAATGAATGATGTTATGGTTTTTTATCGAGCTCAGCTCTCATTCCGAAAATAAATAAACTTTTTTTTAAGACAGCTAAGTAAAGAGTTTTTTTTTACTGTGTTTTCATACATAGTAGAGTAAATAATTGATAAGATATTCGAGTAAAAGCGTTATTGAATCTAATAGAATTTTTTAGTTCGACGATCATTTATTTACTTGATATTTATTTAAATACTAACTTGAACAACACAACAAAACGGAGAATTAAATGGTGTGCCAGAAAGTAACGAGTTGTAGCAATTTCTAAGGTTAGCATGTGAATTGTGTAGAATTTCCAGTACAGAGTCTTTCCATGCGAGAATATCTAAGATTTGATTGTGGATGAACAGTGATTGCGGAGGGAGTTTATTAAGGTCCAATTTATTGATGTTGCCTTAAAATGGATGAAAGCCGACTGAAATGGTATGGGTGTTAAAAGATATAAGTTGATTATATGAGGGATGATAAATGAGGGATATGATTTTGAGTGCAAAAGAGCTAATATCCGCTTCGAATTTTATAAATTCTATGCAGATACGACAGTATGCTGTGTGTGATTCTCCACAAATCATACATTATATACATTAAATTCGCATTTGTGCCTTTTTTTGTCATTTGTGCTTCTATTGATCTAATCACGAAAAGATTTCCCTTATATTACCTATGTATTATAACATTAAATCTACCTCTACCTTAGTTTAAACGGATAATTGCTTACGTGTTGCTTAGAATTTACGCTGTTCAATTGTTATTTTCACCTTGGCATTACTATATCTTTTCAGCCTGAGATCCAGTCAGAGAAAGACTGCATTTAACTGGAAGACAAACTTTAAGTGAACTGCCACGCGTGCCAACGCTTCAAATTTGTTTAAATAAAAAAAGTTTTCTTATTTCGCGCTAAGCGAAAAAGGAGTAAAACCCAAACAGAAGTCAAACAAGTAAGTAAAGGAAAACTTTGACGCCGATACAATTTCGCAAAACGTCGAAAACTGTGATTGCACCGCATCCACCGAGGTTCCTATTGAAAGGGCGGGCGGGCTGGCAGGCAAGACTTTCCCAGCAAGCAACTTTGAGTAAAATGTAAATACTTTTTCGGGCAAATATTATTACAATTCCAAGCGGCTGATACCAGAGATACTAAGTAAACCGTAAGGCACACAGCGAAAATGAGAAGTCCACGCAAATGTTTAAAATTACAATCACAGAACGCGAATCGACTTAGAGGCGGGCGGGTATCAATATGATGTACTGATGCTCCATGATAGTCATAACGAGGATCTTCCCTGTCAAGTATTTAGTGGCTCTGACTCGTCCAGCATAATTAAAGTGCTGGTTCGATTAGCCGGAACTGAGTTGCATAATCATCTAAAGCTGCACACGGCGCACATAAAAATTCATTGGCGAAATATTTCGCACTCGCCGCGTGACGCTCGACAAACTGCAATGCGATAAACTTGAAGTGTCTGCATTGACGACAACGATAATGGTGACAACGAAATGACCACATGGCCATTGGCCGGGCCCGGCAATGACTAGAACATGCCCGGCTTGGACATCGATTACCAATTTGAGAGCCGGCTGCAGATGCGGCGCTTGGCTTTGCTCTCCAGTCTGTCGGGCTGCCGGACTGCCGAGCTGCCATATTGCGCCTGTCAGTGACAGCGCCGGGCCATATTAATCTGGTTAATGATGAAACTGAATCAGCATTTTAAACGAGCCACTGCACAATGAAGTACCCGCCAGGATGCTGTTCTCTGCTGTGTCGCATAGACGGCCGAGCCTGCAAATAAATTAGCTGTGGCTTCGCCTGGCCCCGACCACTGGCAATAAAGTTGGGTGAGCTTCCCTTCATCTCGGCCAATCCACTGACCCTACTAAGCTTTAACGTAACTCTATCCTTCTGGCCCATTAAAAGCAAAAACGATTCGCGCAGCGCTTATTCCTTGGAAACATGGTTACTATTCAGATTTATGATACTTGCATATGATGATGTCGATGTCATATCCTCACTCAGGGATGGATTACAGAATATTCCAGTATTTGTGAATGACATTTACAGAAAGAAAGCGTTTAGCGTACAACCTTGGCTCCACTGAAACCTTAAGCTGAATGAAAGGATACTAAAACTCAGGCTGGCGAATCGAACAAAGAGGCAGGGATTGATTAAGACGTTAACTATTGAAATGTAAATATCCGTTTCAGTCTAAAAGTCTTAATTTGCATCATTGAACAAAATTAAATTGATATAGCTCCTGAGTTGCATATAAAGATCAATTTCATATACTGAGAATCATTTATTTCAACAAAAATAAACAATTAGAAATGATGAAGGCGATTGAGAATGCAATCAACCCATAAACTCTGCAATTCTGGATGCAATTTCGCACGCCTTCAGGAACGGTTGGAAATTTTGAATTTTGAACAATCTCAAGAACTATGCCTATTTATAGTAAGATATATATATTATTTATAGTATTTATAGTATATATAGTATACACAGTTATATACTATGTATACTCTAAACACTATAAATAATATATATATCTTACTATAAATCGTCAATCATAAATGGCCAATCATGTATATAATAGATATAGTACATATATACATGATTGGCCATGTCGATAAATAAATTGAAATTTTGAATAGTAGATATAGCGATTTCGTGGATATCAATAATAAGATAGGGATCTCAGCAATAGATCCCTTATGTTGGGCTTGGGATCTATAAACTGGAATATAGAGTTTTATCCAATTTGTCAATCTTCCAATACTCATTGGTTAAGAGTTTTAAATAAATTTAAATTTGTGACCCCTTTAAAAATCGATAGTTTTTAAACCAGATATTTATTTACTAAGAGATTTTGGCATAGTAAATAAACTTTTCTTTTTTGCAAATTTTACCTAAAAATTCATCTTTAAAACAAACAGATTTTCGAGTTTTATATGCCCGAAATTGCGCCCGTTCCATGCGCGGAAAAATTGCTCAATTATTCAAACGAATTTCACGCATTTAATTGTGTAAATTTAGCCAGGCATGACATGCACGCCGGCTGGTCACCCCAATTGGGAGCCCTGCCCAGCTCCTCCGGCGTCCAGCCGCCCAGGCACACGCAGCCGCTGAGCAGAGGAGCGTGCGAGTGGGCTGGCTAACGGTACGTAACGTCATAATCACCCCGAAGCGCACGTAATTGGCCAATCAATTGTGTCATTGTTCGCATTTATAACGCGGCCTACGCCGTGATTTATGCGGCGATGTGGGAAGTACTGGAACTGAAGTCCAGACGGAAGCCCGTGTTGTTGCAAGTATTAGGCCTAGCTGGAAGCTAGTCGTGGGACGGAGTTACGGAAATGCATGAGCTGCACGAGTTCTTGCACAACAGAAGTTTTAATACTGTTGCGGGTGTGATTTCGACTCTTCTTCTTTCTTTTGGCTGTAACTTTGTAACAAATGCACAGAAAGAATGACAACTACTGTTTCCGCTAGCTAGGTGGGTGGTGGGTGGCGGGTTGGTTGTGTGGGGTGTGAAGTGTGGAGTCTGGAATGTGGAGTGGTGCCAGCACTACTGCCGGCTGTCACATCGAAAAATTACATGCCTAGCGCAAAAGTTTTGCCTCTTCATTATTCGAACATCAAGTCGAGCTGGAGCGGCAAGTCAACACGAGTTGCGGTTTGCAATTTTTCTTTGGCTTCCCGTAGCCACCCGATCCCCGCCTGCATTTCGACACAGCCAGACAAAGTGTGAAACGAGGCAAGAAACTTCTTGGGCCGCACATTCCGGCCGTCTCAGACAGCCAAGGCGTGCCAAAAAATTATACACTGCATTTTAATCACAATTCAAATCAACGAAATCATCGTCGTATTCCAGCAGCAGCAGCAGCAACAGCAGCTGTCGCTGCGAGTTAAAACGCGACGCGTCGCCTGTGTGTGGAAAATGGAAAAATGCCACTTGGGCAAAACTTTTCTTCACTTTTCCCACGTAAGCGCGATGCCGCTGTTGTTCCTCATTAACTTGCTGAGCGCCAGTTGATTACGGGGAATGCGAGCAAGTGTAGAGAAAAACGGAACTTCCTCTGAGATGTGGAATTGTTTAATTTTCTTTGCTTCACCCTAAATGGGTTAATTATTTATTTATTTATTTGTTAAAGTGACGATTTACTCAAAAAAGAGTTATCTTTAAGCTAATTTCAATAGATATAAGTAAGAAGAAGAAGAAAATACCATATCAAACTAGCGTTAAGTAGGCACATTTCCTTCGGCTATCGTGTTTAATAGCTTTTTGTTGATTAATTATCACAAATTTCAGACAAAAACGCAAGATAACTAAGGAAAATTTTGTTATTTTGTAAATATTAATAACATCTTTATTGTTCAATCAGGTTTATTATGTGACAAACTTTTATATAAAATAAAAAGCGTACCCTAGAACAGAAATTTATTACTTCCATTCAACTAGCAGAGTGCTATAAGAAAAAAATCGAAAAAAAACTCTTAAATTATATGAAAGTCTGAAGGGATATCTGTTTGTTCCTATTAGATACGAGATAAAAGTTTAGTTCAGCCTATATTGCTGTAGCTCATTCACAGTAAGAAGTTGAAGGACTCCACCATTTGAAGGAAGCTTTTGAGTACATTCAATTATGCTAGATTTCGAAGAAAAGAAAGTCAATCTTATTTTATGACCTGCTTAATATTTCATTATGGTCAATCAGTTAGATTGTCTGTCCTCTATTGAGTATTTTAAAGCTTACATTCTTATAAGTTAAGAGGATCACTAATCCTGAAATAAATGAAAGAATCATAAATTCATTACTGTATAATCATTTAAGATAGGTGGTAGTGGTATGTACTCCGAGGAATCTAGAAACAAAATCAAACTGAGAATCGACAGTAGAAAGAAACAGAGGGACGAGTATGGGATGCGGGTATCGAATGGAATGGCTTTGGCGATCTAGTGTAATAAGTTTGTTTAATAGTCGTATCTTTTCACTCTGCACAGGTAAGTACCTATCAACGTAATTAAATTGCGCAGTGTGCAGCAGCCGGGCGATGGAAATATGATAAATTGCCGCTTTTAAAGGCGGCTGCAGTAGCCCAGCAGCCCGGCAGCCCGGCAGCTCGGCAGCCAGGAGAGACGCGGACGCAGACGCAGACAGCCAACATTTGCCGGCACATAAATTCAAAAAGAGCCGCTATTGCTGCTAACCAAATCTTAATTATAAATCTAAGGAAGCACTTGGAAAAAATTACCGCAAGCGCAGTGCGGTGTGCTGCGACCGCGCGGCCGGGGGAGCAAAGAAGAAAGGAAAAAATATATAGAAGCGAGTACAAAATGAAATGATGATTTAATAGAATGGTCTGCGGGCACCGCCAGCTGGTTGGTTGAGCCGAATGAATGGGCAAGACGAGCCAGCGGAAATGACTCCATAAGCTGCTGCAACCATAAACCGGAAGTTAACAGACTTTTGCTGATGTGGCAGTTTTCGTGCTGCTGCCGCTGCTGCAGGGAGGGACGAGGTGGAAGTGCAGGACCCGAAGGACACCCGGCCAGGGACACGGACACGGACATGGCACAGACACGGACACGGACGCGGACATACTCGGCGGGCAGTCTGCGAAATTGTGACAGCGCATGGCCGCAGGATAATCAAATAATTTTTTTGCTCATCGTCTTGCCACCTCTCGCACAATTGCAGGCATCTTTTTTGTGGCTTCATTCCGAAGGCTCCCGCTGCGTGGCACCGGCTGGATGGCTGGCTGGCTAGCTTGTTAAATTATTGTGCAACATTGCCACAAAATGCTAATTGCCGCACGATACGATCAAGGCACTGCACAGTCACCCAGCTCATGGTGCCCCTCGGCCCCTTGTGCAGGACGAAAATTTTTCAAATTGCAGATGTCAATGAATTTTCTTTTGCTATTGACAGTTTCATTTTCTACTTCTGCCCAATTCTCCGCCCGCCTTATCGCAATGTGTCAAACTATGCTACATTTTATTTGCACTTGCCCAATAAATCATAAAGTGCGTGACGACCAAAATATTTATCACGAAACTTGCGCTAAACTCGTTTCAGTTATCTTGCAATACGTTAGTAACGATATTCTGTCCCGCAATCCCCTTTGAAAACCCGTTAAATTTTTATTACACGTTCGCAAATTTCTGCTGCAATTTTCCGGCTATTAAAATGTTCACGCCATTTTCATAGCGAATAAGTGAGCAATTGTTTGCTCAATTACATTTCGATGTTTCACGCTCGAAAAGTTGGTAAAGCAATAATGAATAAGAAATAATTGTAGTTCGCATTGTAAAGGATTTTAAATAGCGTGATTAAAATATGTTTGCATATGTGCAATTTTAAATGCAAGGAAGTAGATTTTATTAATAATTTATTTATCATAACAACATTTAAATATACTTTAATCAATTAAAGTTCATTCTAAGTTTTAATAAAAATGTATTGACTTTCTTCTAAAAAATTGGCAATTTCATTCCGGACAACCCAATAGTATTTGAAATACTATATATTTTGAATATATTTGAAATTATTTGGAAATTTAGGTCGGTATGCAAAATGTGAAAAATTCTAGAATTTCATTGTAGCAATACCACAGTAAATTGGATGCTTCATGATCCTGTGATATCCAAGCTACGCTTTAAGTACCAAATAAAATCTTCAAGTTTCTTATTGTAAGTACACTGGATTAATTATCGATAAAAAGTTATCAAGTCTTACGGCTAAGATATATAGACGATTTTGCTTTAAAATCTCTGCCTCAGCTTGTAGCTGTGAAGAAGCATATGGTGTTCTGCCACGCCTCCTCTTACCTGTTGAATATTTTTGCGAAAAGTATTTTTTTCCTGAATTCTTCTTAATGGTATTGACAATATTCAGGGTATCTCCGGTCCGGCACTCCCGCCTTGAGCATTCTTACTAGTTTTATGATACTCTTAATTGGCAAATATCTCCCATGACATTGAATGGCGTCAGATTCATGATAATTTTCACTGACATTTCATTTCATTTGTCTTACTATTTTGCACAGAATTGATCAAGTATTTATCAAGATATATTGTAAGCTGCATTGTCTTATTTGATTGACCTGCTAATTTGGATTGTTGTTCATAGCTAGAAGTTCTAGCTACTAATTGTCCATATTAAACCGTTTGAATATATGTACAGAAATATTTATCTGTATATACATATATCTGAATCGTCTATATTTTTATTATGATAACTTAAAAGTAGAGTATTTTTAAGAGTCACTGTATTTAATGTTGTTATAATTTTAGCATTAGCTACGGAGCCTATTCCAGCTAAGCACGCACGAATCACTCATTAGTTCTTGTTTACTAGATTGGCTAATGATCTATGACATCACATTCGCACTGACATTACTCACTACTGCTATAATTGATGATGATAATAGACAGCAGATCAGACCTGATGTGTGTGGCATCACAGCCAAGTTTACAAACAAACATACGACCCATAACAACTCTGGTGCAAATGGCTCGTGTAGCTAGATCTGTATTTCTTATGGTCATCGCAGCGTCTTTTGTCCACTTTGCTGTTGGCCGTAAGGTAATTTGAATTGAGATTAGTCTCCCATTTACATTTGATTAATTCCTGCCATAGGCCTTTAATTCGTTGTACTTTCGCAGGGTCTTCACCAATTTTGGGCGCAAATATGCCTCAAGTTACGGAGCGCGCATTAGTCCAGATCAATTGACAATCAACATAACGTTGGACATAATCAAGCCATTCACCGTGGACGTGTGGGCGAAGGTGAGCATTGCGCAGAGAGAGGCCAAAGCCAAGAACAGCTACCGCAATATATTCGCCTACAACATGAACCTATGCAGCTTGATTGGCAAGGGCAGAGGCCTGAATGTGTTCCAGATTTGGGTGCAGAACATCTACAGGTACACCAACATGCCGCGAAACTGTCCCATTGCAGAGGTAGGTGGTCGAGTTCTTCAGCTGACTGGTCAGTCGAGTCAATCGAGTGTTTCCAGGGCTCCTATTACTGGAGGGATCTGCGCCCCGACAAGGACAGCATTCCCGCCTTCATCATGACGGGACACTTTCGCATTGACGCCATGTTCTATATGCGGGCCTGGAGTAACGATATGCTAACGAACACCTCAATGTTTGTCGATATTAAAATGAAATGAACCTCAACGCAGACGTGTTGTTGACTAATTTGCCCTCGCTGAGTCTCATGAATCCTTTATAGCCCGACACCTGACGCCTCTATGCGATCGCTAACACAATTTTTCACTTCCGATTGAGCAAATCGTGGCACGTGCACTTCGCATAAATAAATTAATGAGCCTCAACCTGGTTGGCTCTGGCTGGATTTGTTCGCACGCGACACACGCTCGCGCTCCATTGCGCGAGGATAGGAGTTCGGAAACAGACACGGACCCGGACACGGACATCGACGCGGACATGGACACGTAGAAGGACATGGACACGCAATCGATTGGCGGACAAGCGCAGCAGCTGCTGGCACCGCTGCAATTTATGCGAACGGCAAACTAAGCGCAAAATAATTTAAACACTGACAATAACAGTTGGCCAAAGTATTCCCTTAACAACTCGACAAGTTTACCCGGATTTGGGGTCGAGTACCCACGACTCGCAGCCTGCACCAGGCACCAGGACTTCGAGACCAGGACTCACAGACTGCAAGGCTCCACGACTCCCGCACTCCACACGTTCGCACGCGCTGTAAGTACGCAACGTTTTTAGTGGCTTCTTTTGCTCTGCTGCGCCCCCATTTGCCCCGCCCCGTTGGCTCGTTCCGCACTATCATTGCACTTCCGCTAGAAATCAAGGCGGAATCAAAGCATCATTTCTTGTATTTGTCGCCATCGACAAATGCTGGCAGCCTCGAGGGCCCCGCCAAGTGCATCGCCGGACGCTCCTCCGAGCATCTTTGAGACAAAATAATGTTGGCAGCGGCAGCGGGTACTCAAGGAAATTGCCGTCATTATTGTTGTCGTGCTTTGTGCTAAATAACGTTTAGCGTTTGTTTTGCGTGAAATTGATTTACACTGCGCAGCGCTCTATGCTCTGCTGCTGCACTTGAGCTGGGCAAACATCGTGCGCAGTGTAAGCCAAATATGTATTTATTATTTTAATAAATTGCTTACACATTGGGATTCTTCAAAGAGGAAAACTCTCTGCCGATATATGTCCTCCTCCCTGTCATTCTCTTTCCCTAGACCTGAAAATTATACCGAGCTGCAGCAGACCAATTATTCGCCGCAGCAGGCATTGAACTAATTGAACCAGGCTCACCTAAATCACTCATTAGCACTAGTTAAGCGGGCAGCTGGGATGGCCTCAGGCCGTGCCAGCGAGAAAACATCATTACACATGCCGTAATTATTCCAGCGGGAATCATTCCACACACACTCACACAGTGACACACAGTCAAAGCCCAAGGCGAAACGCTGGGAAAATTATGCCAGGCCGGACCACCTGGTGAAAGGCAGTGACAAGTGCGGGTGGGCGGCAATTAGGATGCGATAAGGTAAGAAGTACACACGCAATTGAGACGGAACGGACGGAAGCAGTCAGGACAAGAAGAAAATGCAGTGGAAGAAGTCGTTGTCAGGAACCCAGCAGCTGGAGCAGCTCCTTCTGCTGCAAGCGACAGCTGCCAAGCGAAGGCTTCGAGCGGCGCGAGGCTGACGACATCGAGGACATCGAGGATATTGTAGCTAAATTGAATGTTTTATTTTCGATTTCTTTTTGTTCGCTTTTGCTGGAGCTGCTGTCGATAATCAACGGCGCTCCGTGCCACATGTTGCAGTCGTGTACAGGATATTATTATTCTCGTTCAACTTGGCTGGCAATAATAAAGGACGACCCGTAATGCTTGTGCGCTTAAAGCCGTAGATATCGCACTTTTGTCGGTTTATTTGCAGCTACGTTCGCTCAGTTATACAGAATGGATTCAATGGTAAGGGCGAGCACTTGGTTCTCAGATTTGGTCTTGTACTTCCCGTAGAAGAAATAGACCTTGCCCCGGTACTCGCCGGGATGCAGGAACTGGTGCGTCAGGCTGGAGCCCATCTCCCAGTTGTGCAGGTAGTAGGTGCCCACCTCCACTGGGCAGTTGAGCATGAAGTTGCCCTTCTCCGTCATGCTCTTGAACCAGCTCTTAAACAGTCCCCCTTTGACGTTGTTCACCGTGGAGCATACGTCGACATGATGACTGAAAATAGTTTGAAAATTTTTGGCATTCGCCATTCGCAACTGGTAGTCGACGTGGGCCTTGAAGCCGCGCCTAATGGGCTGTAGCAGCTCCATATCCATATTCAGTGTCCTCTTCGAAACAGACATCGAAAAGTTCTTGAAATATTTGGGATTGAAGGAGGAGTTGCTGGACACAAACTCCACTCGGCGCTCCTGCAGGGGAATACGAACTTCAGATACCGCAGAGGCAGCGGGATGTGCGAGACTTACCGCTTGGCCGGGAGGTACATTGAGACACAGTATGACTCCAATTATGAAAATAGCCGGACAGCAATAGATGCTTAGTGAAACCATTTCGACTCGTTCCTTTACGAATTTCCGACAATTATCAATAATACTGAAACTGTTCAGCATTGCGTTTAAATATTTAAGCATTCCAAAAATCAATTAGACTCATGGACGTAATTGTTAGAGTAATTATAAACTCGGTACCTTATCATTTTACGCGAATATTGTACTTAACTCTCACATGATCATGGCATGGATGAATGCATCGAAAATTTACGCCTCACTTTGCTTAATGATAATCTCTTTGTCCGTAGTATTATACGAAAATATGGCAATTGATTTACTACAAAACACTTGAAAGTAAAATTCGAATCTCTATACATAATATATAATCAATAATATATAATCAATATTACCTATGCAGAACTAAATATCTTTTCTGTTTGTCATTTCATTTGCCAATTCTAGATATAAATTTCATAGTCTCTTCTAATAAAAACTAAATCAATGAGTGTTTTTTATTTCACTTAACTTTTCCAGAAATATTAGTATTAGCTCTTGTTTCCATATTGAAAAATATTGAAAAGTGGCCGATGAATGATAAGACGATAAAGATAAAGATAAGAATGATGAAGTTCACTCAAAGCTCAGTTGATTGTCTTTATCGAAGAGCTGTGATTGAAATACTCTCAGTTGACCATAAATGATTTAGATAAACATCCTAAACATCCTCTTCCTAACATCCCTCCTTTTAAAATCCAAATTCGATTATATTGCTTTCGATCACTCATATTGTTTGACTGACAGCTTCTTTAATACCTTCTTGCTTATCATAGAAATTAGAATCATTTAATTTGTCTTTAAGGTGGTAAAAACAACAATGTCTAAGACAGGTTGTTCGTGCTTTGACTTGAACTTGCCATAGAAATAGTGGCCGGTGCAGCGATAGTTGCCGGCATGCAAATACTGGGGCACTAGCTGGGAATGCACCCTCCATTTGCGCAGGTAGTAATGACCCGCGGGAACTGGGCAGTGGACTATGAAGTTGCCGTGGTCCAACATGCTCTGAAACCAGGCCTTAAAAATGTTTTTCTTCATCGCCATGGTGACTGCGCAGGCGTCCATGGTGTGGGCAAAGACGCGTTGATAGCGATTCGATTTGCCCAACCTGATGGAGAAGTCGACGTGAACATTGAAGCCGCGGTCAAAGCTCCTCTTGGTGATCATTTCCATGTTGACCGTGTTGTTGACGATGCGAATGGTGAAGTTATGGAAAAATTCGGGATTGAACCGGCTCTCTCCAGAGTGGAAGGTCACGCTGGACTGTAATTAACGAGTATACGCAGTTAGTTGAATGACTTTAGGTTTTAAGCAGAACTCACGCTTCCAACAACTTCGACTTTGCAGAACCCAGTCAATAAAATTATGCTTAAATATTCTGTGATCAGCTTCATTACGAGGCCTATATCCAAATAACTTTCAGCTGTTCCTCAGCTGAAAGCAATAATTTTTACTAAGCTATTTTTAATTGACAAATAATCAGAAACATGTGCAAATTGACGATTGACGACAACTGAATGGTTAATAAAATGAATGTTGCACAGTGAGTGTACCCGTGCAGGAAGTGAAGAGAATATATTGGTTTTCCCTATGATATTATCTTTGGTCCTCTACGAATCATAAACGAAAACGGCAAACATTATCGTCGATAGTGCCATCGATAGTGCACCCCGACAAACAAATTTATTTTCAACAAATATAAGAAATTTATGGTTCATTTCACCCAAAAGTTTTGATTAAGAAACAAAATTTTTTCGTTTTAAGGCGTGTTCGCCTCTCCGAAATTATTTGGCATATGGCATATGGCATTCATATGTGTATTAAACATACCCACTTTTAAAAAGCGAGCCATGTGTGTATATTTTTCATTGTCCTAAATTGCTGATGTAGAACAAGAGCGGAAAAAATTTTGTACACGCAAATTTGATATGTTTAGTTCAAACGGTGCACAAACTACAGTTAAAAAACAAGTAAGAGTGCTCTAGTCGAGACTGCTCGACTAGGGGATACCCTGAACCCTGTGAGGAGCCATTCTACGATTTTGTATGCATACATACAAACAACACATACACACATACATATGCACGCACGCATAAGCGCGCGCTCTGCCAACTGCGCAGTTGACGCAGCGACTGCGCTTGGGCTGCAATGTGGGCATTACTATGGAAACTTAATTGCTTAATAACTTTTCTTAGCGATATACTAAGTGCATCAAACTTTCACAACTTATTTATGACATTCTGTGTATGTGCCAAAGCACAAGTCTCTACTATTTGATTTGCGCTTTTTACAAATAGGGGGCTATTGGGGGCGAATGGGGCGTGGCATCCAAAATTTAAAGATAACGTAATCTCCGTATTCATTAGACGCAACTACACAGCAAAGTCTCTAGCACAAACAATATACAAACTATGCTTTAAGAACAACAATTCAACAAAAATAGTTATCGTTCATATGAAACAAACTTGACCTGCGCGTGCTATACACGAACCAACAAAAACAATTTCAGCTGTCTAGCTCGTCTATTTTATGAAATCGACGCGTTCAAACATACGGACAGACGGACGGACGGACAGGGGTAAATCGACTCAGCTCGTCGTCCTGATCAAGAATATATATACTTTGTGGGGTCTGACACGCCTCCTTCTGACTGTTACATACATTTTCACAAAACCATTATACCCTGATTTCCCATTTTCTATGGGCTCAGGGTATAAAAATGAATTCTAATGATTAATAAATGCCAATAAAAAACGTATGGAATGAGTTGTGTAGCACGCTTCTATCTGCCTATTACATACATTTTCATAATACTAATAAACCCTGATTTCCCATTTTCAATGGGTTCCAAACGCGTGGACGAGGCAATTCCGATAACTTAAATAAGTTTTTATACCCTCAGCCCATTGAAAATGGGAAATCAGGGTATACTAGTTTTGTGAAAATGTATGTAACAGGCAGAAGGAGGCGTGCCACACCCCATAAAGTATATATATTCTTGATCAGCGCGACAAGACGAGTTGATATAGCCCTGTCCGTCCGTCCGTCCGTGTGAACGCTGAGATATTTTTAAGTACGCAACGTAGAGACTTGAAATTTTACAGGAATACTCGATAATACCATACGCTACACAAGTTTATAAAATTTTTTCGATAGCTCATTCCATTTCGATTTTATGAGCATTTATCGATAATTTTAATGTGTTTTTAAGGCGTGGTTTGTACATCGTTTGAGCTAGAGACTTCAAATTTGCTGTATAGTTGCGTGTAATGAATACGGAAATAACGTTATCTTTAGATCGTGGATGCCACGCCCCATTCGCCCCCAATTGTAAAAAGCGCAAATCAAATACTAGAGACTTGTGCTTTAGCACATACACACATATGAATGTCATAAATAAGTTGTGAAAGTTTGATGCACTTAGTCCATCGCTAAGAAAAGTTATTAAACAATTAAGTTTCCATAGTAATGCCCACATCGCAGCCCAAGCGCAGTCGCTGCGTCAACTGCGCAGTTGGCAGAGCGCCGCTTATGCTTCCCTGCATATGTGTGTGTGTGTATGTGTTGTTTATATGCATGCATAAAAGATGCGTAGAATGATTTGATATTTGGCTCTTCACAGGGCTCAGGGTATCCCCTAGTCGAGCAGTCTCGACTAGAGCACTCTTACTTGTTTTTGCTGCCTTTAAATAGTGGGCGAGTGCTAACAATTGAAGACTGAAGGCTGAAACAATCTTAATTGCTTTTATATGATTTCGACCTCTACCTCGCAGCCAATTATAAAGTCTTTAACCTTGCTTCGACTATAACTTTGAACTGCGCTCAAATTTAAGCGATAATAGCCAGTGAACAGGAATGTTGGAATATCGAGGTCAATTACTTTAAAGTCTTTCATGTAGTAATTATTTGGTGGAACGGGGCAAAAGTTCTGGAAGTTTCCAGATTGAAAAAATTTCGAAAACCACTTCTTGAAAATATTGTTTTTCCGCAATACCAGCGTGCGGCACACGTCCACGGATTACTGATAGAAATTCGAATTCGTTTTGCGTGTGAAGAAGTTCATATACATGCGGAGTCCCGTGAGCAGTGCTTTAATTAAGTCCATGCCGACGCTTAGTTTATTATTTTGAAACACCACAGACGCATTTACTAGGTAATTCCGATTGTATTTGTCACAGGTAGGAGATTTTATAACTACAAATGTTGATTTCTACAAATATTTTGGTGATTCGCATATGAAAATGAACGGAGGAAAAGCCTTATATGTATATAAATAATTACCGTATTTGCATGAACGAAAGAAATGCAACCCAAGAAAACAATAAACATTTTCTAGGAATTCATTGTTTATGCTCTCGCTCTGTCGAAAGATACTTTAGATACAGAGCATGTATTCACCAAACGCGATCAATGCCTCAATTGGGTATGGGACAATTTGTGAGCCATTCTGAGGAAGTAATTTAGAAATGATCATAAATAAGCATTAACCAAAAATATAAATGAATAATAATCGAACGAGCAAGGGATAATATCATAGAGTATAGTAAGAGTTTAGTTATCTATCGAAATTTATATAAATATTCATATACTTTGGACATATTTTCGTTAAGTTAGAATTATATAATACTTTTTGTGATCGAAATCAATTTTATACTTTGATATATGTATATGTATATAAATCTAAAGCAGGAAATCATAACAATTTTAATAATATATATTTGCTGACGCAACAAAATTTATTGCTCAATTTAACATGAAGTTTAGAAATAAAAAATTATATGAATTAAAAATTACTATCTATGACCTTCTTTATTGAGTATTGAAATTTCGTTTAAAACGGGGAAATATTGGTATAATGGTTTCGTTAACAAGCAGAGGGTCAACAGTCGCCATATGTATGTACATTTGCAAGATCAAGCCAGAAATCGGGAAGATAAAGTAAAGAAGCCGATTCACAATTCGAAGCATCGTGCAGCGCTTCAAGCGCCTGCAAAGTTCAAAGCAGTTGTGGAACAGCCATGAATGCAGGAAAATCGCTCGAAAGTTGCAAGTCAATCCCAAAATATCATCAACAAAGATTGCTGATGAAATTGAAAAAGAAATGGGGAAGGATGTGCACCGAAGAATGGCAGAAAATTAATGAAGACGTCACTAAAAAATTAGTTCATTCGATGCCAAACCGTTTATCAGCCGTAATTAAGGCTAAAGGCTTGCATACAAAATATTAAATATAGTTATACTTATTTTTGTTCATCGTATTGTTATGTTTTGTAAATTTTTGTTTTGGTGTGCCAATAATTTTGTTCAGCGAAATTAAGGTTTTTTTTTTTTGTTTATTTAATATTTAAAAATTGAAGTAGAAGTTTTAAAAAAATTTTTTTTTTGTTTATTTTAATAAATACCCCACTCTACTTAGATCATTTTGTTTCATTAAAAACCCTTTTAAAAATACTTAAAAAGTTGCTCTAAAGTTTAAAAAGCTTGCTGTACGAGGTCCAGCGTTTCTCAAAGTACCAATTTCATTGCGTGAAAAATTTTATTCTAGACGATGAGTCTATATAGTGTATGGCGTTAGTAATACATGTATACCGCGCTACTTTAAAAAGGTGTTTGTAAGATAGCTGACATATCGATAAACACGCATAACTATTAACTATCGAATAATGAACAGCTGTCGAAGCAACACTTTGTGATATAATGAAGAGACAAAAAATCAGTTTAATAATTAAAGTTCACATATAAATTGAATGAATATTGAATATATAAACTTAGAGCTGAGCATAATTAGGCAACGTTAAATAATAATTGAGGTATCAGTATCACTTCAACCTCTCAAGAGATAAGAAAAAAAAAACAAAAACAAAAACAAAACCCCGCTACGCAAACGCAAAGCTTATCAGCAAACGCGCGACTAACGCGACTAACTAAAGGGGAACTCTGCAAAAATACGCAAAACTGCCTAAACTGCAAAAATAACCCCCAAATTGACCACCAACATAGCCCACTCGACCGTAAATGCCCGCCCTTCCTCAAACAAGAAGAACTAACTGCAATAAAAACCACCGAAAAAGTTGATCACAAAACCGCACTCGATATATATCACAACAGGAACAATCAACAGTTGAGAAACAGCTATGCTAAAACTCTTGCACAACCAACGCCAAACACATCAACACCAACACAAAATTCAACCAATACACAATGCTCACATACACAAATCATTACTACGCAGCAAGCAGCAAGCACTCCATCTACGATCTCCCCCCTGGAGAAAGTACTCACAGATATAAAAAAAAGACGTCAACCTAACTCCACTGGAACAGAAGATATGGAAACAGACGGTAACCTTCCCCACACGGAAAACAAATCATATCTAACACAGTCAACTGAAGATCTAAAACTAAGAATATTTACCAAAGATAAATCTAGCCCACTAACAACTAACTTTAAGCCCTCTAAACCAAAAATAAAATCAAAACCCACAAACAAAAGCCTTCATAAAAACAATAGTGACAGCGAATCCATCTAAAACAAAACAAGTAAATAGAAATAAACCTTATACTTAACTCGTACTCTATACTTTAACCTTTAACTCAAAACAAACCCAAATACTCAACCCAAGACCCCAAATCATAAAAATATAGAAATGCTTAAAATAATACAATGGAATATGAAAGGATACAGAAACAACTATAACTAACTGCTAATTATAATAAAAAAAATACTCACCACACATAGTATGTCTCCAAGAAACCCACTTTTACAATACATTTATCCCCACCGCTGTTCCAGTAAACTTTCAAATTTACACCAATACAGCTTCCAACCGATTTGGCGGTGTAGCCATATTGGTCCACAAATCCATAGAACATAAGACACTAGCTCAACCTACTCACATAGAAACGCTAGGAATCGAAATTATGTCTAATAGGAAAATTAACATTATTTCTGCATATATCCCTCCCACCAAAACATTTTCACCTAATGACTTAACCGAACACTTTATACCACGCACGAACAGCACGAACCAAATTATCCTAGGGGATTTCAACAGCAAACATCACAGCTGGGGATCAGCCCAAGATAACTGGAGAGGACGTACCCTATCAAAGTTCCTCCAAAACGCCAATCTCACTATACTTAATGACGGATCACCAACACACTTCTCTACTCACAACACCTTCATTAGCTCCCTTCACTAATTGGAAAATAATCAATTACAAATCAGAATTACAAACCTCTTCAAAAATATATTCAATAACACCATCCCACAATCCTACAAAACCAGCCTTGTCATTCCTATAATAAAACCCAAATCCAACAAAACACTTATAACCAGTTATAGACCCATCTCCCTTAACTGCTGCATATCCAAAACCTTAGAAAAAATAATAGCCAAGCGCCTTTGGTGGTTGGTATCGAAAAATAACTACATCCATCCCAACCAAACAGGCTTCAAATACGGCAAATCCGTTACAGACGGCCTGCTCTTTGCAGACCACCTGATAACGAAGTCGTTAAGAAGCAAGAAGCACGTCTCTATCATTGCCCTTGACTTCTCAAGAGCCTTCGACAGAGTCGGTGTCCACCCAATAATAGACCTATTAAACCGCTGGACCTAAAATCATATAGTTTATACGTAATTTCATGGCAAACCGGAAAATTGTAGTTAAAATAAAAAATGTCAAAAGTAATCCCTATCCTCTTCAATATATCCAATCGCCAATATCCGTCATCCTTTTCCTAATCGCCTACAACAGACTCTCCCACATAATCAGCGTACAAAAAGAAATCCATTTCACCGCCTACGCCGACGACTTTTACCTTATCATCCCTCTTAGCAAACAAAAAAATCAATCCTGCAACCTCGACCAACTCTTTTCCAACATATGTGAGTGGTGTTCATATTCAGGAGCATCATTATCAGCAGAAAAGTGTCAACACCTTCATGTTTGCCGCAAGCAAAACTGCATCTGCAGCATATCATGCAACAACTCCCCTATCCCCTCAGTCACCAAAATAAAGATCTTAGGACACACCATTAACAATAAATATAGATGGGACGCGCACATCAAACAAATTCTGCCAGCCTTAAACAACAAACTTAACATCATTAAATGCCTAGCAAGCTCTAAGCTAAACTGCAATACATATACTATATTAAATCTATCCAAATCTATAGTAATTCCGAAAATTGACTACGCACTGCTCATCTACGGGTATGCTCCCAAATCAACCCTCAATAAACTCAAAACTTTATTTAATGCCGCAATCCGCATATCACTTGGGGCACTACGCTCAACACCTATCGCTAACCTACTTTTCGAAGCAAACATACCTACAATAGAGCAAAAAAGAGACCTGATCACAGCCAAAGCCTACAAAACACTCCTACATAGCTCAAACTCACCGCTCCACAGATACACTAAACAGGAGGACAGCCAAAAAAGAAACAAATTGACGTCAACAATAGAAAAAACCATAGCACTACCTTCCCCTCCCAAGCAAAACCACCACACCCCAATGGCTATTCCCCCCCTCTGTCATCAATACCACACTACATAGACGGAGCAAATCCAACACACCACCAAGCACATTCAGACAACAATTTCTTGAAATCAAAGAGAAATACAACAACCATAAATTCATATACACAGACGGTTCTCTACAAAACAACACAGCCACTTTTGCGATTACGACCAACGAAACGAAATCCTGAAAAGATGCATCCTCCCCCATTATTCATCCATCCTATCAGCTGAAACCATAGCCATTCTCGATGCAATAAATCTGATCAAAAACAGACTTGGAAAATATATAATTTGCTCCGACTCCCTCGCATCCATAAAATCCATTCGCAATATTAACAACAATAGCTTTTATCCCACAACTATTAGAACCCTGCTTACCCAATCTGACTCAAAAATAAAACTCCTTTGGATCCCTAGCCACTGCGGCATTAAAGGGAACGAGTTAGCCGACAGTGCAGCCAAAGACACATTTTATATGCCCCTTCACTACACCCCTAACTTTAACACTACAGACATAAACAAACTCCTCAAAAACGAACTCTCAAAAAAACTTAAAGACCAAAAAAGCATCACACGCAGTGATCAAATAAAATTTCTAAGGCTAAGACTAGGCCACACAAGAATGACACAACAGCACTATAACAACCCTGACAACACCCTTCCTTGCCCCAACTGTCACACAACCACAAACATTAATATAATACACATTCTCTGCGTCTGCCCCGCCACCTCTCCCCTGCATACCCAAATCTTCCAAAACACCTGCCCCTTATCAATCCTAGCAAACCCAACCGAGATTAACATGCGTAAGATAATTGAGTTTCTTAAAAAATCTAAAACTTACCACCTCCTATGAAATAGATTAAATAAAAATAAAATGAAATGTAAATATAGAAATAATGCTATTACAAAATAAAATCTGTATATATTAATTTAAAAATAATTTATAATCACAATAAACACCATCCAGCCGAAGGCCCCTGCTGCCAGTGCTTAGCCCTAAGTTAGAGTTAATTTTATATTAAGTGTAACTTCTTAATAAATAAAATAAATAAATAAATCGAGGTATTAATTGTGATAAGAATAGGAGCATGAACATTCAATTGCTGATTCCTTTGGTTCTTTTCAATTATAATAAAAAACTCTTATTTTAGACGAATCAAAAGGCCTCATCATATTATATATATATATGTATACTTCCATATATACTTTACTAATACCTAATTCAGTTAAAAGAAGATCTCTCCCACCTGTTTCGAAGTGGAGTTATTTGTTAATTTTATACAATATTAATTCCACAAGTTCTTTAAATTAACTTCATATGCAAATACAGTTAATTTAAAATTCTTTCACATGTGATATGTTTATTGTTTATTCTTGAAGTGCGATAACGAAATATTGTATAAGCTTATTTTAGATAATAACGGTTAAGAATATCCAGTCAAGCACACTTCCTTTTTCCTTGTGTTTATTTAATTTTGATCTCTACATCACATCCAAACACAAAATCTTGTTTCTTACTTTTACCATTATTTTGAGCCATCTGAAATTCTAAGCGAAAAAGACCAGCGAACAGGAATGGTGGAATTTCAAGATCATTTATCTTATAGTCCCTCAAATAGAAATAGTTTGGTAGAACTGGGCAAGTCCTTTGCAAATTTCCGTAAGTAAAAAATGTGGAGAACCACCGTTTGAAAATATTGTTTTTTCGCGTGGACAACATATTGCACATATCCAGGGAGTATTCATAAAAGTGTGAAAAGGTTGTTGACCGAAGCCTGCGTGTAGAAAAGTCCATATGCAAACGTAATCCAGTTTGAAGTGATTTGACCAAGTCCACATCAACGTCTAACTTATTATCGTGCATCTCCACGGAAAAGTTTCGTAAATAGTTTCGACTATATTTGTCACATACGGGAGGTTTTAGAACAACAAATCGTAACTTCTGCCAATTAAAAAAATAAAAAAAAATAAAAAATTAACTTTTTTCTCTCTTCACTTACCGGGTTTGCGTACGGAACAAAGATTAAGACAATCATAAACACTGCCACAGCATTCATATTTTATGCTTCCTCCGCACTCCAAGATACTATTGGTACAAAACAGGGCTTACTTAAATTGTGCGAGGGACAATTTTGTTGCCCAGTCTGGGGGAATAATTGTATGTAATTGAAATAATATTTTATATTTCACAACCAAACAGAAAAATCAACTAACTGACATCAAGTAAATCAGCTTTAGTAAGGAGTGTCCGACTTGGATACTCTAAGCGTCGACTTTTCTGTTTTAAATGAACACAAAATGCATACAAAAACAAATTTATAATCAGTGTATAAAACAAAATTGTTATTCGAAAAAGAAATGACTCTTCCCAACTACACGGATCGCATCTACCATCTCAAGTACTTTATAATCTCCATGAAAGCTGGGTTCTTTCTTCTAAGTATTAAAATAAAATTTATATAAAATGATATTTATTGCAAAATTTTGAATCTATGGCTCAAAAAACGTGCGATACATAATTCAATAATTATCGATCGAAAAATAATCGATTATTTAAAAAACAAATTGATTATGTGCATAGGACGGACCTTCATCAAAATTTCAAGTTATATAAAAATCCAGCCACAGACTAACTGAAATACTGAACAATAATTACATACTTCTTGTGGCGTAACGCCTCTTTCTACCTACATACATACACACTGTTACATTTACAATGAAATATGTTTACTCATATTCATGATATTTGAAGGATCTTTGAATGTCTATAATCGAAATTTTCATTTATAAGAACAGTAACAAAAAGAAGGGTATCATAAAAACTTCAGTTTTTCTATAGTTGCACGGTTTTTAAAAATTTGCTATTTAAATATCAATAGATAAATCAGTTTTGAATTGGATTCAACTATAACACAGATTATTTAAAACTTTTGTTCATTGGGTATAAAAAACAGTTTCAATGATACTTCGGTCATTACATTTGCTAATTGAACAGCTGCCTTCATCAGATAATAAATAAATAAATATAATATATATAAATCAGATTATGACTTCATACATTTTGGCCGTTTTTCTAATTTTCAATAAGTGCAACCGTTGATGGAAAAGAATGAGCACGTATTCAATATTATATTAATCCAATTCCATTTTGTTTATTATTAGTTACATACATGTATCACAATAAATGATAGATTAAATAGATATTACGAATAATACTATATATATAATAAATTACAATGTCGAGTGCTATCAAGACATTAATAAAGAAATGCTCGCCTTGCTTAGCATCTGTCTGTCCATTCACTGCTATTGAGCCGAGCATACTGAATATATGCCTGTGAGCACCCTCGCCCATAAAGATTTTATATATTTAAAATATTAGATATAATAATATTAAAATTTTTTTTCCATATTCATAAGAGCAAATTCTATATTTCCCGACACATAAACCATAATATTCAAGGCTTCTCTAGAGATAGAAACATGTATTTTAGAATATATATATGATCATGCAGACAACTCTTGATCAATAATATAACTCTTAATTATTATGTTAGCCCATTGGAACGCGGCTAATCCGAATGTTCAGAGTTTTTGTAAGCTAATAGCTTTTGAACTGTGAATGAGTATTACACGGTCAATTGCACCCGACTACAATTATCGTACCTTCTGATTGATAATCGGGGATTAGTCACAATTTATGTAACAGTCAATTGGGACATGGCGCACCCAATAAAGTATATTTATCTTGATTAGGAACAGCTGGATCTATATAGAATTGCCCGTGTATCTACCCGCGTTGATTTATTTTCAAAGGATTCATAGATTTTTTAATTTGAAATAAAATCTGTGGCGTCTATACCACTGAAATTTAATTTTTCTTTATTTGTGTTATATATTTTTTATCTTACACATGAACCTCATAAAATTATAAAAGTTAAATTCGGCTGCAAATATACCTAATAAGTAAATGAATTTGCTTTGTTTGCGAAACTCATTTAAATTATATTATCGCAACCCAAACTTTGTTGTTGTTATGGATGTTCGAATCTCACAAGTAAATTCGCTCTTTTAATCGAACATTTAAGCTTGAAAGTGCATTTTTCTAAAATCAGGAAATGGTCTACATATATGACATTTCAGCTTATTTCTTATGCATATGCATTCATAAAGAGATGTAATATCATTCAAATGCACATCACATCAATTCAATTGACTTAGAATTTAGCTTGCTTTCATCGATTTTTTTTTTTTTTTTTTTTTTTTTTTTTTTTAAATATAGTTTTATTGCAGCTTTTGTCGTGGACTCTATAGCGCATTTATAAGGGTACCTTAGCTATTAAAGTGGCTTAATGCCTTTATTGCTAAAAAATTACTTTAATTTAGGTCACTTCTCAGGTCCAAGGGGTGTGATCTTTTCAGTCTTCTGTTGATGGTGTTGGTAGCTAAATTGGCTGCAAGCTGGTTTGGGTGGGCGGATATTCTATCCGCGTACCTAGTGCTGTGTCGGCCAATGAGTTCAGCAATTGTCGGCATCTTGAGGTCGGTGTGCAGTGTTTCGTTTCTGACGTACCATTCGGCTCCGGTCCATGTCCTTAGTGTTTTGTTTTGTGTGGTTTGAACTTTGTTGATGTGAGTTCTTGCAGCAGACCCCCATAAAGGCATTGCATAGGTGAAGACAGGTGCCACTATTGCGTTGTATATATGCCTCTTGCTGCGTAGTGACAGAGGGCTATCGCTTCTTAGCATCCAGTCAAGTTTTTTTAATTTAAACTTGCACTTTTTGACTGTCTCACTTATGTGCGGGCCATAGGTCAGTCTCTTATCCAGAGTGACTCCCAGGTACTTCACCTTGTTTGCTCGTGGTATTGGAGCTCCTAGAGTCACTTCGGGGCAGACTCCCCTTCTAGTTGCAAATGTGATGTGCGTGGACTTCTGGGCGTTAATTCCGATGCTCCAGCGACTTAGCCACCGATTGAGATCCTGCAAGTAAACTTGCATTTGACTAGAGGCTACTTCGGGCGATTTATTGCGACTCAGTATGGCGGTATCGTCTGCGTACGTCGCTATAAGCATATCGCTGTTACTTGGGGGCAACGGCATATCAGCGGTGTAGAGTGTGTATAATGTTGGGCCAAGCACACTACCTTGGGACACGCCTGCTCTGACTGGTCGACTCGACGATTTTGTCTGTCCTCTTAGAACCTTGAAGCTTCTTTCTGATAGATAGGAGGCCAGCAGCTTGAAGTGGGAGACAGGTAGGGCTTTCCTAATCTTGTTAAGGAGACCCAGATGCCACACCCGATCGAAGGCCTGCTTAACATCGAGAAACACTGTAGAACAGTATTTCTTGTTTTCAACCGCGCTGAGAATATGGTTAACAACTCGATGCACTTGGTCTGGCGTACCGTGCTGTCTCCTGAAGCCAAATTGATGCTCTGGTATGGTCTTTCTTTGACTCAGCTCGTTAAGCACTCTTCGCAGCAGTATTCTTTCGAATATTTTGGAGAGTACCGGTAGTAAGCTGATGGGTCTGTAAGAAGCAATTTCCTTTTCGGGTTTTCCAGGTTTCGGGATCATGATTATCTCAGCTCGTTTCCAGCAGGACGGAAAGTGCTGAATGCGAAGGATGGCGTTGCATAGTACTACGAAGTAGTCTATAGTTGATTCAGGGAGTGCCCTGAGAACTTTGCCATCGATTCGGTCATGTCCCGGCGTCTTTTTAGCTTTTACAGCTTTCATCAGCTTGACAAGCTCTGCCTTTGTGCATGCTTCGATGGGGATACCTTCTGGGATAGGAGAGTTCGCAGTTCTTCTGATGCTCTCAAGGTCAGATATCTCGGTTGTTAGCAGCGGCGAGAATTGCTCATAGAGGTGATCAGCAAAGGCTTCGGCCTGCGCTTCATCTCCGGTGAGCCACTCACCCGTAGCGCTCAGGATGGGGTGACGCCGTAAGGACTGCCTTTTGATGTTTCGCGTGTACCGCCATAGCTGAAATTCTGCCCCAGCTGGAATATCTGCTCGTTCAAGAGCCTCTCTTGCTTTCATCGATTACCTGGATATTTCTCTCAATTATTGTGCATTAGAGTGATTAACTGTTATAAGTCCATATGGCAATGGGATCGCTTTAGGCATTAAAGCCTAGTCGTTAGCATCACAGCAAAGCGCGCCTGCAAGTATGCAGCGTTTATTTACTCAGGGCGCAGACAGAGCAGAGAACAGAAAACAGAGAGACAGTCAGTCAGGCAGTCAGTCAGTCAGTCAGTGTACGGGTGAAAAGGCTCATCCGAAATGCAGCCAACGTGACTTTGTTTACTTGGCGTAGTACGTCGAAGCCACATCTCGTATTTATGTGCACGAACCGCACTGCAGAGAACAAATGCACGTAATTCTGCTTACTTCGTAACATTGCAACAGTGCACGGTTCGCACCGACGGATTTTTTAGGATTTTTTTCATCTGCGGTTGCGGTTGTCTGCTGGTCAGACAGACAGTCAGCCCGTCAGACGAACAGACAGGCATGACGACCTCTGGCCTTAATCAGAATCAGCAGAGTGAAACTAAGGCGCCATTTTCAATTGTAGCTGCCAGGACGGTCGTTGTCTCCTAGTGACAAAAAAAAAGTGTCCTGTTGCTTTGGCTTTGCTTTGCTTTCACTCTGCGCCTGCATATTGCATTTATTTACATAGGCCTGGCTGACTGCTGCCTGCCTGGCTGACTTTTGATTTAAAGCTCTTAGGTCCTAACTCAATTCCCTTTCGACTGCGCAGCTCTCATACCACCAGGTGGTGTGTGTGTGTGTGTGTGGCCGTGTAAAGGTGTGCATTGCTCCTTTATATCTATTTGCACATGCATTTACGTGCTCTGCCCACTTTGTGCTGTGCAAATAGGCACAGCGCTTGCAGCTGTCAGCCTGCAACATAATCCGTGACCATCGTCTCCAGTTTGATATTACCTTAGTTGAAGTTGAGATTATGTGGGTTGCGGAAAAGTGGCCACAAGAGCCAACAATTTATGCAACAGTCCCAAGAGTTAAAGCTGCAACCCCTTTCACTTACGATGATAGGCCCCAATATCTGAATATGGTATACACAATATCATTAGATGACAGAAAATACTATAATATTTATCTTTATATTTATATATAGTATTTGCAGCCAGAAACTTATTATATTCATCTTTATTATTTTTTATTATTTATGACAAAAATGTTGTCTTATGACATTGAAGTTTATGTTCATAGAAATAAGCAGAGTTTGTGAGGATTTATTTACCATATCGTGGAATAAAATGATTAAAGAATGTATTCTTATATGTGGACAGTTTCATTAATAAGTATTTGATCTGTTAATTTAAGTTAGTAGAATATAGAGACTTCTGAAATGAGACTTGAATTGAATGGAATTCTTAAGCGCTGGCCACTCACTGATTGCCCCCATGACTCGGAAATAAAAAGCCTCGTCAACGATTTTGACCACATTTCTGAGTGACAGAGCGACAGATGGACAGGGGACAGGGGGAATGGGTCTTCTATAGATTGCACTATTCTGTGCTCTTTGCTTTATCACTTTTTGCGGCTCTCCAATTTCGAACGGCAATCAGGAGTGCAGCCATGGAAAATGTTTTCACACTCGGCTGTATGGCACTGGTGGAAATATTTTGTTGGTAAACACGATGACCCCAAAATAAACAAGAAGAATAAGAAGAAGCGGAGGACGAGGAAGAAGTGGAAGATGCGGGCAGGGCAAGAAAGGCATTCGTGCGTGCCGAAGAAGACGTCATAATAATGCCCGAGCTGCAGCTGCATCTGCAGGAGGCTCGTAATCAGAGCCTAGAAATATGCAATGCGAAAAATCAACACAGCAAAAAGGAGACGGCAAAAAGACGACCATGGCGAGGCGACCTCAATTACCCTCGTTTTGCAATGCGAAAGGGCTTGTAGCTAAAAATTAGTACATATTTACAGGCGTTGGCATGAAAATTTGTCACCTAGCCACCACAGCCAGAGCCAGAGCCAGAGCCAGAGCCAGAGTCAGAGCCAGGCCAGAGTCAGAGCAATGTGAATGCCACTGAGCAAATATGTGTGTATGTGTGCGTGTGTGTGTGTGTGTGTGTGTGCATGAAATTGAGCCTACAGATATGCAACGAATGCAGGTTGTTGCTATTGTAATCGACACTTGGGCGGCGCCCATCGAGGCAAACAGTTGCCGCAGCTCAACGCTGCGACTGCGCGCTCTTCGGGGTGGCTGGTTGCCTCCAGCACGGCTTCAGTGCATTTGTAGGGGCAACAGTGCAGCCCGATTCTCGGCTGCCTGGAAATATGCAAGGCTCTGATTGGTCAGCGCGCCTCGTGCTCATAAAGCTTGCAGCAACGCGGCTGATTGGTCGAGCCCGGCTTAAGGGCAACTTCCAGTGCGCAAGCGCCGGCAGAGAGAGCGAGAGCGAGAGAGCCCCAGGGACCTGCTCAGCAAATAGTAAGAGCTGCTCTGCATTACACTAGACTTTATTTATCCCTTTTTACGCTGTCTGGCTGGCTGATTGTCTCTGTCCCTATATATGTATGTGTGTGCTTATATAAAGCTGTCTGTGTGTGTTCCGGAGAGCGATTAAAGTTAAGCGCGTGGTGAAAAACTGTTGGAGAATCCTTCCCAGCTTAAGTGGTGGTGGTTCTGTTTATATTTTTACAACCGTATGTATTTCGATACTAATTGCATTGGAATGCAATCGAACTGTTGTTTGTGAAGGTCTGATTTATGAAGCATCTACTATCCTGATTTACCAACTCAGTAAAGTTCAAATACATTGATTATATTCTAAATATATTTAATGGATTTTCGCATTACAATTATTTTTGCATTCATTATTTTTTATTTTTCTTTAGTTTAATTTTTTTTATTCGCAATTCGATTTACCTAAGCCTTTATTTTCATAGCCGTGCTTCAACCCCTAAAAGTTCTCTTAGATTTTTCTGTCTCGCTCTCTCTAAATTTTTACTCTTTAAGAGATGCTACGCAAAAGTCTACACAGACCAAATTTCAATTCGGAGCATCGCACATTAGCTCAACAGCTTTTATACACAGCGAGAAACGCTTGGAACTTGACTAAATCACGTCTCCTTTAGTGAGCCAACAGCTCTTATGCTCCAGTTAGCATCGCATTGCATCATGTTTACTCAAGTTTATTATTATGCCTACTCCAACTATTACGGAAATAAATATTTGCACTTGCTAGAAATATGTTTCAGTGCACTCTGTGCGGCAAATCCGGAGCTTTTGAGCGAAATGCTGATAGGTTACTGGGATTCTGTAGAGTTTGCTTTGGGGATGTTTGCACTTGTTGCCGTTACTGGTATCGTAGAGGAGAGCTTGAGTTGCGGCGAATTCAGCCAGGCAACATGTTCGAGCTGGGCTCCTCAATAAACTGTTAAACCGAAGAGACGAAATAATTCAAAAATTTTGAAACTTGACATTAAATAATAGAAAAACTCAAGTCAAATAAATGTATAAAAATGCTTGCAAGTTTTAATATTATATATTATGAAATTTTTTTTTTTTTTAATTTATTTATTTATTTGCAATCTGTTTTTATAAAAATAAGAAAATTGTTTAAATTACTATACTAACTAACCGGATGGTTTAAGCTCCAGTGAGCTTAATCCATATATTTACATATGTACATATTTACAGAAAACCTATTTTATTTATAGTCTATTTGGGAGATCCAGGACATGGAATCTTATTAGGCGTCGTGGACTGTCATTTGAGTTCTCTAGAAGTCCCAGTGCTAAGGCGTTGCCGTGACCATGTTACCTTTTTTTTTTATATATCTTTTTGTGCCCGCCTTCACTTCGTCTTTGACAAGAGGGAGCTTATTATGAAAAATAAATACTGAATTACAATGAACTGAGCTGGGAAGTTGTTCCTTTGAGTTGATACATGTTGCACGTTGTGTGGATGCAACACATCTTCATTATTGGTCCAGGCCACGTCGGCTGGTTGCAGTCGTCGTTGGCTCGTCGTTATTTGCCGAGATTTGCACTTGGCCAAAAGGCAGTAAGAAATAGCGCGTAGTTGTTGTTGCTTCAAAAAGCTGGCTGGTTGCTGGCAACAAAAGCCGTTATCTGGCGGCCCCTACGACTTCGCCGTCGTCCATTTGCCGGTTCGTTGTGGCGCGTCGTGTGCCGACATTTCCTTTTCGTCATCCTGTCGGCCGTATCGCCTCGTGTCCTCGTGCATTTGGTAGGTTTCGTGCTCGTTGCACATTCGCCACATTCGATGCCAAAGCAGCAGATTTTTTCGGAATGCGTTAAGGATCAGTTTTGCGCGAAATACGGTTACGAAAGGTTGCTGACGACAAAGAGCCGGCGTCTGAGCAAACATTCCTCTGTCTTTCTTTGTGTTTCTGCCCTTTGTGTGTGAGTGTGTGTCCGTGTAGTGGGGAACTTCAACGCGAGATAGTGCAAATGTTTGGCGACCGCATCGAAATGTAAATTAACGCCTCCGAGTAAACTGAGAACTGACCTGAGCCAAGGTTCCTCATACTGTAACTGACCTAGGGCACGTCGAACACTTTTATGCCAGAGCCTGAAGCTCATGTAAACCTAAACTATAGAAGAGACTATTGCATATCTTTGGTACGAAAAGTTTTTAAAAAAAATATAATTTTTGACAATTACATCACTTTCGAGCTTATGAGACTGAGGAATCAGCGCTCATCTACAATAAACAAACTTAAAACTGAAACAAATAAGATAATACTACACACATTAGTTAAACTAGTGCGTACTTATGTATAAATAAATACGCACAATATATACATATATATATACACATATATATGCACATATGTATATGTATAGACATGTATATGCCTGTATATATATACAGCTATATGCCTGTATATACAGCTATTCCTATAAGATATCATATCATTTGTGTGTCAAGGAAATTATTTTTAGAGAGAATCTAAGCTGTTCTTGAACTATTTCGTCAAATAGTGTCGAAATTTTCTGAATCGCTCGCTTAACTAATTATGGTTGTGAAAATATACGAGAAGTGTCGGTGCGGAATACTTGAATGATATTTCAACTTTACATCTTAACTATAATATACATATAGAAGCATCTATATTTCCCAGCAAGTCTGTAGATCCTCATTCGCTCTCAAGTCAGTGAATCCGAATGTATTCCATTGTTTTATAAGCTAATAAAAACATTTTCATATCAATATTCAATACTATAAACTAATGGAATTTCGATTAAGATTAGAAGTGTTTGAAGTTAGGGTGTATTATCTACGCGAAAGTGTAAATGACGAGTCTATGTAATATCGCGTAAGCCTCCTCAGTCGGAAATTGTTTACAAAAGTGAAATTATGATTATTTACATTTAGTTTAAATATCGCATCATATATTACATTAAGAGTGCGCTAACGGTAAGCATTTCTATATATCAAAATATGTTATATCATATGATCATAGCTCTCATGCTCCCATATGCCAAATAGAATATCCCTAACATTTTAGTGATATTATTGTGATACATTTTATTTATTTATTTATTTATTTATTTTTATTTTATAAAGACATTGACAAAACTGGTGTCAACTTAAATGTAAACAATATAAATATTTATATAATTATAATGCCTAAAATAACATAAATTATCAATAATACCACCAACTCGGTGGGGGTACTTTATTTGCCAGTACGGCCAGCTATGCCCCAATTCACAGCCGTTTTAGTCAGTGATATTATAGAAGCTATACAAGATAGAGAGTATTTGTATAGGTTTAGGTATATAATATTTTGAGGTTTCAATAAATTAATATGGGCAATATAAAATAAATAATATTTAATATAAATAATATAATATTATTTAATATAAATATTTAAAATAATGTGAATTTAAATGGAATGGAATGGATCACATAGTACATCATAGCATATTTTGAATTTTTTCTTTTCTCAGCTCTTAAATTTTTATTTTTTTTATATTTTTGTTACTTGTGCAAGTTTAAAGTTCAATCATTTCTTTTTAGTTTAACTAAAATTTATCTACAAATTGAAAACTATATTCTCAAGATTTCACTCTCATGTCATATTCAAATGTACTTCAAAAAGCTTCAAACAATTTAAACAGCAACATTTTCGCGACTCCAGTAGCTTTGTTGTGCTATTATTGATTTGCCGTTCGTCTCTTGACACTTCAGTTTCAATTAAAATTTGACAGAATTGCCTTTGGCCCACAATTGAAACGTCAGCAGATGAGCCGTCTGAGCTGCTTCAAAGCAAAATGTCAACATCAGCAATGCAGGAGCCGACTGCAGCTAGATGCAGTAAGTGATTTTTCCACTGCAGCCCAAATCGACGCCAGATGAAGAGCGCTGCATGAATGGGCGAACGGCCCAAGTGTGCTCGAGTTCGATTCGCACTAAATGACATGCATTTTCAATTGCCGCAAACTTTGCTGAGTCATTAAGTCAATTGATGAGCCTGCAGTCGTTGATTAAAGTATCTTAACCAATGCAGGCACTTTGAAGTGCAGCTCTGCTCGATATGCTGCCATTAATCGGGTCCGTAAAGACAATGCTCCGTGGCTGAATGCAACAAAGAAGCTCTGGCAGCACAGTCTGAGTACATAATCAAAACATTGCATTAAAAACCAACGGCTCGCAGAGAGACAGGAGACGAGAGACAAGATCCAGTTTATAAAGCAAACAAGTCCGACACAACAGAATGTTGACAAAAAGCGTAAAAATACGAACAGCTCAATGCTATGCAAAATGAAAAGTCCCACAACATGCAACAACACAAAACACAACAACAACAACAACAACAACAGCGGGCAGCAGCAAAATGATTGAAAAAAATTCCGCCTGCCCATACAAATAAATATGCAGTCAAAGGCAATCAAGCCATGTCGCTTCGCTCCTCAGTCTGGCCGCAGTTGTCGATATTTGATTTGAAAAACATTTCAGAAAATACAAAAACAAAAAACAGCAAAATTGCAACGAAAATGAATTTGCTTTTTTCGATTTGGAATTGTCGCAACATTGCCATAGGCATCCTCGCAAATAAATAACGCCAGCAGAGGCCCAGCAATTACCATTCGCATAGACATTTTGAGCCATTGAAAGGATACTTTGTTTTAATACCCTGCAGCCCTCACTTGAGGGGTAAATTCACTGCTTATCAAATAAATAAAAAAAATATACATTTCAAATTAAAAGTGAAAAAATATATTAAAGAACGTAAAATATTCAATGATTTTTGTAATCTACCTCAAAAATGTATTTCAAATATTTTTAAAAGTATATATATAAATGTGTAATATGTATAAAAATATTTCAATACTAGTGTAGGGTATATGTCCTGGCAGGATAGATCAACGAAATAGTTTGGCGGCTCGTAAGTTGATATTTTAATTTGAAGCCAAAATTTAGTTTTATATGTTTTCTGTTTGTTTTGAATATACTTCACTTGACGCTCGAAATACAGACCAATTTTTACAATTAGAGGTCTGGGCTTGGATGGAATTCCTGTCGATATATAGTATATGTATATACTTTTTAAGAATTTCGTTGTCGTATGAAGAATAAACATAAACAATCTATTTTTCGTTTCATAAAAAAATTTTAAATACAGTTGTAAATTTAAGTTGTTTTTGACTTTTCACAAATGATTTATTGATTTTAAAACTCAAAAGCCTTTCCTAAATAAATAAAAACTGTGTACTATATTTGATTCTGAAGTGGATTTAATTATTGATTTAAAAGTATATTAATTCGAGTATATGTGGGTACCAAAGACTGAATTATTTTTAAAATAGACAAATGTTATACACTTATATAATTGAAGAAAAACATACAAATGTTTTTTAAATAAGTTCAACAATATTATGGACATTGCCTGAACTTAAACGATTCTGAAAGGGCCCGTGTTCTGATTTCGTATTTTGAATTTGGTTGCTTACCGCCATTTCATATTTATTAGAAATAAAATATTATCAAAACAGTCTTTAAAAAGACCTGATTTTTATTATATTATTTTATTGATTATACTTCAAATTTAAATAATAGATTTATAAAATTAAGAGAGTTTTCAGAGGAGAGGTACAACTATACTAACTGTTTGTTTGTTTTTGTCTAACTCACTCTGCTGCCTAGATATTGTAAATATCGACAGATTGTATTTATACTCCATAAAGTGATTATAACATATTGGATCAAAGCGATATACAGATATACAATTCGTATAGTCTATTATTTTGACGTCTTCATAAGGTATTTAGATATTTTGTATAAACAGAAAGTTCTATATGCTTGATGAGGATTGAAAAAACAATAAATTCCACAGTTTCACAGCTGGACTTCTAAATCACAGCTAGTGGCTTATTCTTAGCATCGATGAAGTTACGATTATAGAAGTTTTAGCTTCTTCTGCAGATGGACCCATAATTTATGCGTAACATCCCCAACTATGCTTACGTTTAATGAGTAAGTTTACTCCTTGCTCAACTCCAAAAGATTATTTTATAACTTTTTCCATGATATGAACGTCAGCTTTATAAGTTAAGTGTTTGTACACTCTTTATTTAGTAAATCTTAACATATTATTTTTATCAACTACATTCACCAATTATCCAACTATTGGTCAGTCACATAAAGAACATTCTTAAACCCAATAATTTTAAGTTGGATGAATTTAAACAGACAAAAAAAAAAGCAGACAGTGCGGTTCAGTTCTGGGCGGAAATCGTGTAAGCTTTTGCAGCCATATAAGTTTAATGAGCCGCAATTAATCGTGCATGACAACATAATAAAAACGTTTACGAAAAATTATATCCTGTGCTCCTTCTTAACAGTTACAGCTGCGGCTGGCATCTCAATTCGTTTAGCTGTGTCTGGCTGGGACTGCGAAAATTGCAGTAAATGCGCATTAGGTTTAAACATGTGGGATTTATGTGGAATACCTTGGATTTCAATATTTCACATTTGTGTGCGAGAGGTTTGTGATCGGTAAATTTGTTTAATTTGTCAATTTTGCAATTGGAATTGCGTTTCCTAATTAACAATTTAAATAAATCGCGCAGCGTTTGTAACGTTCATTGAATGCAATTTAATTGGAAATTTAATTGCTTTTGTGGTCGAAATGTGCTGCGAGTGCCACCTTCACTCATAGACCGCTCCCCTTCCCTCCTCCCTCCTCCCCCTTCGTCTTTCGTCCTTCGTCCCTTGCTGTTCACCTGAACATTCACCTGGACCAGGGACATTTTTTATTGTCTTTTTTATTGCTGTCATGCATTCATATTTGTGGAGCTTTTAATTTAGACGTGTCGTCCATTGAAATTTGCCACTGGTTGCTGTCTCGCTTGGCTTTGTTGTTTTAATTATTTGCGGTTATATTTATTTAAATATTTACCAATTCAATTAGGGTTTCCATTTTCATTCTGTTCGGGCTGGGCCGGGTTGTTCTGGTCAGGTTGCGTAATTCACTATTGGCGACACTTTTGATAGCTTTAATTGACTTTGCCACTTGCCATCGAGCGGTTTTGCAACAGTTTTAAAGCGACGATTCCATTGACGTATGATTTCAATTAATATAATGTCATATCTAACAAATCGTATCTGCAGACATCGCTGAGGATCTAAAGACGAGTCGAGACGCGACCAGCCAGGCAATAAGTTAACTGAAAGCCCCACAGACGAAAAAGTTTTTTTGTTTCTTTCTTTCTTTCTTTTTTTTTGTAACTTCTTCTGCTTCATCTTTTTTCCTTTTTTTTTTGCCCACATGCAGCTTCTTTTGGCTGGCTGCGTGCCAATTATAAAAGTGATTTTGCTGTAAGCTACACGTCCCAAGCAGACATAAGACCCACACATACGCGCACACCCACACACTCACACACATACACCCACACACACTTCCGTCAACGGGAAGTCATAAGACGTATGAACTTGTCGCCGGTCTGAAGCCAAAGCTAAAGCCACGTCAGCGGCAAAGTCGACTGACGTTTTCTCAGTTTGCGCTGGGCCAAGAAATGCGATAAATTGAATGACTGACGACGCCGTAAATACTTTTTAGACATGTCCCGGTGGCCGGGAGAAGCTCCTCAGGACTGTCGCACGAGTCGCCTGGATCAATTTCCACATGCAGCAGACAAATTGCGCGTGGTTAGATTTTTCTTTCATAGTTGTCATTCATTGACAAGGTGCGAATACGTATGCGACTGTACGCGGGCCCCAGCTGAATGCGACTGGCGCGTTGCAAAGCAACTTTGCTAAAGTCGTGACAGGGTTAAGCGATGCCCAGCACTCAAATTGATTTTCAAACTCACTGAACTGTCAGAAAACAAACAAATTTCTAATCTGCCCGCTAACGGCGTGTCGACCCAGTTGTTGCCATTGAAATATTTATTAGAGTTGTGCTTAAGAGCAAGGAATTTAGATAGGTTTTCAAGAGCTTAGAAGAGTTTTACACGGAAGAACAGCAAGACCTAAGTACAGCTATAATGAGGATGAGACAGAGCGACACAGAGGGGTCGAGCTCGTGTTTAAGTTATATACTTTCCTTAGTCTTAGCAGTATGAAATGTGAGCGGTACGTTTGAGTCCCTGATCATTGCAAAGAATATTTTCTTATGTAGCATCATTTGATATCATCATTGATATCATCATCATAATTTTCGAGCTGGGATTACTGAATAGGTTCTCTTGACTCTCTTTTCTGATTAATGATTTCTGATTAATATTTTGGCTTATATATTTTAAAAATAATATTACAACAAATACTTAATTATTAAAATAAATCCTACAATTATGTAGACTGCGTACATTGAAAATATAAAGAATTGTTGAGTCGTTTGACAATCTATCTGTCCATGAGTCTGTCTGACCTTCTATTTATATTCTGTCCGTCTATGAAATCTTATGTTTACGCAAATCTATGTAGCACATATTAGATCTAGAGACTAAACATTCAATAATCGACAATTTTATTATTGCAATAAAATCTAATCTCGAAATTTTGCATTCAGTTTCATTCAAATCGTATATAATTTTTTTGTCTTTTTATTTTACTTTAAGAGGAGTCTCACTCTTCCCACTAGCATACCGATGCGGAGGCGATCTTTGATCCGAAGAGAAATGAGATGGCGCAGTTGCAGACGGTTCTTATAATTTCATTTATTAATTTATTATTTATTTATTTATAATTATTTTAGTTTCTGAATGGGGGTCTTTAATTTACTACCTAAAGTGCATGGGGCTATGTATGTTTAGAGTAGAGGCCCGTAGACCTTTAAGCGGTTGAGGACCATGAATGACTGTATAGCAAAAATGTGAAAGAATTGACATCATAAGTTATATTATATTATAATTAAGAGTGTAGCTTTTTATGAATACAATTATTTCTGTCGAATATCGACAGATTATTTTTTAGTCGAAAGCCATTTAAAGTGCTTAATTTTAAAGCGTCAGAAAATCTGAACGTGTATAAGCATAACTTCTGTTTCATGTATGTATGGATAGACGGAAGGTATGATATATAAACTCAGATCGATCGGGGTTCAGAGTATCTCTTAGTCGATCAGGCCCAAATGGTGCATTCTCAATTGATATCTTGACATTGAGTCTTGGTAAGTCTTAAAGTTTTTTAAAAAAATATTATGGTAGTTCAATAATTGGTTCATTTAACTGCATTTTATTTTATTTATTTCCAATGTTACACTGTATTGTAAATGGTAAATGAGATGATGTAATATAGGTTAACTACCTTTTCTACTAAAATACTACCTCATAGGCATTAACATTGGGGAATTTGAAAGAAAATTGAAAGTTTTTGCATTTGTGTAAAGCTGGAAGATATTATCACTTCTATGCCCGAGTCCTCCTTGGCCATTTGCATCATGGCAACTATTTTCAACGAACTTTCAGTTGCGCAACTCTCTCGCGTTGCAGCCCAAGCTGCAGACTCATTGAAATGCATGAAACTTACTCGAGCGTTGCTTTTGTTTGCCAAAAGTCTCGTTTTATAATTTTTGCGCAAATTGCGGCTTTTCGGCGAGAGACGCAACAATAACGCGGGCTGGCAACATCAACAGATTTGAAACGCCAAGCGTTTGGCAACTAATAAAAACCGAGCGCGTTGCATATGTGTAAAAATTTACACCACGTCCAGAGGGGTAGAGGGATGGAGGGGCTGACGAGGGGCGTGAAGTGCTGGGTGGGGCGTAGCTGCGGAGTCTGGACCAGCCCAAAGCCCAGAGCCCAGAGCGCCAATTCGTTAGCCAGACACGGACCAGAGGCGTGTACGGCGTACGGGTGGACGGTGGCCATTTTGTTGCCAACTCGACATATTTCAATCACGTAAATTTATTACGTAAACATTTGCTTTGCTTTTTGCACACAATTATGACGACCAACTGCAGTCCAACCGTGCGAGAGGAGGGCCGTCATTTGCTATCCGACTGCAGCAGCACAATTTCCAATTTTAATCTTTTTACAGCCGCCCCCGTCCACGCCCCCGCCGGCTGGGCCTGCCTTCGCCTGGGCTCATCGCTGCGAGCTGCCAAGCCGCCTTTTACTCTCCCGTAATATTCATAATGGATTTACCAATATGGTGAACAATTTTTATTAATGCAGCCGACCCAGCCGGAGCGGGGGCCCAGGGTGTTAGTGAATGGTCAGATATTTTTCTGCTGGCTTCTTTTCTCTGCCATGTCCATCAGCTGCGGCAGCAGCAGCAACAGCAGCGGGCGGTGGCATCTGTGTGCGCAAAATGGTTGGAATGTTGAAAAGTGTGTGATTGTGTGTGTCAGTCTCTGTATTTGTGTGTGTGTGTGGGTGTGCATACATATGTAGCAGACGTATATGTGTCCTTTCTGACCGTTTGGCCCAGCGGGTCAAATGGGCCTTTGGCTTTTTGATCTTTAAATGTTTGCACAACGCTTTGATGTTCATCCTCTGCCCTGCAATCTGCAGCTGCTTTTGATTTTTTCCACTTCTCCTATTGCTAACTTTTTTGCAGCGTTCAATTTGTAGCGTAATGGGTGTTCCTTGTAAATGCAATAGAGAGAAGGAGGAACATGCTAATAGAATTTACAGTTGTTCTTGATTACTCGCTACATTAATGCATTTCTAATAGAGTGCGTAGCTATTAATATAGTGGAGGACGAATCGAGACTGTTGTAATATTTAATTAAGCTTTGGCTATTAAGCAGCGCATCTAACTGGTTAGTCGTCATTCCATCAAAGGTAAAAACTCAAACTAAACGCGTAATGCAAAACATTGCTCATTGAGCTCAATAAAATGTAGATTTCATACTTTATGAAAATGTATGCCACTAACAGAAAGGATACTCGGTTGACATCAAAAAAATATATTTTCCTAATTGGGATAGATCATAAAGTTGATTTAGCCCAACAGCCGGACTCAGTGGTAAATATGTGGTTCTTGAACGTTATATGAGCTATCACCCCGTATCAGGCTTCCTTAAGTTTTAATGATCAACCTCTTGCATATGTAATTTGGATATACAAGATATTGATATTATATTATAATATTATTAGGACGTGTGAGAGCTTATTCTACTCAGTTAGGCTAGACGAAAGACTTTTGACTTGTTCTTCATTGTTTATATATATGCATTGAAGATAAATAAAGTCATCGCAGCTTGAAGCCGATGCGAAATGAAGCCATGTTGACATAGTCAACGTCTAAGTCGAGCTGGGTGTCTGCTAGTCGGGCAGACTCAGCCAAGTAAAGTAAGCAATATGCACGCCATTAGCAATCAAAATTTAAACATTGAATAATGATCAATGGCTGGTGGTAAATTTTGCCGCTGGTAACTGATAAGACAACCGGTGAGGACTCCGCGGACTCGGCAGCTATTTCAGTGGCTGCCTTTGAAATTAAGTGGATTTTGCGCTCGTTGACGGGCAAACTTCATAATAATCGTGTTGAGGCAGAGACGACGGCGATAACGCGGTAATAAGTCAACCGTGACGCGGATGGCGAAAACCTGAAAAAAGAAAAACACCTGGCCGCAGTGGCTGCGTTATCCATAGCCTTGACAGGGGTTGGCGGCACCTGTAGACAGCGCGCTGAAAGTTTTGCCAACGTCTTAAAGTAAAATAGGAAATTGAGAGATTGACTCTCATGAATTGAAATATTTCCTGTCTCATCAAATTTGCATAATTATTTTGTCCGCTTAAAGAATTTAATTAGAATGTGAACCGACTCGAGGTGCGTAAATGGGCGAATTAAAGTTTAACTCTGGCGAATTTAACTACAGGCGAAAAACAGCCGTTGCATGAGGCCGAAGTTGGCGTGGAGCTGTTGCTAACTCAGCTCTTAGTCCCGCACGAAAGTTGGAGTCGAAGCCAAGACTTGGAGTCGGAGGCGGAGTTGCAGCTGGATTCGGAGGCGGAGTTGGAGTCAAAAGCGTCGGCGTAGCCGGCAAGCCATATGAACATACAAAATATTCCCTACAAAGGAGTTGATTACACAAAGGAAAATTACGACGAATCATTTCCGCTGCTTGGCTGCTTACACGACCAGCGACTGCTCTCCAACCGCCCAGCAGCGCGGGACTGCTTGGGCGTGGCAGTTGGTAAACGGCTGCAGAAACAAAGCGTTCCATGCGCGACGGCGTTAGCAAAAATCACAAGAGATATGCCAGAAAAAGGGCAGCCCATATTTCTTTTTCTTTTTCTGTTTTTTTTTTTATATTTCATTTTTTTTTTTTGTGCTCAGCTCCAAATTACTAACGAGCAACAAACGACACGGGCATTGCTTACTTTTAGGCGTTGCACATGCTAGTCGAGACGCTGCCAGCTATTCTTAAAGTCGACGTGTGACACGCCAAGTGTTAAGCGACGTACTAAATACTGTCCATTGCTATTAAAGTAATCTAACGGTGTCAACAGACGAGCAACTAGAAGGAATTTTAGATCCAGAGCACGTGGAATTCAGAGCCATAGCTGTCCACCATTTCAATTCAGAGCTTAAGATATATGAATATTACTTTCTTTATTCTCAAAGAGGTGTAGAGATGTTTATTTAATATATCATAAAGACATTTAACTTTTGGAAATATTTTTCACAGATGCTTGAATTTACCATTTAATGACAGGGAGGACTTTTATCCATACGTTCTGATTTGATAACTTTGCTGGACCCAGCTATATGTGGTTTTTTCATACCTTCAACCCATTGAAAACGGGAAATCAGTGTATAATGGTTTTGTTAAATTTATGTAACAGACAAAAAGGGGCGCGGCAAACCCCACATAGTATATATATTCTTGATCAAGGCATCGAGCTGGTCGATTTAACACTTTCTGTCCGTCCGTCTATTTGTCTGTATTTTTGAACGAGTCGATTTCAGAAACTAGACGAGCTAGAGTCTTGAAAATTTTTTTGTAGGTCGGCGTATAGTATGCGCAGGTTAAGTTTGTTTAATAAATTTGATAACTATTTTTGTTGTAATGTTATCGATTTTAAAGATAATCGGATAGAAGTTTTAAAATGATGTCTCCTATAACCTTATAGTGAGAGTGGCCAAATTTTCCAAATGGATTCAAGTAAATTTTATGAAATTTTGATTTTTGTTATATTTTGGATACCGGCTCGAAATTATACTAAGCCCCCCTTTGATCATTTGCAAATACAGCCATGCACATGAGTTGGTACTTTGTAATCTGTAAGAAATCTTGAATCAAAAGCTAAAAGTTTTTTCAAATTCCGTGTAGTTTTAGTGACGAACAGCGTGTACACACATACACATTTAATCATATGCGCGCATTTATGTATAGAATCACAAATGTGATTGATATGTGTTTGCATTTTCTGCCGCTTCTTTAGTTTTGTTTTTATACCCTGAGCCCATTGAAATGGGAAATCAGGGTATAATGGTTTTGTTGAATGTATGTAACAGGCAGAAGGAGGCGTGTCAGACCCCACAAAGTATATATATTCTTGATCAGCGCGACAAGACGTGTCGATATAGCCCTGTCCGTCTGTCCATCCGTACGTCCGTGTGAACGCTGAGATATTTTTAAGTACGCAACGTAGAGACTTGTAATTTTACATGAATAATCGGTAATACCATACGCTGCACAAGTTTATAAAATTTTTCCGATAGCTCATTCCATTTCGATTTTATGAGCATTTATCGATAATTTTAATGTGTTTTCAAGACGTGGTTTGTACATCGTTTGAGCTAGAGACTTCAAATTTTATGTGTAGTTGTGTGTAATGTATACGGAGATTACGTAATCTTTAGATTTTGGATGCCACGCCCCATTTTCCCCAAATAGCCCCCTATTTATAAAAAGCGCAAATCAAATACTAGAGACTTGTGCTTTGGCAAATACACACATATGAATGCCATTAATAAGTTGTGAAAGTTTGATTAACACAAACAAGTTATTCAACAACGCGGTCTTCTGCGTGCATGCATAAGTGTGTGTTATGTGTTGTTTGTATGCATGCATAAAAAAAAGCGTAGTATGATTTGATATTTGGCTCTTCACAGGGCTCAGGGTATCTCCTAGTCGAGCAGTCTCGTTAGAGCACACTTATTCAAAGATGGCGCACTTGTAGTAAATTAAAAACGCAGATTAGATGGGTCTCAAGGGATCTCTTAGTCCGTCATTCCGGATTACAGCGTTCTTACTTGTTATGCATCGATTTCTACTTTTGTATTCTATAAGATATTAATATTTAAATTATTTAATTGTAGTTTGTTATCAAAATGAAATACTATAGTAATAATATATATAAGTATTCCTTTTTTGTTATTTATTTATTTATTTATTTATTTATTTTTTTTTTTTTTTTTGGACTATATAAATTTTATTAAGGGTTTAACTTTAAAAAGAAACTTTAAAACTGTATGATAAATTGACATAGATAATTTTTTTTTAAAGTGTATGTGTGTGAGCAATGTTATAATGAGAGTTATGAGATATGAGAGTAAACTGATGTGAGTTAGCTGAATGAATGATTATGAAATGAGAACGTGCATTTTGGGTGAGTACGTGGAATTCGAAATGGAAATATTTCTTAAATATCCTTTAATTTATCTTTACGATTTCGATTAATTTCACAAGTTTTTGAAAACAATTCTTTGATCCAGCTATATCGTGGCCTTAATCTTGGGGCTAGGGAAAGCTGCCAGACAACTTTTGGTCGCATAAATTACAATTAATTAAAATTCTTTTTCGCTTCAAGGATCAAATATATAGAAAAAGAAAAAATTTGCGAGCACACGCCAAAAAACAGACAGCACACACAACTTTGGCGGCGCTCATAAATTGTTAGCGTCAGGACATTAGCATACTTCGAAGCAGCGCAAGGAAAGAACGCGGCGCGACGCGGACTTGTAAACGTCAACGATCGTCTAATGTTTCCATGCGTCATAAATTTCATTGAAAAGCGCTTCCGTTGCGCCACTTTGTGGCCAGGCAGGCGGGCCATTCGGGTCGGTCTAGCAGGTCCACAAGTAGCGCTGCTTCCACCTGGCTGCTGCCACTGTGCTGCCTTTATCGTGGCTCCGTTACCGTTGCCTTTACCTGTTACAAAATGCATAAGGGAAATGAATTGCTTTACGGCCACCGCAGTCGACGGGATACGCTTAAGAAATGTGCAACTGTAAATCAACACCATATACACACCCACACCAACACACACACACACACATACACACATATATAGAGAGAGAAATAGTTGCGGGGCGGCCATTTTGTAGGCGTTTATAAGCTGTCGAAAGTAGTTAAGCGTTTTTCATAATTTATTTATGGACGATGTTGAATCACATTTAAGCATGTTTCATTTTAAGTGCGCAGTTTATGGCCCGGGCGGCCATAAAGAGGTATTAAGTAGTTGTATTAGTTGCCTGTGGGTGTGTGCGCGCGTGTGTGGGGGACGAGTGCCTGGCATACTTTGGCGCCTCTTGCTTATATGCAAATTGGGGTTCAAGTGTTTAATGCTAGGTCAGAGAGATAATGCCTCACAGCTGAGTTTCAGGACTCGGCTTCTGCCACAAAAGTTTTACCGCTGGGCGCTCTGGGTGCCCGCCTCTTAATTGCCACAATGGCAAACTTCATTTACAATTAGAGCCATGTACTTCATCCCGAAGCACTTACTCACTCATTGGTAAACATTTATCCACAACTTCGGTTACTAACACGATTATAACATTTAGTGAAATAAAACTTGGCGCACAACTATGGCAGAGTGCAGCGTGAGGGCGGAGCACTCGCTCCATACCTAACGACCACCAATTGAAGTTGTTAATGAAATAATTTCTTATAACGGACGCAACTTTTCGGGTGTGCTGACTGCAAGCCAAACTGGAAGAAAGTGAAACTCGGCAATTCAGTTCATTTAGTTTCTGCGGCTGCGGCTGATTATTTGACATAGATTTTACTTACCTGCAGCCGGAGCGAAGGCAAGCCAGGTATTCCGAATGGCCACTTCTCGAGTTTCCCCATTCATAAGACGAGAGTTGCAGGCGTCTGCGAGTGGGCGAGTGGGCGAGGGGTGCCAGAGTGCTTTGTGCCTGACTTCAATTATGCGAAACTCGTTTTGTTTGGCTTTGGCCAGCAAAAAGTCTAAACAAATTCTCTGTCTGGCTGGTTCGTCCCTCGGTCCTCTGAGTTGCACTTAACTTGTGTTTTATTGCCTCGCCGCCAGCCCGTCAGTCCATTCGCACTCATCAAAGGGGCGACCAAGTCGCTCACCCACCCACACCCACACTCACAGTCACACTCACTCTCTTCTGAGTCGGCCCATTGTGCGCTTTGTTTAATGTTATGTAAACTTTTGCCTAGCTTGGCTACTTTTTGCCCGTCTTCGTTGCTTTGTGCACTTCTTGGCCCTGGCCGCACTTCAACTTGTGTTCTATCTATTCAGCCATTCATTTTGGCCGTGTTTTGTTCATTGTTCAGTGCTGTTCTCGGCGAGTAGTTAAAGCTGATTAAAGAGCTCTTCCAGATTGAGGCATACAGTACGCAGTAGTTAGGCTCTACCAACTTTCATGTCACGATTTATCCGAGCTCCTCGTCAAATTCTGCTACGCTGACAAATTTCGCGGTCTGCTAACTTCTCAGCTTACTCATGATTGATGACTTTTCAATATAGAGACAGTGATTTTTATGCGGCAGCAGCCATAACGTGCGCCCAAATGTAAATAAACTGTCTGCATGTGTGTGTGCGTGTGTGTGTGGGGAGCACACACATTCGCGTCGCCTCCCGTTTGGAAATCAACTTAAGCACTCAATTGTGGATTACATGCGTTTTATTTATGATTTTCCACGCGGGTATTACAAAATATTTTTCCATGGTTTCAATTTATTTCCAGTTGCTGCTCTTCTTCTTCTTCTTTTTCTTGTTATTGTTGTTGTTATTGTTGTTGTATCAGCAGTGGAGTTTATTTGCAGAGTGTTGGCTTTCGATTGTGGCTTTTGCTTTTTTGCTGTCCAATTTCTGGCTTGACAATTTTTAGTATAATTTCCGCCTCAACTTTGCGCTCTCAAACTTTTCTATGTTCAACTTTTTGCCCAACTGGCAACATTTAATTGCTCAGAAAAATACTTTCAAAAAATATAAAAATAAGTAAAGTAGAAAGAGTATAAAAAAAAGGGCAAAATATTGTGAACAGTTGTATTTTATTGTGTTGCTTAAAGTATCCTCCCATAAACTGCAGTTTGAGGGTCTGCTGAACACTTCAACAATTTGCAGTATTTAAAATTTTATTGTCCTCGAGTTGAAGCTGAAAAGTTTTGGTCATCTATTACGGGCACACGGGCAGAGGCAAGTGCAGAGTTGACGACAATTGAGAGAAAATTCAATTTTTACCAAAAATTATATATCAAATAAAATTGATAAATTGCAAATCAATAAATTTATTAGATTTCATAGTCAAGAAATAGAACATATTAATGAGAAGCCCTGAATTAATTACCCGATGAATCAAATTAAAAATATTTTTATCTATATATAAAGATGTTCATGCATTCAAAATAGAATGAACTAGCAAATAAATGCAAGCATATGTATTTATATTTTTGAGAGAATATTATATAATTATCAGGTTCATATCGAATTATGATGCGTCTAATCATACCAGCAGTATGTAAATACTCTCTAAAATAAATGAATATTATATTTGGAGATAATAATGGTTTGAGTCCTGACTATGGTAAACTAAAAAAAAAATGTAATTACTCAAATAACTCTCCGACATATACAAAACTTACTTATATCATGTTCATACGACAGACGAACAAACCCACAACAATATGAGAATTAAAGCTTAAGTGCTTATAGGTTGATCCTATTCTAATTATCCTGGTCTCTCTATGTCTCCATTCCATAGTGTTTCTTTATTTTTCTTGCATTACCTTTAACTAGGTAAAAGTTATGCTTTAAGTAGACAGTAAGTATATTTGCATGGGCTGCATAAACCAGTAAAGAAGCAAATATTTGGGGTAGAGCATAAGAGAAAAACATTTGCGTTCTGTTTGCCCTGCTTTTGACACAAATTTGAACCGCTCGCAAAAAAGCTGAGCGCTTAAAGTGCATTAAATCTCGCTGCATATAGTTGCATAGTTGGTGCCACTCCCACTTTTATTTGGATTTTTATGCCAGCTCGTGCTGGGCTGCCAATTGCTGATTCCTGCTTGGTTTGGCCCGAGGCGTGCCGTGACGGGGCGTGGCAGGGCATGGCGTGTTTTGCTAGATGTTTGCCTGCTGCACTTAATGTAATTAATTTTAATTAAAATCCAACATAATGAAGCGCTCCGAACTGCCGCGAAAACAGAAAAAATTGCCACCGTAATGAGCAAGGCGCCCGAACAGAATCTTTTTTTCGCTGCATAGATATTCGCGCCTGGAGATGCAGCGAAAAAGAAAGAAGAAGAGTGTAGCATGCTTTTTAGCGCGCCCGTCCATGGATTAAGCGCAAATAGAAGGCACAGACGAACCACAGCCGCAGTGAGTGTGTGTGTGGGTATGTATGTGTGTGTATGTGAAAGTGTGTTTCCGTGTTTGTTTAGCTGCTGGCCCGTAAATTTACGTTACAACTAGGATGAAGCGTTTGGTAAACATTTTAAAGTTGGCATTTAAATTATGTTGCCGATGTGGCCGACGCTCAGATGCTGCGCCAGAGTAGGGCCAGCTGAAGGGGAAGATGCTGAAAGGGCACATCATGTGTGTGTGTAAAATGTGGGGAGTGTGTGTTTCAGTTTCAAGTGCAACAAACAAGAGGCTTTCGCTATGGCGAGTACATTTGCTAGTAATTGAAACATTCTCTGCTGACAAATATTTAAGTTGAGATTTTCTATCAGAAAATTCAGAAAAGATCGCAAAATATATGTATAATCGCTATAATATATAATACACAGATGTTGGCATAGCTATAAGTTTGTTCTCAAATTGCAAAGAATATATCCTCTATTCATATTGAATCTGGGTACTCAGACAATACTGTTTACCATAACTTGTAAGACGTATCACATATCATGGTCGTTTCCTTATAGCCAGCTCATGTACCTTAAGGATTGCCTTAAAGACGGTTTACAAATTTAACAATATTTAGAAAAAATAATTCATCATCTTCATATATGAGCTCAGAGTCTCATTAAGGTGATAAAACTCGTCACGGTTTTTCGAATTATATATGAAGTCATATGCTATACGCAAGAGATTCTTGCCATTATCAGAAGCCGTTTTACTTCTAGGCGGGACAAAGCGCAACAAATCCTTTTCACTTTTTACACAATTTACGACGGGGCAAACTGATTACGACTGCACGAGCAGAACTCACGGCAGACAGACAATAGACCATACTTACATGTGTGCACACACACACACTCACCTTTACAAATCACATCACATACTCTGCGCTGGCTGCCTGGGCAAGGCTTCGCATGCCCCCTTTCTATACAGGAGTATTGACAATACGCGCTACACAGAAGAACTCTGACAGGAGGCTCTTTCTTTTTGGCTGCCTTCACTGCCTCCGCTGCCTCAGCTGCCTCTGCTGCCTTTTAGCCGGCAGCTGTGTTGCACTTTTTGTGCAGCCATTTGCGCTATAAACAAATAAAGTGTTCCTGCAGCTCAGGTTCATTTTTTTGTGAGCCTCCTGCTCAGACGTTGCATTTGAGCCTCCCCTTCCTGCCACCCCGCCCGGTTCATGCGCTGCTGCACAAAGTAAAGTCGGCATTTGTCTGGATCCTCTTTGCCCGCCACCAAATATACCACAAATGCGAAAGCTCTCGACTCGGCCATGAATAGAAAAATACAGCACGTATTTGTGCAAATTTAAACAGAGCAGGCAGCACACAATTTAATATGGAGCTGTCCCTAACTCAAATCGCTAATCATCGGGCTCAGTCGCAGCCAATGGCTAAGCAAATAAGCAGCCAAAACCTTAGAACAAACAAACTCGAAGCCAAGCGCTGATTATGCCAATAAGGATAATGCTGCCAATGCGATTTTGCCAAATGTCAACAGAAACACACAATTTTCCAAAAGCTGAGCATCATTTTTGCAGCACTCACACCCACAGAGAGAGAGAGCGAGAGAGAGAGAGAGAGAGAGAAAGAGCGAGCAGGACTCGACGGAAACTCCAACACAGACTTCGCCTAATCACATGCAAAACGTCGGACCGGAACGAGTGGGGGCATGGAAACACCAAACGTCAGCTGAAACTGACAGTGGCGCAGTGTCAACCGGCTGCAGTTTTTGCGGCGCTCGACAAAAGTCAAGAGCCTGGAGGACAAGGGCAGCTCTGTGGCGGTGGCAGCATAACATTAATTAAGTTTGTAACGACAAATGCCAACACGACAGAGACGTAAACACACACACACACTCACACATATTGGCATACTTACACATAAATCAGGCAAAACGCACACAAATGCACAGCGAGAGCTCAAAGGATGTTTTGGAGCATGACAAGTGGTGACAAAGGGGCGGCGGAAGGAGGCAGTGGGCAACGGCAATGGCAGCGCTGGCTGCTTGAATGCCATGACAACGTTAATTTTATAAACTCTTCAGCATTTGGGATCCGAAATTCTACAGAATTCTGCGTGCAAGTGAGGCTACAGCTATCCGGCTGCCTAGCCTTTGTGTGCGCGTTATGAAGTTGCCCCAACTTTGGACTCATTAACTACCAACTTAATGCTAGTGTCTTACATGAAGTTTCCAGTATTCTTAGGTGAGATTCTGGTTATTTAAGCAAAAGTAAAGGCGTCTTCAAGCAAGTTTAACTCACGTAAATATCGCTGTACCAATTGCTCTTAATTTGAAGATGTTATAATACAATATATAACATTATAACATTCCTATCCGCTACTCATACAGTAGTATTCATTCTAAGGACAGTTAGTTTGTACGTATTACCCCCCTCATTGTAAATGGGAACTGATCGCGAGAGGCAGATATATTTTAGTGTTGACTAGCATCCCTCTCAAACAAATTATAAAATACTGCTCTGACACTGATATAAATATCAATAAAATGTTCTTTCCCAATAATAACAAGTAACAGTGCTACAGTCGAGTATTTTATGCATACATACAAACAACAGTTGTGCTCAGCTACATATGTACGCACGCATAACTATGCGCTCTTCTAACTGTGCGCTTGACGCAGCGACTGCACTGCAATGTGGACATTACTATGGGAACTTAATTGTTGAATAATATTTTTATTTAGAGATGGACTATCTAAGTCAAACTTTCACAACTTCTTATTGACATTAATATGTGTGTATTGGCCAAAGTCCGTAGGGAGCATGGTGTCCAAAATCTAAAGATCACATAATCTCCTTATCTTACATGCCACTACACAGAAAATTGTAAATCTATAGCTCAAACGATATACATTCCATGCTTTACATACGAAATCAAATTGTCGATAAATGCCAATAAAAACTAAATGGAATGAGTTATCGAAAAAAACGATAAATTCGTACTACGTACGATATACACGAGTATACATGTACAATTTCAAGTCTCTAGCTTTCGTACTTTCGAAGATCTCTGCGTTCACACAGACGGTTGGATGAGCAGTTAGACACTTTCATATCGACTCGTCATGTCGCGCTGATCAAATATACATATATGTATATACTTTATGGGCTGCGGTACACCTCCTTCTGCCTGTCACATACTTATCGAGATTAGAGATATAACCTAGACTAGAGCTTGTTGAAAATGTCATCTTTAGCAATGCGATATGTATCGATAAGTACGTGTACCATATCTATGTCATAGGTACCATATCTAAGTTAGTCACAAATAAACCATTGTTGTGAAAGCACACATGCGCGGTTTTTTATCTTTCAATTTAAATATAACTTCCGTCCATTTTGGGTAGAAAAAGGTTTTCTATCCAACAAAGGTTATGGGCCCAGGCGCGGATGATTAATTGAAATATAAAGTGTTTGTTTTTAGTTACGAACTATTAACACCGGTGTGACTCAGAAACTAATTGATAATAGCTATGAGCGGAATTTATCAAATAGAAAAGTTGGACGAAGGCAATTATGAAACCTGGCGCGTTGAAATGCGGAGTGTGTTGGTGCACCAGGAGCTGTGGAGTGTAGCATCAGGTGGATTGCTACCAACGGATACTCCTGAGAACGTGAATTGGCAGGCCAAAGTTGAGAAGGCGCTGTCAGTGATCACGTTAAGGGTGAAACCTTCACAATTGGGCTATTTGAAGGATTGCAAGACGTCGTCCGAGGCATGGAATCAGCTAAGAGATGTCCATCAGCCGAGTGGACCAACACGTAAGGTTCAGCTCTACAAGAAATTGCTTTTCAAGCGCATATAGCAAGGGCAAAGCATTTCGAGTTATATAAATGAATTCGTTGGAATTCTGGATAGCCTCGGGACAGTAGGAATTGAGCTATGCGACGAATTGCGCACAATTATTTTGCTGTCGAGTCTTCCAGAAAGTTACGAAAATTTCGTTTTCGCCATAGAGACGCGCGACAGTCTGCCGCCCTTCAACGCTCTGTGCATCAAAGTGAGGGAAGAGAGCCAGCGGAGGGAGAACGCAGAAGAAAAGAACGAATGCGTAAAAGCATTTTGTGCAACACATAAGCCAGCCGCGCAGAGAGCGAAAAAGCAGGGAAACAAAAATCTGATATGTTTCAAGTGTGGCGAGCGCGGGCATATGAAGGCTGAGTGTAAGAAAGAGAGCGCTAATGAGAAAAAGGCGAATAGAAGAGAGAACAAGCAGTGCAGTTTTTTAAATGCGTTGAGCGCAGATCATTTGAAAAAGAGTATGTGGTGTTTGGATAGTGGCGCAACAAGCAATATGTGTTGTGATAAAAAGTTATTCACAAAGTTTGTTAAACACACAGAAATGATTAGTCTGGCTGACTCTGGTTTCCTGAAAGCAGAAGGAAAAGGAGAAGTAGAGCTGGAGACAGAATTATGCACGTTGCTGCTAAAAGATGTTCTCTATGTGCCGAAAATGAGCGGAAACTTTTTCTCAGTGAGCAGCGCTGTGAAACATAATTGCTTTGTAACTTTTGGGCAAGAGTATGCAAAAGTAATGCAAAAAGGTTTTTGCATGGTAAAAGCAAACAAGGTTGAAGACTTGTATATATTTCAAGGAAAGAAAAATAGCTGCTATGCTGCAGCTAAGGCAGATGGTGTGCTGTGGCATAAACGGTATGGCCATTTGAATGTCAACAGCTTGAAAGACCTGATCAAGAAGGGAATGGTGCATGGTATTGAAAACATGGTTTTCAAGGAGAACATGAATTGTAAAATTTGCATGCTAAGCAAAATTCATGTGCAGCCATTTCCTGACGCAACTGCCAATAGAGCGCGAGGTATATTGGAGTTGGTTCATGATGATGTGTGCGGGCCTTTTAGCACACAGTCTTTGGCTGGATCGAGGTATTTCTTAACCTTTATTGACGACAAGTCAAGGCGGATCTTCGTATATTTCCTTCGGAGGAAGGATGAAGTCTTCAAGAAGTTCGTCGAGTTCAAAACGTTAGTTGAACGTCAAACAGGAAAGTGTCTCAAATGTATCCGGAGCGACAATGGAGGTGAATTCGTCAATAAGCCGTTTGACGAATACCTGAAGAGTCAAGGGATCAAGAGGCAGCTGACAGTAGCATACACTCCTCAGCAAGATGGCGTGGCTGAGAGGGCAAACCGCACTCTGGTGGAGATGTCAAGGTGTATGTTGCTGCAATCAGGATTGGGCGAATCTTTGTGGGCTGAAGCAGTCAACGCAGCCGTATATGTACGGAATCGATCGCCAACCAGTGCCTTAGGCAGTATGACGCCTATGGAAGCGTGGACTGGTAAGAAACCTTTTGTTGGCCATCTAAAAGTTTTTGGTTCAATTGCAGTAGCTTTGGACAATGGTCCAAGGAAGAGCAAACTACAAGCAAAGGGTAAAGAATACCGCATGATTGGGTATTCGGTAGCAAGCAAAGGCTATCGTTTGTACGACCCAGTATCTCGTCAGGTGATTGAGAGGCGAGATGTTCTTTTCAATGAGGACGGAGATGACAACTATTCATCTGTAACTGAGCTGCCAACATCTAAAGTTACCATGCAGCCTGGTAACGAGAGTGATGGCTCTGGCAGCAGCGATCGGGACAGCAGCGAGGGACGCAGAAGTGATCGGGACAGCAGCGTTGGAGGCAGCAGCGATCGGGATAGCAGCGTTAGAGGCAGCAGCGATCGGGACAGCAGCGTTGGAGGCAGCAGCGAGAGACGCAGCAGCGAGAGACGCAGCAGCGAGAGACGCAGAAGCGAGAGGCGCAGCAGCAAGGGACGCAGCAGCAACGGAGGTAGCAAGAACAAAGGAAGCGAGGACGCAACTGTGAAAGTTGAGCATGACACAGTTCCCCGCATTGGTCCAGGCAGACCAAGGCTGATTCGAACTGGCAAGCTAGGCCGGCCTCGAAAGCAGCACAACGTTCTTGGGGCTCTGGTTGCTACCAACGTGAAGGTGCCATCATCCTATGAGGAAACGTTGAGGAGTGTTCATGCATCAGATTGGTGTGATGCGATGAAACGGGAATATGACGCACTAATGGCGAACCAGACATGCAGCGGGCTGTAGGATGCAAATGGGTATACAGTCTGCAACGTGACAAAGATGAAAATGTTGAACGATTCAAGGCACGATTGGTGGCAAAAGGTTGCTCCCATCGGTATGGCATTAACTGAGCGCGCAGGAGTTGGCCAGGAATCCGGTTCATCATTCCCGGACTAAGCATATTGATATAAGATATCATTTTGTTCGTCAAGTAGTAGACGAAGGTCAAATTGACTTAAAGTATGCTTGTACAACAGACATGATTGCAGATATCATGACTAAGAATCTTTGTAAGAACAAGCATGTTAAATTTACTGAAATGTTAAGTTTAAAATGAATTATGTTAATTTGAATTTGTAACCATGTTCGCATTGAGGAAGGGTGTTGAAAATGTCATCTTTAGCAATGCGATATGTATCGATAAGTACGTGTATCATATCTATGTCATAGGTACCATATCTAAGTTAGTCACAAATAAACCATTGTTATGAAAGCACACATGCGCGGTTTTTTATCTTTCAATTTAAATATAACTTCCGTCCATTTTGGGTAGAAAAAGGTTTTCTATCCAACAGAGCTTGATAACAATAAAATTACACAGTAATTATACAAAATTTGTAATCATTTTATCAATTCATTAATTTGATTTTCACATATTAAAATTCTGCTACCCTTTACTCCTAACCATGTATTAGTGATTTTACGCAGCTTAATCTAAACAGAAATGAATATAATTAATGTTTGGCATCTATTGAATATGTGGGGGAAGAAAAAGGTTTAGGGCGTTACTACCACATATGAAGCTTGTGCGGATTTTGAAATAGTTTAAGTTAAGTACGTGGCCTCTGAGTTTTCTCTTTGCTACAGAGACGTGTGTTGCGAGGATGAGATCCAGATGCTAACGAAATATATTTCAAATTACTTTTTTTACTTCCAAAGATATTTAAGTAATGTAAATATTCTTTTCATACAGTTATGTTTATAAAAAAAAAATCGTTTGTTTTAAATGAGAAATCGAATATTATTTTGTATGTACTTAGCATTTTTAAATTGAATCTATCATCTAAAGATTGAAGGTAAATGTACGGATGTTTAATTTGTTTTCAGAATTCTTCATAGATTAAAATTAAGTTTCATCCAGTTAAAGTGATTTTGCGTTGACTTCTAACAATAATTTAAATTAAACTACATAATCAATTTTACTTAATGAGCTATTTTTAAAACGAGTTTATTACTAAGCTAGCTGGCTTTATGCGCACCTCTTGCCGGATTCAATTTATTGAAAATGTTGCAGGTTGCAATTAACAAAGATAACGCCGGTAAAACTTGAACTTGTTTGCATGACGCAGCTTCGTCCTTCGCTTACATCAATTTCAGAAAGTCCAACTTGATGCGGGCTTCGCTTTGAAAATATTTTCCTGCAAATAAAAGTTAAATAAAATTAAAAATACTTTCTGCTAGCTAAAAGACATTGGTCCTAGAACATTTGGAACATTTAGATATACAGTAGCGAGCAAAAGTAAGTAGATGTTCACAAAATTGACTTTTGTTGATCATAAAAAACAAACTATACAAGCAAATCAGAATTTTATTTTTTGTCTATATATATCAATATCTAGAATCTCTGTCAAGTATTTCAGTATATACTATCGGAATCTGTTAGTTATCATCGTTAAACTATTTATCTTTCCAGATCTTGGTTTAAACAAAACTCAGCTTCTATTGCGCATTGAACATTCTTGAAATCATGAGCTATCAGAAGGGTAAGTAGAAAATTATATACCTGTGAGCCTGTGTGTGACATCAGGCAAATTACGCAGCTCGATTCAGTGGGTCCGAGTTGCCTATAAAGCAACCTTTGCAAATCATACAAATCAGTTGCCATTTAGCAAATCCCATCGAAGTAAACATCGAATGCATAGCGAATCAAAAATAAGTTTGCCCCAAACAATTTATAAAAGTCTGACACATTTGCTATCCATTTATATGGCATGCTCGGTTTATCTTTCGCTTCTCTCTTTCGCTTTCCGACTGTGTGCTCTGTGTTCTTTGCAATACAATTTACAGTAAATCAAGTAGAAATGAAATTTACGCGGGTCATTCTCAAACAATTTGCTAGCGCATTAGCCAACAAAAGATAAAAATGCGTTGAAGCATTAAGGCAAGACTCGCCCAGCAGACATAATGTCGGACGACCTGCACTGTTGTCCATCCGACGGCTTTTGGAAGTGGACTGGCTCTGAATACTTACATATATAGAGTAATACAGTAATGGACCGATTGACAGCCGAGCAAGCGGAGTTTTGGGGCTTGGGGCACGGCCCTTGCCTCATATGAACTTTGGCCTAATGAGCTTTCATGAATCTGCGATTCGTTGATGCGGTCCATTGAGCTGGCGTGCTTGTTAGGGCTTTTAGGCTGCCAACTAGTTTCGAATATAATTGCAGTTACACGTATCCAAAATGGCGGACCCAGTGGCTTAGACCGCGGCTTTCGCTGCGCCGCGCCACGCCGTTCAATTAACTTGTGCGACAATCCAATCAAAAGTGTATTAAAGGCCCGTATACAGCCGGCCAACGAGGCTATTTGGCCAGGCGCTTGTCGATAACAACAATTACATAAATGTTTTTATGTCCATGCAGTGCGAGGGCGTCGCAGTAGTGGCGGCGCCTGTCCTGAAGGGCCTACGCCAACGACACTGCGCTTTAATGGCGCTGCCAGCTGCAGCTGCTGCATTCAAGGCGGTTTTTATGGCATCCATGGACAGGTTTAGCAATTAAAGCTGAAACTCAAATTAATAAGTATACGAGGTGCTTGTTGGCTGTATTCCTGCGACTTGTCATACAATGGACTATAACAGGAAGAGAGGAAGCTAGACGAAAGGAAATACAATTGAAACATTTGAAGAAACACTTTAGATTACTGTTTGGTTTGATGGAAGAGCAAAGTGAGTATATAATATAGAGGACAGCTGTAAAAGAGAATGCAAAACGACAAGAGAGTTGCAGTCAAATGCTGACAAGTTGACAAGCAATTGAAACTTTTGATTATAGACAATGGGCTATAGATAATATGACGTGAGAAGGAAAAGGAACTTGCGTCCATTCAGGCAATTAGTATTGGCTTTGTATTTATTTATTATCCCAAGTTTACAATAAATGCCAATCGTGTATCTAGAGATGAACGAGAATGATCATCACTGCTATAACATTAAGTGCTGCTCAGTACAATAGTACTTGTTATACTATACATCATTTTACAATTAAAATCATTTCATTATATCCCATCTGACTTAAAAGATAATATTATATATATAGAGGAAGCAAGACGAACGAAAATGCTGTAAGAATATCTAATGATTACGATATAATTCAAACGACTATAGAAACTTTTGATTATAGACTGTGGGTTATAGATGATATGATAGAGTAGTAGAGTAGGCATGCATTTGATGGTTACCAGTCCTTATAGCTACAAGCATGATTTCTACCAATAGCAATAATGTCAATCGCTTTCAGATTAAGCTACTCACTTGCCAGCCGAAGCTAATGCAATAAGTTGTGGAAACTTCGAGCAAGTCGTCTTGCTATCTAAATAATGCTAAATATAAATTAAGCCGCATAGAAAAACAATCATTACGGTTAGTGGGCGCACAGGCCAATTTCGATTAAAGAAACAAAAGTAAAACTAACTTTTACTTACCCATTCATAAAGAAACGGGACGGCGGGGCAGTGCGGAGCTGGAGTGGGCGTGGGCTAATATATGAAAGGTCTAGGCCGAATACGCACGTATGAGATTCCTTATTTACGATAAAGAGACACACAAAAAATATCAAAATGGCAAAAACAAGAAAAGAAATTGCACACAAATACCTCACCCCCGCCACATTACTATCAGCAGCCCCAGCCACACTTGGGAGCTAGTCAAGCAGAAAAAGGGCAACGGGGACACAAAACCAGCGACAGTAAAAAGGCCAAATATTGAATTGTGCGTAATTTACGATAAAAAGGGGAAAATTGGAAAAGTTTCTGCGCCCCCCCTCCGCACCGTACCGCACCGCCTCGAATGTGAGGGGCCTCCACAAGCATCTTTTGTCACTCGCTTATTTATGGAGTTCGTGTCGAGAGGGCAACGCACGTGTGGCCAGAAGCGGGAGGGAGTGCAGAGTTTTGGCTGCAAAAGAAAATATAAATTGTGATTGCCTGAATTTAGGAGTGCATAGGCATTCTGTGTGTGTGTGTGTGTGTGTGTGTGTGTGTGTGTGTGTGTGTGTGTGTATCTCCTAGCCAAGAGAGACATTCTTATTAAATATTACAAGTAGTCGAATAAATATAATGGGTGCGTAAGCCGTTGCTAGGGAGTTTTACATGCAAGGCATTAACCGAGATATTCCTTAAGCGACCATAAATACTAGGCTAGGGAATTCGATTATTCAATAGGCCTTAAGACAGTTAGATTCGAGAAACAGAGATGTGCGCTTAAGGTAATTAATTTTCAGACATTCAATCAGATGATTATTGGTATGGTAATATATATATTTTAAAAATAGTATCAAATGAATTGCAGAGAATAACACGCACTGACCGTAGTTGTATATACTCAGTAGTACTCAGTAGTAGTTGTACTCATTTGCACTCAGTTGTACTCAGAAGAAGAGATTTTGCTTTTGATGTTTCTCAACAAAGATAATGGTTTCGCGTCTATTAGCTTAACAGCCTAAGCAATCCAATATTATATATGTAATGAACAAATCATATAGTGTTTAAATAGACAATCTAAATAACTCAATTTATTATTTTTTATACATATATGTTAAATAATTATTTGCATTTAGAAGTTATATTGTTTTTATAAAAAAATATTATAATATACAATCAAAACTTGAACTATACTTTATTACATTTTTTTTTTAGTTTTAATTAAAATGTATTCAATAGTGTTTTTATTTTATATTATAGAAATTATTTTCATTTCATAATCATTCATTCATCTAGCTCATATCTTTATAACATTGACCACACATACACTTTTTATAACCTGAGCTCATTGAAAATGGGAAATCAGGGTATAATGGTTTTGTGAAAATGTATGTAACAGGTAGAAGGAGGCGTGCCACACCCCATAAAGTATATATATTCTTGATCAGCGCGACAAGACGAGTTGATATAGCCCTGTCCGTCCGTCCGTCCGTCCATCCGTCCGTCCGTCTGTCCGTCCGTGTGAACGCTGAGATATTTGTAAGTACGCAACGTAGAGACTTGAAATTTTACATGAATACTCGATAATACCATACGCTGCACAAGTTTATAAAATTTTTCCGATAACTCATTCCATTTCGATTTTATGAGCATTTATCGATAATTATAATGTGTTTTTAAGGCGTGGTTTGTACATCGTTTGAGCTAGAGACTTCAAATTTGCTGTATAGTTGCGTGTAATGAATACGGAGATAACGTTATCTTTAGATCTTGGATGCCACGCCCCATTCGCCCCCAATAGCCCCCTATTTGTTAAAAGCGCAAATCAAATACTAGAGACTTGTGCTTTGGCACATACAGACATATGAATGCCATTAATAAGTTGTGAAAGTTTGATGCACTTAGTCCATCGCTAAGAAAAGTTATTAAACAATTAAGTTTCCATAGTAATGCCCACATTGCAGCCGAAGCGCAGTCGCTGCGTCAACTGCGCAGTTGGCAGAGCGCGCGCTAATGCATGCGTATATATGGATCTGTGTATGTGTTGTTTGTATGTATGCATAAAAAAAACGTTGAATGATTTGATATTTGGCTCTTCACAGGGCTCAGGGTATCCCCTAGTCGAGCAGTCTCGACTAGAGCACTCTTACTTGTTTTAATTTTCTATGTCAATGTATCATACAGTTTTTTAAAGTTTCACACTGAAATTAAACCTTAATAAAAGTGTTATTTAGTCTTAAAAAAATGTATTAAGCAATTAATTTAATTTAATTTATTTTAATGTAAGAAGTTAATATTGATAAAATTACCTGAAAATTCATTGCAAGAACACACAAACATACACTCATTTATACTGTCTGTGTTTATTAATATGACTCATGTATATACAATAGTTACAATAACAGTTCAGTTAAAATATTTATTTCTTTTAAAATTTTTATTTATATCCATACTTTCTATAAATTTAACAATACGTCAGCATATTAATATCAAATCCAATTTATTTTTAAATAAATTCGAAATACAAAACAATTACTAAAATCTAAGATTTTCTGGTAAATCAGGATTTCCTCAAAATTTAGAAGCTATTCAATGCTTGCTTTCCCATGTCGACTGTTCCTATTGCAATCTCAATCTCAATTTTTCACACAGAAGATCACAGCAACGGCAGACAGATTAATATCGGAGAGCGACTTCATAAACGAATGTAAAAAATAGTCGCTTCAACACACGATTTAAACAAAATCACCGATTTCCCGTTTTCATTGAGTTCAGGGCATACAAAATTTTATTGCGAGTTTATTTAGCGCCAAATATGCGCTTGCTTTAATAGACTTAATGGGTTCTACAACTTTTTCAGTCATAATTTTCCATTATGGCTATAAGATATAAAAACTGAAGTTAAAAAATTAAATTTTTTCATTTATTGATTGTCTGATTTAGGACTGGCAGATACCCTGCGTTTCACCAGTATCAAATACTTAATAGCTTGTTAAGTTTATTTCTTTTATTTCTGAGTCCCTTGGAAATTGTTAGCTCAAATCAATATGACGTAGCCAGTCGTAGCGTCTCCCCTCTACTCATTACATACACACTTACAGCTCAAGCAATCCTTCGCCTCCCTTGCCCCTTGCGAGTGGGCATAGGGTATAACAGGCATGTATTAAAATGGTTGTTTCTGCTGCATACAAAATCAGTGTATGACAACGACCTCAACACGTCGCCTGGTAGCCCTATGCCTTGTCTGGCCACACTCAAACAAATGCCATGGGCCGCGGCGGCTGCAGACACACACACATGCACAGATGAGTGCGCGCGTGTGTGTGCGCCCAATTGTATGCAACGGCTTTTGTGTCAAATTTTTATGCCATGCATAGCACGCAAACGTATGCGAAATCGTAGACACAAAACTACAGACACTCTGCAACGGCAGCAGCAACAACAACAGGCTGCGTAGTAAATTGAAAGACCGAAGACAGAAGCGGGAGACATGCTCGGTGGAGGGCAGGGCACAGGAGAGTCGATGGAGGAACACAGTGATTCAATTAAATCAGTCCAATTGAAGCAACTGACAAAATGTGTGTGCGTGTGTGTTTGGGTGTGTGCGGAATATTTAAGCTGCCGGGCGGAGGCTCTGCAGCAGGACCTGTCCTGCAGGGCGTTGCCTGCCACTGGCGCAGGTGGTGTTTAAATTTCAGCTTAAAGTCCGACCCGGTCGTTAGCAACAACAACTTCATTATCGGGGCACCGGCTCCGGCCAAATGTTGCTCCGAAAAAGTTGTCGCTTGTCGCATTTTATACAAATAACTGCACATTATGTTTGCGCAACACTTGCGCAACATTTTTTAATGTCTCGACACTTTTTGCCACATGTTGAAATCAGCGAACCGGCCAACAACAGCAACAACAACATTGACAGCAACAACAACATTGACAGCAACAACAACAACAACACGTCCCATTGGCACTGACTTCTGTCGGCTATCGTATTAATATCCCAATTTATAGCAATTTATAAAAATATGAAACACGCCGATAGGCTTCAAAAACGCTGAGCGTTGGGGGCGCCAACAAACGTCTGAATGATGCAAATAACATTTAAATGCATACACACACACACACATATATATATATATATATATATATATATATATATATATATATATATATATATATATATATATGCATATATATATTTTTCTTTTTTTTCGTTTTTTTTATTTTCCGCTGTTTGGCCAGCGCCAGTTGGAGCTAACGAAGCCAATAGAGCCGCCATTGGGGAATCTGAGCGAAATCATTTAAATGCAGCTTCGCTTAAAGCGAGGCAGCTTTAAGCAATGCTGTTGAACAATAGATTTTAGATACGTAAAATGCAACAGAGGGTAGTCTGCATTCGCTCTTTAAACGGATGAAACAATTTATTAAAAAATTCAGAAGATAAGGAAAAGTATTTACGATTGAATGCTGGACAGTGAATGTGAAGTATTTGCTTTTATTTTGCAATTTCAGTGATTCAGTTCCACTGTGCACTGCCTTCTGCTGCTGGTGCGAGGCGAAAGTTTTTAACAGCGAGCATTTTCTGTGTGAAAATCACTCAAAATTGTGTTTAACTAAGCGTAAAAATTATAAGCAAATTAATTTGCAAAATCACAACAACAATAGTTAGTTGGGCGGCTCTAGCAAAACTTTTGTGAAACAATCAGCCGAGCAGCCCCGCTACGTCCTTGCCTGGGCCTGCCCAAACAACTGACGCGGCGTCTGCAAAGCCAGCCAAACGAAACGGAACAGCAACAGCAGGAGCAGGAGCAAGAGCCGTAGCAGGACGAAAACCAGGACCGACACAACGGCTCCAGAGAGGAGAGAACTGGGCTGAAAATATCCGACAATTTATCTGCATAAAAGCGCAGTGTGCAACTTTGATGTAGCCTTCACTGGATTGATGGGTGGGCCAAACTTTGCTGGCAATTAGTAAAAATTTAAAGGCTGACCTCGTGATTTATAAGGTTCTCCCATGTTAAAGCATTGAAGAAAATAGGTAACTATTATCGAGCCTTACAAGTTTTTCAACAGAGTTAGTCGTCTTAGAGGCTGAATATTGATGACATTTTATATATAAATGGATAATTATACATCGATGACCTTATAGCTACTTATCGCTAGTCATATATGGTTCTCTTCCTCTAAATTCCATTAGTCTACTATAAGAAAGATATGGCTTATCACGGCAGTTTCTGAAAAGAATCCTTTGAAAAAAAAAAATATATATATATATATATATATAGGCTGTAATATAATTCAAAGTAATCCTGAAATTGAAACGAAGGCGTTAGACTCTAGAAACAAGATATTGATTGGATGAAAGCCGAGAAATTACTTAGAAAAATGTGAAACCAAATTTTCAGAATTTATGGAGTATGACATATTAGATTTGTTTCTTAAGTTCCGTTTTCTAACCATCCTTTTGTAATATTTGTTTTATTCGTTAGATACGTACGTAATCCTTGCCTGAAAATAGAAACTGTGCCCAAAAGAATTGTATTCAAGAAAAAGTGGGCATTGATTGCTCAAATAAAAATATGCAGAAAGCCTTACCTTATATGAGACTTGATACAGTTGCAATTTCTACTTTAACATTCTACGCTCTATTAACAGATCTGTTCAGTCAGTCTTATTCAATCTAAAAGTTATTCCCGACTCAGCCAGTTAAAGCGCTCTCATTCCTTAAATAGTTTTGATTTAGATCCACAGACGTCATTGATCACCACCCCTATTGCTCCCCCTGCCTATGACAAGTACAATTAAAACCCAGGAACAATCAAATTTCGAGCCAGAAAATAAATAAGCCCTCACTGTCGAGGCGCCCGAGGACTGGCCACAAATCATTGCCATCATTAATTTGCATGCGCCACAAAAAGCGTGGAAAGTCACAGCCTGTTGAAAAGGGGCCAGTCGCAGCAGGAGGGTGGGGCTAATGAAGTCCCCGAAAGTTCCGGGTAGCAGTTTAATTGTTATGTTGGGAAAATGCTTTCAAAAATTTAACAAAAATTGCTTTCTGGATTGTTGTTTTTCAATTTTCGGAAAATAAATACGCAATCAGAAAACTTAAAGCGGTTCCTTGAGCGAGTCGCACATGTGCCAGTTAAATAGTCAATAATTTGCTGGCAGTTCTAGAGCCTGCAGCAGGCAAGCAATTTCGAATTTATGCCTCGACTCGGTGGCAAATCCAGGCAAGGAACGAGCGAGCTCCATTTGCATTTATAAACTGTTGCCAAGCCAAAATATCTGACAGGCCGGGAGCGGGGAGCTCGCGTCTTGATGACGTGAGCGACATTGTCTGGGCTTCATTATGGGCGCAAATAAATGCCTTTCATTTGGGTTATGTGGACCAGTGGACTTTTGGACTTTTAATGAGCTATTGACACAGCTCGCCGCAGGTGTGGAGAAGAGCAAGTCGGAGGAAGGAAAGGATCAGGAGGAGATATGGGAGTAACTAGCGGGGCTTAATCCTCGCAGATGTTGCAACAATGAGAATACAATTTTATATAGCTATTACCGCTGTCCCAATCATTGGGCCCAATTAATGGCTGATGACCAGCCAACTGCACATCAAAGCTGTTGCATTGCCACGGCAATCAGGCGCCAGCCTATTAGATCAGAGGCTGCAGGACTCTGTCAATCGGTAACAGGTTCATTTGTCTTAGTTAAGCCCTGCGACAAGCTCGTTCTCGCAACTTCCTGCGTCGAGTCACAGCAAATAAAACCACATGCTGTGTGGTACTTATCTTGACAGCAAACATTTACAAAAATACGGAGTCTTGGAGCGAGGGAAACACGTCTTTATCGCAGCCGAACACAATTTCCAATTTTCCCATTGGCGTGCTCGACTGGGCTGCCTGGGCGGCGGCGTTTGCCCCTTGCCCTCGAGGCGCATCTTTCTTTTTAAATACTCCAGAGGTAGATTAATCATTGGGTTGGATCGACTTCTACCTCCACCTAATAAGCTACCTGCCTCTGGAGCAACTTCTCCCAAATCCAATTATAATTGCGCTTATCAAAAATAAGTTTTCGATACTCGCTCCCTTTCTGGAGTTCGGCAGCCGGCGAAGCCCTCGTTGTCTCCACTTTGACACCGTCGCCGCCAATTTCGCCAATATGGCAATTTAATCCACACAATCAGTTTAAGGCATCACCATTTGTCTCGGGGGAGCGCCCCTAATGTGTGTGTGAGCACCTGGGCGTAGTGGCCCAGTGCTTTGAACGGAATTTCACTCCATCGCTGTCAATTAACTCAAGTTTAATTGAAGGTGAAATTGTGGAAAAGAAAACTTGATGTGGTCATGCGGCTCTGAGCTCTGTGATAGGCCGAGATACCGGCAATACACAGAGGAAGAACAGACACTGATGGATGAGAGCAGGTTGTGGCTGAGACGACGCGTCGTCAGCCTCTGTTGAGCTCTCACTCATCGAGCTGCAGCTTGTTGCATTTAAATCTGAAGAGCTCCAACCCCAAGTGTGATTGGAGTCACTATTACGCCTGAAACAGTTCAATGAGGGGCCCTGGTTTAATTATACTTGAAATATACATCCGGACTTGCGCCCAGCCGTAGATTGTAAAATAAATTGGGGGACTTCACTTTTCATTTCGTTTCGGGCATATAATAAATTTCTCTTAAAATTCATTTCATTAAACAATTTCCATGGGCCTGCGACATGGACACAAAAGCTGAAGGCCAGCCACGGAAATCTTTTGTTTATGCGGCTGTGCTCCGGTCCCGGTTGCGCCGCTGTCCACTCCCTACCTCCCACCGCCCTGCTCCTGTGCTCCACCAAATTAAGCTAGCTGACAATTTTCTCTCTAAACTGTATAACAACTTAATGAGCCTGCATAACTCCGGCCCAGCGCCGAGAGTGAAGCCAGCCCGCCGCTTTTTAAAGGCGAGGCAGGGCTGATAAAAAAGCTCGTAAACTTGTCCCGAAGGCACTGCTGACTGCTGACTGCGAGGATGCGTCGCAACAGTAAGTCCATTATTCAGTGTACTAGAAGCTGGCTGCAGGCCCCGCCGCCTCCTGCGCGGCCTAGGAGCCCTGCGTGTAAAAAATAATCAACTTTCCCAGGCAACTGTCACACGTTGCTCCAGCCTGGTGGCAAGTTTCGCGCAAACTTTCGAACTCGGCGTGGAGGCGCTTCCGTTTTTAGCAGGAGCAGTTGCCTCAGGCCATATTCGCTCGCATATGGCCATGTCCCGGCCGTGTAGCGACTATAGACTCGGCCATGCTCCCTTACAAATGACGCATTAATGAAGTGATTTCGCCCGCGTCTGGGGATTGAATTTTTGGATTTCTTTCTCTGTCCCGCTGTCTCGTTGTCCCACTGTCCCACTCCGTCGCTCATTAACTTCCGTTTGAGGGATTCCACTAAGCCAACCCCCACACTCCCCGTTTCCCGCTCTCCACTCAACACCCACTCCTAAGCCTCGGAGCTGTTTGTTGCTTTATGCAAATGCCATTCTTGTTGTTATTGCTTGCGCCGCTGCTGCTGCTGCTGCTGCTGCTGCTGCTGCGGCAGCTTCTGCTGTCGTTTTTGTTATTTCTGGTTTTATAGGAAAACACGTAAAGTAAACAAACTTTGGCGGACGCGAGTTTGCCGGCTCCCCGGCATGTTTGTACATATTTTAATTACGCGTTTCTGATTGGAGTAACATTTGAGCATCTGACGAAGGCGAGCTCAGAGAGCGTGGAGCGCGTGCAACGCGTCGACAGTTGCGCCCAGCTGTCGTCTGAGGCCCGCAATTTCGGGTTACCCAAAATTGACATTTGGATTGCCTCGAACAAGGGACTTTTCTTAAGCACACATTAATTATTATGATAGCTAAAAGTATTTTCCTCGCAATATTTTTTCGACTCAATCAGGACTGTGTCTGTGTTCCCGCATGGGGCTCTGGTTCGCTTGAGTCACCTCCTTCTGTAGTCGGATACTTGAGGACACGTGTTACCTAAAAATTAGCATTGATTAGGGACAAGTATGTAACGTATTATTGTGGAAGGCAGTAAACAACTTAATAAATAAATTTCTGGGCAATAAGAAAAACTCTCGATGAATTCATGCGAGCTGCAAATAAACGTAGAACAACAAATCCGAAAAAAAAAATGATACAGTCCTGCTTCGAAATTCATATTTTCTGGCAGCTGCAAAATGGGAATCACACTGGCAACATGTTGACTTGACAGACGAGAGTGAAATTTCCAGGCAATTGACACCCTTTTGCAATCTGGCGAAAGGCACTTCAAGTTGAAGTCAACCCTCGATGGGTTTATGGCTTATAAGGGCAATTTCAATAAATTTGAGGCCGCCCTCTCCGCCTACAGCATCTGGCTGTATGTATATAAGAATTTTTGCATAGCTCCAAATCAGATTATATATATATTTTTTTTTTTATTCGTTTGAGCAGGGTTAGGGTGGGTTTAATGTGCTGCCGTGGGCGAAGAAGAACACTGCAATCAATAAATCGATGTGAAAAGTCATTAACATAAATTACGGCAACAGACAATTAACAATCGACCTCCAATCATCATCAACAATTGGCATAATCCACTCAACGTCGGCGGGCCGCTGCGAAAATTGCCTCGTTTTAAATTGCAAATAAATTTTGATGGCATTAAATATTATAAAGCGCATGCATAAGCCCCGGCGTGCGGCGTAAAGGTATCAGCGCTGTTAATTGTGCGCTTAATTAAATTTCCATGCAGGTGTAATAAATGATTTTCGCCTCCGCTGTCTAATTAGATTTCCGTTTTTACGGCCCTCGCCCCCACTGACCGTTGACTGACATTGCTCGCATTGTGTCAAGCGCCTAAGGTCTCAATTATGTTCGCGCAGCTGAGCAATTCGACGATGACTGAATTACTGAATTACTGAAAGCTGGGTAGCCGATGAGTAGAGAGAAGTTTAATGTGGTGCACCGGAGCCCAAAAGAGTATTTATCACTTTGAATTTCACAGAACTGAATCTTCCTCCGTGTTCCTAATCCCAATTGTGCATCTTTCCCGGAAGGGGCAGCGCAGACTCGCCTTTTGGCTTTGCACCTTGACCAGGCTCCGCATTCCCGGTAGCAGCTGGAGCGCACGGAGCTGCAGGTGCAGGTGCCGGGCTGCCCTTAGGAGCAGGTCCGGCTACGGCGGCAGGCTTAGCGTCTTTGGCTTTGTCTTTGGCTTCAGCAGCCTTGGCCGCGGCTAGCTCCTTCTTCTTCTGCTCAATTAGGTCAATGGGCGGGTTTACCTGGCGCCGTGGATCCCTGAGGTAGTACTGGTTCCCAAACAGCCGCGTTGGAGGTCCATCGGGAACTGTGGGCGGCGTCTGGCTGCGTGCACTTACTGTCTCTGAGTACCGATTGTGAGTCACGTGCTTGCGACCCAGCAGAAAGTCGCGAACGAGCTTCAAAAATGGTGAGATTTGCCGATGATTGGGTGCCATTGGTCAAATGAAATGTTTTGGACAGCGCGAAAAAGCTAAGACTAAAATGTTATCAGAACGGAAAATGTTTTGTGTGGAAACGATTAAGTAGTGTTCAGATGTGACTTCGAAAACGAGGGCCTACTGTACGGCCTGCTAATGCGTCAAATACTCATGACGTTATCCCACTCTCGTCCTCCTCTCGCATTGCTCAATTCAATAAGCATCTATCGCATTTCACTGTCAATCAAATTGCGCAACAAATCTGTCGAACTGCGTCAATGAATCTTAATATTGCCGCAAACAACAGCAGTGGAACAGAAACGAAAAGGCGCGCTGCGGAAACTCAGCAGGAAGTGGGGATTGGGAGATGGCGACTTGAGTCGAATGAAGACGCGTAATGAAATATTCGCACTTGTGGAAGTCAGTGTGCAAATGTCCAATTGAAATTAATAAAAACACTTCAATTTCCGATGCCAATCAGAAGGAAAAAATGAAGAGCTCACGACAGCGATGCAGGCCGCTCCTGACAGCCGCACGCGTCGGGTTTTACTGTACTTAGTGCTCGCCCTCGCGCCGCCTAAGCTGTCACTTTGACAGCCCCCACGGCCGGCCGGATATCTGCAGGCCGAACGTGTGAGATGTTTATCAAATGAGCAAGATCCTTGGAACTCCGCTCACATTTCATCAGATAAGCAGCTTGTCGAGATTTACGAAATCGAGCTGATTATGTCTTTGTGATTGGCGCCGCCCGGGCAGGTCCTGGTCGCGTGTCAAAGGGTGGTCCAGCCCACGGCTGTCTGTTTACCTTTTGGATTTTCTACGGTCTGAATCTGTCCCACACAACACTTCCATGCTGGAGCTGCAGTTGTTCCGAGCGCTTATCTATTGGTATACAAGCGGCATTGGTTATGGGAAATGCATAAATCCGCTTGTCTCCTCTCAATTTGATTCTAATTTACGGCACACGTTGCGCTCACATCATTTGCGATAAGCCCGTGCTTCTAAATATCAGGTTTACAGCATTCTTAATAGCAGCGAAACAGTAATTGATTTCCATGAGAAAAAAGTGGTTTAAAGAACTATTTTACATGGGAAATAAAATTATATGTTATGGTAAGATGGCGAAAGAGTTGATGGTTTATATGAAAAATAAAAAAATCGATTTTCGCTTTTTGGATCGGACAAATTCAAACTCAAACATAAGACAAATTATAAAATACATTTTTCTTTTTTTTAACTTTATTAGGTAATTTGGAATCTTTAGAATGAATATAAAAAATAATACACTGAAAATAATATAATAAGCTGTAGATGAAAAATTAGGAAAAAGTTACACTATCTGATTCAATTAAAACAAAAATATGAGTAACAGTAACACACTGCTGCACAAAAGTTATACATATGATATAAAGGTATCGGAGGATGCTAGGTACTAATGCGCATGCTTAGCGATATCTGATTGCTTATGATTGGACTTTATTGGCTATCTATAAATTAATTAGTTGTAGTGTTGAGTTATTATAATAAGACGAATTTTCGACTTCTGTCCATAAACGGGTTGCTATGAAAATCAAAGCTGAACTAAATTTACAAATAAATGTTAGGGCTAACCTAGTACTTCCACGAAAAAAGTAGTTTTATGTCTTAGGTACAAGTTTATTCTTTACAAATCCGTCACTTAACTAAGTTAAAAGTTAGTTTATATGTTTCTGGGTGTTTTCATCTTCAATATCTCCCCATAGCCATATACGTAGTAATAATGATTTCAAAGTTAAGTCACAATTGTCCAGGAGGCGTGAACAGGCCTAAGAAAATATACAAAAGTTGCTGGAAAAAACTTGAGATATTATAATTTCAGAAGAAAATCAGTAACTCGGTAAAATGTAACCGATTTAGTAGCTATAAAGCGTACTCAATACGGTACAAGATTAAAACTAAAGTAAGTAAGTAAATAAGTATAATACGTTGCATATGTAAAAAGTTGTGAAGTAAGAGAAAAGTTGATTGATCAACAGAGTTATATCACATTTCAGTTCATTAAACAATATGACTTAAGTGTAACTAAAATCAATCCATAAAATGTTAACTTAAACTGGTTTTCATCCTACATAGATGATCTATAAAATTAACTATATGGTATATGTCTATGTGTTAATGTCTAAGTAGAAAATCGTCAGTAATTGACTTATACTCTAATTTTTAATTTTAATGCAATGCTCACAATAATTTTTTTTGTCACAAATTTAGTGTCATATCATTTACTTAGAACTTTACTTATACATAACACACTTACACCATTGAACATATACATAGAGAAAATAACGAATCCTTTTTATAAAATTAAAGATTTTCCTTATAAGTTTTACGACTGTACTTACCAGCAATTACACGCACATTCATTCCATCAGTTACTCAGATATGTTAAAATTATCACATCATTCTTATTATTTCACTTTAACCTCTACGCCAATTCCTTAATACTTACGTTTCATGACAATTATAAAATAAATCTAATTATAGTAATGTTTTATCACATCGAAAAGAATCCAATCTTTTTGGATCTTTCATTACATTTTGTGTTTTCCAACTTTCGAATGTACAAATAGTTGAAAAATAATAATATTCAACTAGACGCAGAGATCTCAGTTGAATAATAATTGGGACAACACACAGCTTATGTTCGATTGGGTTCTGGGCACAGTCCCATTAATTTCGAGAAATATACTGTACGTAGAAGGATAAGAAAGCATACTGATGTGCTTATAAGTATTAGGAAAGATATGTGAACATAGAATGCTGATTTGATAGTAGATAGTAGGTAGATTGTTATTCAATTTTCTTTGATGCTTCAAGGCATATTAAATTAAGGCAACAATGTGAATGTAAGAAATGAACCAATGCAACAATTATTAATGTTACATAATATATTTTTCATAAATCAAAACTTTAAATGCTCTGAAGGGCAGTGTGTCGATTGGTATAAACTGTTTTTGTTAGTATTTTGTGAAAAATGGCACGCACGAGTCGAAAACCCGTGGAGATGACATTCAATGCGCCGCTGTCGAGCTTTTCACGAAGGGGTGCATCGCTCGCAGGGTGGTGGCAACGGCGATAGCAGAAGCGGTGGCGATGGAGTTACGGTGGTGGGATGGGAGGGACTGTCACACATGCGGTTGACGTGTTCTCGTGTTCTGATTTAACTAATTGGCACATGTAGCAAAGGAAATCAATTCGGGAATTCGGTAATTCGAGCCGCCATCGAGCACGAGCAGGAACCGCGCTGTGGCTGCAAATTCAGGGCGCAATAAATCTATGAAAAGATCAAGCTATCCCCGGCTAGCTGTGTGCTCGAGTGTAATTCGATATGTCAACAGTGTCGGGAGGTTACTGCAAAATGTAAAGAAGCAAAGATACTTTGCGAAAAGTAAAAGGAAAAGTAGCGAAGGTCAACATCATCAAAATGTCTGGCTAAACTTGCGGGCAGGACAAACACAAACACACATGCTACATGCCACATGGCACATGGCACATGCCCCATGCCCCATGCCCGGCCTGTCTCTTGGTTCCTCTCGGCTGCTGGTCGCCGACGGCCAAGGAAGCTGCTCGCCTCGTCTTGTAGTGAAAATGATAATGTTAAAGTTTACAACTTAAGTCGTCAAAGTCAAACACACTCTGGGGAAATTACAAACACATTCGTGACAAGGCTGTGAGGCTGCCCCAGTACTTTTCGTCTGCTCTTGCCACTGCCACTGCCGCAGACTACCCGCTGCGGGGGAGGTCAAGAGCGTAGGGTGGCGACACGAACGAACTTTTGTCTTATGTGATGAAATGGACTCGCACTAAGTTTACCTGTTCTAGTCTTGAGCTGACTATCCGATGTTCTGTTTGTTGTTCAAGCTGTTGTTGTTGTTGCTGTTGTAATGCTCTTTTATGCTTTTACAGCGCTTCGGGGTGGTATTCGTGTATAGCTCGCCCCGACGCCACTTTTGGTGGCTTAACTTTGAGATACAACAACAGTGGGCCCCGCTTCTTCTGCCCGGCTATTAGCATAAATAAACGCTCTAAGTACGCCCCATAAAGGTGTAAATGCTTGATATTATTAGCCAAGCCAAGGCTGAGCGGAGCTTTGCGTCTGGCCGTCTGCAGGAGGAGAAACCGCCAACGGCCTGCTACGCGACGCGACGCCACGCGACGCGGGGCACTTTTGCTAGCGCTAAAATTTTATGCTGCGCCAACACATAAAATTTGCTCTCAAGTATTTCATAAAATTTTGTTGCGCATCCGAATAAGTTGCAATCCGGAATGGACTCGACTTTTGTTGTCTCATCAAATTAAATTGATGTTTAACGACACCAAAGTTTGGTTCTTTAAGTCAGCTGATGATAATGAAGCTTTAACTGCTCAAACACGATGAATGGATCACAGAGTGCATGAACTACAATCGATAACCTGTTACATACCTGTTCCAATTCATGCCCCTTCTTTCGACGGCAACGTCTCGACTGCTCTTACGGCTGCAGTATCCGGTTTTCTTCTTCGATTTCAGCTGGCAGGAGGCATAAGTAATACCCTCATTAAAATGCGCAAACGTTCTGTTTATGCACCAAAATTACGTTTGAGTTTCTCTCCATTGAAGTGGCGCTCTATTCATGCCGGGTGCTAAATGCACAGCCTTTATTCATTTCATGGCTACGTTTATTGTTTTCCAAGTCATTTTCGGCATCTTATCAACTTTACTCACAAAGGCAGCAGCTGCCTGGCGCCGCTCCCGCCGCTCCCGCAGCTACCGTCCCGCCTGCTCCTGCTCCTGCTGGTGCTGGTGCTGGCAATAAAAGAGTAACCATTGTTTCCGTTCGGCTGTCATTGATAATGGAGACACCCGGAACATTGTCTTTGGGGAACGCCTCCCTGCTGATGGTGGAACACTTCAGCTGGCTTCCGTGAAACGTGACTCTCTTATCAATTCGACATCCTTATTGTGAAGGAGCAGACGCCGCTCCTCGGGCTGCTGCCAGCTACAGGACGCTATCGCAACGGCAATTAAAATTTGTAGCTATTGGTAAATGGCGACTACAATGGGAGTTCCAATTCGATTTCGATTGCGCATCGTTTGCAAATCATTTCGCAATTGCCCAGAATTGGAATGGAACGGAACAAGCTTGGGGCAACTATTTCCTCTGCTCCCTTACTCTATATAGCTCCTCCTTCCGCTCCACTCCCCCTCCAATTACTCGGCCTCATTTTTCACAGTGACAGCGCAATGGGCGTTAATTGCGTGGGTTTGGTTAAGGTTGAGATAAGCGCGCGTGATTTTCCTACGAATTTGCACCTAACGGGCACGAACGCCCATCGGTTGGAGGGGTTGCTCAAATTTTGACTTGTTACCAGCTTGGCGGAATTCTTTTTCTTTTTTTTTATCTTCATCTTCAACAATTCAAATGAGTCTTGCCTCTGGGCGCGCCGCGCGTTCCGCGATAAGAGCACACAGGGCAGGAGGTCAAAGTATATTTTTTGAATTGGCAAAACGTGCTGCAAATGGCTTAATTACGTCTGAAGAGCCAACTTTGATCTTGACTTTTGTAAGGTAAAACTCAAGCCGATGTCTGGCTGAGCGGAAATTTGAGATATAACAGATTGATTTTGAAATGCGCAACAATTTCAATCTGCGCTCGCCTCAAACATTAAATGCGATTTCTTTAAGATTAATTTAACACATAAATATACATAGTAGATGGCTTACACTCTTTTAAAGTTATTTATCTCGGGATTCAACAAGGCGTCGTTCTCGTAATTTCCTCCTATGTGAATATACTGAAAGCAATTACACCAACATGGGATTGGTCTTTAAAATGGATTTTACATTATAATATAAATGTTTAGATTTCAAGACACAAAAGTATACTTGCCAAAGATTCTTATCGATCAATATAAAAAAGTTTGTTTATAAAATATTGTGGTTTGTTGTGTATCACAAACTTTTACTTAAATGTTTTAAATACACATTTTTCTGTTCATACATTAATTTTAATTTTATTTAATATTTGTTTTTACATAATAATTACAATAAGTTTAATTCTAATAAGTATTTTATGTGTCCAAGTTCCGTGGAATCGTAGCGAATATACGATAGTTTAAGAGATCGATAAAGCAGGAATATTTAAATATATGTCGCAGAATGGTTAAATTCTTATGGCGGTCTGACATTTTGACTTATAGTAACTTTGAGAGTGAAGCGAATTCCAACCGGCGCGTGCAATTGTCTCAACTCGACTGACTTCTTTGCTCACACCGGCTGGACTACACTTGGCAACAGCGCTATCGCGATGTCGCCTCACTCTAACTGTATTCTGGCGTGATACATCTTCTACGCTGTAATCAAATTCGCGACAGCCAAACCGTTACACGGCGGTGCCTCGCAAGCACAGTGGTCAAACAATGTTTGTAATGCGACAGACACGAACAGTGCACCGCTGCCGTGGTCAGAATACGTTCATACTGCGACATATATAAGTTAACATATAAACATTGCATATAATATAACACATAAGTATTGCACACAATATCATTCATACGAATCCATTCGCCTTAAATACATTGCGCTGAAGCATGAGTTCAGTGGCCTGACCATAGCTGGTCAACTATGGTAACATGATACTTGACTATGTTGCAAGCGTTTATGTTAACATTTATGCCTGCCGGCTGTAGCTGTGTAGTTTTGTAGCTTCCGGATTCAGCTTTAGGTTTAGCATAAGATTCTACTTTTGTCTAAATTCAGTTTTGTATTTGATGTTTACTGACAAGGTTCAGAATAAACTATACTACTCCGGCGACAGCCATAAATAATCGTTTTCATATATTAAGCATATTGCTGAGCCACGAGGCCAGTGATTGAGGTGAAGTCAAGCCTCCACCGTAAACATCCTAAGAAGACTTAGGAGATTACTCCACCAGGATCACCACGACGACGTCGAGGAATTCTTATGAACTTCAGCGACGATGCGGGAATTATAAAAACATTAATTTATATATTGAATTCTTGTTTAAGAATAGTAAATGGTTTATGTAGGACTCAGACGATGATGATATCAAGTGAAGCAAAAGTTTGATTTTAAGATTAATATTTGAATAATATTTTTTAGAAGATTTGATTTTTATTTAACATTTAATATTTTAAGAATTAAAATTTTTAAAACAGGTTTTAATAAGCTTTAGAGCTGATAAAACATCCGATGGGAACATCGTTATTACGGATGATTTATACCATATGAGAAACATAAAGTAGAAACTTAACTTACTTTCAGAATTGAAGGCTGTGCTTATTTATTTGTGTGACAAATTAGCTCTTTTGGGATGTTATTTTATATGTTGGTGTCAGAACAGATAACTGTCATACAAATTTAATGAGTATTAACAGAACCTAAAGAACTAAAAAGTGTATGGAAATTTTATCTTAGTGTATATAAGGCATTATTCCATATTGATGTACATTCGTTTGCCTGAAGTTAAAGTTAGTCAGAAAAGTATTCAACAGTTTGATTAAAGCAAAAGCTTTAACCTGTTGGAGAGTCATTTGATGGCTCTTTTGCATATTTGTGAATAACATTATTAGTTTTTAGAAAATATCGAGTCTCGGTATTGATTAGAAAATGATTATTTTAAAGAATTCCCTTTTAAATTATGTTGCGAGCATAACGAGATTCTGATTTTATGCCTGGGCAGCCCTGCATTCATATTTGCCCAAGCCACTGTAGGCGTGAAAATGGGCTGCCCTGCAGCATTTATATGCACATATTTCACAGTAAACATGACTTGACAACATGTCTGCCTCTTTCGCATGGTCTAAATATGTAAACAAATAGTTTCGGCAATTGCCAAGTGGGGCATGTCAGGACCACATGCGAGGCCCTCACCTCCATCTAGACACACATGCAGGTCAGGCAGAGAGAGAGAGAGAGAGAGAGAGAGAGAGAGAGAGAGAGAGAGAGAGAGAGAGAGAGAGAGAGAGAGAGAGAGAGAGAGAGAGAGAGAGAGAGAGACAGAGAGAGAGAGACAGAGAGAGAGAGAGGGAGAGGGAGGGACCCCAGCTCTAACCAGCGACTAGCTGCATGTTGTGGCATGCGGTTGTGCAACGCAACGGCAACAACTTTGCAACATGCAAAACGAACCAGACGACTCGACTCACTGCCCTCTGCTTGGATAGCTAAATAAACGAGGCCTTAAATCGAACTTTGTACACGGGTCGGTTCGTTCCGGACTGTTATGGCTGTGCCGGAGGCCAGGGCTCGACCGGGCCAGCACACGGCAGGTAGCTACAGGGCTGCCGGGCTGCCGGCTGCCGTCTCGTTTGAGGTTAACATATTTCAAGCCGCCACCCAAGCGGCTCTAACGACAGCCTGCGAGACCGGCTAACTGCCTGGCCATTTAACATGTTGCCAACATGCGTGGCAATTTCGCAAATTATAAATTTTCCACCTGCGCAATATGCTGCATACCTGGCCAATTGGGTGCGGGCGCGCAGCCCACATAACTGTTGTTTAAACTTTTAAGCGCACACGCTTCCGGCCCGCAACAGCAGCGCAACAAGAGCAACAACGACGACAACTATCTGACAATTGATCGTTGTTGGCGCGGCCCAAAGATTCTACTTGGCTTCTTGGCGCTGTCTGCCAGCTGAAATTAAGTCGACACTGGTTGATATTGTAGTTGCCAGCTCGGGCGCTGTTGGCGCTGCTCCGCAAATACCGCTTCCGTTATCTGTTGTTTCCGTATTCAGATAGTTTGGCAGCACTTTTCCATGTAAAACACGGCGCATGACGCATGTTTGGCGCGCTGGCCGCAGAAGTTGCGGATCAAGTTTCGAAATTGTGCTGCGATGTTAGACATTGTTTGAACAGTTCGCAAACAGTATCATAAATAAGCGAGTCTTAATGTGCCGATTAATGCTCGGAGTTTTAAAGTGCATAGCGCAGCGCGGACTGAATGGGAGTCCCAGCTGGATGCCAGCGCCTGGGTAAATCAATTTGCACACATTTATATATCGTATAAAGGCTCGATTCGAAATAAATTTAGTGAGAACAAAGTCCCTCAATAACTCAACTGGGGCAGCTGACCCCAGGGCAAGAAATTTGCATCGAACACAACGGAAAATGCGAGCAATTTGCGTAAGAGCAAATTAAATATTGTAACTGTAAAATAAATCTGATATGCCATACATCGAGGGCAGAGGGCAAAGTGCAGAGGACAACCAACGGCAGGCAACAGGCAGGGGACAACAGAGCAATCGAGTCGAGAATGCTTCCGTTCTCCGACTGCATAAACAAGACTGCACAAAAATATAAACAATATGCAAAACATGACGAGGACGAGGACTGCACAAGGCGGACAGCTTCTTCGGCGGGACAGCCTCAGCTTGCACCTGGGCGGGGTACCAAATATCAAGTATGCGAACGGAGCTCCACTGCATGACTTTCCGCACAGCCCCCTGTGTGGGAATTCGTAAGAAGGTCAACATTTTGAAACACGCTGCTATTAATTTAACATCAAATGGCCATAAATCTTGGATAGAGTTTATTGATTAAAAACTGCTAAGTAAATATTTGCAATACACGAGCGATATATATACACATATATATGTATGGGAGTGTATGTGTGTGCGTGTGGGTGTGTGTGTGTGTGCATACGCCATCAACAACAATTTGTACGGCAAATATTGAGTTAAAACTGCGCCAATAAAACTCCGTGCCCCCTCCTCAAATGAAATCAAAACTTTTCCCTGTCGATTGCGACAGCCATTTGCATCAAATGAACGCAACTGCAGCTAAATTAGAGCAAAAGTCCTCTTCCATTTTGATTGACGTCGCATCAATATCAATCGAGAGTCAACAGACTATGTATTGATGCATATATATTATATATACATATATATATTTACATATATATGTATGTGAATTTGTATATTTAAAAGCATTTTTCCGCTGCTACTCTTAAGTGAGTTTCTTTTTCTCATTGATTGTTTGTCTTTGCTTCTGTTTGCTTTTGTCGAGACACAGACAAAGACAACGAAAGGCAACGAATTTAAATACTTCACTGGGAATGGAATTCATTAAAAATATCGAAACGATATTTAAATGTGACTGCCAGAGTATTAAGACGCCGCTGTAAATGCTTTAACTTGCGGATAACGATCAAAACTGAAGTGAGATCTTCGCTTAGAGATAAACTCGACGATTAAATGTATTATTATTTGCAGATTGATGTATTGATTGGAATAAGCAAAGAATGGAGAACACTTAAGTTTTCTTTAGTCAAATGGCGAGCTGTGTCGCCTTGGTTAATAGTTTCTATTAGTGAATTCTTTCACTAATATGCGAATGATAAATTTCATTAGGTAAAGATTTATCTCCTGCAGCAATAGTGATCCACCATGTTGAGGGGGCTATAGCTATGCATTTATTTATAATTTATCAATAACATAATTCCAATCTATATGAATATATTTAATTATAAAATAGTAAGCTTCCACACTGTTAAATGTTCATTCAACGATCAGCCAATAAAATAAATGTCTTTGAAGGGAGTAAACTGGTCTTATGTAGTCGATTGGACTGGTTACGTGTTAAATATTCTATGAATAAGGAATTAGAAAAACAACAAGTAAGAGTGCTCTAGTCGAGACTGTGGGCATTACTATGGAAACCTAATTGTTTAATAACTTTTCTTAGCGATGGACGAACTTCATGAAACTTTCACAACTTATTAATGGTATTCATATGTATGTACTTGCGAAGGCACAAGTCTCTAGTATTTGATTTGCGCTTTTTATTGGGGGCGAATGGGGCGTGGTATCTAAAATCTAAAGACTGCGTAATCTCTGTATTTATTAGACGCACCTGCACAGAAAATTTGCTCAAACGATGTACAAACCACGCCTTAAAATCACATTAAAATTATCGATAAATACTCAAAAAATCGAAAAGGAATGAGTTATCGGAAAAATTTTATAAACTTTTGAAGCGTGTGGTATTATCGAGTATTCATGTAAAATTTCAAGTCTCTACGTTGCGTACTTAAAAATATCTCAGCGTTCACACGGACGGACGGACGGACAGACAGACAGGTCTATATCGATTCGTCTTGTCGCGATGATCAAGAATATATATACTTTATGGGGTGTGGCACGCCTCCTTCTGCCTGTTACATACATTTTCACAAAAATAGTATACCCTGATTTCCCATTTTCAATGGGCTCAGGATATAAAAATAAATAAATATATATAAAATATTTTAGAGGTTCTTCAAAAACAAACTAAGGAAAGTAGTTCCAACATCGTGCTCAAAATATTTAATAAATGAAGAAGAAAACATGTAAGAACGTTGCCTTGGGGCGAAACCAAATGCGTAATACTCGTTTCCCATAGGGGCATCTGGTATTTTAAATTTAATAATTTATCTCAAATTTTGCATTTATGTAGATTCATGTGAATTTTATGCAATTTTAAAGTTTTGCAAATATAACTATGTGAATGAATTAGCATTTTTATAAAATGTAAAAAATTCAATAGAATCATATGCTAAAAGTTTCATCAAGTTCCGTTAAGTCACTTGCAATCTATTAAACAAAACGTTTGGCCAATTATGACACGCACGTGTTAAGCAGCGACAGCAAAATACATTTACATTTACACATACATTGAAACGTGCAAGCGCGTTTGCTATGCATGGGCACAAATAAATTCAACGCCATTCATTCTAGCATATTCTTCAACCAAAATTGTGTTTGCATTTTCAGCCGCTTCTTTAGTTTTGTACATATTTGTCAAATATCGCCCTTTATACGCATACATTTAAACCGACCACCGTTTTTGTATGTACACATATTAATACATACGTTCATATGCGCGCATTTCAGCATTTTCTAAGAAACACAATTACGATTGATTTATGTTTATATTGTTTTTGCATTAACAGCAGCTTCTATAGTTTTTTATTTGTCAAAAGTCGCCCTTGTAGTAAAGTAGTTTCGGAGTTGCCAACAGGCAATGCAAAACTGATGTGGCGCAGCAGGTAGATAAAAAGCGCGTAAGCAAAAGGGTCCGCGGTTGAGACGCGGCGGCGACGGTATGAAAATAGTTTTTTTTTTCCCTTAATAAATAGAAAGTGGCTTTGCTTAAGATGGTGTGCTTTAATGATACATATGTAGTAGATGTAGGTTCAAATCCAGCGGCAGTGACTTTTGTTTATTTAATTATTAATTTAACTATTTAATTATTTTTGATATTATTTTATTTTATTTTATTGACATATAAATCTCCTAGTCGGGCACCCCCGACTAGAGCTTTCTTACTTATAGATTATACTTATACATTAAGTATATGGGCAGATAAATGCATATGCATATGCACATGTAAGTAAGCGAATGTAAGTGTAAGTAACGTGTACACAAACACAACAAATTCAAATTCAATTATTGTGCGCTGCTGTTCGTGCTTACATACATACATACGTACATACATACATACATACATACATACATACATACATACATACATACATACATACATTATGGGCGCTATTGTCAATTTTTTTGTGTGGAATAATTTTGTTCTGAATGACGAATCTATGTGTAATCGATAAAAAAAAAATATAGCATGACGGTATGGTCACACACACAAAAAGGAAAATAACATAACGGACCTTGGCTATACAAAAAATGGTAATTTTAGCAGATAAATTATTTGCAGAACTTCATCATTAAATCGAATTATATATATTTCTTAATATTTCTTAGAAATGCCGTTTGTCGTCTTAGCAATTCTTATTAAGCTTATTTATATAGGTGGCACAGACAAATGAATTTTGCAGCTGGGCGTTACAAACTTCGTTGCCAATTTGCCACGCCCCCAGTAGGCGTAGACATATCATATTTGGCAAGTTCCTAGAAGGAGTTGAGGGTAACGTAACTGTAAAACTTGGATGCTTACACTCCCAAAATGTGAGAGTTACAGGGTATTTTTTGATATACCTCGCCCCCAAAGGGGCGTAAGATTTATTTTTGGGTAATCGATAGGGGAGGACTCCAGTAACACAAACATCTAATATTGAAGCGTCTAGCTCTAAAACTGTCGGAGCTATAAGGTTTTGTGATTTGCCACGCCCCTGAAGGCGTAGGTATGTCCGCTATATCTTTTTGATCTTAGGTTGCTTATCCGAGTATATATATCAAATTTCAAGTCTCTAGCACCAATAGTGCTTACTAATTATTCAGATCCGATTTGCCACGCCCCCAGTGGGCGTGGACATACAATCTTTTTATCAATCTTTATAGAATCGTAGCGTTAAGTTACGTGCCAAATTCAGCATTCTAGCTGTAGAAGTTGCAGTTTTCCCGATTTGCCACGCCCCCAATGGGCGTAGATATATCCGCCATATCTTTTTGAACTTGGGTGGTCAACGCAAGCATACATTACAAATTTTAACTCTCTAGCTCTTCAACTAATATGATATCTTGACTATGGGCGCAAGAATTTTCTGATTTGTCACGCCCCTAGTGGGCGTATCGGGAAAATCACGAGTATATGTTCCAAATTCCAAGTCTCTAGCTTCAATAGCGTAGAAAAATATTGCAATTATACGGGCAGACGGGCGGGCAGCAAGACGGACATTTCACAAAACCAATATACTCTTTTTCCCCTTGGGAAACGAGTATAACAATGTTTCACTTAAGAGTTGCCTTCATTGCAATTGACACTGCAAATCAATGCAATTTAAGACAGAGACTCAAACTCCGTTCTTTCTGCTCGAGTGAGCGATGCCAACAAACTTGGTGATTGCAAGATTTCAGCTTGAAAATGTAAATACGACGTTACAGTTGAGCACACACTACTATATGATACTCATTACTGCTCAATAGTATTTAGATTTATACTAAGAATCTATTCTATGAATCAATGTTTCCCGATGTGACCCTATTGGGTGGCCCATATATTTCATATATCTATCTGTGAAAAGGTCACCAGTATTTTGGGTTTTAAAACTTTGGAAGATATGGGTTTTCCCAAAGATTCGTACATTTATAATTTTTTGTGACTGCAAAGATCTAGCTTAATAGGTGAACAAGCTTGAGTTTTCCCTATTTGCTATGCCCCAAGGGGCATGTTTATATTCATAACTTAGAATAATGGCGTCATAAAAATGTAGCACAAGTTGAATGTATTTTTGATTTCCTAAAAATCCTGTGAAAATCCTGAAGTGAAACACTTCTTTTTGGCCTTTGGATCGGTCCACGCATGACATGTGGGCAGCCTTTGTTTAGAGAAATTAAATATTTCTATCACACCCGCCACTTAAATGCTTGAACTCATCCCAGACTAAACATTTTTGCGGATCCTTCAGCAATCCGCACACTTAAAATATTTACGCAATCAGAATTAATGCAACTGTCATGTTCTGTGTTCCCGTCCCCCGAGCGAGGGCTCACGAAGCGTTTAATGCAAATACACTTTAGAATTGTAGCTGACCGCACCAGGAAGCGGCTTCCAGCTCCTACTCCCGTCCTTCTCCTGCTCCTGCTCCAGTTACATTCGGCTGGCTGATGCATGTTTAAATTTAAACAGTAAAACCAAACTCATTACCAACAACAGGCGAGTGTTCTGTGTTCTGTGTGCTGGGCGTCCGTCGTCGTTGTCAAATTACCAAACTGTCCTTTTGCGTAATTTTGTGGACATTGAAAATCGCTTTGATTGAACCGCACGCCATGCAGGCAACAACAGCAACAGCAGCAACAGTAACAGCAGCAACAACAACTGGTGCATTACAATGGTCGCACATAAAACAAACAGACCACGTCCTGGCAGTGTCCTGCCCACATCCAAATCCACTTGCAATTGCAGCTGCAAATGCGCTCCGCTGCACTTACACGCATCCCAGCTTCAGCTCCATGTGTAAATTGTCGATGCTGATGTCGATGCGGATTGGGCATTGGGCATCGGGCATTGGGTACTGGGTATTGGAGAATTAACGATTGGGGACGTGGGGGATTAAGGGATTGGTTTTATGTCGCTTGCGCTCGAATGGAGACGCATTTTACTGCCCTGCTAATCTCTGAGCGATACGTTGCGCAATGCGAAGTAAAAGCGAAACCAAACTCCGGCAGCTCGGCCGGGGTCGGAGCACGTTGCCGGTCCAGCAAGTTGACTTTGAAAATCAATTAACAACATCAAACAGGCACTGGCTGCTGACGTGACGTGCACCACAGCCTCCGGCCGCTGTGGGCGCCTCGCAAGTGTGTAAATTGCAACTGTAAATCAAATATGACAACGCAGCCGATGCAAAATTTCCATGTGTGTCAGTCACATTAATTGTCCGTGCGAGTGGGTGGGCATTGGCCGGATGGGCGGGGCATATTTTATTGTTGTTAATGAGTGTGCACAGCGCTGCCCTGGGCCTGGGAGACCCGAGCCGTCGGGTGTGAGCCCGGCATAGAATATGCTTTGCTCTCCCACTGGACAGCGCGCTGCACCGGACTGCAGTGCCGCATGCTGACGTGGCATAAAAATATGTTGCCATACGGCAGTGGAGGGCGTTTTAATTAATTGTATGTGGAGTCGATAGAACAAAGGACATTAATTGGATATTGATTGCACGAATGATAAATAGTGGGCCGTGTTGCGCTGATCAGCGGACGGAGATTGAAGGAGTTGTCCAAGAAATGTGCCCGACTTTAACTTCATCCCCCAAGGCCTTAACATTCATCCGAAAGTAAAAGCTACGCAGGTGGCATAAAACTTTTCAGGTCATTGACTGGCTCGTTGGCTCGTTGAAGAAAAGCATTTTCAACTTTTCTAATTAAACAGGCAACAAATTAGTTAAATCAACTTAATCAACTCGAAACGACAACACACAAACTATGTATATATAAGTATATATATATATGTATTACAAGTATACCTTCGCTTCAGACACAAACTAATAAAATTATTTACTCAACAAAATGTCGAGCCACACACAACTGCACAGTCCGGAAGGCAAACAAACAGAAAAAGTGCATGGGGAGTTATGAGCACATAGACGACATAAAATGTGTCGAAGATGATTCGAGATGCGAGAGATGATTCCGCCTCATCGCATTTGCATGCAGCTCGCATCAAGCATGACGTGATAATTTACCTAACTGCCTATAGAGGCAGCCTTAACCCCAGCTAGTTGGCTCGTTGCGGGCCCCTTGCTCGAATCAGAGACAGTTTATAAGATGCAAACATCCAATTTGATGACGTCTCCGCCATAATTATGCGCGATTTGCTGAGTACAAAGGGGCGTGGAAAGAGAGAGAGAGAGAGATGGAGTTTGTGAACCAATATAAACTGAAGTCGGCGACAATTTTAATGGGTGCTTTATGGGTGGAACTTAGATCAGGAACTGCTCCCCAGCTCGACTCAATAAAAGTTTATGAATCCCTGTCAGATAAACAACTGAGATTAATTTCAATAGTTTATGATCGAAGCTGGATAATAAGGGTGGCTTGAATAAAGTAATTCTTAAAACTCCTTCTGAATGCTTTAGTCCTTGGCCGCTGCAGTCTCTGTTGTCGAAAAAAATGCCAGCTAGACAGTGTCGGACTAAACGCAGACCGCATTATCTCATTCGGTCTCTGCTTATCGTCCTGCTTACGGGCTGAGCCGGAGGACTCGCCGCGACATGTCTGCGGTATGTGGAAGCGTTGCCATAAGACCTTTCATTGGAGCAATTTTCTTTGACCGGCTAGACGCCATTAGAGCTGTGGCAGCGAATGCCACAAAGGCTGCTCGTCGAGCTGTTGACTGCTCTGTGGCGATAACTGGGAATTAATTAAACGCCGAATTAAATTAAAATAAAACCGCAAGCTCGAGAGCTCCTTTCGAGTGGTGCGGCATAGGGTCTATTAATAATGGTATAAACGACTTAAAGACATTAATTGTGATATGCTGTGCAATGCCAAACCCCTTTAAGGGTGAACCCATTCTTTGGATAGACGACTAGCCCCATCGGCTCTTTTGCCACAAAGTTTTTGGTGGGCCACTGTGGCATTCATAATGTTTGACGTCTGCTTCCCCGTTTCCTCTGCATTCTTCTTCTTTTTTTGCATTCATCGAGCAGGCTGAACAATAAACGCGGCCGACCAAGTCGACAAACACAAAGCGAAACGAAAGGGTGAATGGGTCCGGCGGAAACACGAAACGAAACAACTGCAGCAAATGCAACTCTGGCAGCGACTTTCCACTTCCGCTGCACTAAAAGTTTAAGTTCATTTCCGCTGGAGCCATAGAATTTTACGAAAAATTAATTAGAAGTTGCACAAACACGCGACTGGACTCCCTTCTCCCTTGCCCTCATCAGAGCGTTCGATGCGAAAATGACTCGTTTGCTTTGCTCTTCTTCGTACCTCTTCTCTTCTGTGCTTTGTGTTACTATTAACTGTTTCTCTCTCTTATTCAATGCCATTTATACGCCACTTAGCTTAGAAATTCATAGATCAGCTCTTAGATGCTCCGACCACTGCAGTTGCTTCGACTTTCCTTGGACAAACAAGCTGTCTGCGCGGAATGCCCCACCTTCAAAGCCAGCTGCAAAGGCACGTTCGTCTTGTCATTTTGTAGTGTGTAATTAATAGAAATTAATTAAGATTAACATTTGATAGCTACTCCTAGCAATGGCTACAACGAAACGTATCCACGCCTTGCCCCGACCTTGGGTCCACGACTAATGTGTCGACCCGTCGCCCAAATTTCCCACATAAGTTCTACCAACTGACAGAGATAAATGACTTCAATTGCACCAAGTACACGACGATTAAGTAATGCTAAAAAAAGTGTGTGCCATTGAGCTTTCATTACCTGTCAAGACAATACTCTGGGAATCTGAGATACAGACCCAATTCAGAGAAGGTATTACGAATATTATAGCTTTTAGCATCTAGTTTATCAAATTAAATATAATAGTAAATAATTAAACGGAAACTTAAAACCATGAGTCTATTATTTAGACTTTATAAAGCACGTGTTCCGCAATCATCGAGTGGAGGGAGACTAAAAGTACGCTAACTTTACAATTTTGTAGCTTCAGCTATATATTCAATCATATCAATCACAAAGATGAGATCAATGTCATCTTTGTAACACGAGTATAAATTCAATCGTTTTAATCCTAGAACTTAAACTAACAGCGCTTAACAAATATAATTGTAGGAAATTCAAATTGTCCATTTGAATTTCACAACTTTATCATTTGTAAACTTTCTTAAACAGCGTCAGAGACTTGAAAATTGATTTCCGTGTATAGCATGCGTAGATCAAGTTTGTTGAAAATTCGATAACTAGCTTTGTTGAAATGTTATCGATTTTGAACTTTATAAGAAATACGTTTTAAAATTATATCTCCTACATCTTTATATCTAGAGACTCCTTGGATATAGATTCATGTGAATTTTATATAATTTTGATTTTTGTTATATTTTGAATGCCAAATGTTATTCACTCGTCAATCGATTTGTATAAAATTAGAATGATAAAACAACAAATAAAAGGAGGATATCAAAACTGCTTGCTTGTAATTCTCTGTAACTTATTTAAGTCACTGTTAAAGCAATTTCCAGAAATCGTACCTAATATTTCATGATTTGCCACGCCCCTAGAGAGTGTATTGGGCAAATCTCCACCCAAAGAAAATGGGCTCAAAATTTCACGTCTTCAATATCAACTGCGGCGTTCAAACGGACAGAAGGGCAGACAGTAAGACTGACAGTGCACATTACATACTTTTACCTGTATTTACAAATGCAAATGCAAATTATACGTCTTACGTATTCACTTTCTGCTTGCAAGCTTACGTTAATTCGATAAAAAGCAATCGTAGGATATTTGATTCCGAGAGGACCCACAGAAAGAATCAAATCAATTGCAACTATATAATTACAAAATAAAAATTTACAAATGGTTGAGGCTGTAGTAATACTTTACAAAATATTCAAAATATCTAGTCGAAGGCTGAAGAGTTTCTGATGGACAAGAGATGGAAGCATTCTTAGTATAGCTTGCAAATAACTGGTTTCCCTTTCAAATTTTATGATACAACCCATATTCCCAATAATAATGAAAGTCCGAATCCACCCATAGCTCTCTTCACAAAAACTTAATTACGCAAATAGTGTGCTGATAGAACTTTTCGTTTCGACTCATTCCAGGCCTGAAAGATCCTAATTTGGACAGGCACACCACCAAAGGTAAGGGGGCGGAGGTTCTAGTTTTATTTGGCTGGTCCAATGGAAATCATAAATTTATTAGGGCCCCACTTAAGCCCAAATTGTCGAAATAATTGCAAACCAAAATTTGTTGCTCGAGACAAAGTCAAAGGGCACCACAGTAACCCAGGCGAAACCCACACACTCAACCACAATAACTATAAATTCCCAGGACCCGGCGCCCGCTCACGAAGCAGAAGAAAAAGCAGCCGAAGCCAGCAGCCTCTTTAAAACGCAATCAAGCTGAAAATTAATTAAAATTTTAAGCGGGATATGAAAATAATGTGCAGCCGAAAGAAATTATACTGGCGCACAGGCAAACAAAACAGTGAAGCCGCATCTCGCCACACCTCAGCTCGAGAGCCCCGCCCCGCTCTGCTGAGACAAAGCAGCGTTTAATTTAAAACTCACTTGTTACATTTTTAGACGCTGGCTTCGACTCTTGCCTCCGGTCTGCGTGCTTGTCCCAGTTGGAAGTCGTCTCGATTTCATTAAAAATGTTTTTATGCTCGCATTATCCTTTTACTTTAGCGTCGACTTCACGTCTCGCTGTTTTAGTGAGCAATTTAATTTGACTATGAAACGGCAGCCGCATCCTTGACACTTTCGCTTTCCACCTTTCTTCCTTTCAGCCCTTCGCCTTCCGCTTTCCACATAGCTGCCTACCCCTTGCCAATGGCTTGTTTTAAGCAGCTTAAGCTTGTCGTTGAGGTGCTCGTTACCCACGCCTGCTCCTGCTGCTGCTGCTCCTGCTGCTGCTTCTGTTGCTGTTAAAGGGCTCATAATTTCACGCTCTGCGCACACACAAGTCCCCCGCGCCGTGCTGCACCTGTGCCAGCCACTCATTCGTGGCCTTTAAGTGAAGAGTTCTCGTCAATTTGGTGTGCGTGTGTCGACACAATTTACACCAACAGCTTTGCTTCCATTCGCTTTGAGCTGCTGGAGAGCTCGCCCCAATCCAATCAAGCTTAAGTGCGATGTTGAATGCTCTGGATCTGCGACTGCCGACTTCTCGGCATGCCATGGCTCACGATCTAACACTGAGCGGAATATTGACTATTTAAGTGTGGGCTCAACAGACACCGAAACAGAACTCTCACGTGTTCTAGCGATATCTCATCTCTCATTCCTTTGAGTTCAGCCAATATCGGCCTTGCATGTTAGCCATTGAAAGTCTTCACATTGGGCTCTCAAATGAATTGGCTTTTCCACTAATGTGATGAATGGCCGTGTCAATGCACTCGCAAAAAACGGGTCATAAAAAAGCTTTGGCTTTGGCATCGCAATTATTCTGGTGGCCCAGACGACTTCTCCCACACGCCAGGCTTGCAAATTATGCCACAGCGACTCATCTCCAATTCCGGCAACATCACTTTAATCTCATAAATCAAACGCCAACAGCACTAGGCGAAGGCATACGAACTGCAGAGTTGCGCAGCTGCCGGCCGCACATATCATAGCATTTAACATATTTCACTTAGGCAAACATTTAATCCTGTACCTTGTCGTGGGACCTTAGACCTGACTGCCTGGCTGGCAGACTGCTTGGCTGGCTGGAAGCCGCGTCTGCCTTCTGTTCGGTAACATTTTCATTTCCGCCTGCGTTTTATTTTTATTTCTTATTACACTTATCAAATAATGAATATCAAATGTAATGCTTATCATTTATTTGCCGAGGCGGCACCCAAATGGATTCGATGCGATCAACTTGTGGGAAAGCAGAAGCTGACCCAGCCGCAGTCCAGCCCCAGCCCTAGCCTCAGCCCCGACCAGGTGGTAACATATATTTATTATAATATTTACTTAATTTTCATTTATAATTTTTTGCCGTGGCAGGAGGCATATGAAATAGCAGCCAGACCTTGGCCGTGGCTAGAAAAAGTGGGGAGAAAAATGCTGCATAATAAGCGGGCTCAAAATAGCGAAAGTTGCCCTGATGTGGGTGGCAAAAGTCAATTGGGGCGAGCGGCGTCTGACGCCTGGCGCTGCCTGCAGGTGGCTTAAGCTGGCATCTGAAGCGATAAGCGGAGTATTTGAATTTTTAATAAAATGAAATGCGAATCCGTACAAGTTGGGCTCGCCCCACTCCTCAATGCATTGGCCACTTGGGCAGATGCTGCCGTAGAAGAAGCAGAAAGAAATTATTCAAATTTGGCTCGTGGTTGCTGCCGCCATTTTCCTGTCACTGGCTGTGAGAACTCGCTGCTTCTCCATCTATTTCTCGGCACATTTGAGCTAATCTTTCGGTCAGCCAGCGTCCCATTTCCTGTTTCTGTTCCGATTCTTATTGCCCATGGCTGCACGGCTGTCGCGACGGTCGTCTATTCGCTTTCTGGAATTCCAATTTGAATGCTTCGTGGTTTTCCTGCCGACATCCTGGTTGGCTGGGCTGCGCTGTCCCTACGATTCGGTGGGTCCAGCCAATATTATTTTATTCATGCCATCGTCAGCGTGTTTGTCTTTTGTCGCGCTGCTGCCGCTTTCGCCATCCTCCTCTTTATTGCACTTGAAAAATCGTAATTAGAATTGGTAATGTATTCAAATTTACTTTCATTTCCGTGTATTTGTTTTGCCGGAATCGGCTTCATCAAGACGTGGGGACGTATCCACCTGACAAGTGAAAGTTTTGGCTTGACAATTAAGCGATAAACAGGAGGTGATAGCATCTGGATAACCTAAGCACATTCTACATGCAATCAAATAGAAATAGATTATTCTTCAGGCCAGCCCCACTGAGCTTTTAGCCGGAGTGATCTACTGTAGTGGGAGGGCGGGAAAGGAATTGTGCCGTCTCTCACATACTTCTGCTACCATATTTCAAAATCTTTGTTTGCCCAGCCACGGAAGGAAAAGTTTTGGCGAACAAAAAGTAAGTGAACGTGCGGCGGCATTGAAAGCGGGAAAAGCCAAAGAAAAGGCGGGAGCAAGAAACCGAAGAAACTTTCGCAAGCGGAATCGTAAAGAATTCAACTAATAAAAATCAGCCACTCAAGTGCGAAAAAATCGCGAAAAGCATCATCAAATAATGTGCCACTCAAGCCGAATGCCAAGCGTGTCCAGGCCCAACTCCAGCTACCCGAACCGAAAGACAAATAGAAAACAAAAGTAAAATCCAAAAGTGAGTCGAAATAAAACTACGCTTCTCCGGCTTGCGCCCGAAATAATACCGAGCTGCCAGGGAATGCAGCCGCACGCCCACCAAACACGCCCCCTCGGCGTGCGTCATCGGGCGAACTTCGATGGGCTACAGCCAGAGCTCCAATCTGTCTCCCAGCTGCGAGGGGTGTGCGGGGTGTGGCTGCTGATGCGTTGGCCACATATTTCCGCCGCCGCGAAGCGTGCTAGGTATTTTCCCAGTCGCAGCGTGTGTGTGTAGCGGAAAAGCAATTTTCCTTTGTGTCGTGCTCAGGTTTCAGCTCGGATTGTTTTCGTCGTCTAGTTTTTCCTACGCGCTGCATTGAGCTGGCAAATTTGTTGCAACAGAAATAAACACTTTATTAAATGCATTGGAATAAACGCAGCCGAAGGAAACTCCGCTGGCGCAGTTCTATTTGTCTTCCCTTCACATGTGGATAAGCTCAGCGGATAAAACTTTGGCGTGCTCTGTTCGAAAAGTGAATTTGGTGCTAAGCTCCACTGGGATATTCGTCTGTGCAGCGAAGTGAATCTTAAAGCAAGACATCCAAAAGTTTTTACTTTGTTTTGCAACTGTTTAGAACTAGAATAAAGAAGCCAGCATTGTACTTATCTAATCAAATACATTGACATTGACAGCTTTGAGCTATTCGATTTGGCTTTGGTTGGATAAGGGGAAGGGGAACATTAAAATGAAATTATGGATTCTTACTTATATGTATATGTGCATAGAGATATTAAAACCATAACTCTCTTCGGTAAGGTAAGATAAATTATAATAATCATTAAATAATAACTATTACATAAAATGACCTTAATAAATATAATTATTTATGTATGAAATCTTATACATAATAATAATACTAATGAAATCACAAAGATCCATGTCAGATCAAAGACAGTCGTCTTTACACATTATCAAACAAGATTCAAGTATTTTGCTAATGAAAAAATTATATTAACAAAATCTACAATAATGGATACATAAAATGTATGGATAGATAGGATCTACATTTGGCCTCAAAGCAATTGGATAATTATCCAAAATCACAAAAATCTAAAGAATTTAAAATCAGTATATAGAAAAGGAATAAATTATCTGTTAATAGTAAATAAAGTTTAGTAATGCGTTAGCCCGGAATAGAGAAGAAACAAATAAATAAGACGTAAAATATGAAAGTAATTATTCACTTAAAAATTTATAATTTAATATTTTGCGCGTAATGGAATTGATACGTAAAAGTAAACAAAATTCATAAAGTTTTTATTTAAAATATCTCTCGTTTTGAGTTTATTTAAATTTATCATGTAAATTATATTAATTTATCATAACTTCTCAGATCTTTATTTACAATTGCTTTCTTTTATAATTTGTTTAAATTTATCATGCCAACTGCTCTTTTGAAATCTTTAATCTCCTCCTAACTAATTGAATGTGAATCGACATCCGATCGGATTCAGTTCAATATGAATGTTTCAGATCTGTATAATGCCAGAGCACTGTGCGCCCTAATCATTTCATCATATTTCGACGAGTACACAAATTATGATTTAGATATTTATTTACTTTTTGCATTTGCCTTCAGTTCAAAGCGGATGCCCCCTATGCTGGGATCCCGCACACTTAAGCACACTTTCACATCTAGACATAATCGAAGCCAGGAATCAAATTATGCTAGAATTGAGATTGATTTTTTATTCAATTTTAATGCGACAAACGAAGGCAGATAAACAGACGCCGACACCGACAGCAGAATCAACTCTGACACACACACAGATACACACACACTCCCACACATGTAGACACATATCCCTTGGCGCTTGGCCCGTGGACCGAATGCCTCAGATTCGTTTATGGGCCCTATATACCCAGTGACAGGGTGCTTCAAATCAGAGCCAAACACGTGGCCGTGGCCTCAGCAGCCTCGTCTCGTTGGCTGGGGACAAATTATAGCAACGCTGGGACACGGGGGAGTGCCACTGGATTAGGTCGCTGCCGGCTGTCCTCGTCCTCGTCCTCGTGCCCGTGCTCGTCCTCAACCTCCTTATGGGAAACTTTTTGAATATTACAACATAAATCGATTAGCTTCCAGCCGTCTGCATCACATGTGAGTACGTGTGCTCCGTCTCTCTCATCTGTGTGCGTGTGTGTGTGTGTGTGTGTGTGTGTGTCTTGTCACTGATTGACACTTGAAGTAAAATTTTTTGCTCTCCACTTTTTGCTGTTTGCTGCCGTCCATTGATATGCGTCTGCCACTTGACTTCACAACAGCCACCGATGCCACTGACACTTCCAGTTCCAGTTCCAGCTCCGGCTCCAGCTCCAACACTTGAAGCGAACTTGTTTGCGCTTTCGTTCCGTCTTTGCTTTTCGAAGCGCTGCGGCGCTGGCATCTCTCTTCAATAGCTCTTCAAATTCATACTGGCAAATTGGCTTTCAGTTGATGCCTTTGGCTGTGGCCCAGAGTCTTTGGCATGTGTCGACCCGATTCCCAGCATAAATTGAAAGGAAATTAAACATTGAGCGTCAGTGTATGGGAATTGGGCATTGCATCTGATTGCTTAGCTGCAGGACAAACTCTCCCGAGATAATTGTATTTTATTTTAGCCGAACGCAAGTCGAACGCAAGTTGATGCCTGCATCAGTGGGTCAGTTAGGCCAGCGCTTACAGGGTATCGATAACGAGGAATGCCCCGCCGATAATCCCATTCTCAGCAGTCAAGTAATCAAACTTAAATTCAGATCTCTTCAGCGCGCCCTCAAAGCAAACAAGTCAACAAATCTGCTCAGCAAATTTATTGAACAGACAAACTGCAATTAGCGCACACAAAGCGCAAACACAAGTAAATTATTAGAGGCGAAGACTTAAGGGTGACTCCGGCCTAGCTCGATGCCGTAGCTCGACATTTGCAATTTTACACAAATCATGCGAGTCGCGCGAATTCTGTTCCGGGAGGTGCGTCGAGCCGATGCGAATGTGAAAGAGACTTTGGAGAGGGGTAAGCCATTGAAATCAATTGTCTTGGCAACAGACACGGGTCGGGAATCCTATTGTGTGGAACTCAGTCTAATTTTGCGCTTTAAAGGTGCAGCCGTAGCTCTTTCGGGTTTTTAGTCCAATTAAATGCGGAAAGGGCTCGCCGGCAGATCCGTTGCAATTCCGCAATTCCGGCTGATTGTTGTAGTCCTTCTATACTTTTTTCTGTAGAGCGCTCTGCAGCGCTACCTGGCCGAGAATTGAGTTTCACGGTTCGTTGGACAGCAATTTGTTGTCGCAGCAGTTAGCTTTGACTTTATCTTCGGCCACATCTCCTCGTCCTCGCCCCTCTTCAGCAGCATTCTATTCCCATTTCCATTCCCACTTCCACTTCCACTTTCGCTTGGCATCTGACTTTAATCTCTAACTGTGCACTTTCGCCTGGCAGCGTATAAATTGTTGACATTATTTTTTGGACCTCATCGTGACCAAGAGTGTTGGCTTTCCTCGCCCCTTGCGTGGGAAACTTTGTAAGCAAGTCAAGTTCTCAGGTCCGCAGCATCCTTGTCGTCGTGCTTGTCCGTCGGCTGGTTACTAATTATCACGCTAATGAATCAAGTGAACTCGCTTGTAACTAATTGATATGAGAAACTGACATGGCTTTTCATTGTTGCCTGCTGGGGTTGAAGCTCTCCTTTTCCGGGAACCCTCAGATCATGTGTGTGCACTAGACGGTCTTCGCATCTACAATATTTGGAAAACTGTGTACGGGTTTTCCGTTTTTATTTTCTTGCTATTTGCATATTGGGTAGGAAGTCTGCCCGAATTCATATTTAGTTCATCCGAGGCCGCAACATCAATATTTATGCAGCTAATCAGAAGCACGCGAAAGTAGACCAAAAGGCGATTCGTTGAATGAAGGAACAAACGATCCAAAATCGAATAAAATCAAAGTCTCTTCAGTCTCTGGTGCTGTTAAGGGCATGCCGGAGGAAGGGCTAGATCGAGGGGTTGAAAATGGAAAAAGTTCATTAGAAATAAAAACGCAAATTTGCTTCCTATATTCCCATGGAATGGTCTCAACTTTTTACTCGTGTAAACTTTGCCTAAATGAATTTTCACGATCTTCCGTTGTTTCGTTTGTTTCGCTCTGAACTTTGGGGCGCTTTATATTTATTTTTATTTCTGTAGCTCATTTCTGGCTTATGGCCCTGGGGAGTTAAGAGCTTGTTAAGCGACTTTCTTTCAGGTGTTGGCGCTTATTGAGAACGATGAGCTTGGTATCCGCGCACACTGATGATTTCCACTCCCTGGGGAGACTGTCAGTAATAAATGTGATTGTTTTCGCCGGCGGCACCGCACGCGAGCACCGTTATTTGTATTAACGATATTTAGCATAAACAACTTTGCTTAAATTGCACAAACTTTGCATAATGCCGACGATCTGTGCTCCTCTGCAATCAATTTCAATTCTAAGCCCTTTACAGCAAAGACAGCGTTTTTAATTAATCGTCGGATTACCAGGAGCTGCCCAACGTCCAGGCGAGGTTGCGCTGGTTCGGGCAGGGTCGTGCCAGAGGAGGGACGTGGTCGTGGTCCTGGTCGTGGCCACAGTCCTCGACAACGATTTACGCTGCAGACTCCAGCTGTCCATTTTTTCATTATCTGTGCCATTTATTCTATTTTTGTCGCACAACTCAACTAAACGAGCGACAAATTGCCGGGGCCTGTGGCTGGGCGGGCATCATCCTCGGCAATGATGAACTTTTATTGTTCCTGGCCGCGCTTAATCCTTTCACGCTTTGTGTCATCAATGCGACAGGCAGTCGGATGCCGGTCTGCCGCTCTCCTGATGGATTTTACCGAGCTCGCCAATAGTTCGAGCGCTCGAATCGAGCCATATGGTCCAAGGAGCACTCCAAAGCCATAGTGATGTGTTGCCCATGGCGAAATACAGAAATACAAAAATACAAAGGAAAACAAGAGGAGTGGACTCATTTTGTTTTAGCCGTATTGTGGTCTGGTATTTTGCTCTGTAAATCCATTTTGAAAACCAATAAGTCTGATTTATTGGCTGCCCGCCAGATATCATCGGACTGCCAGAGAGACTCTGTTCTTCATTTGCGCGCTGCTCGAATTATGATGAAGTGTCTCGATGCGCAGCGGGGCTAGCTGAGTGGAGCAGAGCTTAATCAGGGTGACTAATTGGCTGTTACTAGTGACTCATTAATGAGACTGTAGTCTGTCGCTGAGTGCATTTCATGTCATGTGGATGCTAATCGTTCGCTCTTGGCCACCCACTTCAAAATCCGAGCCCCAATTATCATCGAAGTCCAGCTGCGATTGCCAAGAGCGAAGCCATAAATTACAGAAGGTGCTAAAAGCCACACACAAACACACAAAAATTGTTAAAAATAATGACACATTTATCACATCTCCATTGAGGCAGCGCATCAGCGAGACCTGCACATAAAAGCAAAGGTTGGCCCTCGGGGTTGACGCTGGCTCTCCATCATCATCAGCCATCGGCCATCAGACGGCAGCCTCGCTCCGTCTCGTTAGAGGCGTAAATCTGCGCCATGGGCAACGTTATTGTAACAATCAACGCCCGACGCGTTAAACACATGCGAGAAATGATTACCGGAGCGCAGCAGATTCTCGCATCTCGATTGGGGGAGGGTGGGAACGGGGCATCGCCTGCAGCGATTCGATTCTGACCACAACCACGGCACACTCGGGGTGTTGACAATTCAAACGCAATAATTGCGACTGCGAACCGCACGACGCTCGACGGGATTCAGAAAAGGTGTGTCGCTGTCCCTCGCCCTCCTCTTCCTCCTCGTCGTCCTCGTCCTGACCGTGTGTGCGACTCGCCTTTGGCTCGTTATTTCGTGTTTGACACAATGTCAACTTTGTAATAAGTTTTCCTTTTGCTGCTCGCATAAAAAATTTCGGTAATGGCAGTTGCAGTTGCTTTGATCTGCCCAGCCAGGGGTAGTTCGGCACCCTGGTCTCCGGCGACTGGTCGCGACGTAGTTTTAATGAACCCTCCGACGTTTCTGCTGCCGCTCGTCCTTGTTACTGATTTTTGATCCTGTTGCCATTGTGGCCATTTTTCTCGCACTCTCTCTCTCTCGCTCTCGCTCGCATTCAGCATTGGCTTTTGAGCTCGCTTTTTTGTCGGGTGTTTATTATTAGCCTGGCAAACACATCCGCACTCGCAGGCGGCGATCTCTGACTGCCTTTGTCCGGGCATCCTTCAATGTTGGTTTAATGAGTTGAATATGTCAAACGTCGCCCTCTGCACGAGCCAAGCCATTCCCGTCCGCAGGGGCTGGCAAATGTCGTCATTAGCATTGGAAATGGCACAAAACATTTGTGAGGAAGCCAGAATGTATTGTAGATATATGATGTATATGTAAATATATATATATATATATATATATATATATATATATTTACATATGCATCATATATATACACATTTATATATCTTGTGCAATAATTGAAGAGCTCGAAGCGCAATTGAAGGGATCTCGCATTTGGATACTGCGCTCTTCTAATCACCAGTCAGTGCGCGTTTAAAGCGCCATCTAATCGCCGTATCTTGGTGTGGTAAAGTCATGTACTCCGGGCCACTGGGAGGGACGCTGCAGAGCAGAAAATTCGCATTAGCATTGGGATACTCGAACAGATGTTCTTGCATTTGAAATTCACAAAACTAAAAGCGAGTCTGAAGCGAGCGCTGTTGACGCAGCCAAACAAATCCGCAAAGGCGAAACTCGAAAAGACAAAGAGGATTGCCCAACACCTTGCGCAGCTGTATCTAGCACTCGTATCTAAGCACTCTGGCTGCCAATGACAGTTGGTTGTTGTCACCCTCTAGAAAGAAATTCGCACAGCTGAACGCTGTTAGTGGGCTGAATAATTCCATAGAATGCGGCGAATGCGACGAGTGGCTTAGAGGTGAGTCGAGGAAGAAGTCTGTCGCGTCTCTAATGCACGCTGGCATTTACATAATTCCCCAGACAGGACGCGGGGCAGATCTGGGAGCAGCTCTTGACTCAAGGCAAGCACCCAGAACCAGAGCCATATCCAGAGCCAGAGCCCAGAACCAAAATCAAAATTAGAGCCAACCCAGCAGTGAGCCAAGCCAAATATCAATTACAATCACGCAAACCCATCACAACACGGACCACTTCAGCTCGAGGACAACGGCCGGCGATAGAACAACAAGCAAATTAATTGAAATCAATGCAAATGCCTGGCGGGCCGAGCGGCAACCCTCAAGGGTTGTGTTATGTTTCGTTCTGCTTTTTCAATTTCAATAGGCAATCGCATTTGTCAGCGGCTTAAGTCGCGCTCCGCTTTCCGCTTTCCACTTTCCACACTCCGCTTTCCCAACCCCCGCCTCATCACAGTGGCCGTACCCCGGTCGCATTGTTGTCAAACATGTCAAAGCAATAGCAAACATTTGGGCTGCTTTTAATTTATCAATGCAAGTCGAATCAGTCCGCTCTTCTGGGCTCATTTTTTCTCTCGCTGCCCGCTTGATCTATGGATTCCATTTCGCGGTTTGCTGAGCACATGCGGCGCCCTCAGAGGCAGTAGCGGGAGCAGCAGATAACGCGCCGATAAGCACTGACAGTGTCCTTCTGGCAGCACATCCGCGGTCTCCTTTTCCTTTGTGCGATAAGTAACTCATTATGTCGCCGCGTAGCTGACGGCGCGCTTCGGCTGCTGGTGTATCCGCGGTGGCTTTTGTGGCTGTCGAGCCCTGCGGGACAGATTGCGACTGCATTCTTTCTCCTTGTCCTTCAACATATGCCACGAAATCCGGGCATTCAAATCAGTCAAACGGTTGAAACGCGAGTCTATGTAAAAACCGCATAGATTCCAAAGTGCCATATGTCAATGCATTTGCCACTGTTGACAATGTAGATCTCATTTAATTTTGTAATTTTTCAAACTTATTTTAGATAAGCTTTGGAAAAGCTTAAATCTGTTGGAAGATAGTTCATAATAAGTAAAGTAGAAAGTTAATATTATTTAAGGCTGACTGCCGAAACTCTTATACAAAAAAAAATCCGAGCACGACTTAAATATGCTTTCATCAACTTGTCAATAACGAAAAAAAGTCAGTTTTGTAATCTTGAAAAAAAAAAAATATTTTCTTCAAAATCACATTATGTCACATGGCCTTTTAAATGCAATTGATTCCAGTAGAAAGCTAAAAGGGGCTCATACCTTTTCTTAAATATGAGCATAAGTTATAATTGCACATATGTATGTGCTAAAAAACGTGCCTGAAATACCAGAATCATAGAAATAAATTGTGCATAAGGCACACAAACCAAAGGAAAGTTAAACAAAACAAATTATATATAAGATTATAAATATTTTTCAATAGAGGGACTATAACAAGTAAAAGTGCTTTAGTCAAGACTACTCGACTAGGAGATAACCTGAACCCTGAGAACATACAAACAAAACACGCACTAGATTTGCTTCTAACTTCTGTTGTGTGCGAGATATCCCCGTTTATACGCGGACCTACATAAATCTGCTTTTGATCAATAATTTATAGATACGACTTCTGCTTGTTACATACATTTTCACGAAACAGAGATTTTTCATTTTACCCTGAACCACGTCCGTTTGTACGTATGTGTGAACGTGCCGATCTCAGAACCTATAAGAGCTATTTGAAGGTCAGTGTATAGCACGCGCAGATCAAGTTTGTTAATAACAAGTAAGAACGTTGCCTTAGGACGAAACCAAATGAGTAATACTCGTTTCCAATAGGGGCATCTGGTATTTTAAATTTAATAATTTATCTCAAATGTTGCATTTATGTAGATTCATGTGAATTTTATGCAATTTTAAAGTTTTGCAAATATAACCATGTGAATGAGTTAGCATTTTTATAAAATGTAAAAAATTCAATAGAATCATCAAGTTCCGTTAAGTCAGTCGCAATCTATTAAACAAAACGTTTGGCCAATTATGACACGCACGTGTTAAGCAGCGATAGCAAAATACATTTACATTTACACATACATTGAAACGTGCAAGCACGTTTGCTTATGCACGGTCACAAATAAATTCAGCGCCATTCATTCTAGCATATTTTCAACCAAAATTGTTATTGAGTTGTGTTTGCATTTTCAGCCGCTTCTTTAGTTTTGTACATATTTGTCAAATATCGCCCTATACACGCATACATTCAAACCGACCACCGTTCTTGTATGTACACATATAAATACATATGTACGTTCATATGCGCGCATTTCAGCATTTTCTAAGAATCACAATTGCGATTGATTTATGTTTATATTGTGTTTGCATTAACAGCAGCTTCTATAGTTTTTTATTTGTCAAAGGCCCTTGTAGTGAAGTAGTTTCGGATTTGCCAACAGGCAATGCAAATCTGATGTGGCGCAGCAGGTAGATGCAAAGCGTGTAAGCAAAAGGGTCCGCGTTCGAGACGCGGCGGCGACGGCATGAAAACATATGAATTTTGCAGCTGGGCGTTACAAATTTTGCTGCCAATTTGCCACGCCCCCAGTAGGCGTAGACACACCATATTTGGCAAGTTCCTAGAAGGAGTTTAGGGTAACGTAACTGTTAAGTTTGGATGCGTACACTCCAAAAATGTGAAAGTTACAGGGTATTTTTTCGATATACCACGCCCCCAAAGGGGCGTAAGATTTATTTTTGGGGAATCAATAGAGGAGGCCCCCAGTAACACAAACATCCAATTTTGAAGCCTCTAGCTTTAAAACTGTAGGAGTACGCCCCCTGAAGGCGTAGATATGTCCGGCATATCTTTTTGATCTTGGGTTGCGTATCTGAGTATATATATCAAATTTCAAGTCTCTAGCATCAATAGTGCTCAAAATATAGCTGATCTTGTAAAATCACTATATATTCAGATCCGATTTTCCACGCCCCCCGTGGGCGTAGACATCAAATCTTTTTATCAATCTTAATAGAATCGTAGCGTTAAGATACTTGCCAAATTTTAGCATTCTAGCTTTAAAACTGTAGAAGTTACAGTGTTTCCAATTTGCCACGCCCTCAATGGGCGTAGATATATCCGCCATATCTTTTTGAGCTTGGGTGGTCAACGCAAGTATACATTCCAAATTTCAACTCTCTAGCTCTTCAACTAATATGATTTCTTGACTATGGGCGCAAGCATTTTTCTATTTGCAACGCCCCTAGTGGACGTATCCGGAAAATCTTGACACTTTATAATTCGAGGGTGTACACGAGTATATGTTCCAAATTTCAAGTCTCTAGTTTCAATAGCGTAGAAAAATATTGCATTCATACTGACAGGCGGACAGACGGACGGACAGCAAGACGGACATTTCACAAAACCAATATACTCTTTTTCCCTTTGGGAAACGAGTATACAAATTTGATACCTATTTTTATTGTAATGTAATCGATTTTAAACCTCATCGGAAATTCGTTTTGAAATTATTATTATAAAAATTTATAGCTAGATCCTCCAAAATTTGCAAATATATTCATATGAATTTTATACACTTTTGATTTTTGGTACATTTTGGATACCGGTTCCAAATATTACCATGCCCCCTTGAAGGTCAGTTGCAAATATTGCTATGTTAATAAGTTAGCATATTTATAAAATGTTACACATTCACTAGAATCATATGCTGAAAGTTTCATTTCGTTAAGTTTTTTCCAATTTATTAAACAAAATATTTGGCCAATTATCACACACACGTTCAGTAAGCAGAAGCTGAAATCATGGCTTTGTTTCTTCGACAGATTAGAGAAACCTGAAACACTATTATATCAAAAGACAACAAAATTTGGTAATAATTTTAGACTAATGTTTCTAGGTCAACACGAAATATCTACAGTTACCAATATGTAATTATCAATAAACATATAATATTGTCTATATTTATATAAAATTTCAAATCTCCAGTTGTCGTCACTTTCATTCTACAATGGAAACACGGCGTAAAATTATGGTTCGAGCTGATTGAATGGCTTCAGCCTGATACAGCAGGCCTCAATCTCTACGCTGGCCATTAAATACCCATTGGTTTCATCCAATGTATTGGTAACATTTTGATATGCTCAATTGGCGATATCGACTTTTTATGCTCGTCGTTTTGAATGCTTAAAGGTCAGTTATGCTGAAGCTCAATGTCAACGGACGACACATCAGAGGCCATAAAATCGTTTGGCAACACGCGTCGCGGTTTAAAAACCAATGTCAATAAATTTTCACTAGAACAAATTTATTGGTAAGCCCCACTGAAACGAGATCAAGCTCTTTGACAGAGCCTCAGGCCACGACTCAACTCGTTGAGTCGACCGAGTCGCGCAAAACGTCGACGCCTCCAAATGTCAATAAAGAACACATTTTGTTTGGCAAACGTTTTTTATGTGGAGGCCGTGAAGACAGGGAAATGCGGAATGAGGAAACGAGGCCCGAAATACGAGCATAAAACTCTGCCAATTGCCCAGTGAGGCGCGCGTCGTTTGGCGACAAAATAATGACATCAAATCGCATAATTTGTGCAACAGACGAGCCACGAGTAACCCCAAAAGGTTAGCCAAGGGTTAGCGACGACAACAAAAACAACAACAACAACAACAACAACAACAATAACATCATCGACAACAACAACAACAATAAGAATATAAGAAATGAAAGTCGAGGAAGCGCTTTTCAAATTGCCTGATTTACTAGTCGCTGGGGGCTAACGATTTCCCAGCTCAGCTCAGCAGAGGAAATAAAGTATGCTCCAAGGATGCCCACACACACGCACACAGACACACACATAAATATGTATTCATATGTGTGAGCATTCACTGTACTCGGCCACATGTGGCGGCTGGGCAAACTAGCAACAATGAGAGAGCAAAATAACAGCACACAACAAGGAAATAAATAGAAAAGTGCTTGGCAATAAAATTTGCGTAAATAGTCCAATTTGCATTGAATGTTGCCTTATTTATTTTTCGACTCTCCGAGTGAAACCCCAGGACAGGGCCAAAACCAAAAATGAATCAAACTTGCCTATTGTTATGCTTTCAAATGCTTGTTGTTGTCGTGTGTGTGTGTGTGTTTGTGTGGGTGTTAGTGAAGTGTAAATTTGGCAAATTTTGTTAGAAGCAAAATATACAAAAATAGCCCCGAATATACGTAGTAAACAGAGCCATGAGGGCGAATGAAAGTTTACAGCAATCTCCGCATTATCAACGCTTCCCTTTAAAGCAAATTTTGGGCATTGACATGTTGGAATGGATTGGCTAACAGAACTAAAGACACGAATGTCGAGTGAGTTAGTGTGGGGCAGGATTCGTGAATTCTTTCAAGCTAATTGCATTCGTCCCTTAACTATATATATATATTTTATTTATTTATTTATACACCTCTCCCAGGGTAAGCCTGTACTGTCATTGTTCTGTTGTTTTTCGCTGGAAACTTTTGCCAGACGAAAGCACTTCAAACTTTTCACTTCGAGTTGAATGCAATGAGGCCTAGCAATTAACAATCGATGCTTAAAATGCTGCCAATTAACAATTAACAAGTTTTCAGCCCCAAACAGAAGTTTTTTCCTTTTCGCTTTGGAGTGTACATTCAGGTAGATTTTTAAATATATTTATATATAGTATATATATATATATATATATTCACTAACTCTATGTTTAGTCATTAATGGATTGGAAATTGATAATTATACACCGTTATTTTAGGCCGGCACGCATGTGGGAGAGCCATCGATTGATCGATTGACCGCACAAATTCCCATCGGCCATTTAAATAAAGCCATAAAACAATTTAATTTCACACGCACCCGACGGAATTTAATGTCGCCCCGAAAATTCTGAGCTAATTACACGCACTTGATGCCCATAAATTAGCCGATGTGCTTGAAATGCCTTTTTATATACAATATTTAAATTGATGCAATTAACGTGATTACGTACTTAGCCGACTAATTGGTCGGCAGCGGGGACATCGCATTGTCTTTCAAATTCCGCTGACATGTATTTCTTCGCCCAGTCCGACGGACCCGGACACACATAGATAGACAATAGCTCATCAGAATTAAGTGAGTTATTAGCTCGTTATCCGCCACACTTAATATTTATACAGTTGGCTGCGGAACAGCGGTGCCACGTCAGATGTGGAAGCTAATTAGAGCTGCTGGGAGATACCCTGTAGTAAGACTTCACTGAGATCATTTGAAGTGGATGGATGGTTTACATCTCTCCATCTAATTCTGGCTTGAGAATATCTCCTCTTTAGTCATAAATCTCTCAAGATATGAACTCGAGCTGATCATACCCGCCTTTACGTGGCACTTTGCACGCTTTACAAAGCACAGAATGAGCACTGGCAGACCAAGGGAAAGCTGGCTGTAGGCAGGCCCAGACTGTTGCTGCTTGTTGCTTAAAATTCAAACAATGTGTTGATGCCTTCACACCAACAACACATGCATAATTAATATGCAAAAGAAGCAAAAAACAGCAACAACGGGCCATCAGGAAGGGGCACGGTTTGAGGATGGGGGCACAACTTTTCGGCCGAGCTGGAAAATTGAAAGGGTTAGCACACATTTCAGGGATGTGCGGGATGCATCGTTAGACGACATTTTGCAGCTCTGCTGCTGCTTCATTATTACAGCTTCCGCGTCAACATCATTTCCGCAAACAGCAGCAACTACACATGCGTAGGGTTTGCTGTGTTTGTGTTGTTGTTGTTGTTGTTGTTATTGGCATGCATAATTTATATGTGAATCGCAACAATAGGTGGCAAAGCAAACGAAGCAAAAACATAACCTCAAACCTCTTGAATGGCACTGAAAATGGTTTAATTGGAGCTTCACACCAACTCTCACCACCACGAACCCCCTCAACCACCCTCTTCGGGCATTTACATATTTCAATGCGTGCAATTAAGCGTGTTTGTGGGGGTGTGGGTCGGCGGCGCCTTCGAGCAGCGGTTGGGGCTGCCAACTGTCGTGACACGGCAAAAAAGTTTAATTTTTTGTTCAAACTTTTAGACGGAGTTTTTTTTTATTTGAACAGATAAATATAGCTGGTGACTTTGCAGGCAACTCTGTCTAATCTTCGCCTCTCCGTCTGTCTCACCTTGTAGGAAAATCACGACATTTTACGGTGAACGGCTTGAGTGCTAATAACACGCTTCAGCAGCAACAGTACAGCTTGCAGCAGCAGCAGCAACAGCAGCAGCAGCTGCAGCCAGCGACTGACACACGCAACATCTACAACAATCCCTACAATCCACAACAACAACAACAGCGCACCGCACACCTCTTTAAAGCGCTGGCTCCCACTGCTGCTGTTAGCGGCAACAATAGCTTGAGTCATCCATATGACTTCTCGAACTCGTCGTCCTCGTCGAACGCCAACAACGAGCAACAGGGATCATCATCATCGGAGGCGGATAACGCGTTTCTAACTCATAATAACGGTAAGTCATACAAAGAAGAATTATCTTTAAGGTAGGGAGAAGTAGATTATTACGTTGATATCACAAAATTAAATGGATATGGATAATCATAGACTAAGGATATGTGATCTTAAATGATTCCCATTAATTCGTAATCCGCAGAGATATTTTTGCGTGTTTAAGCTGATTTTATAGAGCCATAGAAATGATATCGAAATACAAATCTAACTGTTTCACACTCTCAGCTAAACTTCTTTTATGAATATGAATGAAATAATAGTATTATAATATTTAAAATTGAACATATTTAAAGTGAAACAAGTAAGAAATAGCCACCGTAGCAGACTATCGAGACGATTGCTCCCTGCGAGGCCACTAAGGCGACTGGTAGCTAATTAGTAAAAACAGCCGGTATCCAAAATGTAAAAAAATTGAAATTGAATAAAATTCACATGAATTCATATGCACAATTTGAGGGGTCTAGCTATAAATTTAAGGAGATATCATTTTTAAACGTTTCGATAAATCGATAATATTACAACAAAAATAGTTATCGATCATACGAAATAAACTTGACCTGCGCGTGCTATACACGGACCCAAAAAAAAAAATTCAGGTCTCTAGCTTGCCTCGATGCTACAATCGACGCGTTCAAACATACGGACAGACGGGCAGACGGACAGACGGACGGACGTTTAGACGGACAGACGGACGGACTGACAGACGGACAGGCCTAAAACGACTCAGCTCGTCGCTCTGATCAAGAATATATATACTTTGTGGGGTCTGACACGCCTCCTTCTGCCTGTTACATACATTTAACAAAACCATTATACCCTGATTTCCCATTTTCAATGGGCTCAGGGTATAAAAAGACTGTTGCCAAGTTCTGACTGAGAAGACATCTAAATACATTCATTATATATCTTAATTGTAGAAAGGAAACTTAATTTTCCTTTCTCTCTCTTCATTTTTTGCTCTGATTCTGTTGTCTTTACTAATTAGTGTTTAATAAAAGTGCAGTTAAGATTCCTTATAATTATATTTGGTATTCAAATTCATTAAAAAATAATGACCTTATTAACCCCCTTCAAGTTGATGATATTATTGACACATTTCCGGTATTTATTTGGACTATATAATATGATTATTGAAAAAAGTCAAAATAAAGTAATAATCTTGTGGGTCTTTAATTTATCCCCAATACATAGTTTTTATCCCAATGACCTGGGCCTCTTTAACCAGTAGCACATTCATTTGTTTTCAATTTTCAATTTGAACTCTTTTAGTAAAATATTCAGGCATCTGAGACTTCTTTACTCGATCGATTTCGAATAAACAAACATTGATATCTCGGTATATGCTTAAGTCTAATGTCAGCCTTCGCCAGCTAAAGAATGCGCTTTAAGCTTTTGACTTAATTTGATTAGGAGCTGCCAGGCTGTGCTCCTCTGTAGTGCATCACAAATTGAAAAGCAACTCAAGCAATTATAAACACAACTTTCGAGCCTTAAGTAATATTTCCGCTCCTGCATAATGCCTGCCTCGGCTAGCACAACAAATCAAAAAACTTGCTCACCTGCCTGCTTGGCTGGCAGTTTTCCATAATTTGCACGCAATTTGCATTTCAAGTGGCCAATCCCCCAAACCACCCGCCCTTCGTCTCCGATCCGAGCCAACTCCGTTCAGTGCTCAAGTTGGCCACTAGTTTTTCCTTGACTTGCGACAGCCTTCTAATTACAGCACAAAAATGTGCTCTCAGCTCGCAGCTCGCAGAGCCAGCTTCAACTTGGCATCCGACGTGAAATTTATGTGAGAGCTCATAATTTGTGGAGCAGAGATGGGATGGATGGGACAGTCCCTGCTCGAGCGAAATGCGAGTTTGCTTAGCGGGAAGAAAGAGCTACAAATTACAGGGTAAAGCGCCTGGCAAAGGTGTGGCAAATTGTGGCCAAGATTTATGTGGCTGCTGAACCTTGTTGTTTTATTATCGTCGAGCGCAGTAATGGAGAGCACGCTGAGAACGTAACAGTTAACCTAACTACTTAATTTGATCGAATTTCAACTTCGACTGATGCAAGCTTGCAAATATTTACCCACACACACACTCGTAGACTCTCGACTAAAGCTGAAGCATTCTTCCATTCTTAAGCTGACAATCTCGAGCTCGGAGGCCAGACTAAAGTTGTCCTTCGCCAGCCGACTGGATGCAGTATCCACAAATCATTTGGGGGCCGGTGGGGCAGCTATAAAATGTGGCAAAGTGCAATTGCCGCACAGGACAATGGGAGACAGGCAAACACGCCGCCTGTTATGCAATAAAAATCATTAAAAAATATATAAAAATGAAAGCGGCAAGTTAACAAGGCGCTCGATGCTGCTGCTCTTGGCCACGATGCTGATGAAGCCATGGAAAAAATTGAAAATCCTTGCAAGCAAAGCGTCGGGCTGGTTAGAAACTAAACGAGCGCCCAGCGCCATAAACTTAAATCACGATTAAAAGTGTGATTATCCTTGTGGCGCTACAAATCGCCGCTGCAGCTGACAGAGCGCAGAGCAGCCAGAAGCAGCCAGACGTCGGCCACTAGACGGGCACAAGGCACAACAGTGTCCTGGGTGCTCTTGTAGCTTGCTTGTTGCTTGTTGTTGCAGTTGTCTGATTTTATATCTTTACAACCAGGCGCGGCTATGTATGAGTAGTCAGAGCAGTCTCAATACGAAGCTGCAGTCTGGGCCCGAGTCCATGGCTGCCTTTGTTATTCTGTTGTGCACTGACTTGGACTGCTTAAGAAGGGTATATTGCATACGGCCAAGGGCTTGTCACTGAAAAGAGAATATTTCGAGAACTCATATTAAATTACAAATATAATTAGAGCTAGAAACAATTTAAATTATATGTGAGAAAGGAGATAGCGTGGCATAGCTCATAATATATTAATATTATTCTACAGGTAGAAAAACTGAGCCGATGTAGTATGAAGGAACTCGTCGACCTCAGAAGCTATCAGAGCTGGAGGCTTGAAATTTTGTTTGGAAGGTCCTGTGTAGTATTCGAAGATCAAATTTATTTAAAATAATCGGAAACTATTAACGATTTAATTTTATCGAGTAAAGTTCTTCAAAAACTATAGATATTAAATGATCTGACGTACGTGTTCAGAGCACGGTTCTGAAGTTCATTTGAAATATGCAATATATAGAAAATGTAGCATGTTTACTCCAATTAGTAAGGATAGTTAAATCATAACCTAAAAATTTTATTGTAATCATTCAATTGTGTTTGAATTTTTGACCGTTAATTTTGATTTGTCTTCGAAGTCCCTTACGTGAGCAGTGGCGGTGCTGGTAGAATTGTTGCGGGTCGCTGAGGAGTTCCGGGCTTAAGGCTTAGTAATATAGGAACTTTTCTGAAAGGGAATAATAATAATAATAAATAAATAAAAATTTTCATTTATTGTTATTTATTTATTAATATTACTATTTAAAAATATTATATTTTATATTATTATATATTATTATATAATATTTTATATTATTATATAATATTATATTTAATAATAATCTTTGCTTGTAAAGCCCAAAGTTTGAAAATGTAATTAAATTTTATACTACATACGAATTATTAAATATATTTAAAATTGCAAATCGGACGGGGTTTACGGGAACTCGTAGTCAGGCATTCTTATATTCACATTGTGACTGCAATAAATTCAAGATTTAGGAATCAAATCTTGAATTTATTTTTATATAGGGTATCTACAGATCATCCGCACACCACGTAGTATGCATTCTAGGTTTGCCTTGGCTTTTGAATGAGACACACAGCACAGATTCAAGACTGCCAGCATGTGTGCACGCACACCACAGAACATGTCCCGGCATCAGTAGCTAGCCATGAGGCATACATTCATATATGCATAGAGTCGAGTATGCTGAATACGGGAGGGGTGTCGTTCGTCGCAGAACTATGTTGAGTTTAAAGAAAAATCTGGGCAACTCGTGTGTAGTGAAAGAAAAAATAGGTAATTGTTTTCTGTTTTTTGTTTTCTGTTGCCTTAGCCGAAATAAGGAAAAGCTTTTTAAGCAATCAAAAGCTGGGGAAAGTACTAAAAGAATTCAAAGCGACTTAGAACCCTTTTACGGCCCACATATACGGACAAAGTGCGTCAGCGGAAGCCCAAAAATAAAACTACATTTAAACTAGAATTAAATTCCTTGCCTTTGTCCCTTTTTGGGCCATAATAAAGCATTATTAGCACTCGCATTTTAAATAAGGACGACAAATCAAAGCCAAGTTCCGTACATATGTGCATAATATCCATAAATTGTTTTGCAAGCCGGACTGCTGCACCCTAAGCTGTCAATTGGTCTGCGGACTTTTGCCAATACAACGAAACCGGACCCATCGTCCAGTGGCTGCCTCGATTTCAGTGCAAATACAAACAGGCGAATGCAAATAAACAAGGCGTAGAAGGCCTATAAACAAAGGAGCAATCGACGGTGGGCCCTCCACCCCGGTCCGGCTGCCTTGACGGACGTTCGGCTTATCACAACTCACCCATCACACGAGCAACTGGCCGGACGAATGGACGGCTTGCGTTTCACCCCCAGCCGAACCCGACAGTGGACAATTGACTCTCGTATTTCAGTGATGAACTTAACTTATGTCAAAATATACGATAAGTAATCCTTTTTGGCTCCGCCAGCCTGCCTCCTGCTCGACAGGTCAGCCTCACTTGCCCGGGCCTAGGCCTGGGTCTGTGTAAATATTTTGCTTCTAGTAATTTTGTCGTCGGGCAAAGTTGAGGGTTTTCCATTTTTGTACATTTGTCACGAAATCTAAAACGAAAAGTATATATTGTAGATGTTGTTGTCCTGAGACGCTCGTTACACTGTCTGTAATGAATTGTGACAAGGCGAACGGATGGACCCATTGATAAGCCAAAGTTGGAAAATCTTCCTTTGTTTGTTCTTCATTTGCTGAGCCCAAAACTACGTAATAGATTTATTTCTCTGTTCGGCATGTTACTAGCCTAGCCCGTTTGATAAATTTTAGATTTGCTCAAAATATTTCCATTTAATTGTGACAATTTCATGCGTCCCCCTAACTGATAGACTTGTATCTTTATATTTAACTTGACTTATCGATGGCCGTGCGCCCGAGGTCATCAGGCGTTACCAACCTTAATTCCCGGAGAGCCCCCAGTTTTACGCCGAGATTCTCAAATAGGATAATCTCCGAATGACTACACAAATATTGGCAAAATTCGAAAACTCACTGCGGACATTTTGCCAGACAGTTCGGGCAATGCATTGGACACGATGTTAGTCAGTGCACGTCATGGTCATGGTCCTGGTTTCTGATCCCTGGGTCGGCTTCGTCTGGCCGCTCAGGACTGTTTATTTTGCCTTGTAACTGTTATTGTTGTTGTCTTTGCGCATTTGCAGAGAAGCAGCGCCCGCTTTTCAGGCTTCGGGATTTTCAGGAAAATAACATTTTCCGTAGATGAAATGCGTCTCTTGGGGGCGGCTGCATGATTGGGCGTTGGGTGTTTGGACTACGGGTGGGTCAGACGCCCTCTATTATATGCGCATAAAAATAAATTCCAAGACTTTATTATGCCTATGTACTTGTCATTGTCGATATGTGTGCAATGGACTGTGCTTGCATAGGGGAGAGTGGGCCTGCGTGGGGTCCGGACACTCGGAAGTGGGTAATGCAGCTGCGGAGCGCGCTTACACTGGGGGAGTCTTATGTTTAATTTTGTGCCAATGCTCAATTGAATAACGTTCGAACGCTTCACTGAGTTATATTGAGTAAACAACGAAACTGCATAACTTTTGCTTGGTCCTTGATGACTATTGCAGTAGTTATGGATTCCAATTCGAGGGAGTTCTTTCAGAAAACAGCACGTAATCCTGACTGCCCAATCGTGTATGACCTGCCAAATTAACAGAGTCAGCTCGCTGGAGCACGACGGAACGCCTACGCCTGTCTGACCCACACAGGAACTCAGATCTCGAGACAATCAAAATGGCAGTTGATGCACTTTTTAGTGTCTATCGCAATCGCATATGGGTGGAAGCTGGTTCCTGGGCTTGCAGGTGCCGCCAAGACGGCTCCTGGCTGGCGGCAGGCAGGCACAAGTTTTGGCCGCGCAAAAACAAGTTAGATACGAGTCAGTAAGCCGGAGATGCCTATTGATAAGCCAAGTAAGTTCCTGAGCAAGTGCGCCCGAGTGTATGCCCTAAATTTTTGGCAAAACTCAGTTGTAATTGTGTAATGTGAAGTGCGGACGCACAAAGCCGTTGCTTGAGCTCGCAGTCTCATATTCAATTCACATGAATACATTTTGCTCTTAAGTGTTCAGGCACTTGAGCATGCCTTTTGGCCGTTGTCAAGTGGGAAACTGTGGTCAGGCCATTATAACTTCTATAAGTCGGTCTGGCCCCACTCCCACTCTGCCTATCTCCCTATCTCCCTTTTTCGCTGTCGCTCAAGTGGCGGTTGGTAAATTTTTTGGCCATGCCATTTTCTAAATTAAATTCAAACTGACATCGTATCAATTTAAATCAAATGAAGTGCACTTTTTGTTCGGCCCGACTGCGCTCGAAAAATGCTCAACTATCGAGAGCATCGCAGAGCGGGACAGCAACAAAGAGAGCGAGCGAGAGAGAGAGGGAGAGTCACAGTTGAGGACAGGCCGGAAAGCAATCGAGCGAATCCTTTAAGTGCTGAGCCAAAAGTGGCATCAACTTTAGCATAGTTTTTGACCGCCCTGGCAAAGCCTGCGAGTTGACATAGTTTCCATCTGCCCGAAAGCCAGCCAGCACGTGCGAACGCCAGTCGCAGTTATAGCCAAACTTCGAGTCGTGCTGCCCAGTTAAAGTTGGCTCTGGTTGAGCTGCAGCTCATTACGTGGCCAGCAGCCCAAATGATGTGACAACTTGCAGGCCAAATTAGAATTTGTACATGTAAGCATTCAGCGGAGCGAGCGGGCCCTAAACGGACGGGCTGCAAAACACCTGACCAATTTACGACGCCTACTACGGCCGGAAACGATGCCACCAATTTAATGAGCTGCCATTTATATAAAAAGCAGCAAAGTGGCCAAAGGTGGCCAAATATTTAGCAGCATTCCGCATACAGTGGAGCAGTGAGAAAGAGAGAGGGAGAGAGAGAGTGTGTGAGAGGGGGAGCGAAAGCGTCAGACAAACACCTAAGGGCACTTGGAGCACGGTCACAGAGCACAGGCACTCACATGTGGGCTGCTTGCGAGTAGCGGGTCCGTGATTCATGCAATTCGCACAGCAGTTGGCCATAAAAATGGCTTAAAATGATCATCATAAACGTTGAGTGAGCAAATATTGCAATAAAAGTAAATGACTGAAGGACGTCGTAAAATATGTATACGTGATGCACACACACACACACACACACACACGCGCGTATGACAGCTCTCATGAATATCATAAAAATGGCGAGCAATGCTAAAAAATGAAGGCAAGCGCCAGTCGAGCAGCAGTCGAGGGAAATTCGCCAAGTAAGCAGAAAATCATGCGACGGGGGAGTCGAGCGAGTCCAAATTTTGACCTAATGATGGGTTTTTAGGAGCAGGTGAGCAAATTGGAATTAACTCACTACGACGTACTTGAAGCATGTTGTTAATGAAGTGCTTTGGCCAGCCAGGGTGCTATATGGTCTATTTATAGTCATGTTTATGGCAGAGGTTCTGTTACGAACAGAACTCTAAGATAGTTGCAGTCGGCCCACACCAGAGCTTTACAAAACTACAGCTCGCCGTCGTCCCGAGCCATAAAATGCTGTAAGTGCTTGATACCATAAAACTGTTTTACAGCAGGCCAGGAATGGCTATACTCTGATAACATTATCGGAACATGAAAGAAACAAAATTGCCAAAAACTGCCTTAGATTGCATCAAAATATATAGATGAGTATTTTGAATTTAGTTATACTAGGGGAGTCCTGGAGTATTGCCGATTGGATTGTTACCACTTGAAATTCCGTTGCTCCGATGCTCCTAACATGCCTCATGTAATTGAAAGTCGCTTTCCGTCTGCTAGCTCAATTAATAACAGGGGTTGTCCGCTCTCCTGAGCTGTGGTGCGCTCTCAGCTATTGAGTTCGCTCTCTCGGCTTTACCTCCCGCCTCCTGCTTTGCAGAAGTTTCGTTCAGTTTTAAACTACCCCTTCTGTATCAGGGGTAGTTAGATAATGTTAAGTAACATAACAGAGGCTGTAAGGGGCAGTGTCCTATAGAATGTTAGACTATAACGTTTGCAACCCGAAGCAGAGAAAGCTTCTGAAAGTTTTGTCAACAGAGAACTTTCCTGAGTTTATTTCATGCACACTATTTTAGCTACTTTATCTGTCGAGCAGATTGCATGCATATTATCATTGTGACATAAGCTTTTCAAAAGCTTAAAGCTTTCCATTTCATGCTATAAACAGTACAGGGGAAATGCCCCCTAAGCTCAGATACTCGAGAGCTTTGCGAAAGTTCTTCGAAATAAAGCTCTGCCCCTAAAAGCTTGCTGCAAGTTACGAAGTGTAGCAATTTACAAAGGTTGTTGCTCATTAAAAGGCTACTGACAGCTCACACTCTCACACGCACACACACACACAGATTGAGGACTCGTGCCATTCGGGCTGCATGCTGTTAGGTGGCCGCTGGTATTTTGGCTTTTGCATAACTTTTATTGTGTGCGGACGGCAGTGACACAGCTGGCGAGGCTCGGGCTGGAGAGCAACGGCGAGAGCATTCGGGAGAGAGTCTTGTCTCTCGACTGTTGCTCATCTCCAAGCGTGTCTGCGGATGTGTCCGTGTGTGCGAGAGCGAGTGCTAGTGTGTGCGTGAGACATCGAAGCTGGCTCTAAAATGTGAAATGTGGCCGGTAGTCGCATCGTCGCATCAGGCTAAGGCCGCCATAACGGATCGCATTCAATGTGGCAAGCGCAACAATGAGCTGCTGCTACTGCTGCGTCTCTTCTGTGTCCTCGTCCTCGTCGTCGTCGTCGTCGTCGGTGTCGTCGTCAGCGTCATCGTTGTCGCTGTCGTCGTCGCTGTCGTTGTCGTTGTCGTAGTCGTAGTCGTAGTCGTCATATTCGTGTCGTGTGTATACAATTTTGCATTAATTTTTGTTGCTGCGGCCAAGTCTTAACTGCAGTTTAGCGAACATTTTCAAACGACGTGCTTCGAAATGCCGTCCAAATGGCCAATTGCAAGTGCAGTGAATATTAAGTATACGGCGCCCGTTGCAAGCGAACAGTGTGTGTGATGACCAAAGGGTCGATAGCAGCCTAATCATAACGCCAATTGGCGCCAAAAAACTCGATAACTCTCGCTGTGAGTGTGTGTTGCAAGTAACAAGTAGCAGGCAGCCGTAGCACTCGGGCAGAAGCATAATTTTCCTGATGCACCCACGCTTTTCGTTCTCAGCTCCTGCCAGCCTCAAGCTGCACAGTGTGTCCGTGTCTGTGGTTCTGGCTGCCGCCGAAAGCGGATAGTTGTGACATTGAAATTTGATAGCTTGCGTGTTAAGAATCAATTTAAGCAGTATTCCAGTTGCAATTCCTTTGCTTCCTCCTTGCGTATACGTAATATTTAACTGACCATCCATAATTGGCACAGTGGAGTAGAATTGACTGCAACAAGAGTATTCCCTCTTTTGTTTCAAATTTAAACCTATCAAATATTCTTTTTTTATTTAGTTAGTAGTTGAATGCTCTGCTGATTGTATGAAATGTCGCTCAACGTGCTCGATACACATCACTCTCAATAATACAATATAAGCAGCCGCAGGCGGGCAATAAATTTGACTAGCGCCGATTCGACAGCTGCCACTCTGATAATTCGCGAGCAAACTCTTCGAACTAAAACGCAACGCAAACTTTCTCAAACTGCCGCAGGCGTATTTGCGGCATGCGTGAATGAATCCAAAATTTAAATTAACAAGCAAACACACAAATCATACACAAACCAATACATAAGCCAACAAGCAGCACGTCTGTCCCCAGTCGAAGGCATTTGCTTGCCCACACAGAGTTGAGTGTAGTCGAGCCTTCGAGTAAGAAGTTCGCATAAACTATTGCAGCTGAACTTTTTTTTACCACGCGAGGTTAGTTAATCGACTGAAATTAGATGAACATGTTGCTCGGGTCTCGCTTTTTGCTGCCTTGCTGGATGACTCAACTTGATGTACAATGAAATTGATCGTCCGAAAGGTAAGTGACTGAAAAGTGTTATAGTCTAACACAGTTTCTTTTGAGTTGAGTTGCCAGGTAGGGGCTGATACGTGGTCCCACACTTGTTGCATACCTCAAATGTAAGATATTTTATGCCCCAGCCCGCCAGACACTCGAACAAAGGCTTTTAACACATTTACTCAACCACAATGTGAATGCAGCTGTGAGATATGCCTGCTGAGTTATTTATGAGAGAAACAAACCTGGGAATCGCTTAAAAATATTTAATGAACAATTTAAAAGAGCTGACACAGAAAATTGCCAGCGCCGTGGCGATGACCATTTACTCTCGCCATAACGAAGAAATCTTTAATCTTATATGTAATAATATACTCTTTTCCTTAATCAATATCTTTATTGAAGACTCATAAGCCTACAGAAGAATATAGAGTCAGAGAAATAGATTTTGGAACAGCAATCGAAGCATCTTTTTTATGTATTTATATCTCATAGTATGTACAGTAGTCAGTCAGTAGTCGAACGGTTGCTTTCGACCACACATGCAGTAATCCCATATGCTTATCAATATTCCCGCAGACTTATATAAATTCAAATGTTTATACATAATATGTGTAAATAGCCGTACTGCTCGCTCTCTAACTATTCCCCAGTTTGCTTTATATTTCGTATGCAATTTACATATTTTCTTTTATTGTTTTCCTAACCGCATGCCGCACTTCATGCATCTGTGGGCCGAAGCGGTTATGAGTCGATACTTCCAGGCAGTTCGCGAAATACAGATTTCCAGGAACTGATAAATCGCTATAAACGAGCATATTAAAGTTTGTAAATAATTTTATAACAGAGTTAAGAATGTACAACAGTAGATGCAATGTAATTTCATTCATACATACAGGTTGTCGACTTTAACAATATGGATTGATATATTTATATTTAGGTCTAAGGGTTCTATTCTACATAGCCAACATATTATTTCCGTAGTTAGCCAGTAATATTTTCAGTTGGTACATCAAATATCCTTATTAAAATATCACTAATATTAAATAATACAATTTTATTTTTTATTTGTTTAAATTAGAATTAGCCAACTGCGCTATAAACTCATAGACAATAAGCTGCCAAATGAATTTAAAACAAGTAAGAAAACTCTAGTCGGAGGTGCCCCTGAGCCCCGTCCGATTTGCATTGTTTAATACGCTATATATTCAACTAGAATATATATAAATCACAAATTAATTAATAATTAAATAAATAAACAAATTAACAAAAAAAAAAATGGAAAAGAAAAACATATATATATATATATATATATATATATATATATATTTTTTTTTTTTTTTTTTTTTTTTGTGGGGTCTGACACGCCTCCTTCTGCCTGTTACATACATTTAACAAAACCATTATACCCTAATTTCCCATTTTCAATGGGCTCAGGGTATAAAAATAGTATTTAGGATTGTTAGATTTATCGACATAGACCTGTATTCTGAAATTGTAAATACGCAAAATGAAATGAGATTAGAATTTTACTTATTTGCACTGATGCGATTAATATACAATATAAAATTTGAATCAATTTTGAAATATCACAAAAATAATTATTTTTTAATACTTATTAAAACGAAGAGATAATTTTTAAAAATATTTATTATTCCTCTATCATAGTTGGAATAAGTTTGAAATAATTCTACAACTATAGCTCTTCATCTTAGTCAAATTTACATTCTTTACACAGAGTAATGAAGGGAAGATATTTCTGATTCCTTGCTCCACTTGTTAACTGCTTTATGGCGCCTTTCGATATTCTTCGCATTCTTTGGTTGGGGCATCTCAACTCTTATTGGGCTCCGTAGAGTTTCTTCATCACTTTCGAATTCTTGCCCGTCCTCCACAGCATTTGAATTCAATAATAAACGTTGCATACGCGTACTCGCAGACTAGACGAGGCACATTGTCTCTTGGAATTTTTCAATTTCATTTATGGATGTATTTATTTACATACACCTAGAAATGTATATAAATAACGTGTATGTGCACGTGTGTGTGTGGATGCATATATTGCTGGGCGCTGAGCTTCTACATTACATATACCACATATGCATGCACGCCCACACACACAGGCAAATACATCTAGCTAGGCTCTTATACACATACATACATTACGCAGATGCGCTTATAGAAAGATGAATTCATACGCACGCCTAGTGGTAGCCCGGATAACGCAGGGCACGAAACCGGGCAGGAATCACATGCGATTTGCATAGGGAAAAATATCATCAAGTCGCTGGCGGTTAGTTTGTCTTGGAATCTATGTATGTGCACGAAAAAAGACCATGTGAGTGTGCGTGCGAAAGTGTGTAGGTGTCTATGTATGTGTGTGTGTGCAAGAATGCGATGCTTCGCTAGTGATTGTCCCTCCCTGTTGCTCGATTCGCCTTTCTTTTGTTTGCTGCTTGCACTCAGCATGCCGACAACAGAACTTAATTGTCTTGTTACCAAGGCTCGACAGCAACGTACCCTATACAAACAGATAAATCACACTGGGAATTATTGTTTAGATAATATACTTGTTAAACATCTTCATTCTGTTATTACAAGAGAATAGAAAATAAAGACTTTATTCTATACATTTGTATTAGAATAGTAATAACAATTTTTCTATATTTTATTTATATATTTAATTTATCAGAAAATATTATAACATTTATATTAGAAAATATTTAAGGCATGTATATGTATGTTAAAGGCAAGCAAAAACTCCAAAAAGGAACTATTGGTTTTAAAATATTATAATAGAAAATTAAGTCATATATATATATATATATATATACGAATATTTCCATTGTGGAACGTGGCTTTTCTAAACCTTTACATTTAGCTATGTGCCCCTAGTTGATCTGTCATATCATATCAGAGAATTTAAAAATCAAGACTTTTCCTTCACACACATTTAATTGCTTAGATATTTGTAGCTTAAATTTGCTTTATGTTTGCTAATGATAATTTCAGAGTATCAAGAATTGGGTTTGTAAGGGTCAATACCTATTAGTCTTTGTGTTAATATTTATGCATACCAAGTATTTGGCTACAGTTTACTTCGATATATCAATAGATAGATTTCAAATTAAACATTTCTCATATCGGCGAATCCTCTTGAATTGATGAGCAACCACTGCTGGGTGAGGGTATTTTCCAGTCAGTCGCGCTTTGCGTTGGTCAGAAGCAAAGCAAATGCAAATTCAACGCAAATGTGCTTTGTGCTGGTGTGTGTGTGTGTGTGTGAGAGAGTGGCTCACACATACGCACACAGTTAAATATACATTTGAATTCCGTTTCAAGTTAGCAGCAACTGCGCAACAAAATAAGCCAACAAAATGTTGTGTGGGAGCCGGCGAGGGGAAGCAGCTTGGAAATTATTCTTAAAGGTAAGAAAAATATGTAAAAATTATCCTTTCGCACATTCTGCGCGTGCAAGTATATATGTGTATGTGTCTGTGTCTATGTCTGTATCTCTGTGTGTGTGAAGGAAAAGAAAAATAAAAATTGAAAAGGTGGCGGCATAGCCGGCAAGCCGTGGTGGAGGCCAAAGATGCTTACAAAAGGCGCTGTGGAAATAAAATAAAAATGTTAAAATAAAAGCAGCAGCAGCAGCAGAAGCAGCCGCAGCAGCAGCTGCCGCCAGCAAAAGGATTTGCATGCGTGTGACTGTACGTCACGCGGACGGGAGTGTGTGTGTGTGTGAGCCATTTGCCTTTTTGCCAAAAGGGGACGCGGCAGTCAGCGCTGGCGACTCTCCCCAGGGAACTATTGTTCTTATTGTTGCCTTGGATATTTTCTACGCTGTTAAGTTGACGTATAAGGATCTGAGGATCTGCCTGCACTTGTAAATACCTGCGTGTGTGTGGGCGTGTTGGCGTGGGAGCACATGGGCCTGTGGAAAGGCACTAAGCCGGAACAAAGCTCAAAATTATGCAACATATTTTTTATTTTATTTCCGTGCTCCGAGCTGCTCGCCTGTCTTGCCTGTCTTGCCTCCGCTGCCATCGCCATTCCTTACATATTTATTACGTATTAACGCAGAAGTTGAAGAGCAGAGGCATTTGCCTTGAGCCTTGCCTCGCCACGCACATAATTAAATTACATGTGTTTTATTGAGCTGGAATTCAGCTGATTATCGAAGTGGAATCCTATTTCGGAGCGAGCACCGACTCTTATATCATACTAAAAGCTGCCAGTCGTAAAAACCTCCATTGGAGGCAGACTTAAATTGTTGACTTAACTTTGCTCCAGCGCTGATCGGTCGCAGCCAACATTTGGTCAGTTTTTATGCGCTATTACATTCCTGGCAGGCAAAAAGTTGAAGCTAATATCTCAGATGCCAAAGCTGGTTTTACTCCGCTTTACAGCGTCCGGCCAAAACCGTTCTGCTATGTGGCTCAAACCAAAATGTCCAGAAATTTAATTAAATTGCCAAAGTTAATTTTGCTGTGCAATAAGCACAACAAATACTTGCAGCTGCAACTGTAGCAGCAACAACAGCTGAAGGAAGCGTAAAATATCTAAATATTCATCCCGAGCTCAGAGCCAAGCTCACACATTTTCACTGTTCCTTTTGGAAAACACACACGCACAAACGCACACACTCACACACACACACACACACACACACACACACACACACACACACACACACACACACACACACACACACACACACACACAGAATCAGTTTGAAAAGGGAAAGAGGCGAAAACTTTAGTTTCAGACTGTACACTGGGATTCAAATAAATTTAATTCAATGTCCTTTCATTCAGTCATACAATGGACAACGGCACACGTTGTTTGGCATTGTCCTGCATTTCGTTGGCTGCAAGGTGGAACTTTCTATGCGCTCCATTCAAGCATCGGCAGTCCGACTCTGGCTATTCAATGCTTATTTGTGGAGCTTTCAGAGCTGACGAAACGAGTGAAAGGCGCCGCCCCCAACTTTGCGATGTATGCAAATTGTTGGCGCCAAAGAAATGACCAAAAGGAAAACTTTTTGACACTTAGTGAATTGCAAAATGGGGTGCGGGGCGTTCTTTGGCCAAAAGAACTGAATCTGGGATCGCCTGATTGGCTGCCAGAAAGTGGAAGTGGCCAAAGCGAGATATATTTGCTTTGACATGCTTCTAATTGGGCTTGGCGTCGTGAACGAAAAGTATATCTACGAGCGATCTGCAAGCCGTAAAGATCCCTAATAAGTTAGCAATAATGAAAGGAACAAAAAAATTGTATAGGATAATATTGTATTTGATATTGTTTAATTTGATCTATTAGTATTCATCAATTGTGTTTGTTAGAACATATATTATATATATATTAACATCTTATTCAAAAAACAACATTTAACAACACTAGTTTTTAGTCTTAATAACTCATATAGTACGGTCCCACTACTGAGTACTCTATCTCTTCTACCTTTCTGTAGTTCGAGGAGTAAGATGTAAATCAACTAATAAATATAAAAAACATCAAATAAACTTTTGAACAATTTCTTAAATGAAAACCATTCGAACTACAATAGTTTTTCAGCAGTGTTGTTAAGATACGAAATTTGACTGACATAGCCAGCACTTAAAAATAAAAATAGAAAGTTGAGATTCATTTTGGAACTTATCTGCATCATAAGCTGAACGAAATATCTTTGTTTTCTTAAGCGTCTATACTAAAGTATAGGACTCTTCAATCGCTCCCTCTTGTAGTCTGTCAGTAGTAAGTTCTCTTTGCAGCACTAGCTCAAAGTAACTTCTATCCAACTTTGTCGCAATCAGGTTCACATTCATCCCGCTCCACTGGCAACCGCTGCCGGGCTGCAAAACTAACAAACTGTCTCAAGGCGTATTGCCGGTCTTGTATGGGGCAATAAAAGACAAAGCGGCGTCCGAGTTGCCAAGCTGCTTAGCATGGAGAGACGAACTTGGCATTCGCTTCGTTCTGGTCGGCCCACTTGGCATATGGTCATGCATATTAACAACCTATTTTTATAATGCCAGACGGCGCAGGCGGCCCTGCGCTGTCTCCGCCCAGCCTCCGCCCTGCTAACTGACCAGAACGGCTTTCACAAATGCCCAGCGCCCATTAGCATGCGCTGGGTCCTTGGCAGGAAGATATGGAGCATGGAGCATGGAGCGTGGAGCGTTGAGTGTGTGGAGTGTGGAGTATGGAGCGGGCAAATCTTAGCAACTGGCTCTCATGACTTACTCAAATGCACATTGGCAGGCGTTGTCGAAAGCTGTTCCAAAAAGGAAATGGGCTTTGCCCGTCGTCACCCTCGCAACTGACATCCTAGCCAAAGACTTTGACTTTGGGTCCGAGCTGGAAATCGAAGTAGCTGTCGCAGTAAGCTCAAGTGGCAGGGCATTTACATTCAATCGGCGCATTTCTTATGAGTTTCCTTTTCTTTTTTAATTTACTTGTTTCATTTCCCGCTCCTCTCTCTCTCTCTCTCTCTCTCTCTCTCTCTCCCTGTCTGTCTGTTTCCCTCATGGCCATGGGCGTGGCCTTGTAAGTATGTGTGGCTAAAATACTATTATTCTATACTCTGACTTCCTTCTCGCTCGCATCACTTATACATATGTGCACGAGTATGTGTGTGTGTGTGTGTGTGCCCTATATGTGTATGTTATGCGGATGTAATAATTGTCAGCAACACTTTGTGTAGTCTAAAAGCAGGCCGCACCAAAAGTCAGCTATCAGGAAATGCCAAACTGAATTTTATGCCGACACCAGCTCGAAATTCCCAACTCCTCCTCCTGTTCCTGCGTCCTTCCCTAGCTCCCTGACTGCGTGGTTATATGCAAATTGTAAAGTCAATTGAATTTTAAATGTTTTCTGACTCTCTTTGCTGCATAGTTTAGCAAAGATTGCGGCGTATTAAGCCGAACTGGCGATCTATTCGAATATATAATTAAGTATATTATGAGTATTAAGTATACACCGCGTATTCCATCTGGTGATTGCAAATATATGCATTGTGCTTGATTGTGTCAGGGAATACAATTATCGTAGGACTATTGAATTTATAATTATGTAATTAATACTGTAATAAACGATGATTAAGTTATTATTGAATTAAAACTAGTTTATAGTGCGTCATGCTGCCAGCTGTGGTTCGATTTGACTTATTTGAATTCATCAAACTTTTCATTTGTGCAACATAAAATCAACAAACCAATTCTTATAGAGTCTATTGAGAGTATCATTGAGTATATAATGGGAATTCATAAAAAAACCGTTCAATCAATTCTTTTATACAAACAAGTAAGAAAACTCTAGTCGGAGGTGCCCGACTAGGAGATACCCTGAGCCCCGTCCCATTTGCATTGTTTAATACGCTATGTAGCTTGCATATAACATTAAATTTTGCAAAATTAAATTATAATTTTGAAATATTATTCTACTAGAATCTATGTAAATCAAAAATAAATTAATAATTAAATAAATAAACTAAAACAAGTAAGAGTGCTCTAGTCGAGACTGCTCGACTAGGGGATACCCTGAGCCCTGTGAAGAGCCAAATATCAAATCATTCTACGCATCTTTTATGCATGCATATAAACAACACATACACACACACACATATGCACGCAAGCATAAGCGCGCGCTCTGCCAACTGCGCAGTTGACGCAGCGACTGCGCTTGGGCTGCAATGTGGGCATTACTATGGAAACTTAATTGTTTAATAACTTTCTTTAGCGATGGACTAAGTGCATCAAACTTTTACAACTTATTTATGACATTCATATGTGTGTATGTGCCAAAGCACAAGTCTCTAGTATTTGATTTGCGCTTTTTATAAATAGGGGGCTATTGGGGGCGAATGGGGCGTGGCATCCAAAATCTAAAGATAACGTTATCTCCGTATTCATTACACGCAACTACACAGCAAATTTGAAATCTCTAGCTCAAACGATGTACCAACCACGCCCTAAAAACACATTAAAATTATCGATAAATGCTCATAAAATCGAAATGGAATGAGTTATCGGAAAAATTTTATAAACTTGTGCAGCGTATGGTATTATCGAGTATTCATGTAAAATTTCAAGTCTCTACGTTGCGTACTTACAAATATCTCAGCGTTCACACGGACGGACGGACGGACAGACGGACGGACGGACGGACGGACGGACGGACGGACGGACGGACGGACGGACGGACAGACGGACAGGGCTATATCGACTCGTCTTGTCGCGCTGATCAAGAATATATATACTTTATGGGGTGTGGCACGCCTCCTTCTGCCTGTTACATACATTTTCACAAAACCATTATACCCTGATTTCCCATTTTCAATGGGCTCAGGGTATAAAAAGAAAAGAAAGCAAACATCACTGCACCTGGGCTCGAACCTACATCTATTTACTACATGTGTAACGTAAAAGCGCGTCATCTCAACTAGCACGACCACCTCATGTTTATAGATTTAAAAAAAAAAATAAAAAAAGTTATGCTGTTGTCACTGAGTTTCAAAACCGGGACCTTTCGTTTACGCGCTTTGTGTCTATCCACTACACCACACCATCATTGCGTTGCTTGTTGGCAAAACGCAAACTAGTACTACAATGCGATATGTTTCAAATACAAAACTAAAGAAGCAGATCAATCGCAATTGTAATTCTTAGAATATACAAAAACGGTGGTCTGTTTCAATGCATGCGTGTAAAGGGCGATATATAACAAATACAAAACTACAGAAGCGGCTGAAAATGCAAACAGAATTTGGTTGAAGAATATGCTAAAACGAATGGCCTTGAATGTATTTCTGCACATGCATAGCAGAGGCGCTTGCACGTTTCAATGTATGTGTATGTGTAAATGTTTTTTGCTGCGCGTCACTGCTTGCCACGTGCGTGTGATTATTGGCCAAACGTTTTGTTTAATAAATCGGGACTGACTTAACGGATTTTGATGAAACTTTCAGCATATGATTCAATTGAATTTTTTACATTTTATAAAAACGCTAATTTATTCACATGGTTATATTTAAAACAGACTCTCAATGGGTGTTTGAAGGAGGGAGGGAGCTCTAACGGTGTGGGAGATATAATTTTATATCCTGTTTTCGATCAGGTTTAAAATCGATAACAATACAACCAAAATAGATATCGTTTTTTGGTAACAAACTTGACCTGCTCGTGCTATCCACGGACCCAACAAAAAAAATTTAAGTCTCAAGCTTGTCTAGATGCTTCAATCGACGCGTTCAAACATACGGACAGACGGATAGACGGACGGACGGACGGACGGACAGACGGACAGGGCTAAATCGACTCAGCTCGTCGCCCTGATCAAGAATATATATACTTTGTGGGGTCTGACACGCCTCCTTCTGCCTGTTACATACATTTAACAAAACCATTATACCCTGATTTCCCATTTTCAATGCGCTCAGGGTATAAAAACACAAAGAAAGATATTGTAAATAGACGAGCTCAGAGTAGTTCTGAAAGTCAATTCTTGCAGGGAATAGTCTATTCAAGAGAGGGTAGCACATTGTCGCTATGTGTCGGAATGCGTAATAAAATGATGTCGCTGCTTGCAGTGGAATCACAATATTGCAACATCACCTTCCTTTGGGTCGTTCATCGAATTACCGAGTGACAGGTGAGGCACACAGCGACACAAACAAATGAGCGCATTAAAAAGCATAAGCATAAGCACGGGTGGGGGCGGGGGCGGGGAAAAGGCGAAAGTAATAAAAATGGTGGGCATGTCGGGATGAGCGTAGATAAAAATTGCACAACATGACAGTAAAATGCATATTATGCATAATTAACTGTTTATGCGAATGAGTGGCAAGCGAAAGGACATGGACCCAGCCCGGACTCGGCTCCGGACCCGAACACGTGCCAAAGCGCGGAGTGCAGCAACAGCCGGAGCTGCAGAGGCGAAAGTTATGGGACCAATGACAATGCTTATGCTAATGATAATCATGATAAAAATGATGATAATGATGATTGCGTTCGTTGAAAGTGAAACAATGCACAAGCTGTCTCTCGGCCCTGACTGCCACCCTGGCTGTCCGTCCGAGCCGGGCTCCAGCTAATTTAGACGTTGACTGATCCTGCTGCCATGGCTTTTAATAATTCACACCCTTCATCCGAACGAGGCGCAGAAAAAAGAGATTTAAAAAAGTAAAGCATGCTGAAAATGCTGAAAGCGACGAGCCGAAAGAGGGGGCTATGGGGAGGTAAATCAAGCAGCGGGCGTGGCTGTCAGTGATTTTGTCATTTGGCCAATGTCGCTTTCACTCTGCACACTGTCAATGTGACATGTTTACCATCTGTCTGGGCCTGGTTCAGGCTCTGGGTCTCATTCTCGCTCTCGTTTTCGGATCTCGCACAACAAAAGACTCGTTAGAGAAACAACCAATGCATATATACACAGACACACATACACACACGCTGCTAGGTATTGGGATTCAGGAGGTCGTGCAAAACTTTCAGACTGCTTTGATATTTTTGTGGCTTTGACTGCTGCTGCGAATCGAGCATGGCTCGTGCAGCTGCAATGACAATACTGTATATGCACTCGTCCTGGTGCAGAGCCTGTTTGATGGCATGACAGCAGTTATCATTTGCTATGCCTGCTACGGGCGACGTAGTAGGTTGACTTTGATAATCAAGGCCGACAGTGGGCTCACCTTGACGAGTAACATCTGGCAGACAGACTTTCAATTTGCTAATGTCTCAAATGCAAAAACTTGCCGAACAATTTACATTAACTAAATATTGAAATAAATAATAAAGGCGTCTTAAAGTTAAAGTCAAAGGCTGTTAGAGGTTACTCCTTGAAGCATCTGCCTCTTATTATGTTCCAGATGATTCTATATTATTGAAATTTCTGTAAATTAACATTACTTAGAAGAATTTCCAGAGAATATCTGTGCTTTCGAGCACATATTATTTCCCAGAAGATTATTTAGAAATTTATGCTCTTCTGGCTTTTGCAGAAAACGTAGTTGCTATGCTCTCTCTATCTAAAGGCGAGTTCAGTGCAGTGGAGTACTAGCCTGTAGCTCAAAGGTTGTCAAGAGGTCTTCTAACAAAGGCCCTTTGCACCTGAATTAAAGCTAAGACGCTGCGGCGTCTCAGCCCACGCTTTGCGTGCCCATTGTCGATGCATAATTAAGTCAATGATTCCATGGCAATTGTAAATTGTGCAGAACTGCAGCAAACTATTCAATTTCAGTCATGCGCAAATATTTTATTACCCAGACTGACGCTCAGGCCAAAAGCAGAAGCAGCAGCAGATACACATTTGCAATGAGAGATAGGCAGCCGCAGCAAATTAATTAATAACGAAACCAACAATGACAATTTTCCGCATGGAAAACATCGACTGTGCAAAAACAACAACATGCAATGGCTGTGCACTGTGCCCGGAGTGGGGAAAAGCTAAATAAAAGGGAACAACAGCCGCGATTCCACCGGATAATGATCAGCAGCTGACCGTAATAATGCGGGCCGGGCTAATGCAGTGTCCTGCAGGCTGTCGGTGTCAAAAGTAGAGCCTTCCAGCCAGCCAGCTACGTTTCGCAGGTAGACTACCAAAAAAGTTCTCTTCTGAAAGCTTTCGTAGTTTGCTCTAATGAATGAGCCGTGCCCAGGTGTATACCTAATTTTGGGTATAGGTTACTTTAGCTTTTGAGTTTTCGACTTTTCGAGTTGAAAATCAACTTGACTATGCTCAACAGTCGACAGATCTATTTTCTGTAACCATTAAGAATACTATCATGTTAGACGAACTGTATAAAAAATTATACTCGTTCAATGTTCAGCAATTTTCATTCGTCAGTCAATATATTCCGACACGCCTCAGTGGACGGTTTATTAGGGTCACACAATTAGATTCTTTTGAGTCTTTATTATGAGTGCCAGTTTGGTTTTTATTTTTAACATTTTATTAAGGGTTTCATTTCAGTTTGGTATGCACACTTTATAATTGTTTTGCTTGATTAATATCACTGTTAAAAGACAATTACTCAATCATGACTTAATACTTCCAATAACTGCATGGTTAATGATACACCACTAACCATAGTAAGTGATATTTATTTTCTTCTTATAACTTAATCGACCCACTCACTAATTCGATAGATGATGCCAATAGTATTAAAAGTTTTGATATCAACTGTTAGTATACTGATTGAAAGTAAAATTACAAAAATATTAAAATATATCTCAAATGGTTCCTCAACAGAACATAACTCAACAATTCAGGAATAGTTTTCGGGTTTGTCACACTCCAGTATCCGTAGATATGCAGTGATTTTTAATCAGTAACAAAAGTCCAAGATAAAGACTATAAATTTTCATTTAAATTGCAGTAAATCAATGAGCGAAACTTATTGGAACTTAATCTCTAAGTCAACAAAGGCTGTTCTAGCTGATAATATTCACTAGCAAATCATTTTTATACTCGTTTCCCAAAGGGAAAAAGAGTATATTGGTTTTGTGAAATGTCCGTCTTGCTGTCCGTCCGTCCGTCCGTCTGTCCGTATGAATGCAATATTTTTCTACGCTATTGAAGCTAGAGACTTGAAATTTGGAACATATACTCGTGTACACCCTCGAATTATAAAGTGTCAAGATTTTCCGGATACGCCGACTAGGGGCGTGGCAAATCGGAAAATGCTTGCGCCCATAGTCAAGAAATCATATTAGTTGAAGAGCTAGGGAATTGAAATTTGGAATGTATACTTGCGTTGACCGCCCAAGCTCAAAAAGATATGGCGGATATATCTACGCCCATTGGGGGCGTGGCAAATCGGATCTGAATATATAGTGATTTTACAAGATCAGCTATATTTTGAGCACTATTGATGCTAGAGACTTTAAATTTGATATATATACTCGGATAAGCAGCCCAAGATCAAAAAGATATGGCGGACATATCTACGCCTTCAGGGGGCGTGGCAAATCGCAAATCGCTTATAGCTCCTACAGTTTTAGAGCTAGACGATTCCAAATTGGATGTTTGTGTTACTGGGGGCCGCCTCTATTGATTCCCCAAAAATAAATCTTACGCCCCTTTGGGGGCGTGGTATATCGAAAAAATACCCTGTAACTTTCACATTTTTGGAGTGTAAGCATCCAAACTTTACAGTTACGTTACCCTAGACTCCTTCTAGGAACTTGCCAAATATGATATGTCTACGCCTACTGGGGGCGTGGCAAATTGGCAACAAAATTTGTAACGCCCAGCTGCAAAACTCATATGCCTGTGCCACCTATGTAAATAAGCTTAATAAGAATTGCTAAGACGACAAACGGCATTTCTGAGAAATATATGTAATTCGATTTAATGTTGAAGTTCTGCAAATAATTTATCTGCTAAAATTATCATTTTTCGTATAGCCTAGGTCAGTTATGTTATTTTCTTTTTGTGTGTGTGACCCTGACAAAAAATGTAAATATCATAACCGATATTTGTGTAATCGACTTAGTCCGAACAAAATTATTCACACACAAAAAAATTGACGATAGGACCCATCATGTATGTATGTATGTAGGCACGAAGAGCTGCGCAACTATTTTCATACCGTCGCCGCCGTGTCTCGAACACGGACCCTTTTGCTTACACGCTTTTCATCTACCTGCTGCGCAACATCAGTTTTGCATTGCCTGTTGGCAAATCCGAAACTACTTCACTACAAGGGCGACTTTTGACAAATACAAAACTATAGAAGCTGCTGTTAATGCAAACACAAAATAAACATAAATCAATCGCAATTGTGATTCTTAGAAAATGCTGAAATGCGCGCATATGAACGTATGTATTTATATGTGTACATACAAAAACTGTGGTCGGTTTGAATGCATGCGTATAAACGGCGATATTTGACAAATACAAAACTAAAGAAGTGGCTGAAAATGCGAACACAACTCAATAACAATTTTGGTTGAAGAATATGCTAGAATGAATGGCGCTGAATTTATTTGTGACCATGCATAAGCAAACGCGCTTGCACGTTTCAATGTATGTGTAAATGTAAATGTATTTTGCTGTCGCTGCTTAACGCGTGCGTGTCATAATTGGCCAAACGGTTTGTTTAATAGATTGCGACTGACTTAACGGAACTTGATGAAACATAACATAACATACATGCAAAATTTGAGATAAATTATTAAATTTAAAATACCAGATGCCCCTGTGGGAAACGAGTATCACGCTTTAGGTCTCGCCCTAAGGCAACGTTCTTACTCGTTTATATTGTCTGATTTGAATGGACTGATTTAGCTGAAGTGCTTTGCTCAATTACGAATCTATTCAATTAGCCAGCCAGTCATACTTTTTATACTCATTCATGAAAGTGAATCGTCTCTGCGACGCTTCCAAAGAGAATTGCAAATAGGAATATATACTAGAATCTACTGGTTAATATATTCTATAGTTTTGTAGTCAGAAACTACAAATTTAATGACTAAGTTACTGTTGACCTCATCCCTTAATTTGTGTAAATAAATATATACCAATCGAAGTATTATTCTGCGGTATTCGATATCGCCATCAGCAACGTTGTAACTCTTTGCAATGACTGCTTGACTTCTGCATAGAGATAAAGAAAAATTGAAATTTCTTGTTCTTACATACCGCCCTGGCACAAACCACAAACTCATTCTTGAATTTCACAATGAAACATATTCGAATCAAATAATGCATCTTTAGAATTCTGTTTTGATAACTTTGAAGGCAGCTCTTGGCTCTTGGCTCAAACTTCAAACAAAGGCGATGTCATTTTCCTTACGTTGGCGCCTTTTGCTCATATGATTGGGGTTGGGTTTCCATTTTCAACAGTTAAATTTAATTTGAAAATGCCTACACCGCGGCTTCTTTCTGTGGCTTTTACTTTATTTTATTTTTTCCCTTTGTGTTATTGCATACGGCGAGTCTGTGTTCGGCCGTTAGTCTGGGGCATTCCTCAGCGTGGTTAGGCTGCGCCCGCTAACTGGCGGAGCCTCAGCCGTTCCTTCCCAGCGGCTCTGCCTGCGAGTAAAAATGCAGTCGGCGACTTTGGCGCATTCGCAGGCAGGAGTTGGCAACGTTTGTGCATAAATGATGACTAGAGTGTGTGCGAGGCAGCCTCGCTCATTGTGCCTGCTGCACGTTGCGCATACGTCGCGTTGTCTGAGCCACAACAAAAATATTAACGCACACACAGAGTAAACATGTAGAATTGTGTGTAATGTGTGCGAGTGTGTGACTGTGCGAGTGTGTCTGTGTGTGTGCTCTTCTGTCCGGTGTTGCCAACAATTGTGATATTTTTGCTGGCGCGCTATCAGAGCACACAAGTCCAATGTCAAATATGCGACTCTCGACGCAGGCAAGACAATGAAAATGCTCCTCGTCTGCGTTGACTCTCGTTGTTGGCATTAAAAAGGAAAGAAGAACTAACAAAAAATAAAATAAATGCGGCACTCACTCTCACTGGCAGCTCCAGCTCAGAGTTGGAGCAACGTCATTTTGTCACTCCAGTAAATGGCAACCAAGTTTGTGGAGGCTCTCGGCTCTTGGCTCGCGGCCCTCAGTTCTCGGCTTTGGCAAGCCCCAGCTCCGGCGAACTTAGTCGCCACATGGCAGGAATACAATTGCTTTTATGAAATTAAATTACGGCACACATATTTAAACACTCCCAGTGGCTGAGCTGGCGGGGAATGGGTGGAGCATTCACTGCAGTCAGTCCCTCGAACGAATCACTCTGGAAGTCTCAGTCAACTGCTGACGAGAGGCGCTTAAATGCCTTAATGTTGATTAAAAAACAATCTTCGCAGTCTACGAAAGAAGCAGATAAATCTACTAGAAATGTCAGCAAAATTCATACAAAGGAGATCACGAAAAAAAATCATAGAATGGTGTTTAAAAGGTATAATAATCGTCAATATTATTTTATATATTATAAATTATAAATAAATATTATATTATAATATCATTAAAAGATAGAAACATGTACTTTTCCAAATTAAAATACACAAATTTAATTATTTAAATTTAGATATGCGAGCTAGGTCTATTTGTATGTATATTGTATTTAATTTGATTCTTTCTACAACTTCAATTATATTCTTCCTATTAAATCTTACTGCTCAGCCTTCTTTTTAAGGAGGGAGCCTTGTATAAGATCAGGTGTAGTTTTTAAGGAGAACTATAAATCAAGTGTATTGTATTTTCTCACAAAGTAAGAAGAAAAGAAGATCTTTCTAAAATTCAGAGTCCAAAAGTGGAATAGAACACATTGAAGTACAAGAAGTACATATTCCAAAAGTGGAATATTATTTTAATAGAAGTACATATATGATATACTTATTTGTTGTTAGTCAAAGTGGAATATTATTAAAATATTCCAAATTTTTTTTATTTAGCTATAATTTTCTTCATCATTATAAAGTTCTGAGGAGATATTTTTGGTCTTAAAGGATAATCATGTATTAACCTGTACACCAAAAATGAAACCAATATTTGATAAGTGTTTATTGAAGTTCAAAATGTGGAACAAGGAAGATTCGTGTGAAATAATATTTATGTTTTACTACATTTGGAGCTTAAATTAAAAAATCTATGCTTAAGAGTATTAGCTCCATCTGATAATACATTCAATTAGTTATATATGGTTTAGAGTTATAAATAATATAAGACGTGTAATATATATTAAATTTTACATTAGCAGTCTCCTCGATTTGGTTATTAAAGCTCATAGAGGAGCTGGCTTTAATAATAAACTGGTAAATTTATTGACACTTGGATTATTTATGCATTATTAGGAAACAATTTGAATATCTCACGCTAGACAGATACACTTGTCTAGTGCTTATATTTCTTGTTTTGTAAGTCAATAAGCAATCTGAGCCAATGTAAATCAAAATTTAAAATTAATTCCCACTAGTGACAGCGACTCCCCACTCCCTACTCCCCACCGCCTCGACCCACTCTCGAGTGTCCTTCCTCTTGGAGGTCGATGCCGCATTACAAACAATTCCACTTTAGGCAAGCAGCCGCAGCAGCTTGTGGTTGCACGGCTGGCGCCAATAACGAAATTGTGAGTGGCGGACAGTGGGCGTGGCAACCAGATGTAAGCTCACACACACCCACTCTCTTTTTCTCTCTCTCTCTCTCTCCCATGCACAAGCACACCTGACTATGTACACAACCTGCTTGCGAGCTTAGAACTTGTTTAGCAATTTAGAATTTTTAAATCCCATTAAATTTGCAATCAGTGCTTGATTTGTTTACCCAGGAGTCGGCCCAGTGCTTCGATATAAAATGTGTCTGAGTCTCTGGGCTTCGGCTGCATGCGATGACTGTCTAGACAAAAGCCATTCAATGATTCAATAGTTAAGTTTCGATCTTCCACACAAATAAGCAAACGCCCTTCAACTGAGGCAGGGACCACAATAAAAGCTTTCTATTTAGTTAAGTTATTAAATATATCAATTACCATTCGGTGAATGTCGCCACCCTCTGGACAGCCTTTCACTGCGTAAGCTCTGTGTTTGTCCGTGGACTTCCCCATCCAGCTAACGGAATCAGTAACGGTGTTTGTTATTATATTAGGTTTGCCCCATCTCTGCCTGCAACTCTATATCCACATCCGAATCCGCATCTGTACAGCTGCAGCTGCAGCATCTGACGCAGCGTCTGGATCTGCACAGCATGTGTAATTAAGCAAAAGTTGATAATGTGTTGATTACTTGAGGTATTTACGCAATATCATGTGTTGTCTTCAGTTTCCCAACGAATGCACAAACAACGATAAACAATTTTATTGCTAATTGTCATTATTTAATTGCTTTTACAGCTATTCCACAGGACCGAAGCATTTCTTGCCTCTTGCAATTCAAGGCCAACTATTCCGTGCTCACCAGAGGAGCTGGAATAATAACTTAAATTTAAGCAGACAATTAAATTGCTGCTTTAGCTATGCTTGGCTAATGCTAATGCTTGAGCTGTCGAGAATGCAAATGAAGTTTTGTAAATTTGTACGAAGTGTTACCTTAGACAAGAAGCGAAGCATAAATACCCTACACTGAGCGTTTATTGGACTTGACTTTCCCTTTTCCTTCTACGTCTGTATAAAGCAAGCAGCATTTATCCTATGAATGAGAACATTAACAAGGTTGCTACAAATTTGAATAATTATTAGGGAAACGTACTTCCAGTTCTTAGTGTGTATTAGTTTAATCGTTTACTTTGAAATTTTTGATAATCAATCAGTTTTTCTGCTCATTATTAGTAAAATTATGTCCGTTTATTTTATTCCTGCTTCCTCTTGGGAAACTTAATCGAAACAGAAATTAATAAAGTATTTTATATATATGTTCTTAAAAATATAAAACATTGCTGCATAGGATACATATCTAGGGGGAAAAATATCAAAAAAACAAATTCTATTGGAAGTAAATATATAATAATGAAGAATAAAGAATATATATTTTTGAAAACAATGACGGAGTCTGACTTAAACTTAAGTCCTGATATAAAGTTCTCAGATCAAATGAATTTTAAATCAATCGTCCATTCCCTTAAAGCTTATTGAAATCGATAACATCCTAAATTAGTGTGAGTACACATCGATTTTCGACATATGTACAATTGCAATATTTGTGAGTTCGTAATACTTCTCGGAAGTGCCCGATTCGCAGACATCCTGTAACTTGCCCAGAGCTGCAAAAATAATAATTCCACATACATGACAAAACAGAGTATGGAAACTTAAATGTTGTATAACATATCTTTTATACCGACATTCTTAACTGACTTTTGATATTTCGAAGAAACGGAGCAATTCATCTCAAATTTACGAATTTAAATGAATCAATTTAAAGTCAATTTCTAGTCTTCAATCTGCGCTAAAGACCAACTCAATGTATGTAATTTTTTCTATGAAATGAAATTGTGTTAAGTTATGAAAATGAGTTATAAACTCGTTCTGCATATGGCATACAGAACTATAGAAATATTTAATTTATGGACCGAGTCTCGCTTTGTCCTGTCTTAAAATAATACAATTAGAATACCTATTCACTCAGCAAAAGCAAAGCTACCGTTGAAGGGCACGACTTAAAGTATCCCCATGTCGCATAGCTCTCTCTTGAGCAGTTCTACTAGTTTTACCCCGACCATATCTTGGTCAAGTATTTGCTAATCTTTACTGAAGAATCCCATTCAGCGATTGATGACCCTTGTGAAAACATGGAGTATGTTTCGAAGGGATGAACAAGTTTTGCTATCAAGTTAAGCGGCATATTTAAGTCATGAATACAACCACATTTTATACTATTGATTTATGAAAATCAGATTTATTTCCATTTAATTACTTTCCAAAACTTAACACACTCAAGGGCTGACATGCCAGCAAACATGAAACCTGTTTGTATCTGTAGTTAAATTCAGATTAATTTTTATTATTGCCTTTCAATGCATGAAGATTGTTTTTCAACCTTTCTTTTGAGTATTCTTTGGGTATTTAACTCAGCGACTTGTGGAGCCAAAACGAGAAAATGACTCAATACAGACTCGTGCACTTGGGAACACGCAATCAGTTCAACTTTCAAATGCCAGCCACGAATTTTCCAGCTGCATTGTATTGTAATTCAAAACCCCTTACACAGGTCAACTGACAGCAGTTGGCGCCCAACACTAACGCCAACAGCAACAGCAACAGCAGCAGCAACAATGGAAGCAACGGGAGGTGCAACGGCAGCAATAACGAATGCAATTGGCAAATGCCAGAAAGAAAATAGTTTAAGTGCAAAATGTTACGCTTTATCGAATTACCCGCGGGTGCTTTAACTTACTGCCAAACTTTTCGGGAGCAAAAGTTGTGCAGCGCGAGCTGGGGGCGGACGACGGGCGACGGACGTCGGACTGGGGCGATGCGGGGATTAGGGGTGCAACAATTTATGATTGTAAGGTGTTGCAATGGAAACTAAAAGCAGTTTTTCGTTTTCTTGGGTAAATTTGTTATATTTTCTTACTGTCACCTAGACCATTTATTAAATGAGTTGGCAAAGCTAATCGAAGAGTTATAGCCGAGCCCGTGGAAATGGAAGGAATTGTGAATCAGTTGAGCTCTGTTTGAATTACATCCACGAGCTGCCTTGACCTGCATCCCACCTGGCTTACCTGCTACACCTGCGCTTTGTTTTGGCCAAGCCCTCTCCCATCTGTGAGCCAACTTGGCCAAACAGAATCCGCTCTCGGAGCATACGGCGTGCAGCATGGGTCCAACAGGTCAAAAAACGGACTAATAAAAAAATAATTTATAACAAAGCGACACAAGACGAGCGAGCGAGACTCGAGCCAGCCGCAAAAACATGCAACTAAAATTGCCCAAAATGCTAAAGTAAGATTTATGCAAATCGGAAGTAAACATTAATCAAACTTTTTGCCTTGCGAAACTCCCCCAACAGTGGCTGCTCCCGTCGCTGTTGCTGCTGTTGTTGTTGTTGTTGTGGCGTGTGAATGGCAGGCCTAGAAAAACATGGCATACTTTGCGGCGCCAGCAGCCAGATTGCACGCCAAGGATTGTGGGTCAGAGATACCCGTACTCGTGAAGCGCGCGGAAACTGAAGGAAGCAAAAAAAACCTTGTGTAGCTGGCCCTTCTTACGGCACTTGTTTTTTTTTTAGCGTGAACTTCATAAATTACGATGTCATATGCCAAAAATAGTCGCACAACGGAATCTCATCGTCATTTATATTGAAACGTCAAATCAACGGAACGTGTGCGTTTCTCTCTTCACATGCCAGAGAACGCTCCGCATAGAAATGTTGCAGCTTAATGCCGATGGGACGAAATTCCAGAAATTTCAGCCCCCGCCACTTACGCACCTCCCTCCAACGTGGCTCTATGATAGCTGGCACGGCTTGCAATAGTTTGTTGGAAGTTAAGTGTATTAAGAGTTATGTATTTCAAAAACTTAACGAGTCCATTTAACTACAACACGAAGCCGGCGTCGGGTCTACGCCGGAACGTTTAGTCACCGACAGTCGAGTGAACTCTTCTGCAGTGGTGGGGTGAATGCCAACCGTGTTCAGCAGCGTCTTCACGGTGAGTCCCGACTTCAAGGCGGCGGCAAAGCCCTGGATAACCTCCCCTGCCACGGGGCCTATGTAGTGCAGGCCGAGGATCTTCTGGTCCCCGGACACCTCGGCCACGGCCTTGAGGTAGCAGTGGCGAACGCTCTTCTGCGGTATGAAGAACTCGGTGGGCTTGTAGTATCCGTGGAACACCTCGATGTTCTCAGCACCGAGCCGCTCTGTGGCCATCTCTTCGGACATGCCAACACAGGAATACTCCAGAGGGGTGAACACAGTCGTAGCCACATCAGTGTAGTCCATGAGCTGCATTGAGCCAGCGAAGAGGCGTCGAGCCAGAAGGCGACCGGCTAGGATCGCCACTGGGGTCAGCTCCGGCCGGCCATAGATGATGTCGCCCACGGCGAAGATATGCGGCACGCTGGTGGCCTCCGTGTGGTCGACAATGACCTTGTCGTTGTAGGTCTGCACGCCAGCGACGCCGAGGTTGAGATCCTCTATCAGGCCCTTTCGTCCGATTGCCCACAGAACCGTGTCAAAGACATCGCTCCCATCCGTCTGGGTCGTCGTGTTGCGATACTTAACCAGCAGCCTGCCCTCGGCCGTGCGCTCCACCCCCATGGGAATGGTGGTATTCAGGAAGTGTATGCCACGCTCCGTCATCATAGCCGCCAGGAACTCGGACATCTGCCGGTCGAAGCCACGCAGCACGATCGAGCGCACCATGACTGTGGGATCGTAGCCGAGGCCCTTGAGGAAGCATGCGCACTCGAGGCCCACGTAGCCAGCGCCAACGACTAGTGTGCGGCCCGGCTCCTTCTCGTAGCTGAATATGTCGTCGCTGGTGATGCCATGCTCGATGGCGCCCTTTATAGGCGGATACCGCGGACGTCCGCCTACCGCGACCACCACGTACTTGGCAGTCAGCTGCTTCAGCGCTCCCTCCTTCGTCGTGTACTTGATTGTGTGCGGATCCACGAAGCTGCCAATGGAATTCACATATTCCACCTTCTTGTCGCGCAGGTCCACGCGCGTCACCCAGTTCACGGACTTAATGTGATTCTGCACAACGTTGACCAGCTTCTTCCAGTCGGGCTTCAGGTCCCGAACATTGACGTTCCAGCCATAGGAGACGGCCTCGTGGACGGCCTCGCCCAGCAGTGAGGCCTGGTGCATCAGCTTCTTGGGAATGCAGCCCACATTCACGCAAGTGCCGCCCACGCCCCACTTGGTGCCAGCCGGCGTCGGCTTGACATAGTCGAAGCAAAGAACTCGTGCACCGTACTCGACGGCCTCCTTGGCGCAAGCCAGCCCGCCTGAGCCGCCGCCCAGCACCACCAAGTCGTAGTCGAAGCTGCTTGCACTTCTCACCGATCCTACGAACCGCAAGAGCAGCACAGAACGTGATGTGGCCGAGCTGCGCAGTGCCTTCAGCAACATAATTTTCTGCTCTGTATTTATTAATAGTAAAACTTGACAATTTGAAGCAGAAGAGCTTGGGAGCTGCCAACTCGACTGGTGTAAATCAAGCTGACCAGAGAATCAAAATGCGCCGCCTTCTCGATAATGATCTAATATCACTAACCATACAGCAGTTCTGTAGTCTTTAATGCCTACACTCATATATATTTAAGAGAGGAAAGAGAGAGATCGGAAAAAATTATGTAGTGTGGGACTTTGTTGAAGAATCGACCATTTAGGTCGAGCGTTTCAAGCTAAAGGATCTGCTTCGTGATATTTTTGTTGCTCGAGCCTAAAGCGACTGAGCCGATCAAACACGAATATGAGCGGTTCTTAACGAGGGTCTGTGTTGTATGGTTAGTGCTAATATAGTTTTGACGGAAGTCTAATATTTATGCTCCTGCGTCACATTACTATTCAGATAACACAGTTTAGGAAGTGAATAGAAATGTGCACTTATATCACTAATAGAGAATAAATAGATTTCAATAACACTTAACATAAATGCATTTAGTCTTCTTTAAATAGATTAAGTAGCAATCCTAGTAAGGGGGCTGACATTGATCAGCTCTTCTCATAGAATTAGAGATTCTTATCAATGGTTTCCTAAGTTATTGATATTTGCTATAATCCTAGACGAATGCTTATATCGTCGAACTGTAAGGTGAAGTAGCCTAATGCCTTATCAGTTCTGTAATTTTTCCGCAATTTCTTGCTTGCCAGACAAGTCCTGCACTTTTCCCATTCCTAGCCAGCCGCTGACCCGATTCAAATTGAGTGTGGCTGTAGCACAATGTATGTGGCCTGTGCTAGTGCCGTCCACATTCAATTTCCAGAATGATTTATATAAGTTGGCCTTGGCGTACCAAAGGGTCAGATATAGGGGCGAGTACAGAAGGAAAGTCGTTGCTTCTAGTCGTAATTCTGAAGGTTTGTCCCGAAAAGTGCAGTAAATGGCTTACCAAACACCTTTTGCTTGAAATCTGTGAGGCCTTTAAGCAAACAGGCTGAACCTTAGCTACATATACACAAGTTCAGTAAAAATGGTGAGATGTCAGCTTCAATGATTTATGTTTCACCATGGACCATTTAGAATTTCGGCTGGACGATAGTTAGAAGCCTTCCGCCACCACGGCCCGGGTTGCCGAAGGCTCAAGTCCAAACACCCGTCTCCAATCGAGTAAATGGCGTCATGCTCTACTGCCTGACTGACTGCCTCTCGGCTGTGCATGGTTGTTCTAATTTCTAATCTAATATTTTGGCGTACGAAGAAAAAACGGGTCCGAAACGAGCGCAGAGAAATTCTTGGCCATGTCCGGTGTCTACTTTGGGTATGATTTACTTTTGCGGTTTGTTTTTGGTGCGTTTAACCGCAAATATTTAATGGATTTATTTCGGGACTAGCAGCCCTCAGCTGCGATTCATTTGTAAATGTCCGTGGCCCCCAGTGAGTGTGTGAGTATTTTGGCATATTTATTAGTTGAACCAAACGACCTAGAATTTGTAGCTGTAGCTGCAACGTTCGGCGCCGTGAATCGTAGTCCTACACCCAAGGTTACAGCATAATCCTGTGACACACATATGCATGTGTGTGTGTGAGTGTGTGTGAACGACCCAGTTAGGTGGACAAAGGGCGAGGGTTCGACGTACTTCGACTACTTCTGCCTCCTGGCTCCCTCCTTCTTGCTCCCACGCAGACAGCCGCGATGCATCCTTATCGAGTCGACGATGAGCATCAAGTGAACGCTGCTCATAAACGTAATGCTACTTATAACAACGGCACAGGTCAAAGAGCTGATATCTTTAGACCACAATGACCAGATCAGAGTCAATTCAAATGCGAAGAGGCGTTCGAGCACGAACAGGTTCCACATAATTATTACGGCAATCAAAAAGCTGAGGCTTCGATGCTATATAAGGATGTAGGCTATAAATTAGCTGGTTATACAAAGGCAATTGCAGGCTATTGAAATACCTGTTTCGCGCCTGGCAAGAGTGCCAAGCCATTGATAATGATATTCAGATGCACCACGATGTCCGAGAACTCCTTATGCTCCGAAGGCACCTCGTGGGACAGCTCTCTGGAGGCGCCAAGGCCATTAATAAGAGGAGCATAGTCCCAAGTGGGAGACGAATCTTGGGGTCCTGCTGAAAGTTGTGTTACTTAGTGACATGGGTACGGTCACCTCCATGAGGAGCTCACCATCTGTGATACGAACAACGTGCTGCATCATGTGGGAAAGCAGCGAGTTTTAGAGAAACAGATTTAAGGCTGGAGTATAAAACATGATTTCGTTAAGTGCTTAAGCTGGGATCATTGCCTACTGAAGTAATTTTATCACTGTCTAAATATGGTATTCTTTCTCTTTCCAGGTAAGTGACAAATTGAGATGCAGAGCATAGAACAGGTAAGTGGAGTGTATGGCCTGGGAAGGATCCATCCAAGGCATATTTACATAATGCCAGACACTCTTATGAAAATAGGCGAATTAATAGCTGAAATTCAACAACAACGACTATTGCCAGTGGCAACGCGGCTCCAAAGTTTTATTTTGCATTGCGAATGCGCAGCGCCTCCCGGCCTCCCAGCCTCGCGGCAGGCGTAATGTGCTGACAATTGTGGGATTGTAGCCTCTTAGACAAACAAAACTTGGGCTATCTCGATAATTTCAACTTTAAAATGACCAGCCATGCCGTGGCAGAACTTCCAAGAAGCTCTAAAAATGCAAAAGTTTGCCCAATAAATATTAGGGATAACTTTCCTAGCAACTCACCTTGCGTCGCTTGAGTCCCCATCGTGACACAGCGTAGGCATAAAACTGGAACCCCGCCCACCTGCCCAGCGACAAGCTTATCAAATTTTTACAACTTTTTTCCGTGTTTTTTTCGTCTCGTTTGAAATAAAGTTTAATATTGTGGCGGAGGATTTTTGTATTATTTTTTAGAAAGTTTTTTCTATATTTTGAAAACTCTGCTGCTTTGAGATTGCAGCAAATCGCTTAAAGTTGTTGCTGACAAAACTGACTAATGGCCAGAGAATTCATCAAATGTTAATTAAATTGCGCCCAATTAGTTTGATTCACTCAACCCCCACCAGACCTAAAGTCAGCCGGGTAACATCAAAAAGGTGTTGGCTTCGTGCCCCAGGCGCTGCTTAGCAAAAGTTAAGCAAAGGTCAATTGCTCCAAATGCCTAATTAACGCTTAATGAGCGACGGCGACGGCGTCTGCGTTGATATCAAACTCTGCCGCGAACGCTCCAAGCGACTCGGCAAAGAGTTCAGCTCGAAAGTCAAACAATTGCGAATTCAAGCCAAGGGTTTGGCGACTGCGAAATCTGTTTTAAATCAGAAGAGAATTTCGGGATCTTCAAATGAAAAGTCAATCTTTTGATTGATTCCTTTATTTATTTGAATTGTTTCTTCGAGCATTTCCGGCGTGTGTTCATATCAATAATTTGATCTAAGTGCTGCTCGGCTTTGATTGCGAATGCGCCTTGAATTTATATTCCTTGCACAAATATTTAATTTAGTTTCCCTTTTAAGTCAGCTTTTCATTAGTTTATGTGTGGTTGCATGTGGTCTGTGCGGTTGTGCGGATGAGCGGATGTGCGGTGCGGAGCCACACACAAACAACTTGTGCATACAACTTCTTGACCAAATTGTAAAAAGTCTCCTTCGAGAGTTTCGCTTTGTTTGCCAAGGCCTTTCTTAGCTTAAAACTATTTGTATTTTAACCTTTGGGCAGGAAATTTTTGTAATTACGTTCAAATGGGTCGACACAGTCTGCCTCGAGGGAATTTCAGTAAATGAATTTTTGGGTAATACTGTTTATACATATATAGTTGATACATAAGTTTCTACCACATTAATATATAAAGAGCTTTTGTTAAAATTGTGCTTCGATAATTTGCAGCAATCCGTTCTCATGTTGTCTGTAGGCAGGACAGCCATAAGAACAGGACTGGCTGTCGAAACGGCCATACAATCGAATCGAACTACAAATTTTGTTAGGCTCTAGCCATGAATCGAACGGCTGGAAAGTGATTTTATTTGTAGACGAACATTTGCCAAATTACACGACTTGTCCCAGTATGGGCTGGGGCAAAAGCTGGCTATAAGGGGGGTGTGAGTCCTGCATGTTTGCAGTTATGAGCCAACAGTGATAACCATAATTAAAACCAAAGCAACCAAACAAATATTGCGTATAGACAGGTCCGTCCCCGCTGAGCCCCGCCCTAACAGCTGCTCAGAAACATGGCCGGCGTTTAATATTCCGCAATCATGCATACGACATGTTAAACGGTATGTGGTTGTGCGTGTGTATGTGTGAGCGCGCGCGCGCGTGTGTGTGTGTGTGTGCGTGTGAAAGTGTGTGGTGAAGTGCGAATTACAACACTTCCTGCTGGGTTTTCGGCTTGGCTTTCCATTATAAGCACAAAACTTAACTATATGAACACATGTATCTGCTAGATTTGCCGGAGCCTAGCATCACCTACATTCCTATGCTCATATTTTATCTGCAATTGCTGCTGCTGCTGCTGCAATGTCAATGTGCATTGCCGACTCGTCGAATGGAGAAAAACAAACATTTTCCATGAATTTTTCGTGCATGTGCAATGCGAAATTGCAATCTAATCAAGTTGAAAAGCCATACAATGCGTTTAATTGCTCGCAGCTGGCCGAGAGCTGAGAGGAGATATTGGGTCAAAGGATTCCATAGTGCTCCGACCGACTGCGAATATCCAATCATGGACAATTATTTGCACAGCCCAAATACAAAATTTTCGCATGCCTGAATCAACTTCGGTTACGACCTTTCAATGCAATTTCTCATAAGCACGCCGGATGGTTGCTAAGTTGGTTTGCTGATTGGTTGGTTGGCTGCTGGTTGGTGAGCTCGTGTGACAGGCCTGTAACTTGTTGATGTCGGCTTTAAGGTTGGCCCGGACGTTTTTCTTCCGGGCACACGTTAGAGACGTCTTTATGAGTGTTGTAGATTCAGTGTGCTTTAAAAGTTTTATTGCACAAATATGTTTAGTCAAAAAGATTTTGCATGTTCTCATCACCAAACTGCAAAACTTTTCCATGTAATCGCCCCCGTTGAGCTGCTGGCTCACAGTCCTTGGTAAGCGGTTTCCTCTGCCAGAGCTCAAATGGTTTTTGCATGTATCTGCGGCTTGCCAATTGCTACTAAGTGCCAATCTGCTCAACAGTCTGGCAGCAGGCGCAGGTGTGTTGGCAGCAATGAATATTTTCGGGGCGAAGCAGCAGACAGAGTCTTTTCGATTATCATGGCCGGAATTCATATGCAGACAATCAGCGCATGATCCTTTCGCATGCCATAAGCTTATCCTGTTCATTAGATTAACTCGGGCCGGAGTGGCATCCTTTTCGGCAAAATTGAATGCTGTCTAAGAGCTCAACTACAACGTTGCCATTTAACTGATGCGGCCCACAAAATAATAAATCTTATTAGATGCACAAAATTTGCCTTAAGATCCATAAACGTATTTTACCATCGCAGCAAAGTCCCAAAGAAAAGGGCTTAGCAGCCACACACCCACACACACACACGCTCGTGGAACCGTAAGCAAATGCGTGAAGACACACGACCCACACACACACCCTAACACACACATACATAAATATGACATACATTCGTACAATAAATCTAAGCCGATTTAATAAAAGGCATTAAAAAATATCTATTTTTCAAATGAAAAATATAAAATCGGCACGAAGTCAGCAGACAAATGGCCAGCAGCAGCCTGGCAAAGGACACACACTCAAGTTGATTGGAAAAGTGTCTGAGCTGGGAACGAACCCAGCCCCAAAATGAACAGCCGAACAGTGAATGAATGGGCCAAGAGGATAAAGTGATGCCACGTCCCTACATCAAACGGGAAAATGAAAACGGAGACGAGCCTAGAACTGACCGCTCACGCATGATTAAAAAGTCCGAGCAGGGTCGAAGTGCCTGGGTACTCGGGCTTCCTTTCAAGTTGACTAAATGAGCATTCAAGCGTTTCAGATTATCAATATGCATGAATAGGAAGGGATAGCTCCGCTCGGGCACCGGCCCGCCTGCGACTGCCTGACTGCCTGCCGAATGACCAAATTGTACTTAAGTTCAACCCAAGGCAGCACAGCCCAGATAATATGGGATAGCCATATGAGATATGAGGCGATTATGTAAGGTGGTTGCGTATCGCACTCGTCGAACAGCCAGGCTCAGGCTCAGGGGAAGGCAAAGCTGTCTGCTAAATGAAGCGATTTCCCGCTCATTTAAGCTGCAGGCAAACGCACGGCGCAAAGGGGTGGGCGGAATTCCGGTTGATTGCAAGCGCTGCTGGCTATCTGTCGCAGACTGCTCGGTCGTTGTGCAACACTGCCAATACCAATAAGCATGTCGTAAAGACGCTCACTCGTCTCCTCAGCAGCCGCTGCATCTGCATTTACATCTGCAGCTGTTTGACCCTCCACGACTCAGCTCAGCAGCCGACAGTCGGGAGATTTTTGGTGCTCCAGGGCCTGTCGTCGTCGGGCAGTGGATGTGCGGGATGTTCGCTTCGCTCGCTAATGTGCGGCACTTGCAAAATGCTTAAATACTCAATTAAGTGATGAACGTCGACGGCAATTGAGCAGCAGCATCTGAACAACAACAGCTACAGAGCACAAAGGAATCGAGTCTTGGTTGCTTCAGCCGATGATTAAGAAGCGACTCCAGCCGAGAGACACAATTAGTTCAGCTGCTAGTCAGGATTCTCTGGCAACAGGAAGGCAAAGAAAAGCCCTACACATTGAAACAAGCAAGATTGCCCGACTATAAAATATTCCTTTCCAACTATAATATATATTTTTGGACACGATAATGGTAATCATCAAAATCCGTCCATTCATAGCAAATTAAGTTGGAGTGTCGTCATCACCGATATATTTAATTGAAGCGGTTGGTGATAAACAGAAACATAATTACAAATTAAATAAGTTTTTAGCGTTAAATGATGAAATCTTAGACATGATAAGAAATATTAACATTTTAATTAATACATTTGATAGCCAGTCCCAAGAAGAAAATAGACTTGGCGTTAAGTATTCTATAATCAATATTTTGGAAAATTGTGTGTTAAATCTGCTTCGCCTTTGAAGAAACTTTCCTGAATCATCTGGACTCCCTTGTTAGTAATAGGATTGTGAGCTGCTTCGATCACTTCAACTGTTTGTATTAATTTGTTGTTTTGTTTTTAATTTTATATTTCAACGTCGAGTGATTTTCAAGACTAAATAACATTTTTATTAAGGTTTCATTTCAGTGTGAAACTTTAAAGCCACTCTATGATACATTGTCATAGAACATTATTATACCCTGATCCCATTGAAAATGGGAAATCAGGGTATAATGGTTTTGTTAAATGTATGTAACAGGCAGAAGGAGGCGTGTCAGACCCCACAAAGTATACATATTCTTGATCAGGGCGACGAGCTGAGTCGATTTAGCCCTGTGCGTCTGTCTGTCCGTCCGTCTGTCCGTCTGTCCGTCCGTTCGTATGTTTGAACGCGTCGATTGAAGCATCTAGACAAGCTAGAGACTTGAATTTTTTTTTGTTGGGTCAAATATATATATCAATATATATATATATATATATATATATATATATATATATATATATATATATATATATATATATATATATATATATATATATATATATATATATATATATATGCTATATATATCAATATATAGCAAATCGGACGGGGCTCAGGGGATCTCCTAGTCGAGCACCTCCGACTAGAGTTTTCTTATTTGTTTTTTTAAAAGTGTATGTGTGATCAACCTTATAAAGATGTGAGAGTAAACTGATGTGAGCTAGATGAATGAATGATTATGAAATGATAACGTAAATTATGAATAAGTACGTGGAATTCTCAATGGAAGTGTGCGATTTGGTAGGTGTTCAAGTTGTGCTCTTTTAAGTCTGTATATAGAAGGATAAAGGTTAGTGAGTGTGCTAGTGGATTTGGATGTGATGAGTGCTTAGAGTTCTGTTTGATAGCTGAGCCTTGAATAATGTTGATAACATATTTAAGTTTTAAGTCTTTCATGATATTGTCGTTTCTGTTAAAAGGAAAACCGATTAAATGTCTTATAATGCGGTGTTCAGTGAACATATGTATTTTTATTCCTTTTTAAACAACTTTATAGACTTTGATAGTCTCAGACAACGATTGACGTGACGTCATTCTTATGAAAAATGCTCGCGCGCTTTGTTTGTTGTATGTAAATCAAGCAATGTTGACATTATTATCTATCTTAAAGCCAGTAGCTTAAATAACGATCTGCGCTTCTAATTACAAGTTCTATATAGATTCAGGAATCGGACAATATAAGGCTTTTACTACTTTTCATTTATTGCTTTCTTACTGTTATTGCTTACATAGTTCATTGACCGCCTTGATTTTCTTGTTGAATTGATTGAAACTGTAACGTCAAAAGGGGCCTGTTAATTAACAGCAAAGTAACGGAACGGCTCTTTGCATAACCTGGTGTCTTTTAACAGTTCGTATGTATGGTTAGCAGTGTTGCCATTTTAGCTATTTAATAGCATTTCTAGCTATTTTAAAATACTTAATTCCACGAAAATTTTTAAAATGCTATTAGCTATAAATCTAGCTATTTTACAAAAGAATATTGTTCATCTTACATTAGTACTTAAAGAAAGAAAAAAAAACGTTCGATTAACTCCAAATGTGTGCGATACTACCACCACTACTTTATTGTACTTATATCATCAATAGTGCTGAATTTACACCATCACTAATTGCGCGCTTCTCGGAATTAATTGTCTGAAAAGGTGTATTAAGAAATGGAAAAAATAGATAAGCAAAAACTTCGTGATTCATGGACAAAAATCACAGAATTTAAAGCTTGGATAAGAGAGGACAAGTCGGACAACACGCGGGTATATTACATATACTGCAAAAGCAAAATCAGAGCTGTTAATTATTTGAAATGGAAGCATTTAAAATGTAAATGCAAAATACAAAATAGGTATTTTGCATTTCGATGGCTTTTTTTAAAAACTATTTTGTATTTACATTCAGATGGGTTTTTTTTTATTATTTTGCATTTTCAAAATGCAAAATGGTTCAAATTTTTTATATTTGAATTTTTATTTTGTTTATCGAAATCATCCCTGATCGCGAATATGTGGCGATCCGGGAAATAGGGTAATCGATTACAAGGAAGCGTCACTTACAAATACATACAGAGACAAAGCAAATAAAATCTAAAACTCACAGCTTAATCAATCAATCAAAGTGTTTAATTTCAACGTTTTCGTTAATAGCAAACAGTGCTTGATATTGTGCTCCAACTAATACAATTTCCTGAGTCGTCTGAAGAATTTGAGCAGTGGCAACTTCCAAACCATGAGAGATGTGCTTCTCATACATTGCATTTAATAGCATCACACGATATGGAGAAGGCAAGATCGTTAAATAAGTCATACAAAAAACTTTATGATACATCTATGAGAAAATGTCAGGCAATTTGGAATTTGTGTTCTAGATCTCCTAAGTCCTGTGAAATATATACCGAAATGACTGGAAGATCTCCTACATCGCCTTGTGCAACTCGGTGGAATTCGTATTATAACTCAATTAAAAACCTTTTGTCCGTTAAGGAAAATTTAAATGACACTTTAAAGAAACTTGGGTTATCCGTTTTTAAAGAAATTGAATTGCTCTTTCTTGAAGAGTACATAAAATGTTCAAAACCCATTGCTGATGGCATTAAAAGGTGACAAACACACGTATTACGGCTGTCTTCTTCCAGAACTGTTTAGAATGCTACGAATTTTTAATAATTTAAAAATGGATGACCCTAAATATTGTATTGATCTAATTGAGTTAATGCAGAAAAGTCTTAAAAAGAGATTTGAAAAATTTTTTAAATTAAATGAGCCCAAAGCTAAAGATGCTTATGATGATTATACAGCATAATGCATAAAGAGTTCAGCTATTTTGTAAGCTATTTTTAATTTTTTTTTAGCTATTTCCAGCTATTTTTGAGAGGCGATTTGGCTATTTTCAGGGCTCAAAATCTGGCAACACTGATGGTTAGTGCTCTGACTCAAGTTGCATAAACATCGATTGTGGATCCACTCGATATTTTCTCTCAGAGATGGCTCAAACCATCGTTACCATCGATTGAAAGATTTATCAGCTCTAGCGCTATCGATACTGTAAATAGTGCAATTTATGGTTATATTATCTCTCTGAGATAGCAGATATGTCAAAAGATTTGCTATATCTAAACACCAATATATTGTAATTAGTGATTAGTGATTCTTCCTCGAGGATAAAAATAATCTAGGTTTATTATTAGAAATTACATATTTATAACAAGTTATTATCATGGAGTTCTAATAACAATATTTTCTTAATGTTATGAATCTTCTAGATAAAACTGAACTCTATTGAGACTTTAAGTGATATCTCATTATATTGTTTAATCGAGTTGCAGTACAACTAAACCACTTAATAATTGTACTTTACATCTTTAATTATTATAATTAACAATCAGTTAAAATATAATATTGAATGGATTAATTCCAGGCTCTTCTAATTATTGCCAATTCATTTTCCCTTCACTGTTATTATGAGTGGCGATTGGCTAACCTCATTTTCATATTGGCACGAACTGGGAACGCCATATGCAAATGGACTTCACGAATACATGGAAGAAATGGCGGCTTCTAATTACGATTGATGCACTTTAAAGTTGTTTTCCAAATTATTATTTGTGAAAGGTAAAGGAAGAACACCTAGCGCTATGCCTGTTGCCCCACGCTTAACTCAATTAGTCAACTTGAACAGGCTTCTCCTGCTGTTGCTGCTGTTGCTGCATGTTGCTACTGCTCGTGACGTTGACGTTGCCATCGGTGCTCCATCCCATCGGCTGGACCAACTGTTGCAACGAAATTACCACAAAGTTTTCTGTTTGCTGCATAATTAAAAAGTTTGAAAAGCTTTTGCCGAAACCAGGCAACAGCCAATGCGGAGTAACTGCCGTGCCACTCCTCGAGCTCCACAGCTTCTGCTCCCGTTCTGGTCCTGGCCTGTCCCTGGCCTGGCATGGCCGGCAAGCTATTATAAGCCGGTGGTTATGCGGCGGTTGCAGTTTTTGCATGATTGACAAGCCAACAGCCCGTACCGAGTCAGGAAGCAACTACTGCAGCTGCCCGCACTCCTGTGACTAATTTGTCTAGCCCGGCACCCTCCATAAAAAGTTAGTCAAGGACATGCCAACGCATGTGCCTCTGCCGCTGGGTATGTGTGTGAGTGTATGTGTGCATGCGAGTGAAGCTGCTCCCGTGTGCTCTCTGGCGTGGAATGCTGAAAATATTTAGCATTTAACCAGGCAACTCTATGTATTTGTTTTTGCACGAAATGTCACGAGTTTTTGATAATTAATTTCGCTGCCAAATGAGTGTGAATATGATCCTTAGCAGCGCAATTAAGAGCGGGTCTCCTTTATGTTTCAGTCAGCATAAAGCGTTCCAAGGTCGTGGGGCTCGGCTTGGCGTATGGCACAAAATTGTTTCAAACATCATTAAAATTTCTAGGTTGAGTATTTAATTTAAATTTGTTTTTTTTTTTCTTTTGTTATATAATAGACGAAAGATACAGCAAGGAAAATTAGTTATTTGTACTTTGTGTGCAATACATACATACGTATTAGCAAGGCCAATCCTGGTCTGTATTAGAACAAGGAAAAGGCTCCAGATGCGAGAGCTTGGCTAAAAGATTTCCTGAACATGACTCAATCGGCATTTAACCAAATTTCTTTCTTATATTGATGTACTAACATGTAGAAGCAAGCAGAGATGTATTTAATTAAAAATATAATTAGATAGAAAAAAACTTTCAGGTAAGGCGTTGCATTCTGTAGAACTTGAAACACTGGTGTAATTACTGTGATAGCAAGTTGGAGTCAAAGCGGTTGTCATTAGAGTGGAGTGATGAATGATGATGATAATAAGTTGTTGGGAAGAGATATGAATGGATAAATGGCTTGAAATATTGTTTATAAGAATTATGAGTAAATGAGAGTAATTAGATGAGTTTAATAATTTAAAATTCATGAAATAGATGGAGTGCACAAGTTATGAATGCGATACGTTAACTTGACTAACGACTGATGATAAAAATTCTACATTCTCACATGTTGACTATAATATATGCAAAAGAAATAAGAATTTTGAGATCAGCCGCGATTCTTTGAGCCTTTTACGTACGTTTTCAAAATTGTATTCTAAAATAATATATAATTAACATCAGCAGTCAAGTCGTCTTTTTTTTGACTTTTTTAAACTCCACCGCGAAGATTCATATCTTACTCACTGATAAATAATTTGAGGTGTCTCCGTGATATACCAGATACTAAACATACAAGACTTATAAATTGACTATGTTTATTTTGTCAATATCTTACATTATTAAGGAATAAATGCTACTGGAATTATAGATCAACAGCCCGAACAGGACTTCAAGATAAGTGCGCAGCCATTTAGACGGACGTAACTCCTCCGAATACGCAGGTAGCATTTACCTAATAACACCAGATTAGAGCATTTTTTGTTGTTGTCTGACAGTTGTTCAACTATTTATGCTAGTCGCCCCAATGGTTGCGCTGTGCCCCCATGGCCAAGGCAGGGACCCTGAGTATTAACTTACGCAGACAAAATGAGCCCCACGTTCTAGGTGGGGTGCGGCAGTCACCTGCCTCATTAATCATTAAAGAGAAATACAAACAAACGCTAGTTGAATGCAATTTGTTTTATCGTCAGTTCAGCTGGCACGCCCCGTCCGTCCGCAGGTCGTTCCACGGTATCGCTCAGGTATCTCATAACGCGCCATGCACTGATTTTATAGACACTCGCACACACACACACCTGACCTGACCGCATCACATTAAACAATTAAAATAATTACATACATCTCTCATAGGATTTGTCTCACTTTGGCGTGGGATTATTCACCGTTCTGAATACGCACAGCAGCGGGCTTAACAACTTCATTATCAAGTTGGTTAGCAGATGAAAAATATATTTATCTGTGTCTCGGTATGGCAGAAATATTAAATGAATTATTCTCTTTGTAACCCATGAGAGTATGTCTTTGCATTTCGTATATTCTATAAAGAATTCAAAGCTTGGAGAGCATATGAAATACTAGATAATAATCAATATGATTTATAGATTTTCCTTTATCTTGATTTGCTATAGAGTAAATTTTCAACTACATATTCATTTTGGGTTTCACTCTCAATACCATCGTACTAAAAGACAATATATTATCAATTTCTCTTGAATGTTAATTAAAAATTGATAGAAAATTAAATAAATGAGAAGAGTATCCGATTGTCACATTAGCTGCGTTTCGTTTTTCCTTTGCTTTCATTTTGTTTGTTTGATTGCCTAACTGTCTGCATATTGCTGAATGTGTTTGTATGCGGTTTGCTTTGGTTCTGTTTGCTCCTCGGTGTGTGTGAGTGTGAGTCTGTGTGTGAAGCGAATTAATTAAATTTTTAATTGACACAGTATTTGTTGGCCCATTTCCTCAAAATTTGTCTTCCGCTCTTAAAGACTGTTTTGTGTTTACCATATTTCACAAATCTATATAGAAATACATATATATTTTAATTGAACTATATTAATCATATTGGAAGAACTTAACCGTAACAGCTAAATCAGATATATATTTCCCATACACACTCCCACATACTTTTTCATATCTATTTGAAAGATAAAATAAAAAAAAATGTATTTTATTGAATTTAACGGGGTATTAATTAAATTACACGGAGTATTGAGAATATGATGATTGAATTATTGTGCGGTCGGCATACAAAATGAAACTGGAAGTTTAGGTGCTTCCAATGGGTTTAACGGAGCTCCGACATGCTTGACTTTAGCAGGTTTACCAAGATGTGTTGTGGCTTAGACATTTCTTTTGGACCAACAAATGAGTATAATCTTGTGAGCTTTGTCAATTTAAATAAACTTACCTATCGACTTACCTATCACTCGATTATTGCTCTAACAATAAAAGAATAGCTGTGTTGAAAGCCTAGCTAAAATTAAATTTTTTTTTTTTTTTTTTTTTTTTGCAAATAGTTTTGTTCATATTTTGTAATTCACATATACATATATGTAAATACAATATTTTGCAAGGACTGCGACCTATCTTTAGTTTAGGCGAACAAAATATATTTCGAATCATATTGGTTGAATTGAATGTTAATGTTCTTCAATTTTGATCAATCAAAAACTGTTGATTAGCCGATTCATTCTCAACAAAGGGTTTTAATCACAAATCTAATTCTTGACATATCACTGTTTTTCCCAAACTCTTCTCTTCATATTGTTGATGTCATCCTGTTGAGATGATGTGACCAGGATGCCACACCACTCAACAAAGCTTCTCATGCAACTTAACATACATAAATTTAATTTACAATATTATTATTTTTGATGATTAGACTATTTGCTATGCTATATAATTATGTAGACAAAAACGTAAAACTCATAATTTCTTACACCATTGACTTTAATTGTTGGCCCTGGAACTGGAGTTTTCTCTGTTTTATACACTCATCGGATGGGCTCTTTGCAAAATTCTCCCCAGGTAACTGGAATTCGTATGCGAGCTGTGACTTCTAACGCAGTCGTAGCGCCTGGGGATGATGATCCGTTCTTAACCTTTCAGCATATTATAATTTAGTTTTCTTATATAGCGCTAGACTGAAAATATTTGTCGTATCGCATTCATGGATAAACAAATACATTTACACTTATAATATTTTTGGCAAACTTTAACCATAGAATCGATCTTCAACAACTGTCAGCTACATCCATTCTGGTGCTTAAGCTGCAATTATATATTATTTCCAATTAGCCTGGCCTCAATACGAGATGTGATGAGTTTAGATGATGAGTTTAGATGATGAGTTTAGATGAAAGTGTGTGTGCCGACAAAGGCTTAGCTCGCAGATATTCTGTGGTTAGTTTCAGAAGTCGAAATTGAAAATGCCCAAAGAAGTTGTATAAGCGATGACAGCGTGGACGATACGTGTAATTGCCGTGACTATCGCACTGTCGTTTAAGCACTGTGCTCGCAAATCTTCAGCAGAGGAGTCTGCTGCATCCTTAGATATTTTAATCCTTGGCCAGGATGGCTGCGGCAAATTAATCTGGCGAGTCCGGCCACTTTTAAACTAGAGCCAAGGGCTTAGCTACGCCGAGGCTCGGCTATGTATGAGTCGGAGGTGCGGGGCTGTCTGTGTGCATTATTCGCCTAGGTAACGTTGAAAATGCCTGATAATGGATTATTCCAAGTCATAAATGTAAATGCGGAGCAAACGCCGGGCAACCCGTCCCCCTGCTAAGCAGGCAGACAACTAGCCAAAGTGCCAAGCCCCAGTCCCCATGCCGGACTGCCTGCAACAGCAATGCGATGACGCCATTTTGTTGCAACAGTAGCAACAGTTATGGACGCCATAAAAAAGACCATAGAGCAATGTGCCAAGCGGGGCAACGACAGAGCCAGGGGCGGCCGGCTGCCACTGAGGCAGCGGCAGGTTTTTATGGCCATGGCGAAGTCGCAACAACAAAACAACGAAACAACGCAGCAACGGCAATGCAGTCAACAAAGACGCGTAAATTATTTTAGATTTACATTTCTGCATTTCATTTGCTCAGCGCCCGCACTTAGTCGTGCCCCCGGGCCCGGCTCTCGTGCTTTCTTTGCTCCACTTGGGCACTGGACTAGCTGCTTGTGTCTGCCGTTTTTCACCGGAGGCGTTAAGCAAGACGGCGTGGCACATAATTTATGCAATTTTTATGATTATTCATTATGAGCACGAAAGCACCATGGGTAGCACCCGCCGATAGAAATGTTGGAAAACTTGTAATTATCACAGCATAAGTATATTTGCCTAGTTCTTAAATTTAAAACTGAATAAAACTTACAGTAAATAATAGAACAGATTAGAAATTTATAGAAATTGTTAGAATAAAAACTATATCAGTGATTAATCTTGTAATCCTTTATAGAAATGCCAATATTGAAGACATCAATAAATATATTTAAAGTATAAATTAGAAAATTTAAATGAGAAAGGAAGTCAGTTTCAGCTAACGCTTTCCATTTATTTGTCGTCCACTCTGTGGTCCACTTGGCAACATAGCTTAAGCCCACTGTGCAGCACAGCATTTATTTTACATTTAACGCATATTTCTTCGGTCTAGCGGTGGTCTAGCGGATGTGCAGCAAAACGTGGGCAGGACACTCGCATCCCATTGCCACATCAGCAACAGCAACTGGACACAGAAAAGCCGCAGACCCAACAGCCACAACAAACGGCGCTCATATATTTTTCAAGTAATTAGCATTAATTTTGCCAACTGATAATCCCCGCGGCTTATGGAGGCATTGCATTATGAGTCACTCCGCCCGCTTTGCCGATTCGCTCTCTGCATTTCTCCGCCAGCCTCACGTGCAGGCCATGTGGGCGACAAGAATCCGGAGTTGGAGCTGGACCTGGACTCTGGTATTGGCATTGGGTCTGAATCTGGGCTTTATCTACCAGCATTTGCATGTTGTTGATTGCGTTATGGCCAAAGTTAATAAAGTCATTTGCATCTTGTATTAAGTGGCTCAGTGGCTTAGTTGCTGCCACTTCCGGCAGTTAGTTAACAGTGGGTTGGCACAGGGCCATCAGTTCTGTAGTCTGCTCTGTTTACTTAAAACTATGATTAAGTCTTATACACTAATAGCTTGCTTAACGTACGTAAAATATCAGTTGAAATTGCGTAATAATCCTACCTGAAAAACTAATATTGCAGTCATGAGGTATCAATTATTGTTAGATTCGACAACCCACAAGTGGGATTAAGAGTATTTCTAGTTGGAGCAGAGAAATTGTAATTTACGTTGTATTATCGCTTTTTTGCAGAGTATTACTTACCCGAAAGAATTATGCAACTTAAGTAGCAAATATAAAGACGAAAGGAAATTTAAAAATTCAGGATTCGTCCTCCCCACGTACGTAGAACTGCGACCGGCAAACGAGCATTGGAGTAAAATGTCAATCTAATTGAAATTCTAGACAAAACCTTCCGCAAATTACCTTCATTGACAAAAATCTCTAATCCCACGTTGCTGGTGAAGCGAAATCTGAAGACAAACTTGAAGGCCACCCAGCGGCGACCCACAAAGTTTGAGAAAAAGGGATGCTCCTCGCTAAGTTATTGTTTAAAAACGGGGTTGGCGCATGTTGGAAACATACTCGAATCTAGACAGCAGCAAAACCCAAACCAAGAGCAGGACAAAAAGCAGATCCAATCCGTGGAAAACAGAAGTGCGACAAAAATGATGCTTGCAATATATATTTATTGTATATATATATTATACATATATATATATATATATATATATATATATATATATATATATATATATTTATATTATCTATATAAATATGTGTGACAATTGGGAGCTCCACCTGCATCCCCACTGTCAAATGCTGGCAAAAAGAAGAAGCGAATAAGCAAAAGAAAATAGGTAAATACTTTGCGGTTTTCGTCTGCGTCTTTGTCGCCATTGCGCTGAGTATATTGGCTGCAGCCACGCCTCCCGCCCCAGGCCCCGCACCCCATGGCCGCACGGCTCCCCAGGGGCAGAATGCATTTTTCATAGCTGCAGCTCTGGCAGCTTTAGCGATTTAATTTAATCAATTGAAAGCGCATTTGCTGCTCTCGCACACATACACACACACGCATAGAGCCACACACGCGTGTGATATACACAAAAAACATGATACACACACGCACACATACACACATAGGATATGTTTTCTTATAACCACTGACGCTCTGTAGATTCTTAAATATCTTAAATTTTGGGCGTTCAACTTACCGTTGAATGTTGCAGCCAACTCTTGTTCCTCCCTCAGTTTCAACAGTTAACAAGTTCGCGACCTCATTTAGTATCTTTAAAGTTTTGATTCGCATCAAGCATTAAAATATTACTTAACTATTGGTTAGATAAGGTTTTAGAACGACCATGTGAGATCAAGTCAAAGTTTGGGCAGTAGACGAAGTATTGTCAGGAAACAGTGGGGATTTAAGTTTGAGTGGACTCGAAGACGAATATGTGTAACATATAGGTGGATTATAATATATAATACTTTCGTTCCTTCAAATAGCGCAGAAAGGACTCCAAATCCTTTCTTCATATAAATAATAGTATATATGTATATATGTATGTTTAATAGAATTGATGAAATATTCTGGTACTTTGGTGAGCTGTATTAGGAGATTAATAGTGCAGCAATAGTGCACCTTGGACCTTTTCTACTTTACATGGAAATAACTTTGATTGAAATTGAACATAGTAAGAAATTAGGGGGAAACATTTTTGTCAGAAACAAGCATACATTTGGAACTCAACTAAAAACTAGCCTAAAGTACGTAAAATTATATTATGTATGTTACACATATACATATATCTTCAGAATGATTAACCAAATTCTCTAATATATTTATTTATATGTAAATGAATAATTAAATGATTATTTTTTTAATCGATTCAGTTATAAACTCTGACTCAGGCTATACCTTCTATTTGCATAGTCATTATGAAAATTCTTGTAATCTGAAAGCCAAATTTGGCGAAACACCAAGCTAACAGAAACTCAGAGACGGAAATGAACAAACTTTAAACAATGAAGCTTACTTTGGTCAAAGGCAAATACCACCGATTGTGACAATCAGCGTGACAATCAAATTGGTGGGCAGTAGCGGACGATTGGGAGTCGGTCGGGATTGGAGATTGAGGCTGAGTCGGGGATCGCTGGGAGATAAGCGCCGGCAACAGCTGTTGGCATTAGCATCGAGAGGAAAACGAAGAAAACCGAAAGGGCGCTTGGCCATAAACTTTGTCTATTTGCATGCCAACGAAATGCGACAAAAGAATTTTAAAATTCCGACATGTCAACGACAATGTGAAGGCGCGCTGAAGGGGCGTGGCAATCGAAATAACAAGCTTGTGACACGCACAGACCAACTGTCACACTCGCTGTGAATGTGTGAGTGTGTTTGTGTGTGTGTGTGTGTGCGTGTGTGGGTAGGTGAATGGGTGGCTGTGCGTGTGTGTGTGGCTAACCCTTGTAATGCCAAAGCGAATTTTCTAAAATCGTCATGGCAAAAAAGCTTAGAAAACGAAACAAAGCAAAGCTAAAGGCACGTCATGAAGATGACTTATTTTTTTCGTCCTTTCTTTAATCCAAGACCTTCACTCAACAGGGTATATTGATTGTAGACTATATATATTTCATAAAATTATCTTACACACTGGTGGGCAGCAGACAAAAGATCGAGAACACATTTTAATTCAGTCAGTTTGCATATGATGACATATATGTATCTTATTATATGATTAGTGATTGGTGATGACTATATGATATGATGTATGTTAGTATAAGGCATTTGAAAAGTAAATTGTCTTGCATAAGGGTCACCTAAAATACTGTGAGTACTCTTGATATTGACCATAGGGTATTTTGAAGTCGTGCACTGTAGACTGCAGGACTCGTACTAATTTTTCCTTTCGGTTGCTTGTGGCATTAATGTTGGGGATGCTTAGCCCCGATGCTGTAGCTGCAACATTATCTAAGCATACAAATCGTTAACACGTACAAATGCGTTCACTCAAACGTAAACGGGGTAATAACCATTTTTCGTAATAATTTTATGTCATAACAAATCTAGGTTACGCGCGTACGTACGTCTAAGCCGTTTTCTCTTCTTACCTATGTGCGGACAGCTTTCGCTCCGAGCAGCCCAGTAGCCAGCTGTGTTTCGTCAGCGAAAGGCTAGCGATCGATTAAGAGCTCAGATGAGCGTCGCACAACAATATCAAGGTCATAATACCTGGCTTACAGGAGCAGATGTGGCTAGTCAGGAATTTCTGAATCTTACATAAGTTTACAAGTGGAAGTAAAACAAGTAAGATTGCTGTAGTCAAGACTGCTCGATTAGAAGATACCCTGAACCCTACGAGAAATCAATAAAAATGCGCTCTGCTAACTCTGTGCTGGGGCTACAATATGCATTTGCCAAAGTACAAACCTCTAGTATTTCAAATATATTTTTTGCAAATTCGTAGTGAATGGAGCGTTACATAAAAAAACCTAAACATTAAATAATCTCCATATTTATTATAAACGATACAAAGCACGCTTGAAAAACGAATTCAAATTACTGATAAGTGCGGTTAAAAAAAGAAATATTATAAGTTAATAAAAGAATGTCATAAATTCCTACTGGTATACACGAATATACATGTATAATTTTCAGTCTCTAGTTTTTGTATTTTCGAAGATCTGTGCGTTCATAAGGTCGGACGGACGGATAGAGTACAAAAAAACCAGGTGTTACATGTAGTTCTCTAAGGACGTTATCCATATTTTTAACATTGTATGAATTATGTGACCGACAGGGCTTCATCAAATATTTTGGAATCTGTTCGTAAGGTAGAATATACAGCTTTTAAGGAGCTAGACCTCTTAAATGTCCCATGAAGTACTCAAAAAGTGGATGCCTAATCATGACATATTTAAATATATGGAAAACTTACATTATCCAAAGTAACGTGAACGTAAATACAATATATGCATTTGCTGTAGACTGTTAGGGTATTCGAAATTGACTAAGAACGCAGTATTTGATACACGACGTCACTCCGCTGCTCGACAACAGAAGCGAATTCCTGGAATACAAAATGCGCCGCCTAACTTATGAAATAAACTAAACTTGTCACGTAAGCAAAGTTTATGAGCGAAAAAAGCTAGAAATAGTCAGTGCTGCCAAAAACCAACTCGCCTAGAATGACAGTTGCACAGTGGAAGCGTCTCGTTGGACACGCACCACGGCCCCAAATCATTTGCACAATTCTCTCCACACCCCATGTAATATTGCCCTGGAATTGGACGAGGTCTGGGCGGCGTTTAACTTTTAGCTTGCTGTGAGGCTGCACTCCGAGAAGCAGTACTCGGACATGCCAATAGAGGAAACGATAGATAGCAGCGGGAGTGGAGCTCTTTCTGCTCTCTCCTACGCTTTGTTTCTCAGAGTGCCTTCATCTTGCAGTTTTTGGCTCTGATTACAACTTCTTTTGCCCATTTAGCACGTCGTAGTTGCCGTCTATTCCAATCCTCATCACTGTCAGCTTATTAACTATGTATGCAACCCGCATGCCGCTTAGCGTGGATATCGATTCCGTTAGTAGATCATCGTGTTGCTCCCATTCTCGGCTTCGTCATTAGAGTTCAGTTGAACAACTGGTGAAACGACCAGTTCCAGGACAGTTAGCAGTTCAAAATTTCAAAATTGCTCATTAATACTGAGGGCCAATCGATGCCTATTCTCAATTATACTTTAAATTCGACAATCAGTTTAATTCAATGTTAACGCAAGAGATTGAAAGTGGACAAAAATATTAAGGCTTCTACAAATAAACACAATCTCTCTAAAAATCATTCTTAAGATACGATCGAATAGTTTTCAGCAATACAAGTCAAGTGTCATCATTCCCCAAAGTCTGCAAGATTAAGTCAAATAGTAGAGCACCTGAATTGCTTTAACTGATCGATGCAAACATTTCAAAAGTGCTGCAGATCAGGTGTGACCAACTGCAGTAACATCGCTTAAATTGTTGAGAATTGCTACTCTGAATTTCATTTATTACCGTTAGGCTGGCTTTTAACTTTGAGTTTTCTCAAGATGCGTGTAAATAGCTTTTTCATCGCAAGCAAGTGGAACACGCACCTTAGCGAAACATTTTCATTGCATGTGGATATTTACCTATCGACACGCGCCGCGTTTTTTATTTTTTGTGTGTACTTTTCGAGGGTGACTCCCCCAAGGGTGGCCAGCGAAATCTTTAGTCGTAATTATATTTACAGAGCGCAATGCATATCACCTGAACAAATAGTTGTATTCTGTGCAGGTTGCTTACTCGCAAGCTGACTTAAGAGAATGCCAATTGCTCTCGCTCCACCTCGGGGCGTTGCTTACTCCTAGTCATACATTTCAGGGGTTAGACTGTGCTTCGAATTGAAAGAGTGCTGTTGACTTGGAAGTTTCTACACTAATTTTTTTATTTAACGATTTACTTTTCATTACAACTCAACGACAGACGTCTTCTAAATTTCTGAACGGCAACACTTCTTACACATGTGACAGACAAACGGAAAGGACCAGGTCTAAAACATATATATACTTTGATTACAGACTATTGCATTTTTAGAACATACAATGATTCTCTAATTTTTCCGGTTAAAAGGAATTATCACTTGTCTAATTCCATGCAGTATTAAATATTTATTTCCATAATGAAGTAAGCTAATATATATCATTATATACATAAACAAACATCGATTCATACCTGCTAATTAGCGGGTATCGTACCACTAACAACACTCCCATTACTCCAATAGTGAGCGAGGAAAATGTTCTATTAGGCATGAGGCTCGTAAGAAATCAGAATAGAGAACAAGTGGGAACATTATACCTGGCTGTGAGAAGTAACTGGCACGCCTATGTAAAAGTGCGAAGCTACAAGCACTTAATGCATTTAATATAAGTCCAAGTGTTGCCTTACCGTTAAGTATGGTGGATGAGGGCTGTTGGAGGAGGGGCGCAGCGAGAAGCGACAGCAGAGAGAAGCAATTTAAATCTCACTAATTACTTGGGCGACAAATTACGCAGCGAGACGGCAGCTACAACAAACCCCCACGCACTCACCCACACACTCACAGAGATTGCTCACCTTAAACGAAACGAACAGGTGTCGGACTGTTCGCTCAACTAGTTTCCATCCGGCGTGTTGCTGTTGAAATTGTCTTCGTTTTTAGGAAAAATTAAGTGTCATTTAGTCGTTCCCTAATTTGTTCCCGGCTTCTAGCTAACGCAATTTGTTTTCCTCTACGCTGAGCTGAGCTTAAGTTTTTCGGCTGAAATCATTTTATTCTATCAGCATTCTTACTTCTACTTTCGATGATAGTGAGAAAGCGACGGGTAATCGCATAGGCGGAATGAGTTGGCGGAGTGAATTGTGCTCGGTCTATTCAAGGAAATTCGTGATACCAAAGACCATATTTGCTTATCGATCACTCTACAATTTCTCAGCTAATATGAATACTATTTACATAAGATAAATATTGCACGAAAACACCGAAATAGCTTCCATCCGAATTCAAAAATATCAGAAATGCATTCTGATACACAGATAACATAATTTCTTAGCGAGTACCTTAATCTACATTTCCTTTAAGATTCTAGTACACATTTGAGGAGTACCTGATCTATATGGCCAAAACCAATAATACTTATTTAGGAAAAATCTCACAAGAGAAAACTAATTTATTAACATTTTTTAGCATTAACTCCAGTCAAAAGCATTTGATGAATATTAAATAATGTTAATGAAATTAGCCAACCAATAATGAGAGTCCTGCAGTATTATGTGGATATCCAAATGCCTGATAAGAAGTAAAAGTAAAGAGTACACTGATTATGTTTACAAGAACGAAATGAATTAAAATTCTCTATATGTCAAGATGTCTCCCAAGATGTATAGAAAGCGGGCCAAGCTCGCGGACTTATAGGCTTAAGAGCGAATGTAACGTCAGCTTATTTTGGATATTGCCAATGTTTACATTTTGTTTTTGTACTCGTTTCCCAAAGGAAACAAGTAAGAAAACTCTAGTCGGAAGTGCCCGACTAGAAGATCCCCTGAGCCCCGTCCGATTTGTATTGTTTAATATTCTATATAGCTTGCATATAATATTAAATTTTCCAAAATTAAATTATAATTTTGAAATTGTATTCAACTAGAATGTATGTAAATCAAAAATAAATAAATAATTAAATAAATAAAATAATCAAAAAAAAAAAAAAGAAGAAAAACACACATTACCGCATCTGGACTCGAAGCTGCATTTATTTACTACATATGTTTAAAAATTAAAAAAAAAAAAAAATTTTTAAAAGTTACGCTGTTGTCGTCACTGAGTTTCGGACCCGGGACCTTTCGTTTATGCGCTTTGCGTCTATCCACTACGCCACACCAGTATTACGTTGGCTGTTGGCAAAATGCAATGTAGTACTACAAGGCGATATGTGACAAATACAAAACTAAAGAAGCAGATCAATCGCAATTGTAATTCTTAGAATATGCTGAAATCCGCGCATATGAACGCATGAGTATGTGTACATACAAAAACGGTGGTCTGTTTCAATGTATGCGTGTAAAGGGCGATATATGACAAATACAAATACAATTCAAACACAGATTTGGTTGAAGAATATGCTAGAATTCAATTTATTTGTGCACATGCATAAGCAGACGCGCTTGCTCGTTTCAATGTGTGTATGTGAGAATATATGTAAATGTTTTTTGCTGCGCGTCGCTGTTTGCCACGTGCAGCTAAACGTTTTGTTTAATAATCGGGACTGACTTAACGGAATTTGATGAAACTTTCAGCATATGATTCTATTGAATTTTTTACATTTTTTAAAAATGCTAATTTATTCACATGGTTATGGTCCAAAAAATTAAAAATAATAGAAATTGCATAAAATTCACATTAATCTATATGCAAAATTTGAGGGGTCTAGCTCTAAAGGTGTGGGAGATATAATTTTATAACCTGTTTTCGATAAGGTTTAAAATCGATAACATTACAACAAAAATAGATATCGTTTTTTGGTAACAAACTTGACCTGCGCGTGCTATTCACGGACCCAACAAAAAAATTCAAGTCTCTAGCTTGTCTAGATGCTTCAATCGTCGCGTTCAAACATACGGACGGACGGACAGACAGACAGACGGACAGTTCTAAATCGACTCAGCTCGTCGCCCTGATCAAGAATATATATACTTTGTGGGGTCTGACACGCCTCCTTCTGCCTGTTACATACATTTAACAAAACCATTATACCCTGATTTCCCATTTTCAATGGTCTCAGGGTATAAAAAGAGTATATTGGTTTTGTGAAATGTCCGTCTTGCTGTCCGTCCGTCTGTTCGTCTGTCCGTATGAATGCAATATTTTTCTACGCTATTGAAGCTAGAGTCTTGAAATTTGGAACATATACTCGTGTATACCCTCGAATTATAAAGTGTCAAGATTTTCCGGATACGCCCACTAGGGGCGTGGCAAATCGGAAAATGCTTGCGCCCATAAGAAATTATATTAGTTGAAGAGCTAGAGAGTTGAAATTTGGAATGTATACTTGCGTTGACCACCCAAGCTCAAAAAGATATGGCGGATATATCTACGCCCATTGGGGGCGTGGCAAATCGGGAAAACTGTAACTTCTACAGTTTTAAAGCTAGAATGCTGAAATTTGGCACGTAACTTAACGCTACGATTCTATAAAGATTCATAAAAAAAATTTGATGTCTACGCCTACTGGGGGCGTGGCAAATCGGATCTGAATATTTAGTGATTTTACAAGCTATATTTTGAGCACTATTGATGCTAGAGACTTGAAATTTGATATATATACTCGGATAAGCAACCCAAGATCAAAAAGATATTGCGGACATACCTACGCCTTCAGGGGGCGTGGCAAATCGCAAAAAGCGTATAGCTCCTACAGTTTTAGAGCTAGACGATTCAAAATTGGATGTTTGTGTTACTGGGGGCCTCCTCTATTGATTCCCCAAAAATAAATCTTACGCCCCTTTGGGGGCGTGGTTTATCGAAAAAATACCCTGTAACTTTCAAATTTTTGGAGTGTAAGCATTTTGCAGTTACTTACTTTGCAGTTACGTTACCCGAGACTCCTAGGAACTTGCCAAATATGATATGTCTACGCCTACTGGGGCGTGGCAAATTGACAGCAAAATTTGTAATGCCCAGCTGCAAAATTCATATGCCTGTGCCACCTATATAAATAAGCTTAATAAGAATTGCTAAGACGACAAACGGCATTTCTGAGAAATATATGTAATTCGATTTAATGTTGAAGTTCTGCAAATAATTTATCTGCTAAAATTATCATTTTTCGTATAGCCAGGTCAGTTATGTTATATTCTTTTCGTGTGTGTGACCCTGACAAAAAATGTAAATATCAAATACCGATATTTGTGTAATCGACTTAGTCCGAACAAAATTATTCACACACAAAAAAATTGACGACAGGACCCATCATGTATGTATGTGTGTAGGCACGAACAGCTGCGCAACTATTTTCATGCCGTCGCCGCCGTGTCTCGAACGCGGACCCTTTTGCTTACACGCTTTTCATCTACCTGCTGCGCCACATCAGTTTTGCATTGCCTGTTGGCAAATCCGAAACTACTTCACTACAAGGGCGACTTTTGACAAATACAAAACTATAGAAGCTGCTGTTAATGCAAACACAATATAAACATAAATCAATCTTAATTGTGATTCTTAGAAAATGCTGAAATGCGCGCATATGAACGTATGTACTTATATGTGTACATACAAAAACGGTGGTCGGTTTAAATGTATGCGTATAAACGGCGATATTTGACAAATACAAAACTAAAGAAGCGGCTGAAAATGCGAACACAACTCAATAACAATTTTGGTTGAAGAATATGCTAGAATGAATGGCGCTGAATTTATTTGTGACCATGCATAAGCAAACGCGCTTGCACGTTTCAATGTGCATACATATGTGTAAATGTAAATATATTTTGTTGTCAATGCTTAACGCGTGCGTGTCATAATTGGCCAAACGGTTTGTTTAATGGATTGCGACTGACTTAACGGAACTTGATGAAACTTTCAGCATATGATTCTATTGAATTTTTTACATTTTATAAAAATGCTAATTCATTCACATAGTTATATTTGCAAAAATTGAAATTGCATAAAATTCACTTGAATCTACATAAATGCAAAATTTGAGATAAATTATTAAATTTAAAATACCAGATGCCCCTGTGGGAAACGAGTATCACGCTTTAGGTTTCGCCCTAAGGCAACGTTCTTACTTATTTTTTTCTAATCATGATTGGGTAGTATTGTAAGATATTGTCACGTCCCAGATTTAGATGTTTAATTACAATTCAGTGACAGACGGCTACTAAACTGGCTGTCAAATCACAACTAATAATATTTAAAGTTGTTAGTTCGAAATTTAAAAAATGTTATTCTTTTTGTGTAGATCTCCTATCCAAACTTGCTTGCCTTAAATTCAATACGTTTTCATCATAGCGCTGAGGAGTATTCCTGAACTCGTGATACTCGTCCACGCCAACCAAATAAGTTGGCAGGATTCCGAGCCCCTTCACGAATGTCAAGCCACGATAATCACATTCTATTCCATATTTTCGCAATATATGGGCAGTATCTTCGCACACATGAATACATCCAGATAGCCCGGTTGAGTCCATGCGTGAGGCCATGTTCACTGGAGTGCCCCATATATCGTAGTGGACCTGGGAGGCGCCAACAACTCCGGCCATCACCTCACCGCAGGATATGCCGATTCTCATTTTGCCGGTTAACAGGCTGTTATCCAGGATATTTCTGTAGACATTGCCCCAATTCCAAAGTGTTCGCAGCAGATCCAATGCGAAGGTAGTTAAAACAAAAACCACTTCTTCATTAGGCATAGTATTAGTTTCGAGAACCGATGCTGAGGATGCCCGAAAACGCTGAGCACGCGTCACTACAAGACACAAAGATTCGCGAATTTTTTATAAAATTGATTGAGTTCTCTACGAAAAGAACGAAATTAACATAGCTTACCCTCCATGATCACGGATGCTTTGTTTCCTGTTCGATCGTTAATACGCCCCATGAAGCGCGGGTCCAAGCCACAGGCTGCCATATAGGTGCAGCCGACGATTTTGATCTTTTCCACTAAATAGTCTTCCCTATAAAGATACAACTACAAAGAGAGGAATACCCCATTCCGAAATCTAAATCATATAGTGTCATATAGTGGACTGTATCACTTACTATTTGATCGAACTGAGTTATGATCTCGTTCAGAATCCTCAAGTTCGGCACGTCCATTTTGAAGTCCTGAAGGGAGGCGAACATCACCGCTACCATTTTGTAGTTTTCAGCGTAAAGCTGATGCTTCGCCACAGATGTCAAGTATATGTTGACTGTGAAGAGGAGTTGACTGTGATTAAGGCAAAACACAAGTAAGCACAACACATTCCTACCGACGTGAGCAGGTAAAATATTTTGCAGCAGAATAGTTATCGATTGATTGGTAATGACCGCATCGTTCTGTTTTTTGAGCAGTTCCAATTTCCAGCTGGGTACAAGTACAATCATCTTTAGTGCTTTTGCAGTTGGTGTTAAGATGTTGAGTTGGGTACTCACTTATAGTTGACCCTGTTATTGAACTCAGCCTGTCGTTCCATGAAGTAGAGACATGCTAAGGTAGTCATAATCTTGAAACCGTGCGCGTATTCCGAACCAAAGTAGGGATTGGTGGTGCTGCTTCGATTAATCACATATTCGAACTGAATAAACATAATTATCATGTATGTTGTTCCTTCTAATACGCTCACTAGAATCTTCACCATCCAAGGAATTCGTGTGAATATTATGCTCAAAGCAATCATGAGCGACATCATGTTTGTGAGATCCCAGGGATAAAAGCACCCGTATTTATCCATTTCATAATGGTAGAGCTTGCTGTCGATAAGTTGCAGGTGGAATTCATCGTAGTCGCAGTGATTCTAGATAGTATAGAGAGACTTGAAGTAAAAATTGAAAATATATTTTAAGCCAAATTTACAAATACTGCATAATTGGTATATCTATAGAGGAATATCTATCTATAGGAAATTAAAAGTAACACAGTAAATCTGTCATTTCTCAGTCAATGTTATCTATGTGAATATTAATATTTTAAAAACAGATGGGGAGATGAGGAGGCATGCCTATCCATTTGGGATGTTATCCCGTGCATGTTGTGCTTACCAGGACCTGCAAGATAATCCAGAAGTAACATACAATCATGTTCATGTAAATGCACATTCGAATGATGAGGTTGGACTGAATGCACTCGGCTGTCCGAAATATTATGCAGCTGCATCTCGAAAAGACATGGCGAAGATTCCCATAACGACAATGGCAAATCTTCTTGTACCACAAGATGACCACCGGCGTCATCAGAAGCAACATAACAATAATATTGTGCTTGAGGCTGCTGGCATCGGCGTTTTGGCTAATATTGACTAGGAACACCAAAAATAACCCAGCAAACAAAGCTAGAAGTACGCTGTATCGCAACATGTAGTCGGGTTGCTTTATGTAGTCCAACTCGATACGGGAGTCGCGAAAGTTCAAAAATAGAAATCCTATTTGAGGGCGTCTTGTTGCCCGCTCTGAACGGGTAGTACGTTTCCTCGTTAGTCCGGTAAACTTTCTCTTCACGCTGCGGGAAATGATTTACCAAAGTTCAGTGGGCAGACTAGTTCAGAATTTACTTACTGAAAGGAACCAACAGGCAGCTTATCAAACTCGATGCGAAGCTCTTCTTTTTTTTGCTTTTCCAGATCGTTGGGTGTGTGAAAGACATGAGCTGAAGGTTCCGCCTTCAGGACTTCTCTGTAATCAATTGCCGCAATGAGAAACGTTTTAATATGTTTACTTGCAAGATGAGGATTTTGAAGAGCCTTCTCTGTGCCGGGCAAAAGCTTATAAGGGTTATTGATTAACATTTTGCTAGTCCTCTCGCTTATGTGAATGTGGCCTGGCCGTCCGGTAGACTCCAATATGCCCGCAATGATCACATCTTCCCCTATAAATATCAAATATTGTGTGTATTGCAAATACTGACCCTTCACGTCTAGCCTACCCCAAACGTCATACTGCAGCTTCGCAGCGCCCATTACGCCGGCCATCAAAGAACCAGAATGCACACCGATTCGCATATCGATGTCCAAATCTCGATTTGTTCTAATCATATCGGGTATTTACACACTGAGCAGAGAGCACTCTTCAAACTTACCGAACTTCCCGAATGTGTGCAATCATGCTGTGGGCCAGTTCTACGCAGCATTTGGCATGATCGGGATCGGGCCGCGTCAAGCCCGCCACACAGTAGTAGCAGTCGCCCAAGAACTTGATGCGTTGCACCTTGAAGCGACGGGCAGCAACGTCGAATCTACCATAGAGGTCATGGAGCAAGCTCACCAGAGAGTTAACAGTGAGAGTTGTGGTCAGATGAGTGTAGTTGACAACGTCCGCATATAGGATAGTGACATCCGGATGATATTGAAGGGCCATGATACCTGCCTTTAAGTTACTGGTCTGAAATTCGTGGTGCACCTTGTTAGACTTTCCGATGCGAAAGCGTATTTCTTTCTCGAATGGCCGAGCTATGTTGGGTGGCAAAATGCCGTGAAGCAGTTGTTCCTCCTTGTTTTTTGCCTCTCGCAGCCAAATCTCCTCCATCACATACTGATGCCGATCGATAAACGACGAGCGCACAGTAATCTCGTTTAGCAAGCGATAGAACAGACCCACCAAATGGCAGCACGTAATGTGCAGGATCTCCACGACCATATATGGGGCTTGGTGAAAACTGATGAACTGATTCTCAAGAGTGTAAAAGTAAATAATAATAAGGTAGGTGATGGACACACAAGACGCCAATATGAATGCAATCTTATGGGAGGGTATGGGAAAACATAAATATATAACATATATAACGTATGCGTCGTAAAACGGTAGAACAATCCAGTGGTGTATAAAACGGTGGTACAAAAAAATAATCACATCTGCGGGCGGATGCAATGAGGATCGGTGAGGAGGCTATTCATAGGTCGATACGTACCCGCAATAACTATTAGTGCCGCAGCCACTGCCGCAGATGCGTAAATAATCCATTTGTTGTGTGATACGATGGATTCAGAGAAGTTAATGGTCAATATGGCAACCGTGAGTATGGCGGATGTCATATAAACAGCAACGTCCAAATAGATAAAGTCGGGGTACTGCATGCACAGGGGTCATTTAATAACTATGTGCATTATTGGTTGATTGAATGCAAACCTCACATGTCGCCATCAGCAGGATACATTTGATCACGGTCACGGCCGAGTGTACAAAAAAGAATACGCCGAGATGATTGATGCATAGACGTCTGTCGTACAAAGTATAGTCTTGTTCTATATTCAGCTCCTTGCATTTTTCCTAGTTTGGTTGCTTGTAGATATTTAAATCAAAGCAATTAAAGCAATTATCTAGTCGGCAGTGTCCGAATAGTAAGTCCTAAATCCATTCAGCTAGGCATCCGTTAGTGCTCTCAATATGAACTTGGAGCGAGCGTACTTTATATAGACATATGCATATATATACAAGTTAATATATATACACACACTCTAACCAATGTATTTTTGTTATATATTTATATTTTAATTTGGGGAAAGCTCATGGCTACAATTGTGATGCTTGAGAACGTCAAATTCACTTCTCTCGTTTATCGAAAACAGAACAAGACAGACAAACGGAAAAGAACACATATGCTCGTCTTGATCAAGACTATATAAATACCATTCCTATCGCAGATAATGGCGATCTTTGAATATTCAATGTTTTTCAAATTAGCAATGATTTCAGGTAACAGGAATTCCATGCAGTATTAAATATTGAAAGTTACCTTTAAATAACTACGTTCCCAAGGGGCTTCTTTGCTATAATCCAATCTGCAGGGCCCCTCTTCAGTCATTTTTCAATTTTTTGTTTGCACTTTGCACTTGATGTTCAAGGAGTAGTTGATATACTTAAATATACTTAAATTTTCTGACAGTTCTACATGATTTCTCTGGCTGCTGTGAGAGAGTAGGTTCAGTCTGAATGGTCGATATACACCCCGAGATATAAGCAAGTAAGAGTACTGCTGTCGGGACTGCAAACACATATATATATGTATAAATGGTTTCAGCGTATAGAATCAGTTCCTTCTTTAATTATAAATTAGACAATTGTCATTAGAAACATTTGTTAAATCTTTGTGATATATTGATAAGCTAGGTGTGAAAAGTAATTGGCACGCCTATTCTGTGGAACTTTAAACACTGGTGTGACTACTGTGATGGTGAGTTGGAGAAGAAACAAGTGTTATCAAAGTTGAGTGTGGGGGTGAGAGATGAATGGCTAGATGGCATGAAGACATTGTAAGAAGACATTGTAAAGCCTACTTAGATTATATTTCAAAGCGTTTCGAATGTACTAAATAAAAAGCTAATTTACGACTTTTAACAGTTGTAGTAATTCGAGCTGAAACTTTTTATGAATATTAAATAGATTTACGAAATTAATCAAAATATTCGAGTGGCATAGTATTTTTGTAAAAATTGATACATTGAAAAAACTAAATGAAGTTCAAGCTTTTATTCAGAATATGTCTTCCGTTTCAAATCTGTGAGTTTGCTGTGAATTTATGAAGCAAAACGACGAAACTCATAAAAACTAGCGTGGGCGAAGCTCGAGGAGTTAAAGAGGAGTGGATGCAACGTCAACTCATTTTGGCCAGGCTAAGCTGTATTCATAACGTCTAAACTATGTTGTTTTTTTTTTTCATTCAGCGTAGCTTTTGTTTGTGTTGTCGCGCTTACTGTGCATAAATGTAGAAAGTTGTTGGCGCAGGGATTACTGTAGCTAATGTTTCTGCTGGCTGGCTGTTTGACATGTACAGAGTACAGCATTTATTGATGCTTGGTCAGGCATAATAACAGCTCTGAGCGGATGCAGCGGAGGGAAATGTTTCAGTTTCACGATTTACATTGGGATTAATAAGCAATGACGTCGCCAACACTGCACTTTATAATAACGCACAATAACAGACCTACGAAGGGCTGGCTGAATACGCCAGACGATCGAAATAAGCATGCTGCAACTACCACTTGTAACTTTATTGGCCACGCTTATAGCCTTTTAATATGGAATGGAAGCCATGTGGGCTTGACTGCTAACCTGTTTAAGGGAGTAATCATCTACTACGGCCGTACCGAAGACTGCTTTTGGCCGTACAAAGCAGTTGATGAGATCTCTGTTTAGATAGAGTCCCGACCAAAGGTTGTTGAATATATTGCATATTGAGCACATATGATATCATCATATATGATATCATCTATCATCTCATTGGAGATGCAATATTACTTATGCTTTACTTGAGCTTTTGAAACACAATACATAATGAACAAGTAAGAGTGCTCTAGTCGAGACTGATCGACTAGGAGATACCTTGAGCCCTATGAAGAGCCAAATATCAAATCATTTCACCCTTTTTTATGCATACATACAAGTAACCCACACATATGCACGCACGCATAAGCGCGCGCTCTGCCAACTGCGCAGTTGACGCAGCGACTGCGCTTGGGCAGCAATGTGGGCATTACTATGGGAACTATATTGTTAAGTAACTTTTCTTAGAGATGGACTAAATTCATCAAACTTTTACAAGTCTCTAGTATTTAATTTGCGCTTATTACAAATAAATGGTGGTTGGGGGCAAATGGGGCGTGGCATCCAAAATCTAAAGATAACGTAATCTCCGTATTCATTAGACGTAACTACACAGCAAGTTTGAAGGGTCTAGCTCAAAAGATGTACAAACTACGCCTTAAAAACGTATTTTCGATAAGTATTAAATCGATAATATTATAACAAAACAAGTAAGAAAACTCTAGTCGGAGGTGCCTGACTAGGTGATACCCTGAGCCCCGTCCGACTTGGATTGTTTAATACGCTCCATAGCTTGCATATAACATTAAATTTTGCAAAATTAAATTATAATTTTGAAATTTTATTCAACTAGAATGTATGTAAATCAAAAAAAAAATAAATAATTAAACAAATAAACAAAAAAAAAAACAAGTATGAGTGCTCTAGTCGAGACTGCTCGACTAGGAGATACCCTGAGCCCTGTGAGCCAATTATTATATCATTCTATGCTCTTTTTAAGCATGCATAAAAACAACATATACACACGCATACATACATATGTACGCACGCAAAGGCGCGCGCTCTGCCAACTGCGCAGTTGACGCAGCGACTTAATTGCTTAATAACTTTCCTTAGCGATTGACTAACTGCATAAAACTTTTACAACCTTTTAATGGCATTTATATGTGTGCATTTGCCAAAGCACAAGTCTCTAGTATATGATTTACGCTTTTTACAAATAGGGGACTATTGAGGGCGAATGGGGCGTGGCATCCAAAATCTAAAGATTACGTAATCTCCGTATTCATTACACGCACCTACACAGCAAATTTGAAGTTTCTAGCTCAAACAATGTACAAACTACACCTTAAAAATTTATTTTCGATAAGCATTAAAATCGATAACATTACAACAATAATAGTTATCGTTCATACGAAGCAAACTTGACCTGCCCGTGCTATACACGGACCTACAACAAAAATTTCAGCTGTCTAGCTCGTCTACGTTCTGAGATCGACGCGTTCAAACATACGGACAGACGGACGGACGGACGGACGGACGGACGGACGGACGGACAGACGGACAGACAGACAGACGGACAGTTATAAATCGACTCGCCCTGATCAAGAATGTATATACTTTGTGGGGTCTGCCACGCCTCCTTCTGCCTGTTACATACATTTAACAAAACCATTATACCCTGATTTCCCATTTTCAATGGGCTCAGGGTATAACAAGTAAGAGTGCTCTAGTCGAGACTGCTCGACTAGGGGATACCCTAAGCCCTGTGAAGAGCCAAATATCAAATCATTCTATGATTTTGTATGCATACATACAAACAACACATACACACATACATATGCACGCACGCATAAGCACGCGCTCTGCCAACTGCGCAGTCGACGCAGAGACTGCGCTTGGGCTGCAATGTGAGCATTACTATGGGAATTTAATTGTTTAATAACTTTTCTTAGCGATGGACTAAGGGCATCAAACTTTTACAACTTATTTATGACATTCATATGTGTGTATGTGCCAAAGCACAAGTCTCTAGTATCTGATTTGCGCTTTTTACAAATAGAGGGCTATTGTGGCCGAATGGGGCGTGGCATCCAAAATCTAAAGATTACGTTATCTCCGTATTCATTACACGCAACTACACAACAAATTTGAAGTCTCTAGCTCAAACGATGTACAAACCACGCCTTAAAAACACTTTAAAATTATCGATAAATGCTCATAAAATCGAAATGGAATGAGTTATCGGAAAAATTTTATAAACTTGTGCAGCGTATGGTATTATCGAGTATTCATGTAAAATTTCAAGTCTCTACGTTGCGTACTTACAAATATCTCAGCGTTCACACGGACGGACGGACAGACGGACGGACGGACGGACGGACGGACGGACGGACGGACGGACGGACAGACGGACAGGGCTATATCGACTCGTCTTGTCGCGCTGATCAAGAATATATATACTTTATGGGGTGTGGCACGCCTCCTTCTGCCTGTTACATACATTTTCACAAAACCATTATACCCTGATTTCCCATTTTCAATGGGCTCAGGGTATAAAAAGAAGAAAAACAAATAACACCGCACCTGGACTCGAACCTGCATCTATTTACTACATAAGTAACGTTAAAGCGCACCATCTCAACTAGCACAACCACTTAATATTTATAAATTTAACAAAAAAAGTTACGCCGTTGTTTCTGAGCTTCGAACTCGAGACCTTTTGCTTACGTGCTTTGCGTCTATCCACAGCACCACGCCAGTATTGCGTTGCTCGATGGCAAAACCCAAAGTAGTACTATACAAAACTAAAGAAGCAGATCAATCGCAATTGTGATTCTTAGAATATGCTGAAATGCGCGCATATGAACGTATGAGTATGTGTATGTGTACATACAAAAACGGTGGTCTGTTTCAATGTATGCGCGTAAAGGGCGATATATGACAAATACAAAACTACAGAAGCGGCTGAAAATACAAAAACTGAATTCACAAAGATTTGGTTGAAGAATATGCTAGAATAAATAGCTTTGAATTTATTTGTACACATGCATAAGCAGACGCGCTTGCACGTTTCAATGTATGTGTATGTGTAGATGTTTTTTGCTGCGCGTCGCTGCTTGCCACGTGCGTGTGATAATTGGCCAAACGTTTTGTTTAATAGATTGGGACTGACTTAACGGAATTTGATGCAACTTTCAGCATGTGATTCAATTGAATTTTTTACATTTTTTAAAAATGCTAATTTATTCACATGGTAATATTTACAACAGACTCACCATGAGTGGAGAAGGGGAGGGGGTAGGGGGGTTAATTAGTAAAAAGAGGCGGTATCCAAAAAATAAAAAAATAGAAATTGCATAAAATTCACATGAATCTATAAGAAAAATTTGAGGGGTCTCTAAAGATGTGGCAGATAGAATTTTATAACTTGTTTTCGATAAGGTTTAAAATCGATAACAAAACAACCAAAATAGATATCGATTTTTGGTAACAAACTTGACCTGCGCGTGCTATCCACGGACCCAACAAAAAAAATTCAAGTCTCTAGCTTGTCTAGATGCTTCAATCGACGCGTTCAAACATACGGACAGACGGACAGACGGACGGACGGACAGACGGACGGACGGACGGACGGACGGACGGACAGACAGACAGGGCTAAATCGACTCAGCTCGTCGCCCTGATCAAGAATATATATACTTTGTGGGGTCTGCCACGCCTCCTTCTGCCTGTTACATACATTCAACAAAACCATTATACCCTGATTTCCCATTTTCACTGGGCTCAGGGTATAACAAGTAATTAGTAAAAAGAGCCGGTATCCAAAATATTAAAAAATATAAATTGCATAAAATATCACATGAATCTATATGCTAAATTTGAGGGGTCTAGCTCTAAAGGTGTGGGAGATATAATTTTATAACCTGTTTTCGATAAGGTTTAAAATCGATAACAAAACAACCAAAATAGATATCGATTTTTGGTAACAAACTTGACCTGCGCGTGCTATCCACGGACCCAACAAAAAAAATTCAAGTCTCTAGCTTGTCTAGATGCTTCAATCGACGCGTTCAAACATACGGACAGACGGACGGACGGACAGACGGACGGACGGACGGACAGACAGACGGACAGGGCTAAATCGACTCAGCTCGTCGCCCTGATCAAGAATATATATACTTTGTGTACACGCCTCCTTCTGCCTGTTACACACAATTAACAAAACCATTATACCCTGATTTCCCATTTTCAATGGGCTCAGGGTATAAATAGTTATCGTTCACACGCAGAAAACTTTACCTGCGCGTGCTATACACGGACCTTTAAAAAATTCAAGTCTCTAGCTCGTCTACGTTCTGAGTGACTGACTGACGGACGGACAGACAGACGTACAGAGCTAAATCGACTCAGCTAGTCGTCCTGATCTAAAATATATAAAAACAGCGTATAAAAACATTTTGCATAATGAGAAGCGACGCCAATGGATGTATGTATATATTATTGATAATATATAGCAGAGATTATTAAAATAGTATTGAGCTGCAGTAGATCGAGAAATATTCTCTAAAATAAATCGGTTAGTTATATTGTATATTGTATTACCGCCAACCCATATCACCTTAAAATGTTAAATGAGATTATAATCAATAATCAATTAATACTGCACCAGATACGTGAATAGACTGGCAAGGCATCCAAGCCAGCCCATATTGAGTAGAATATAATTATTATTAAAGCTAGAACTTAAAGCGCTATGCAGCTAAATGCGCTATATAATCTATGTTGAAATACTGGTTCGAATAAATTGTATGATCTTTTTTAAAGAAATCGTTCAATAAATTATGTTTATCTTGTAGTTGATTATTATCACTCGAATACACTACCTAGTTACTAATTACGAAGGAAAAAGAGATAGAGCACTCAACAGTGTGATCATACTAGAGGAGGTATTAAAAGACTTACAACTAGTGGTGTTAAATGTTGTTTATGTACATATATCGTGTAAATAAACACGATACAAAATTTTCAATAAAATTTGGTAAAAAAAAGTCTGACTGTATGAAACGCATTTCCACCGGGTAGGGCTTATCTCCGAACTGTCTGGCTGAGAAATAGACATAGAGTTAGTTTTTCGGTAGCCACCTTTGCAATTGTATGAGCCTTTTGTAGTTACTACACTTGCTGTTTGTCACAATCAAATACCTCGATATCTGAACAGGCATGAATCAGAAACATCAGGAATATTAGCTCGGGTTCAGGGTATTCTCACAGTCATGACAGTTTGCTGGTGAACTCGGACTAGTTTATTTTTGCACAGGGCTTTTAAGTAGCCTTTAACTGCAGTCACCGTCTCCACTTTCGAGTGCCCCAACATTTCCCAAATTATGCTCAAGACCGACCCGATATTTCGCTCCCCGGATCCCTTCGCCGTCCCGCATCCATTTGTCGGCGGCCGTTTTGTATGTTGCCTGGAATTTGAGTTCCAGCTCGAGTTTGGCCAGCGCCTCAAAAAAGTTTGCCGCTTGTTTGTTTGGCTGCCGTCGTTTATTATTATTATGTACTTTTCGGTTTCAGTCCTGGTTCGCGTTCTCGGTTTATACGGTCGGCGAGCGCTTGCCGCGCTTTATTTAACTTTGGGCAGTTTGATGGCAGGAAATAGAATTTAATGGATTTTGTAATAACGTTGTCGACGACAACGATGGCAGCGGCAACGGCAACGGCAACAGCAACAGCCACAGCAACGGCAAAGGAAATGGCAATCGCAAAAACTTTGCGTTTCTTTGCTGCTTTTTATACCCTGAGCCCATTGAAAATGGGAAATCAGGGTATAATGGTTTTGTGAAAATGTATGTAACAGGCAGAAGGAGGCGTGCCACACCCCATAAAGTATATATATTCTTGATCAGCGCGACAAGACGAGTCGATATAGCCCTGTCCGTCTGTCCGTCCGTCCGTCCGTCCGTCCGTCCGTCTGTCCGTCTGTCCGTCCGTCCGTCCGTGTGAACGCTGAGATATTTGTAAGTACGCAACGTAGAGACTTCAAATTTTACATGAATACTCGATAATACCATACGCTGCACAAGTTTATAAAATTTTTCCGATAACTCATTCCATTTCGATTTTATGAGCATTTATCGATAATTTTAAAGTGTTTTTAAGGCGTGGTTTGTACATCGTTTGAGCTAGAGACTTCAAATTTGTTGTGTAGTTGCGTGTAATGAATACGGAGATAACGTAATCTTTAGATTTTGGATGCCACGCCCCATTCGGCCACAATAGCCCTCTATTTGTAAAAAGCGCAAATCAAATACTAGAGACTTGTGCTTTGGCACATACACACATATGAATGTCATAAATAAGTTGTAAAAGTTTAATGCACTTAGTCCATCGCTAAGAAAAGTTATTAAACAATTAAATTCCCATAGTAATGCTCACATTGCAGCCCAAGCGCAGTCTCTGCGTCAACTGCGCAGTTGGCAGAGCGCGCGCTTATGCGTGCGTGCATATGTATGTGTGTATGTGTTGTTTGTATGTATGCATACAAAATCATAGAATGATTTGATATTTGGCTCTTCACAGGGCTCAGGGTATCCCCTAGTCGAGCAGTCTCGACTAGAGCACTCTTACTTGTTTTAAATTATTTTTATGTCATTTTCTTCAAAAGTCGCGATTTTCATGCTGGGGACATTTCGATATTAAGTGGATGGACTAATCAAGTTTTCTCTTTAATATTTGTTTGGCAGGTGCTGCCCGAAAAACCCGAAAATCTGAGAGTAAACCTGTGAACAAAGGAAGACTTAAGAGGTGTCATAAATTATATCATATAGAGGCAACGGAAAGAATTCCTGACAATCGGCGCATGTGACAATGACCAAGATAGAGGGTCGTGTCCGCCTCTATGATGACGCGTGATACGTCAATGAGAGGCATCCCTTGAAGGAGATCACATAGTCAAATGGCCAGCACTTCGAATGATTCAAATTATATGAATCACGTGCTTTGTTCATGTCGAAGTTTGAAGTTTCTAACTTCACCGATTTTCGGATAGGTGTGCGTGTGCGTGCTGTGTGTGTCTCCCACTAATCGTCTTAATTAGACATGGATTCTTTTTTATTTTGGCCGCTTAGGGCGTATGAATTGCCGTGGACCCACAGCTATTTTCCGGTTCCAATGTCGCCAGTGGCATTGTCATTGTCATCTCCCCAGCCGCTGCCACGTCAGTTCTCATTCATCAAAGTGTCTGAGAAAGTGCTGCCTCCTCCAGCCAGTGCGATGTGCCCGCAGTTCGGCTGCCTTTGATCGTCGGGCATTTCTGCGGCTCATATTTTTAAACTCAGGCGCATTGTCATCATCCCCTTAAAAAATGATTGCTACTGTTTTTATTACTTCTTTTTTCAAAAGCGACCTGGGGGCTGTGGGGGATGACATGAATGAAGTGTGTGTGGGGCTGACGTTGATGATTTTTTATTGCTTGAGTTTTAATTTTACACTTGAGTTGAGTTTGGGGCACCACAAAGCGGCGACAATAATTGTACGGCAACTGGAAACAATTGAATCCCAGTCATAGATACTCTATTCAGCCGCCTGCTCCTGCAGGGAAGACTCCACGACTTGCGCAGAACCCTAGCCAAAGCAATTATGAGAAGCTTCGTATCCAGATCAAGATTAAAACTTCGGTGTCGTAGCTGTCGCCTCCAATGGGCTCTTCCAACACATATCTTTAAACACCCATTGGAGCTTAAAGCCGTGCAGCCGTCACAAGAATAACTTTAAAATGTACACAACTTATAGCTCCACTGTGCAAGCCCTGACCCCTAGCCCCGTTTTGTCGGTCGGACATTCTCTGGCCCATCCGTGATTTATGGCCACGACGCGCGTTGCTTTGACATCGGCCGACATTTGACAAAAGCTCGACGAGCAGCATTGCCCCGGCTCGCACTCGCCGCCAGAAGGGCTGCTCTGACCACCACCCGCTCGGCTTGGTTGTTTAGCAGGTTGCAGATAATTCATCGCTGACATTGCGTACCAATTTAAGGGTTGACTGATTCACCGGGTGGCATGCCAGCTAGTCGAGCAACGGGGCTGGCCGTCAGTCGGGCAGCCGCTCTTGGAGCGTCTATTCGCTCTAACAAGGTGCGGCGTGCGGCGACTGGCCTTTGGCCCTGGCCCTGCCAGTGGCCCTGATCTACCACAGTCGAGCTCTGTGGCCAGTGAGTCAGAAAAAAGGTCCGCCAACAAGCTGCGCAGCGAGCAGCGAGCAGCTTCAGAGCTTCACATGTGAAATATGGCAGAGGAGGACTCCTGCTTCGCCTCACCCCTTTCCCATTACTGGTTAATTAGACATGTGAGTTGGGATATTTTTGTCTTTAGTGCTCCGATTTTTAAAGTGACTAAATTTTTAAGCACATATTAAAAAGGGTGGCGCTCCACTCTCCCCGTGTGGGTCGCCCTTAATTGCACCAATTGAAATTAAGTGTTACCCTTTTCTCAGTCCCAGCAGGGGCTTGGGACTCGGGGTTTGGAACCATGGCCATAATGGGAGCTCGGACGCATTAAGAGCGCACTTCACAATCGCATGGACTGTTTATGACCTCGTTTTAGGCCTGGCTTTGTCTGCCAAGAACACCATTTGACATTGGGATTATCTTCGGACGGTTGACCCTTTTTGATAGTTTCGCAAGCTGTAATAGATTCGAATAGTTGTCGGTGCGCAGAACTTTCTGCTCGGTGGCCAGAATTAAACTTTTGCAACTCTCGAAGTGCTTGAGCAAGATTAAAAGAGCACAAGCACGGCTATTTCCTGGATAAACCTCCTGGCAAACTGTTAGCGCTGAGCTAAGAGCAGCCAAGGTAACCACCTGATGACCCATTCAGCAAAATGCCAGCACTTAAGTCCAGTAATTGAATGCCCAACAGCACGGCAGAGGCAGGCACTCCCCCGTTCGCTGCTAAGTCAGACTCCAGCGTTATATTAGTTTATTCAACTGTCCTCATTATATGCAGGAAGCTAAGTTTTGAGTTCAAGTAAAAGCAAAACAGCTCGAGGATGAGACCGAAAGCTCTTCGCTCTCAATGCAAACTTAATGCGCTTTGACAGTTTCACTTTGAAAGCCACCCGAACTGGCTCCCGCCCACATTATGAGGGCTCGGCATGGGTTGTTGCTGGGACAATAAAGATTGACACGTGACCGTGCAATGATTTCCAGTTTAACGTTGTCATATGCGCTCTTCGCAGCCCTCCTCGGGAGTCCCGGCGCTGTATGGGTGACAAAGGCGAGCGTCCAACCATCTGAGAACCTTTCAGTGGCTCCTTGGTCAGCACCAGATGTCCCCAGCCCAGCTATGGCTTCTGCATGCAAGTCCTGCTCTTGGTTCTCGGTCGCCGGTATTTGGTTTCGTCAAACGTGCAAAGCTGCCTTTGATCCTATTTTCTTAACATTTTCCATGCTTGGCTCTGCTCCACTCCACTCCCTTGCCCCCTCTCTGCCTTCCTGACGCATTTGTTATGTGGCTCAGATTACGCGCTTCACTTAAGTGTGCTCAGTCGCTTCCGTTTCCTCTGCTTCCAGCGCTGCTGGTGGAAGCAAGGATGAATATATTTGGAAGGGTGTTATGGGGCTGTGTCTCTATGTCTCTATGCATTCTTCTGCTTCTGCCCACTCTCACTCTCTGTGTGGGTGACAGCAGCCGTAGCGCAAGCATCAGAAATGTCTTCATTAATGACAGGTTTCATATGTATTTCTCCCAGTTGGGACAGACACTCTAACTGAAAGTGATTCTAGCTGTAAGAGGGGCAATTAATGTGGATTGCCCAGTTAAAGTTTTTCTAAGGTTTATCACTCACTCTCTCTCTCTCTCTCTCTCTCTCTCTCTCTCTCTCTCTATATAATATATATATATATATATATATATATATATATATATATATATATATATATATATATATATATATATATATATCTATATATATGTATATATACAGTTCTAGAGTTGGAATTTAAGAATCAAATACATTATGTGGCAGGCATTATGTATGGTGCGATGCTGGTAGTTTGACTGCTCGAAAGTCAAACATCCTTTAGCCTTATTGCCAGCCGTCAAATCCCCGAACGCATGCCACTCTAATCACTGAGGGCACCAAGCCACACGCCGTGTTGCGCGTTGCAGCTTCGGTGGCCAGACTGAGCAGCCCATGAAATGGTTAACGAGGCCAACACCCAGTCGATGCGCAATGTTCGGTTGGTCATGTGCGGCTCATTAAAATGTTGCCGGGCACAAAAAATGTTGCGAAACTGCTGAATTGGCCATTGGGTCGGATGGAGCTTTACGCTTCACATGCAACATGCACCCTCATTTGAGGTTGCGACATCAATTTCGGCATGGAAAGAAAACTAATTTCAGCGCAAATTTGTTTCGCACCTCACAGCGAACGGGAAAGCAATTCAATGGACAACTAAATGCTGCTCTGCGGGTGTGAGTGTATATGGTGTGTGTGTGCATGTGTGTGTGTGGGCATGTGTCCCAGTGTGCGCGTGTGTGCACTTAATAAGCTGATCGAATCGTCAACACACAAAAACCCATTGAAATTCCAAAATCAACAAGCCACCGCTGGACGCGCTGGCTCTGCCCGCTACAAAGCGCACGGAGCTAAAGAGCAAAATCAATGAATCACAATATGGCCTCAATTTCCGCTGGTCCAGATTCCAGCAGCAATGCTGCCGTTGCAGCTGGAAGGCAATGCGAGTAGAACGGTGCAACGTAATGAAATCTCATTCAATTAAACATAACACGGGCGGGAAGGACTGCACATCGGGCATAATGTGGAAAGCTGAACGGTCAGCTAGGGGCTCAAGTTCAAGTCCTAGGCCAGGAAAACATCATCACCATCACCATCACCGTCAATATCATCATCATCATCATCATTCTCCTCTGTGTTGTTGATTCCGCCTTACGTGCATATTCTGCACTTTTTTTTCGAAGGGCCGATATGAACGATGATATTTTACTATCGCCCACTTGCTTTCAGTGCGACAATTTGCACACTCTTGCCGAAACACCCTTCGACATCCCAACAACAAAAAAAAGTTGAGGCCTTTTGAAAAGAGAGCAGTCAAATTTGGTGGGCAGTCAGCCTCTCGAGTTGATTGAAGGCGAGCTGCACGGGTGAGAGTGGCCGTAAGTGCTCGGATTGTCAACCGGGCTGCATGAATTGGCAGCATTATCGGCAGTTTGCCGAGTGAACTGACTGAATTCATTTACGTGAGTTCGGACTTATTGCAAGTATAAGGTCATAAGGAATTCAATCTTCTTTTGAGTGCGGGTTTCTGGAGAATGAAGAATAAAACGTGCCCTAAAAGGAATTTTATAATTTGGATCTGTGCTTAGATCTAAGAGTACGTCTTAGATTTAGAAATAAAGTATTAGTAGTAACACGATGTGTAACTCCCCAAAGGTGAAATATACAGAGTATTTATAGTATATTACAACTAGAAATTGATAGTAAATCAAGTGCCGAATTTTTAGGTGACGTAGAGTAGAGTAGAGTAGTAGTAGAGTCTTAACACTTTACTGTTTTTAATTGTAGGCACCACTGAAGGCCTTAACTCATTATAACACCAAATGAGTTCCATACACATAGACAATAAATTCAATAGCAAGATGCATATATAGAAATAAAATTCTCTTCTGATTTCGTGAACAAGTTTTCATATGGACAGCAGTCGTGCAGGCGAATATATATTTCCTCTTCGTCTTTCATTTACTGTAATCAAAATGATATTGTTGCACAGAAGTGTACATAATATATTTTAAAATGCTATATGATAGACAGATGTATTTCAGACTATTACTTCTTTCTTAATTGGTTTAGCATTAATGTTGACTTACGACATCCCAATGATCGATGCTCTTTGACTTCTGGGAGTCTTGTGGCTAGCTGAGCAGATCAAATACTTCTACTAATCATAACAATCTATATATATAAAAGAAAGTCGTGTTAGTTACACCACTTATAACTCAAGAACGGCAGAACAGATTTGGCAGAAAATTGGTAGGTACCTTAGAGCCAGGAGATGGATATAGGATACTTTTTATCCCCTTCGACAGCGTTGCGCTATTTTCCCTAAAGGTACTTTAATTTCAAAGCTGTCAAATTTTTTTGTCAAAATCTGTAAGTAATGATTGACATAAATGGCCGTGTTCCTGTTGACGAATCCAACGGTTTGATTTCATTTCCTCCAATTTTTTTAAATTTCGTCTCATATTCAGTATTACTATTTTATGTGGTTTTGTGCGAGTGCATTTTCACTATTACTATTAATAACAAGTAAGAACGTTGCCTTAGGGCGAGACCTAAAGCGTGATACTCGTTTTCCACAGGGGCATCTGGTATTTTAAATTTAATAATTTATCTCAAATTTTGTATTTATGTAGATTCATGTGAATTTTATGCAATTTCAATTTTTTCAAATATAACTATGTGAATGAATTAGCATTTTTATAAAATGTAAAAAATTCAATAGAATCATATGCTGAAAGTTTCATCAAGTTCCGTTAAGTCAGTCGCAATCTATTAAACATCCTATCGTCAATTTTTTTGTGTGCAATAATTTTGTTCGGACTAAGTCGATTACACAAATATCGGTTTTGATATTTACATTTTTTGTCAGGGTCACACACACAAAAAGAAAATAACATAACTGACCTAGGCTATACGAAAAATGATAATTTTAGCAGATAAATTATTTGCAGAACTTCAACATTAAATCGAATTACATATATTTCTCAGAAATGCCGTTTGTCGTCTTAGCAATTCTTATTAAGATTATTTATACAGGCATATGAATTTTGCAGCTGGGCGTTACAAATTTTGCTGTCAATTTGCCACGCCCCCAGTAGGCGTAGACATATCATATTTGGCAAGTTCCTAGAAGGAGTCTAGGGTAACGTAACTGCAAAGTTTGGATGCTTACACTCCCAAAATGTGAAAGTTACAGGGTATTTTTTCGATATACCACGCCCCCAAAGGGGCGTAAGATTTATTTTTGGGGAATCAATAGAGGCGGCCCCCAGTAACACAAACATCCAATTTTGAACCGTCTAGCTCTAAAACTGTAGGAGCTATACGCTTTTTGCGATTTGCCACGCCCCCTGAAGGCGTAGGTATGTCCGCCATATCTTTTTGATCTTGGGTTGCTTATCCGAGTATATATATCAAATTTCAAGTCTCTAGCATCAATAGTGCTCAAAATATATCTGATCTTGTAAAATCACTATATATTCAGATCCGATTTGCCACGCCCCCAGTGGGCGTAGACATCAAATTTGAATCTTTATAGAATCGTAGCGTTAAGTTACGTGCCAAATTTCAACATTCTAACTTTAAAACTGTAGAAGTTACAGTGTTCCCGATTTGCCACGCCCCCAATGGGCGCAGATATATCCGCCATATCTTTTTGAGCTTGGGTGGTCAACGCAAGTATACATTCCAAATTTCAACTCTGTAGCTCTTCAACTAATATGATTTCTTGACTATGGGCGCAAGCATTTTCCGATTTGCCACGCCCCTAGTGGGCGTATCCGGAAAATCTTGATACTTTATAATTCGAGGGTATACACGAGTATATGTTCCAAATTTCAAGTCTCTAGCTTCAATAGCGTAGAAAAATATTGCATTCATACGGACAGACGGACAGACGGACGGACAGCAAGACGGACATTTCACAAAACCAATATACTCTTTTTCCCTTTGGGAAACGAGTATTAAAAATGCTGTGTCCTAGAAGATCTAATCTATCCCAGCGGACCCGAAATGCAATTAGGCAACGGTATATCGCGAGTCAAATATGTGACGAAGAACGAGAAATCGCCCGAGAACAGCGCCGCGTTAGTATGGAGCAAAGAAGGGCCTTAATTCGTGCTTCTCAAACACAAGAGCAAAGAGAGGCAGCCCGTGGAACGGCTAGATTAGAAGCGAGAAGTCGCCGAGCTTATCGTACAGAAGAACAGAGGAATAATCTTCGAAGTGCAAGAAGAAATGGTTCAAGTACTGATTTGAATCGAGCAGCGTTTCGATATGATTGCACAATGGCGCACAAACGCGCATTGGAAGCACTAGACCGAACATTAAAAGATCTGCGCAATGACTCGAGATGTTTTGGTGGTTCATTGATATTATTATCTGGCGATTTCCGACAAACACTACCAGTAATTCCAAAATCTACTGCTACCGACGAAACAAACTCTTGCCTCAAAGCATCAAATCTGTGGCAATATGTAAACAAACTTCAACTGTCTGTAAATATGAGAGTTGCATTGTTGAACGATCTATCTGCTGATAATTTCTCAAAGCAATTGCTGAATATCGGTAATGGCCGTGTTCCTGTTGACGAATCGAGCGGTTTGATTTCATTCCTCCAAATTTTTGCAATTTCGTCTCATCAAAAGATGAACCCATCAACAAAGTATTTCCGGATATCATTTCAAACCACAAAAATACTAAATGGTTAAGTGAGCGAGCAATTTTGGCGGTTAAAAATAAAGATGTAGATGACTTCAATTTTATAATTCAAAATCAAATCGTAGGTACTCTGTATTCATTCAAATCTATCGACTGTGTAACAAACGAAGAAGAAGCCACTAATTATCCAACTGAATTTTTGAACTCCTTGGATGTGCCTGGTTTGCCACTGCACAATTTACAACTGAAGGTTGGCTCGGTAGTTATCATGCTTAGAAATTTAAATCAACCAAAATGATAAGAAAACTGATGAGCAATGTGATTCACGCGTTGATACTCAAAGGAACATTTAAAGATGAGGAAGTTCTTATTGCAAGGATTACTATGATCCCAACAGATATGCCCTTTGAGTTTAAACGAATTCGATTCCCGATTCGTCTTGCCTTCGCCATGACGATCAATAGATCACAGGGCCAATCCTTGACTATTTGTGGCCTCAATCTAGAAAATGCGTGTTTTTCTCATGGTCAATTGTACGTGGCATGCTCACGTGTCGCCAAACCATCCGCATTATTTGTTCTTGCATCTGACCAAAAAACGAAGAATGTCGTTTACCACAAGGTGCTTGAATGAAAATCCGAAAACATAATTATTTATTTTTTTTAATTTTTATTCTCATTCTGTATGTTTTTCATCATCATTCATCATAATAAAATACTTTTATATTTCTATCTATATTAATATTGTTTTGTATTATTGTATTACGTTCATTATAGCCTAAATAAGTTCAGTTAAAAGGTAACACGACATTCTTTGACTGTTAGGCGGTATGAAGTTCGCCGGGTAACCTAGTAGTAAATAAAATAGAAAGTATATTTTTAAATTTTAAATTAGATATTCTGATTACATAATCTACAACAATAATCCAACCCCACTGTCTTTTGATTCCGTAAGAATGTACTATCCATTAACTCAACTGCTCTGAAAGCTTCGTGAAAAGCGGGTCGTTCTTAAGGTCAATATCTGGAAGTGAACGTAGCGAACGGTCTCCCCGAAAATCTCGATTCTGATAGTCAACTTGGATTAAAGTATGCAAAATTTAGTTAGCGCTTCGCGAGGCGTCGCATCGTTTGGCGAGGACTCATAAATATTAAAATGGGAAATTTTTCGTCTTATTAATTTAACGGTGGCAATATAGCAGTAGCGGTAGTTTAGCAGCCCTAGGTGCAAATTATGCAGAACAGTACGGCCGGAGGCAGATGTAGTGGCCAGTGAGCTGTGAGTCTGGTCGCAGACTGCTTGACTGTTGCTTAGTTTTGGCCAAAGATTTGCATAAATTTGCATCTAGCTGGCTTAATTGAAAAACAGTTCCGCACCGAAAAGTGACATTTTAAAGAGACGCATAAATTATGCGCTCCTTGGAGGAGCTGAGAGACAGAGGCCGAGAGGTCTTGACTCCCTCCCCAGTGGTTTATGATTTACTTGACGCCTGACTGCAGCTGAACCATTGGCAAATCTGCTGCCTGCTGGGCGAATCCTTGGCATGTGGCTAGTGGGGAGCCAGTCGCGCTGCAGTCAATCTATAAATAGCCAATCAGCCCTCCGCTGGGAACCCGCACAACTGACACTTTAAGTTGTGCACTCCCGACGTCCCATGCCGCATTTAATGTCTGACTGTCGCATCGATGCCAGGGCACTAATGAGTTGCTGTGGCTGTGTTCCTTCTGGCTGCGCAGTTTAATTTTAGTTCGCCTTCAGGAGGCCTGCGCCCCCTCCTAGGGCTATCGCACAAATTTCTCTGAGAAATTGCAGTTTTCACACGTGCTTCCCATTAAATAAAACGATTACAGCCCGATTTCAGCTTTTATATAAGTGAAATTTATTTGCAGCGCGAAATATACTACGAGCCCATACAGGAGGAGTAGCCTGTTCATCGTTCTATGATTTAAGTCGACAGCAGTGCACAGCTGACTGAGTGTGCGGTTGGAGCATGGCAGCAATCCTGCATGTGTGTATGGCGACTGCTAGACGCCTTCTTGCTTCTGACTTCTGGCTGCGGACTGATGCAAATCCTCACGAAGCAGTTGGCCATAAATTATAGATACTAATGAGTTATGAATGCGCACATAAAATATTTCATTTACATCTGTTTAGCAGAGTGACGCTGACAGTCGGCTCGAAGTCGTGTGTGATTTCAATGCAAGTGGGAAAACAATACATTTGTGTGCAAGAAACGAATCAGCAAAGATTGCAAATCAACTATAAAGCATACATAGAACTTAAGGCATATCGGCGAAGCAAACACTTCCTCCTGACTGATAATCACTCCGTGTCGCAAGCTAATTAAATGAAACTTGCATGCAGCAATCAAATGAGCTGGCCGAATAGTTAAATTGGAGAATTAAGTTGAAGTCGAGTCGAGTCGAGTCAAACCGGGTCGAGAGCCCCTAACAGACACTGGAGCAAGTTTACGTACGGAAAGCCGCATTAATTATGCATTTATGCCGTTGCAATATGTTGACCACACACTTAAAGTACACACATTTGCGGTCGGGCACCATTACAACAATAGATCAGAGCAGCGTCCAACACAATGGCCGAAAGTCAGATGAACCTGTCGTCCTGCCGAGCACATTTGACCGCAAACAATAAATGCTTGCAACTAAATGCACTTTGGGGGCCACCCAAATACACCTAAGTGTGTGTGTGGGTGTTTGTATTGGACACAAATTAAGCACGACGAGCACACAAAGTGGTTGCCAGCCCCCTCCCGGCACCCTCGCGACCCACGACTCCCCCGGCCCGATCCCGCTGTCTTCCATTCCGCATTCGCCCAACCAAAACGTGTCATGAGTGATGTTGTTTCAATTGCTGATTTAATGCACCCCTGCAACTGCCTCGAGACCTAGGACATTGGCAAGGCGCTGGCCGTCGAGATAAGGTGGAGACGGAGGAGGAGGCGTAGGCGGAGGCGAAAGGGTTGTTGGCAAGACAAGCCACATGCATCTTCTTGACAATGCGACAAACGATGACGACGACGACGACGACAACTACAAGCAACACAGCTCCAACACGACCCCAACCCCAACCCCCATCCCCGTCCCCGTCCCCATCAAACGAACAAACAAGCAAGCCAAACGACATATATCAACAGCACCCTAACAGCCGTACATCAGAGCATTTGCTCGTCTGTCATTGTTGACTGCGCCCGAGTGCAGCAGGGCTGCCACACCGTGGGCCACAGTCAGCGTCTATTAAGAGAATGCACACATTAGAGTCTTAGGAGTGTATGTACTTCTATTTGATAGCAAAAGCTCACACTTCGGAGCTCTGAAGACCGATAATTTGTTGGCCTAAGATCCTAGCACTTAGCATCTGCATGATAGTAGAGCTAAAGATAATTATTTTCCTATTAATTTTGTTCTTTGATTGAGTAAGATAGTACCTAATGTTGCTTAGCCAAATACATTTCGGGGTTTTGAGATTTTTACGTCGCTATCAGGATTGTACTTAGAATTAAGGAATAAAATCAAGTGGTGGATCGATCAAAACAAGAAATCCATAAAAGCGATTTTCCGAGCTATGAATAATCATAAAAATTAATTGAATGGAAGGCAAGTATAGCTTGTGTTTGTCGATCTTTTATTATATTTCCGATTATAATCTTCACTGTAATGAATTTAAATTAGTCAGATTATCTTTTTATTTGTTTGATATCGAGAAGACCTATCGGTTGCCGAGTATTTTCAATCTAGATCTGTCCACTGTGCATGCCTTAGCTCTTTAAGCTAACCAGGACTTATCGAAGGCGTTTCTGTTGCCGGAAAGGGTTAACCTGATGTTTATGTTTTAGTTGTTTTTACTTCAATTACTTTGTTGTTGTTGTTGTGTTAGTCGCTGCTGCTGCTGTTGGGGCTGCTTGTTGCCAGTCTTTTGTTTAAAGATGATTAATAGCCAATGTCGCTGGTTGCAATTCCATTATCATCAGTGCATTGTCATCATCATCATCACCATCATCATCATTATCATCATTTTCATTATCATAATTATCGTTGCAATTTTGGGCAAATTGCTCAAAGTTCAGAAAAAATTCCCCATACTTGTTTGCTGCTGAGAGCGAGAGAGAGAACGAAGAGAGAGAGAGAGAGAGAGAGAGGGATCTATGCTGTGCTCTTTGGGATGCCCACTCTATCGCCAAGTCAAAGTCGTTTGTTATTCATTAATACCCTTAGTTTTTGCCCTGCTTTGCCGAAGAGTTGCACAGTGCTCGTTGCTGATAATTAGCTGCTCTGTCTGTTGGTTTTGCCCCAACACTTTTCAGTGTTTTCTCTGATTCGTGTTGTTGTTGTTGTTGCTGTTGCGTCGCTTGTTTTATGTATTTTGTGGCTGCATTACTTCCGTTGATGTTTATTCTTAGCTGTTTGCATTTGACAAATGACATTTTTGGCATTGTGCAACTGGCAAACGAAGCAGCAAAACTTGCCACAGCCACAGCGACAACTTTTTTTGCCTTCAGCTTCATCTTCAGCTTTCCAGTGTTTGTGCTTATGTTTGTGCTTATGTTTGTGCTTGTGCTTGTGTGTGTGTTTGTGTTTCTGTGTTAGTGTGTGCTTTTGTGCTCTCCTTTCTGCAATTTCTAAAGGAAATCTAAATTATTTTTCAGAGTTATTGCAGTTGCCTTCAAAGTTTTTATGCCCTGCTTGATGTTTGCCCCAGTAATTCGTTTCGCTCTGACATCGGACACGTGTCGTGATTAATAATTCCATGATAAAGCTGGAGCAGAGAACAACAAAAAAGATGCACTGGAGCAAATTATTGTGGTATATTTTGTAGATTCAATTAAATTCAATCAGAAAATATTTTTGTATGTGTGGCGCCATCTACCGGGCACACATTATATCCACATATCGTATAATAATATATTGAATATCTCGTTTCATCATATAATTTTAGTTCTTTGGTCTCACTCTTGTTCTCTCTGCTGCCCGCCCTCTTCTCTTAATTATTATATCTTCTTACTTTTCAATGCAGTAGTAAAAGTAAAGGACTTAATGTAGATCTGTGGCTACCATAAAATTACACACGGAGATTTAATGACAGCGCAGGTATTTAAAGAGTCATTAAATAATGCAAGTGTCCGCAGAACTTATTTGTTTAGCTAATAAGATCTTTCTGATTTGATACTTATAATATCATATAAAATAACTTTAAAAAATGCAAGTGCGATGCATTATTTTTTATTTATATTACAGAAATCATTAATTAATTAATCAACAAGAATCATTTTTCGTGAGATACTTTATAGATCCTATTTACTAAAAATTCCATTACAATAATATTATGAACGGCGAGATCTTCGAAAGTACAAAAGCTAGAAACTTGAAATATTACATGAATACTATTATTTACCAGCTGAAATAATGTTCTTGCTTCAGATGCAAGTCCTCATTCCCAATTTACTATAATTAGACATAATTTATGATTCACAAATTTTGATTAGTTGTGATTGCCCAATTCGAACCAGTACATAAAGCTGTCCACTTTAATTAATAATAACTGCGCGCTATGGACATTACATTAATAAATAATTTTTTTTTTTTTTTTTTTTTTGTAAAAAACAAGCTGCCAATAACATTTTCCAATTTAAATTGATTTAAAATTGGAAATGGAATGAGATACAGAAATGAATGAGAACAACGTCTGCCCCGAGATACAAGTATTAATATTTTGTGTTTCAAACTGATTAAATTAAGTTCAATAATTTTATTTTTTCTATATTTTTAAGTCCCCCATATCCCCTTGTCATTTTTTTTCTCATGTACAGGTGGATATGCTATTTGATGTGAGCTATAAATGTATTTACAGTTGGGTAATTTATTAAGAATTGAATTGCCATAAAATAGAAATCACGACTTCCGATGCTGTTATCATTTTGCTCTTTTGCTGGAGCAGAACAAAGTATAGAAATTAGTAAAATGCGCGTAAAAGTCGTCTTAAAGTTGTCAAAAACTTTACCATGTCTCGTTGCATTACGACTGACGAGATGGTATGATAGAGAAAGCAATAGAGGATGCAGAGAAAGAGAAATAGAAAGAGAGAAAGAGACGGCACAAAGTATCATCAAGGAAATTAAAAATTATTAATAAGGCAGCGCAAGACTCTTGGACCCGCTTCCATTTTATAATTTACTGTAGTTGCTATTACTGTTGCCCTCTCTCCCGGTTGCCACGCCCCCTCCCCCTATCCCTCTAATACCCGCCGTCATCTTGTTGCAGTTGGTAAACTTTTTGTATATACTATAATTTAACAGTTATAGCTTTTTAGTGTGCAACTATTTTCGTGTAAAACTTTTAATGGATTTCACAGGACCCGAGACTCGGTTCGATAGTGGCGAGAGCAAGCGCGTCAAAAAATAGACACCCTCCGCGAATCGCTGGAGGAGTTCGGGTAGTAAAATGAGCGGAAATGAATGGTTTTAAATAACAGCAAATTATGAGCTAAGTTTTCAAGAAATGGAAACAAGTTCATGGGAGCGAAAACTTTTTCGCTGTACATGAATGGCTTAATAAATAATTTTGGATACTCTCACTGGCACTCCGCCTCGAAGATATGAAGCGCTAATTGTCTGATAAAGAACTGACCATTAATTAATTGACTATTGCCTTTGTGCACTGCGCTACTTGTGTTACGGACACAATTAGCAGCTCGCGGCAGAAAATCGAATCGAAATTATCGCAACACAAACTTATCTCCCGCATCAAATTAAAGCATTGCCCCAATAAAGAGCACACAGCCCGGGGCCAAAGCAAAGAAATAAACAAAATGCAGTTAATAAATAAACAAATAAATTTAAACTACATAAACGAAGTCGAAGCCTTCCACCACCAGCGTTCTCCAAAATATTTGACCTAGCTTCCACCGAAAATATATAAAAAGCAGCACATTTACCCAGGGAACTAGGGTGAGGTTGCTTATAAGGCTTGGGGCAATGTTTATTTTTGCAAAATATGTTGGGCACATATTTACACAAATATGTATGTAAACTTATCAATACACACACATGAGGTAGATGGATGGCTTCGCTGTTGTTTGCTGCTTGGTTTTCTTTGGCTTGCTCACTCTCTTGCAGACACTGTCCAACCACCCAGCCACCCAACCACCCAGCCATCCACCCATCCATGAACCCATTCTCTGTTCAGTTCTCGCTCACTGTTCAATGAAACATCGTTTTTGCGTTTTGGCCTCGGTTTAAATTGCTTTGGCACTTAAGTGGTTTGTGCCAGGCCTCCGCCCCTGAGAGGCTACCACGTGTCGTCGTTTTGCCGTTAAACTGGAATTACAAAATGTTTGTTTAATTAGAAATTGTGCGTGCCTCCAACCCGACACATCGAATGATTACACTAGTCAGCAACATTCCTGAAATCCTGCATACCCCTGTAGCTTGTAGCTTGCAATTGTTCAAGGGATTGAATAATTCAATCATAGCGCACACCTATATTAAGTTTGGATGTGAAATACTCATTACTCCCTCAAACTGAGAATCATCAAGAAGAAAATGTCCTGAATATAGTAACAAATTATTACTTTATATTTTTTATTTTTGTGTAACCAGGTTTTAACTATTAGAATATCTGAATTAAAGGCGAACGATTTAACATAGTTTAGTAAATATTTAACTAATATACTTCGACTAGAAGATACCCTATACAAGAGCAATAAGCTGTCTATTAATCGGAAGTATTATTTGAATTGTATATTCTTTTTATAAAATTGTGTCAAACTGAGTGAAATTTGATCAAATAACTAATATTATATATATATATATATATATATATATATATATATATATATATATATATATATATATATATATATATATATATATATATATATATATATATATATATATATATATATATATATATAATATATCCAATTTAATCAATTTAAATTTGTAAAATTTTCATATATTATGGATTCAGGACACGTTTACTAACGAGAATAACAGGGATATAACAAATAGATAAACTTTAAACTTCAAGAGAAAAGAACTATACATAATTCAAAGCCTTAGACCTTTTTATCTTCATAAAATTCCCCTTTTGGTTAAGTCAAAGAATCTTGTTAGTCAGTGTATTTTATGAAAATATGACCAGCCAAGTGGACTATGCCACATCTCAATCAGAAAACGGACCGTTTGCCTCTATACTCACCCACTTACACCCACAATACATACACTTACACACACACACACACTCATATAGTCACACTTGTTAACATGCTGTACGTGTGTCTCTGCTGAATGGTTCGGATGCCCCAGCCCTGCGTCCTATTAAACACGGTCAACTTATCCAAGAAGTGCCCTCTACTGCGGTTTTATTCTGGCTTTTCCGTGCGTATTCCAGTTGTGCTCCACGTTGCTGGTGTATAATTCAATTCGTGAATTTATTTTATCCGTTAAGCCGGCTAGCTTCAAATGTTGTGTGGCTTTATTAGTTCCGACAAACCGGCTGAAAATGAATTTAACCTTAACGCATTGCATACACATGATAACAGAATAAGCTATGAGCCCTGAGCCAAGACTTCAATAATAAGCTCTTGCCATTTGACAGATTTTCACTTGACAAAGAAACAACTAATATTTGCATTTATTCATCTATTTACAGGTGAGTAAGTCCTCAACTATCACCTAATAGAAGTTGAAAAGCTATAGCTTGGTAAGTATCGTTTCTCAGTGTGTATTGTTCATCACAAAAGACAATTACTCCATTCCGTGATGTTAATGAGTAAAGAGACCGAAAGTAGTGGTTGAGTTACTAGGAGTAAGTGAAATCGTTTTCGCCCCACACAATGCCCACAATGGCTCTTAGTTTTAGACGTGTTTTGGTGTGCTTGGGAGTTATGTTCCGATTGAAACCGTCCAAAACTGAGGCCAATTGTGAGGCAAAAACATCTAGAATAACGAAGAAAATCTGAGGAAAAAGAGAAGTTTTAAACATGTGAAAGTTTTTAATTTTCTATAAATCGAACGAAATTTAAATATGCTTAAGTGCTGAATAAAGAAATCATAGAAGATACAAGCAGAAAATCTAACCATAAACAGCAAAATAACAGCATATGGAAAGTTATTTTGAAAATTATCTTTTATTGGCTTGTGCGAGCGTGAAGTGATTTATTAACATTATTTAAGTTAGGGCCGTTGTTTGCGAACATTTAATTTGAACGTGTCAACAATGCAAAGAGAAACAAAAGGAATAGAGAAATCGAGTGTGTCAGCAAAAAAAGTGCCTCGAGTGTTATAGAAAGTGATAAATTTTTGGTGCACAATGAAAGTGTCTAAAAAACACTCATAAACAAATAATAAAGGACAGTGTCGAATGCACAAACCATTTAACAATTTGATTTATGCTTTTTACAAGCTATTTACTTTGCTCTGCATGCATTTTATAATGTTTTCCATCTGCTCTCTTAGAATACGCATCTTGCATATCCTGTAAAAAAAATTAATATCTGGGATATTTAAAAATATTTATATACACCTGATCGGCAAGTTCCGAGTATAATAATCATTCAGTAAGAGGGCATTCATTATTGCCACAAAATTGAGTACACGGTATCTCTGAGTTGAGTATCCCACAAAAAGTCCATTTAATATATTTTTTATTTTCTTTGTCATTATTTGAAGTTTATTAATTTTTATTTAATTATAAAATATTAAATACTTTCACGACCAGATATTCATAAGCCAGTATATATAAAAAATATATTATAGTATCTATGTTATAATATTATTAATACATTATATTACTAAGTATAATTATGGTATATATGTATTATATACAAACCACATACAACCACATACAAGCAGTGAAAACTGAAGTAGGTAAACTTAGCAGTCGGACTAACCCACTGGATTGCCCTGATTCTCATTCCAAATCAGATCATACAATAATTTAAAAGTGTGTCTGTAAACAAGGTGTACAGTGGTTAATCTTCAAGTCTTGGTGATGCTGACTAAAGCTATTCTATAACTTGACTCCTGTAGAAATTTTTGTATGATAAATTCACACTCTCTGACACAGAAACTAACGTCAAACTTAGTTTCTGACTACTTTAAGTGTAATTTGGTTAATAATGGTCAACGCACAGCTTAAGGTAACATACAATACGAATTGAGCTTATGTGGGGCTGGCCAGCGATGCCATTGCACACAAATGGACACGCAGAAAGTACCGTAAGTGACATACACGAAAAAAAAGAGATTGAAATTTTGGCACGGGTAAAAAATTTAATGCATTTTTCTTGCAAAATTTATTGCCCAAATAAATTATCGTAATATTATCAAATAAAAAGCAGCGCATTCGAACGTAGCGCACTGTGCAAAGGATGAATGGGGACGGGCGGAAGAGAGAAGATTCATTCACTCCGAGAGCGAGGGAGACGGTATGCGTGCATAAGCACGCACCGATGCCAACGCTCTCGGTTATTAACATATGCACGAACAAAGCGAGAAAGAATGAGCTAGTGCGTGAGCAAGAGAGAGGGAGAGAGAAAAAGAGACAGAAGAGACGTGCGTTATTCGATTAGCTTGAGGAAGCGAGAGATGTGACGGAGAGAGAGAGAGAGAGAGAGGGAGAGAGCACTATGGAACTTACTGCCAGCTGAAGGCAACGAGTTAGGGGGAGTGAGAGGCGGGGACAAGGCTGATGGGTTGGATTGCGTTTGGGGAGCAGCGTTCTGGAACAAAAATCCTTTGCATGCACAATTTAAGCAGGATTTATGACTGGCAATATTGCCCTGTTGGAGTAACTAGAAGAAGAAGAACATTCTTGTGCGTGAGTGTGTGTGGGGGGCGTGGCATTATGGCATAGATCGTCGATTGTGCGTGCAAGAAATTAAATTGCCAAATGCCCATTACATTGCAAGGGTTAAGGACGGTTGAGGTTATGAAAATGGCTAAATTATGTTAATCCTTTCCGAAAATATTGAAAAATTGTTGGAACATTCGTCTACATACCTAGGCTCATATACAATACATGTGTTACGACCACTGACACTTACGAACTCATTTCCTTTGCATGGGCGCATTATGAGGTTATTATCATCCCATGCATATGTACCACATACATCCATATGTATGATTATGTGAAAAAATTGATTGTCGACCCATTGAAATGGGCATTCAAGCTAAAGAGTGAAGGAAACACTCGTATACCCAAATTTTTGCGAGTTTCGTGTGTGTGAGTTGTGACCCAATTAGCCTTTTTATATTTCTTATATAACAATGGCCCCGGTTAGGCATAGAAGGATACATTGGTAGCAGAGAGCTTAATGGAAAAGCCATTAAAGTTATGAGAAATACTTTGAAATCTATTTAATGTGATTATTTAAGTTTTGTGTGAGTGCTCATTTTGTTTCAGATTTGTGGATTATTTGAGAGCAACAGAGTTCTTAATGTTTTCTCCTGCATACCTGCTCATTAGTCACTCCTTTCTTTTGGGTATATTCGTTATGCAGATGACTTCGCTGGTCTTCTTAAAGTAGTCCTATGGCTAGAGCTTTTGCTTTTTTGCTGTTTGACAAATCTTTAGCAGGACTTATTAGCCAACCTGCATCTGCATTACCACTCAATGCCTTCTAATATCATATACAATTGAAACGCTTAAAAAGCACCAACAACAAGAGCGGCAAAAAACGAGGCACTAACAATTTTAGAGCTGACTCTTTTATAAGTTATTCTATAGAGGAGGCAGACAGCTGAATTTGCCAGACAACTAGCCGACAGTCAATCTCAGGCCGAGCCCCATTATTACCATAAACATAATGGCATAGCCCTCTCTGTCGGCCTGGCTGCTTTCTTCCCTCGGCCCTTTGCCCTTGGCCCGAACCTTCGTCAGTTGCCAACCTGCCTGTCTGCTGTCTGTTCGTCGCTGAGCTATTGGAAAGTTAAGTCGCGTAATCGATTGATTTGCCGGGCATTTCTTTTCAAGGTGCGTCCAGGAGTATAAAGTTGTAGCCTCTGTATCTACCCCTAACGCTGCCCCTTGTCGTTTTCGCTGTTCGCCGTTCGCAGTTCGTCTTTGTGCTGAAATTGAGATTTATTGCAAAATTTGAATTATAATGCAATTTATAATGTAGAGACGAAACAGCAGCAGCCGTCCCTGAGATATTGAGCATCATAATGATGATGAAGCTGTGCGCTCCCGCGAATGACGACGACAACAAGGCATCCTTTTTGTTGCCAATGTTGCCGATTCAATTCAACTATTGCCAGTCTCCGAAAACTCACAAAAGCCGTCGAAAGTCGTTTAACATAAGAGGTCTTTTATTAACAATCACTTGGAATTCATTTTGTCATTTGCTCGACTATTGGAAATGGAAATGGAAATTCAAGACTATTCTGCAATAGTTGCATGCCATTAAAACCAAGTAATTATACTCGTTTCTCAAAGGGAAAAAGAGTATATTGGTTTTGTGAATTCCGTCTTGCTGTCCGTCCGTCTGTCCGTCTGTCCGTATGAATGCAATATTTTTCTACGCTATTGAAGCTAGAGACTTGAAATTTGGAACATATACTCGTGTATACCCTCGAATTATAAAGTGTCAAGATTTTCCGGATACGCCCACTAGGGGCGTAGTAAATCGGAAAATGCTTGCGCCCATAGTCATATAATATATCATATAAGTTGAAGAGCTAGAGAGTTGAAATTTTGAATGTATACTTGCGTTGACCACCCAAGCTCAAAAAGATATGGCGGATATATCTACGCCCATTGGGGGCGTGGCAAATCGGGAACACTGTAACTTCTACAGTTTTAAAGCTAGAATGCTGAAATTTGGCACGTAACTTAACGCTACGATTCTATAAAGATTCATAAAAATATTTGATGTCTACGCCCACTGGGGGCGTGGCAAATCGGATCTGAATATATAGTGATTTTACAAGCTATATTTTGAGCACTATTGATGATAGAGACTTGAAATTTGATATATATACTCGGATAAGCAACCCAAGATCAAAAAGATATGGCGGACATACCTACGCCTTCAGGGGGCAAAAAGCGTATAGCTACTACAGTTTTAGAGCTAGACGGTTCAAAATTGGATGTTTGTGTTACTGGGGGCCTTCTCTATTGATTCCCCAAAAATAAATCTTACGCCCCTTTGGGGGCGTGGTATATCGAAAAAATACCCTGTAACTTTCAAATTTTTGGAGTGTAAGCATCGAAACTTTGCAGTTACGTTACCCTAGACTCCTTCTAGGAACTTGCCAAATATGATATGTCTACGCCTACTGGGGGCGTCGCAAATTGACAGCAAAATTTGTAACGCCCAGCTGCAAAATTCATATGCCTGTGCCACCTATATAAATAAGCTTAATAAGAATTGCTAAGACGACAAACGGCATTTCTGAGAAATATATGTAATTCGATTTAATGTTGAAGTTCTGCAAATAATTTATCTGCTAAAATTATCATTTTTCGTATAGCCTAGGTCAGTTATGTTATTTTCTTTTTGTGTGTGTGACCCTGACAAAAAATGTATATATCAAAACCGATATTTGTGTAATCGACTTAGTCCGAACAAAATTGTTAACACACAAAAAAATTGACGATAGGTCCCATCAGGTATGTATGTATGTAGGCACGAACAGCTGCGCAACTATTTTCATACCGTCGCCGCCGTGTCTCGAACGCGGACCCTTTTGCTTTCACGCTTTTCATCTACCTGCTGCGGCACATCAGTTGTGCATTGCCTGTTGGCAAATCCGAAACTACTTCACTACAAGGGCGACTATTGACAAATACAAAACTATAGAAGCTGCTGTTAATGCAAACACAATATAAACATAAATCAATCGCAATTGTGATTCTTAGAAAATGCTGAAATGCGCGCATATGAACGTATGTATTTATATGTGTACATACAAAAACGGTGGTCGGTTGAATGTATGCGTATAAAGGGCGATATTTGACAAATACAAAACTAAAGAAGCGGCTGAAAATGCCATCACAACTCAATAACAATTTTGGTTGAAGAATATGCTAGAATGAATGGCGCTGAATTTATTTGTGACCATGCATAAGCAAACGCGCTTGCACGTTTCAATGTACATACATATGTGTAAATGTAAATGTATTTTGCTGTCGCTGCTTAACGCGTGCGTGTCATAATTGGCCAAACGTTTTGTTTAATAGATTGCGACTGACTTAACGGAACTTGATGAAGCTTTCAGCATATGATTCTATTGAATTTTTTACATTTTATAAAAATGCTAATTCATTCACATAGTTATATTTGCAAAAATTGAAATTGCATAAAATTCACATGAATCTACATAAATGCAAAATTTGAGATAAATTATTAAATTTAAAATACCAGATGCCCCTGTGGGAAACGAGTATCACGCTTTAGGTTTCGCCCTAAGGCAACGTTCTTACTTGTTTTGACTAGTTCCAGTGCAATAACTGCATTGAAATCACTTTTTCCTTCAGTTAATTGCAGTCAGTTATTGGCTGAAGGAAATCAAGAGCAAAAACTTGAAGCTAATATTGATGTCGATGTTGTTGCTGTTGCTGTTGCTGTAGTTGTTGATGTCGATGTTGATGTTGATGTTGATGTTGCTCCTGTTTTCAATTTCAGCTTGTTGGCAACACATTCGATATGTAATTTTGATTGAAATATGCCTGCTTACAAACTAGGAGAAAACACAAGCAGGAGCAAGACAGGGACGGAACATGTCAAGTGCTTGTGCTCTTAAAAGGAATAACTTTTCAGTTTGGTCCACTCGGAGAAAAAAAGTGAAAGCCGAAAGCAAACAGTTCGCTTGCAAATTTGAGGCACATTTTGTAGAATTAATTTTATGGCTATAAATTAACGAAAATGTAGTTCACTTCAATGTGCTCGCCGTACTTCACTTCATTTAACCCTTCTACAAGTTTCTCTCAGTGCACCACTGCACAATGAAGGGTGTGCGTATTTCAGACAGGCCGTCACTCCAACTGAAGGCAGCAGCCGGGCGGCCAAACTTCCAGCCTAGAGCCAGGAGCCAAGAGCCAAGAGCCTGCGTATTTGCTAAGCTCTGTCGTCCCGCCATGGCAAGGCTCCAACCTTTCCCTCTCTCTGTGTGTGTGTGCGTGTCTTTTTGCTTGCAAAGCAATATTTCAATCAAAACAAGAAATAAATTACGGGTTTCACAAGCAGATAACAGCAGGCACAAGCAGAGCAGCAAAGAACTAATGCAAAACTAAAGCGAGAGCCGTAGAGTCAGACCATGGCAGTCGGGAGGTTTAGGGCGATTCGTAGGCCTGCTGAATAGAGGGGGGAGGAGCTGCATAGCAGGCGAGTGCAGTCAAAAACAGTGCAGGCAAAAAGTTGCGAAAACTCTTTTACTCTCGAGCATAAGAAAGCACGCTAAAGGGTTCAACTATAAGTACATAACTATTTCGAAAGCACGCACACACACACACTCCAAAGTTGAAAGTTAAAAAATAAAATGTTACGCAGGTGAACCAAAGTTGCAACAGCACGAGAAATGCCTAAAAACAAAAGCGACTCTGACAGCAGGCGGCAGTTGCAGGCAGCCCGAATTGTCAGTCGTTCCTCAAATGTGATGGAAGGGTAAACTTAGAAATGTAAGCAAGTTGCTTAACCGTTGCAAACTGGCGGCACCGGCTGGCCAATACTCTGTTTTTAGCAGATCAATTTTGAGTTTGGTCTGAAAGATGTGCTCAAATCAAAGACTTAATATTCAATTATAATATAATATGTGTATTTTAATGAGTAAACTCTTATATTGAAGCGTAGCAGATCAGAGTGTTGTAAAGAACATGGATCTAAATTGTACCAATTTACAACTGCATGCCAATTTTTGGCAGGATAGACACTATTCTTAATTTCATTTCACGAATTTAGGTTTGGTATTTAGTTTAGCTCATAATAATTCATAATAATTTCATGTACTCCACGTATTCTGCGGCTATTATATATTAAATTTTTTTGATAATATAGGAAATAAGAATTGTTAGATTTGTTTGAATCAAACTGTTTTTATACATAAAGCTTATTAAGCTCCCCACAGTTTTAAGAACAGAATACGTAAAGTGCATCAAATTATTATGAATGTAAAAGGTTTTATTTCCTTTTACATGAAATATTTAATTTCAATAAAATTGTTGTGACAGCCTTATTTTTACTGTTTATGCAAGTAGGCTGCCGATTACATCGGATAGGATAAGAACTGCTTAATTTAGCTTTAATAGGCTCTGACAAAGGGAAAAAGCGTTTTCTAAAATGTGTTGGGATTGAATTCATTAATATCGATCGGTGAATGCCTGGGTTTTTGGCAAAATAATAAACGATTCAGAAAAATATAGAATCCGGCTAAACAGCCAGCATTACAGCTAACAAAGAATTGTTTGTGTGTTGCCCTTTGCCCTTAATTCAAAGCAAATGCATTCTGCCAACCTGCATTAAATGTAGTTTCAATAGTATCTATTATACCAGGTATAACGTCAGCTTATCGAAAAATGCCAAGTATCGAATGATACTTGTCGATATTAAGTGCATACTTGGCTCATAAACATCAGCTACTGAGTGCAAAAGCCATATAGGAAGGGTTAAATTTGAGTCAACGCAGTCTTCTGCTGCCTTTGCTCTGGTTTCTCTGCGGCCTCAGTTGCGAGTGACCTTTGGCATGAGCCAATAATTTTATTATAATTCATAAATCGTGCAGTTGAGACGAGACACAAAAAGCGTCTGACACATGACAACCCGAAGCCGTGCTCGTGCGTGCAGCAGTCTCTGGCCGGCGAATGAAGTCGGAGCAACTAAACTTTTTATCAAGACAATTTTTTACGTTAACTGCAAACCACAACAGTCAGCAGCAGCCGATGATGAGGTTGGCAACGGCGACTGTGGAGCTGACAGGCCAATCAATGGAATGGCCGAGGAAACTGCAGAAAAGTTGTGCCTTGCGTTCAACTCAACTCGGCAACGTCATCAGATCTCGGTCCCAGACTAGACGGCGGGCTTAACCTTTGCTGCTATATTTTCTGTTGCCTTCTGTGCCTTTTTTGCATTTTTATTCAATTCCAGAGTCTGTGCAATAAGCCTCGATTGCAGTTCAATAAGCTGACTCAGGATAAGAGCACTGGGACTTAGCTAGCCGATGTATCGAATTATTATTCATTGCATCAGGAGTGCACATTAATAATAAATCAGGGGGCTATTGTCAGCGCTGCTGCTCAAGTCGATTAGCTTTAAGGGTTTATAGAACTTCGGTGCTAAATGTCTCGATGTTAAATCAATTTCATTTGCCAAAGACCCAAAAGGGAGTTGTACGACTGCAGGAGCTGCTACTGCTGCTGACACTTCGCTGTAAAACTCAGCTCAGTTTAGTTGGCTCTGCTGCTTGACGTGCCTTCAACTCCGAGGCGAAAGTAAACTCTTTTCTTCAGTTTTCTACTTTAACTAAAGTTCTCATGGTGCTACAGTCTGTTCTCCACAATTATAAATTCAATTTAGATTGCCACAAATAACACATCCAGTGTTAGATTAAATATTCTAGGCGTTTTAAAATTAATAAAATCGGTTTCTGAAGTTAATGACTGTTACTGCTACCATTGAATTTTCATAGAGATATAAACCGAATAGATGAATTTCTAAGTATTTTCTTCTTTAATGCTTCAACCCACTTCGGTTATGGTTTAACCTTGTATCAAAATTCTGCTAATTAAGTAGATTGGGTCAACTATCACCCATTTATTAGCGATTTTTCAGACTTCTTGTTTCATTTATTATATATGTTATGATTCTCTTTCTCTATATGTTGTATTTTTATTGTTTTTTATTTTAATAAATATTAAGTGGACTAAAAAAAAAAAAATCAGACTAATCAAAACGTGTTGGGCACTCGTAATTTGAAATCAATTAGACAATATGGATAAACGTCTCAGATAAATCAAAAAATAAATAATTTGTTATCCCAATGAAAGTATCCCGAAAAGAGCGTCACGCTGGGTGAAGCGGAAAGCAGGTAACATTTGGGGCAGCTAACATATATGAAATCGTGACAGAAGGAGCGTGTCCTGGCGAGCGAATCAATCTCGGAGCACATGTAGGCAAACAGGCAAAATAGTTCGTAGCAACTGATGGTGGGGCATCGAATATTTCCATTAGTTAAATAAATAATCAACAGGGAAATAAATGATTGAGTAGCCTCGCGCATTGCAGGCGGGCAGGTTCGCAAAGAGAAAACTTTAATTTCCCCATGTCACGAGCAGGCGTACCCACACCCAAGTGATTGCCACCGTACACCTAAGAAAGGCCAGCCGAGATCATACATCAGGCAAATGAATACCACAAACAAGCACGCCTGCAAAGGACTTAAGGAGATGTCACTCGATGTTGTCGTAGTGAATATTACATGAATATGTCGGGCTCCTCGAGTATGACCAGGCAAAGCAAGATTGAGGTACATATTGACCCATTTTAGCGTCGCCAAACAGTCGCCCAGGCACACGCCATCACGCCATGCAAAGAGCCATGGACTAGAGCAAGCCGAGCCGCCGTAACGGCCGGATGGATGGAAGAAGCGAATCTCTGCTCAATAAATGCCACCGAAATCAAAAGGAAATGCCACTTACGCCTAATGGCATTACGAAACTCTGTAGTTGACAGCAATAGAAACAACCACAATGAAGCCTACAACAACAACAGCCACAGACTATATGGCAATCACAGTTATCGTAAGTTAATTGGTTGATTTGTACTCCTTTCAGCAACGGAATGTGGTTAAAAAAGGCTACATAGAACAGACAGGATGAGCCATATAATGTTATTAAAGTTTTGAGAGCTTTATTTATTATTACTTCGACAGATCTGATCCAATTTATAAATCATTTGCTTAGAATAGAACATTTTTTAGCAAACATTTTTAGAAGGTGTTGTTGGCCCTGCACAAGTTTTCCAAGAGCTCTGGCTCCGTTGCTTTAGGTGTGTTTTTGGACCGAATGTGTGATATTCTATTCCAAGGGCATCTGATTAAATTTAATAATATATATGAAAGGCATATGAAAAGTGCTCAAAATATAGCAAAAACCAATATATATTCAATCTGATTTTCTACGCCCTCTGTCATCATCAATCTTTATAGAATTAGGGCATTAACTTTCAGCGTTCTAAGTTGAAAACTGTTGAAGACACAACCTTACCCGATTTACCCGGCCCCCAATGGGCGTAGATATATCCGCCATATCTCTTTGATCTTGATCTTCCATATTGAAACTTTCTTGACTTCTGATGTACAAGCGCATGCATTTTTCGATATGCCACGCCTTTTGTTGGCGTAAGTTTTGACACTATAATACGAAGGTATACACGAGTATATGTTCCAAATTTCAAGTCTCTAGCTACAATATTGTAGACAAATATTGCATTCGTATGGACAGACGGGCAGTAAAACAGACATTTCACAAGACCAATAAAATCTTTTTCTTTGGGAACAGAGTATAATATGGTATTTAAACGCAAGTTGGAATAGTCAAGCTATAATATAAGAGTATAATATAAAATAATAAATAAGAGTACTCTAGTCGAAAATGTCCAACTAGGAGATACTCTAAACACGATAATATATTACGCATCTTTCATATATACACAGCAATCTATGACGATACAGATCGTGAACGACTTAAACAACTGGCTAGTATTTGATTATATTCCTCAAGGAATTAGAATTCGCATGGACTTCGACAATGTAATGAACGCTGCAACAGCAACGAGAAGAGCTCAGAACATTTTAAAAGTAAATAAATAATTTGTATTTAATTCTATTTATTTTCTGTACACTTTGCGAAGCAGAGAGGAAGCTGCGGAAAGCAACAACCGCATTCGCCATTGCAACTTTCGAGCTATGTAATCATATCAGAGCTGCCCAACTTTACTCCCAGTCACATTTGCTGCCAACACACAGCGTCAACCTCACGGGTCGCTTCTCATTTTTGCAACAACTCCAGGGGCATCTGTTTTCGGGCGATGCTGTGGCGGTTAGTAAATGGATGGAATGGAAAGCAATAGTTAAAGTACAAATACGTTTAACTTAACTGACAGTTAAAATTAATTAGATATAACTTTCTCAGCTTTTCGATGGAATGAGGTTGAATCTATAATACTAAGTATGAACAAATTTTATAATCTTCCCAAAAAGATTTTTCTTTATATATTAAATAAAACAAGTAAGAACGTTGCCTTAGGGTGAAACCTTAAGCGTGATACTCGTTTCCCACAGGGGCATCTGGTATTTTAAATTTAATAATTTATCTCAAATTTTGCATTTATGTAGATTCATGTGAATTTTATGCAATTTCAATTTTTGCAAATATAACTATGTGAATGAATTAGCATTTTTATAAAATGTAAAAAATTCAATAGAATCATATGCTGAAAGTTTCATCAAGTTCCGTTAAGTCAGTCGCAATCTATTAAACAAAACGTTTGGCCAATTATGACACGCACGCGTTAAGCAGCGACAGCAAAATACATTTACATTTACACATATGTATGTACATTGAAACGTGCAAGCGCGTTTGCTTATGCATGGTCACAAATAAATTCAGCGCCATTCATTCTAGCATATTCTTCAACCAAAATTGTTATTGAGTTGTGTTCGCATTTTCAGCCGCTTCTTTAGTTTTGTATTTGTCAAATATCGCCCTTTATACGCATACATTCAACCGACCACCGTTTTTGTATGTACACATATAAATACATACGTTCATATGCGCGCATTTCAGCATTTTCTAAGAATCACAATTGCGATTGATTTATGTTTATATTGTGTTTGCATTAACAGCAGCTTCTATAGTTTTGTATTTGTCAAAAGTCGCCCTTGTAGTGAAGTAGTTTCGGTTTGCCAACAGGCAATGCAAAACTGATGTGGCCCAGAAGGTAGATGAAAAGCGTGTAAGCAAAAGGGTCCGCGTTCGAGATGCGGCGGCGACGGCATGAAATTAGTTGCGCAGCTGTTCGTGCCTACATACATACATACATGATGGGTCCTATCGTCAATTTTTTTGTGTGTTAACAATTTTGTTCGGACTAAGTCGATTACACAAATATCGGTATTTGATATTTACATTTTTTGTCAGGGTCACACACACAAAAAGAAAATAACATAACTGACCTAGGCTATACGAAAAATGATAATTTTAGCAGATAAATTATTTGCAGAACTTCAACATTAAATCGAATTACATATATTTCTCAGAAATGCCGTTTGTCGTCTTAGCAATTCTTATTAAGCTTATTTATATAGGTGGCACAGGTATATGAATTTTGCAGCTGGGCGTTACAAATTTTGCTGCCAATTTGCCACGCCCCCAGTAGGCGTAGACATATCATATTTGGCAAGTTCCTAGAAGGAGTCTAAGGTAACGTAACTGCAAAGTTTCGATGCTTACACTCCGAAAATGTGAAAGTTACAGGGTATTTTTTCGATATACCACGCCCCCAAAGGAGCGTAAGATATATTTTTGGGGAATCAATAGAGGAGGCCCCCAGTAACACAAACATCCAATTTTGAACCGTCTAGCTCTAAAACTGTAGGAGCTATAAGATTTTTGCGATTTGCCACGCCCCCTGAAGGCGTAGGTATGTCCGCCATATCTTTTTGATCTTGGGTTGCTTATCAGAGTATATATATATCAAATTTCAAGTCTCTATCATCAATAGTGCTCAAAATATAGCTGATCTTGTAAAATCACTATATATTCAGATCCGATTGGCCACGCCCCCAGTGGGCGTAGACATCAAATTTTTTTATGAATCTTTATAGAATCGTAGCGTTAAGTTACGTGCCAAACTTCAGCATTCTAGCTTTAAAACTGTAGAAGTTACAGTTTTCCCGATTTGCCACGCCCCCAATGGGCGTAGATATATCCGCCATATCTTTTTGAGCTTGGGTGGTCAACGCAAGTATACATTCCAAATTTCAACTCTCTAGCTCTTCAACTAATATGATTTCTTGACTATGGGCGCAAGCATTTTCCGATTTGCCACGCCCCTAGTGGGTGTATCCCGAAAATCTTGACACTTTATAATTCGAGGGTATACACGAGTATATGTTCCAAATTCCAAATCTCTAGCTTCAATAGCGTAGAAAAATATTGCATTCATACGGACAGACGGACAGCAAGACGGACATTTCACAAAACCAATATACTCTTGTTCCCTTTGGGAAACGAGTATAACAAGTAAGAATAATCTAGTCTGAACTAGCCTAGGAAGTACCCCGAAGCTTTCGCTGATAGTGCAATCAGCCAAAAAAAATGTAATTTTTTATATACGATTTATGAAAATTTGTGGGGAAAGAATAATTCATAAAATTCAAAGTCTACTGTATATTGTATATTGAATAATTTGTGGTACTAGATTTTGATCGATTATAAGGAAATTAAATGAGCTGTCAAAAATAAGAAATAATCTGTTTGGACTGCCTGTGGTAAACATGAATATATACTTGAGATATTTAAAAGTATTTGAGATCGCCACATTCGCGATCAACAGACATGGCTAGATTGACGACCTAATCAACAATATATATGTATGTATATATATGCGACCCAATGGTCTAACACGCTTATGCATCATAGTGTCCACTCTCTAAGTAATTTATTTTGTTCATAAATCCCCAGTTTACAGAAAAGTTTTTTTAAAATATGACTTTCGTAATACCAAAAAAAAAAAAAAAAAAAAAATTTGAATTTTATTCTCACTTGAAGTCGGTCATCAATTACAAGTTATCATTGTTTGATTTGTAATACATTGTTATAATAATTTGGTGTCAAATTTAAATATAAATCTGTATTAGTGGAAATAGAATAAGTTAAGTTATAGCTATTTATATAAATACATCGTAATTATATGTTTTAAGAGTGTCGAAAACTTCATTAACATGGCTATGGAATGCAAAGCGGAGATCTCGCCTAACAGCAATCAAAAGCGCGTTTTCAGCCGATTCCACGCTGGTCCCAGAGCACACAATAGGCAGATTATTGTTGTTCATTAAAGCTGAAGTATTTTCGCAGGCGCTTGAAGCAACTCGCAACTCGCATGCCGGAGCTGTGCAGTCGCGCAACTTTTGCTTTTTAGTGCTTAAAGCAAGTAATTGCGGATAAATGGCTGTTCATTGGAGAACACAATGACATGCATTGACACTGGCATCTTCATCATCTTTGTCACCCGGGCCCAACAGAACATTAAAATGTAAATTACAAAATGTAAAATGTAAAATTGCAATCCACTCGAGTGCAGCGAAAATCATATTAATAAAAGTAATGTGTCGCTGCTGCAGTAAGCAGTTCGAAACCCGATTAAAAATTGAAATTCACTTTGTCGATTGTTAAGTAGAAATGTCAATTCGACAGCTTCTCCTGGGACAATGGGTGGAAAAAGAATCGCATCGCTGCATTTAATGAGTTGGTTCATGATTTCAACTGGTGTCTTTGTGTATCTATTGATGCGCCTTTGTTTCCCAGCGAAGGATAATCTCTGTGAGAACAGACCAATTGGGGCGGACGGCATACTGAAAATGCGATCATAATAAAATTTTTAAGCTCAGCAAATTAGGTGTTAGAAGAGGGATTGATAGAGGAACCCTTATTCTACTTGTTGAAAATGCTTATAAAATGCTACCTTACTAAATGCATTTTAGTGAGATATTTCTGCAAATAATATTTTTGAATAGAGTCAAATATATGATTCAAGGCTTATAAAATTAACTCAGATAACAAGTATAAAAAAATATTATTTTTGGGAGATAAATGAATAACGCAGCGCGTATGCGCTCAATCAATATACTTTTATTTACAAATCCATAGGTAATTATCGTATTTTAGTCTCTGAGTAGGGATTGCAGTAAGTACTCAGCTAGGCTCCTGAATTAGTAAAGTTTTTCAATTGAATATTTGAGTCTGTGTCATAAATTTCTATATAGGCAACATTAGCTTTCAGCCGAGGCAAGCTGAAAATAAGGGTAAAGCCGAAATCTACTATCAGGCTGATTAACTGACTAGCTAAAGGAAGTATCACTTGAAAAGCTTTGAATATAGATAGCAAAGCTACCTCTGCTGACATCGCACAGAATGAGATAGGAGCAGCCGGCACTCCTTCATGCAGCACATGTCACCAGAATTTATGGCCGCGAATGACAAGAGACAAAGGAAATTATTTTCTAATTTCTTCTAATCACGCACTCGTCTGCTCAGCGCTGGAAATCGATGGAGTCAACCGTGCGGGCGGGCGGGTCTTTGATCAGTCCGCGTGGCGCCCTGGCTGTCGCTTCGACACAATCAAAATTCATTCGACATTGATTAGTTTTCCAAGAATTTTTAATACACATTTCACGTTAGCTCTGGCCTGACGGCTGAACGCTCAGGGTTCTTCGTGCAACCGAGTCCCCTGAAATGCGAGTTCCGAGCGACAGCAATCAGGCAGTCTATTAGACGGGTGTGTTTATTTTTACGCTTCATTTAAGCATTTCATGCAATTTCTTAATATCAATTTCCCCTAATTTTAGTCCTCGCTTGCGTTTTGAGACACGCAATAAATTTCGTGGCTCCGTCGCTGTTCACTTTTGTCCTGTGAAATTTTACACACTCACTGAAAAATAACTCTGTAACGAACTGGCCTCCAGTGGCGAACTACAATAAATCTTGAAATATTTCTATCGTCGATTCCGAACCAATAAAAAACTTTTTGATACACATTTGGAAGTTCGTTTCTTGAAGCTTGGCCAAAAAGTGAGTGTTGTCGATAGACAACAAAACAGCAATGTGAGTGGTTCTTTATTCACACTATAGCATTTTTTTATTCACTTGCCACTGATACTCTGACATTAATCTGGTTGCATATTCATACATGATAAAGCCTGCTCAGATCAGTACTATACGAATGGTTCATCCAATTTCATCCAGATTTACGAGAATCCAATTGCTGCAAGCGGAAGAGCAAGCGGAGCGATCATGGCGACTGCCCGCCGCGATTTTGGAGTCCACTCCTTTCCCGCGTTTTCCACGTCAGCATAATGTAAAATGGATCTATCAATAATACGGTAATTTGAAGTCCTCGTGTCCATGCAATTGTCTGTGAGCTTCCCAATATAGCGGAATGGATATAGAAAGCAGAATATTAAAGATAACGCAAATTTAACATCCTGGTTCAAGTTGCACCGGAAAAGATTAAAGTCAAGTATCGTGAGGTTATCGCAACCTATAATCGGGGAATTGTGCATTGTGACAAACACGAACGACATAATAGCATCTGGTGCGAAGATGGCATACGGTACGTTGTCATGAGCATATGTGTCCCGGTACTGGAGGTGTACTTCGTGCGGCAGTCTTCCGTGGCACACTCGTTTCATTGGCTTGTCGAAATACATGGAACAGTTGTAAAACGAAGATCGAGTTGCCAGCAATAATTGCAGGCGGCTTAAGATAACCACGAGCCTTAATTTTGATGCGTTGATCAACATGATACGAAAACAGTAATATGAACTGACTGAAAATTCACAGAGAAAAATTTAAACCTAAAGCACTTTACAAAAATTCATAAAATGCATGACCTAACGATATCAAAGCCCAATCAATTCAATCTCATGAAATATAATCGATCCGAAACTCAGAGAATTTCTGATTTTTCTTTTCTTTTCGCTCACTCATAACTTATTTGAATTTGAGCAGTTGAAAGATTTTATATTTTATACTGTGTATGGAACAGACAGAGGAATTGAGTTGACGCTCCTTGATTAGCATGCAGACAACTACTAAAGCTACCACTTTTTGCTTTACACTATAGTTCTATTATATTACCCGACTAACTTTAGAAGAGAGAATACTGTCTAATCGCACCAAGTAAATCATGGCGTTGTGTAAAGAGCTCACCAAAGCTAACTAAGCCAGTGTCCTGTTGTAATATATATAATATTATATATGTCTTCTGTCAATTTGGCTCTCATAAATATCATTATGAAATATATTCTATCAACATATTGTTTCAGTAAACGCAACCAATAATGAGGAGATGCTTACCTTTCCTGCACTACAGCCTCAGCCAACACATTGTCAATTTATAGAGAATATTCTAAACCTTAAGTAATAACCCTTGAGAATGTGGATGTAATATAAGGAATAACATAACTAAAAGACGTGTATAGCGTATGATAGTATCCAAATTTAGATAGATTCCAGTAAAGATCCAATCAGAATACAAGGTCAAGTTGCATGTGTGTTGAACTTTTTATCCACAAGCCAAGCACGAGAACGAATGCAGAAATCACATTTCAACACTTCACATGTCAGCCAAGCAATATGAATACCTTCATGAATCGAGTCTAAGTGCAATAGCTTCTTTGGGGAACATCATCGGGAACTTTGCGTTTAGTGTAACACTAAGTATATATGCGAGTCGCAGCCATCGAAATATAATTTTTAAAACAATATCAACGAATAAAGTGTCAATAATCCATAAAATTGGATTTACTTGTTGATGGTATTCGGATAATTCAAGTTTGGGGCCTCAGAGCATGGAGAAATTTTGAAGGTTATTAGCGGTGAACCAAACAAGACGGTTGTATAAGCAAAATTACACATATTTTTTGGTTCTTTAAGCATTTTCATATGTACAAATTGTGACAGTTCGGTCAAACCACTTTTTAACATTGATTTTCGTGTCTCATTCTTGAACAAATTGTCAAAAATGACTTTCAAACTATTTGCTGCAATATTATAGGCCATGCCAGTAAGCCCCCAATGCGCAGGAGCTTACATTACAAACTTGATTGCTTTTTGGCTGCTTCTACTCCTTCACCCCGCCACAGTTTCCACGTTAAGCTTAAAGAACTGCTCCTTCATCGACGGCCACATACTGGAGTTTGTGTGCCACGGGAAGTATGAACGCCAAATTCGGCTGCAATATAAGGATCGCAATCCCGCACTTAACGCGCCTTACTCGATCTGGCAGCGCGCCGACTATTTTGGCTCCTCAATGCTGCTCATTGTATTCTACGAGGGACCGTTGACCAAATGCTACAACCTTGTTATCAGCGAAGGGCTGTTCTACTGTAATGGTCGTAACTATCCCATGGAGCTAGACGAGTCCGTAATTGTGAACTGTATTCCCTTCAAGTTTTCGTACGCAGATGAGCTGCATAAGCGGTGCAAAACAACTAAAACCACTCATCATGCGTCAACCATTTCATCAGTCATAATCTACATGGAGTCGAATATAATACCAGGTTCAGGAGCAACAAAGTCTCTGTATTGTTCGAATCTTCTTGTTGTAGTTATTTTACTTTTACGATTTTAAATCTAAACATGAGAAATTTATTTGGTAAACAATAAAAATGATAAAATTACATTAAGAACGCCACTAATACTATTAGGGTTTCAGCTCTCGTGGAGCTCTATCGGCGAAAAAACAAAATTCTGTCGAATATATTGGAATTATCTTTAGCAATTAATTTAGTTTTTACTAATATAATCTAAACAATTCGAAAAGTTAAATGAAAAAATTTGTACTTTTAAGATCAAATCTATTTCTAATAACCCTAATATGATTGCATTTAATGATTGGATCCCAACTCCGCTGTGCTCACTACTCAAGGTGTATAAAATCAGTTAAGCTTCGTAGATAAATTAAGAAACAAGTAAAGCGCTTTAATCCAGCGTTACCAACTGCATAATATACGCTCACGGGCTGAAATTAGCAAAACACAATTTTGGCATATCGTAAAAGGAAGACAAAGGCCTATATTAAAATTCTAAGTATATAATAATATATTATTAATTTTATCTAATAATTGTAGACCCATCCCCCAGCGTAGTACGCTCTCTGTAATGGCTATATGCTATATTCAAAATTTAAATTCCCTAGTAATGTGTTCAAAATATAGCGCATATTCCACAAAACACTATGAACTCAGATCCAATTGGCGACAATTTCCAATTAAAATAATCGGAAAGTCGAATACATCTTGCAGAATGACTTAATCCAGTGTGAGCGAAAGGAGTTAGTTTGTTTTCCATTAAAAGTTTCTTAACAATCGAGTACAACATATTTTACTGCGTTTATTTAAGTAGTTTTCGAAAGGCTTGCTGGAAAATTAAGAGAGATCGTCGTGTGCCACAAATGTGCATTAGGCAGTTGACGGCTGAGGTGTGGAAGTCGAATCTACGACAGATTTCCAGTCTGTGGAATTCATTGTCGCATTTCTTTTTGACTATATAGAGCAACACAAAGATGGAGCAAAATGGCATTTTGTTTATTTATCTAGTACTGCCTAAAATTTTGAAATTTAAATGAATGTGACATTTGAAGCAGCTGAGCCGAAACAGTAATTTATCTTACCAATTTACATAAAAACTCAATTGATTCGCCAAACTGTCTGTGACAGGATTTAAAGCCGTGATTAGACTCATTGTAAACATTCTGGACTAGGAGCAAGAATAGTGCTTACCAGAGACTAGATCATAACTTTCAGAGCAAAAGACTTGAACTTATTTCGTCCCACTCTGGGTATGTTCTTCAGTGTTAACACGATTAATAAAACATATATACAAATACAGCATATACAAAATTATTGACCAAAAAATAATCTATAATGAATTTCGCAAAATTCTTCTTCATTTTTTAGATTATCTCTTTTTAGCTCTACAGTTTCCAATCAATATTCTGCAGCTTCGATACCCTGTTTATAGTATGAGCTGTCTAGCTTTTTTAAAGTGTCATCGACTCCACCTCTTTATTATTTGCAAATCTTTGGAAATAGGAAATAGTCCATGGGACCTATATTGTATATATATGTCCTATATATCTTTCAATATGCATACATTTTTGCAAAGCACTGGCATTGACAACCCCGAATGGGTGCTCATGGGTTTAGGGCAGAAGAGGGTCCCATTGAAAATGTAACTCTTCCTTGATGATGCGATCATCAAGGTAGAATTATCGTTTGTGTGCACTTCAGCTATTTAGTTGTTATCTAGACATTCACACTCAAATGAAGCCGCACAAACAGTCGCGATTCTCTATCAACAAACAGGCTATAGCGGCTGCGGCGAGCTCAACTCGTTTTCAGCCTGATCAAATTCAAGCACTCCGAGGATATTGTGAATTCACCCACAAGCAACGCAGGAGATTATCATCATTAGTTCGGCATGTTTTTTACCAAATACTAAATGCGGACAATAGACTTAGCTCTCACGCGCTTGGCCTGATTTTCACGCATGGCTGGTAATGCACACTCTGCCATGGAAGAAGGACGGCAAAGCAAAGTGCGCAGTGCTGCATGGAATTTCTGAGTTTCGTTTCAAATGAGCATTTCGCTTTCCAAACATTTCTAAAAAAAAAAAAAACACACACAAAATACACACAAGTGTGTGGCAAATGTGCCAACAAGGACACACAAAATGATAAAAGCATTAAAGGCGATTTTGCATACGAGCGCAGAGCGCTCTGAATAAATCTGTGTTGATGGGACATAACAATTAAAGCCCCGGAGGCAAAATTTGACTTTCATATTGATATTTTGAAGAGGTTCACTTTTACCAACATTTCTTAAATAGGGAAACTGTCCATGCTATGTTTAATTTACGCAACCGTCTGGCTCTCCTACATCTGGTTTAGTCATATATTGCTTTTAGTTTTGGTTTTCAAGAGGAACTGTCAAGCCAAAACAAATTACAGTGCAGAGCATAGCAATATACATCTTGATTTGATTTGATTTACTTTGATTGAATAAAATATCATAAAAGCACGGAAGATTGCGCAGCTTGTTCAGCGCATGGCAAAGGCCACTTTAGTTTTTATTCCATTTGGAGCAATTAAACTCTTCATGCTCTGTTTGCCTCGCCTTTCAGCAGCTGCTGGTGCTGAATGCTTTACAGCGACTAATCCTTTGGTTTTTTGCCTGCAACATAAATATTATGTATACGCGAACAACTTCAAATGGGACAACGCGGCGTATGCGTTATTCTCGTTATTCCTATTGGAATTGTGTCTCTTGTTGTTGTTGATGTCGGCGTTGCTTTTGTTGCTTTTGCTGGGTCGAGCATATTTCACTGCACACCAGTTGCCATTTTAGCACCAGACAGCCATGGCGTATCGTTATATATCCCTCCAGATACTGGTGGGTCGGGCGGACCGCGTCCCCGTGTCGGCTTGCGTGTGCTTGTGTATCTATTAAATACGCAATTAAAAATGTTTCTGGAGTCACCATAGCCAGCTCTTGTTACTTTTGCACTTGTCACCCGCCTTGCTGCATCCACTCAGCGTGGCCATTAGTAGAGAGTCATGGGAAAAATCTTGTCTAGAACAATTCAGACCACCGAAGTTTGCACACCCTAGATATATAGAATAGAAATGCTCTAGGGGAAGTATCGTTAAAAGGATCTTCCATTTAGTGGAATATAACTTTCTTAGGAAATAATTTAAAAACTATTAAATGATTGGCTGACTATTGATACTGTCACAACATACATATATGTATGTATGTACGTCTAAGCTGTCCAGAACGATATCAATCGAGAGTCTATGAATGTGGGCGTTTGCTGGTTCATAATTGCATAAGAGTATAAATAATTCTCGATAAGAATATAAAGAGTATAATAACACTTTGAATGAAATAATATTAGAGTTACAAAAGTCGTTTTTATATATTATCTCTGTTTTAATTAAAATTCTGTCATCTCCCATGCATACTTAAAGATAGTAGTTGCTTTAGCTGGATTTATAGTTGATATATTTATATTTCAGTTCGAATTCGCTTTCCTTATTACTGGAACTAAGAAATTAAGCAGATTAAAATATATAGATCTTTAGCCCATAGTCTCTTATGCTTTTCCTAGTCAAAAACAGTTTTATTTTATTATGTGTTTCACTTGTCCTTTGCTCAACCCCGATCACAATGCACCTTTACACCACTTTGACTGCCTCGACAGCCTCATGCAAGTAACAAATTGTTCAAAAATGGGAATGGGAATGCGGGGCTTCGAGGCGAGTCGGAGCAAGGGCCGGGTCTGTCGCCTCAATATGTTGCACTTGATTTACGTTCTCACTGGCTCGGAGCGATTCGTGACTCCTCCATTCAGATGCAGCCGCCGCCTGGTTCGCTGCAATGATCAAGTGGTCGCCCCACTCACTTGACTAGGACTTTGACCTTTCATTTGATGTTAGCATTTGAAATGAGAAGGCATCCTTGTTATGGGAAATACTTCATATATGAGTTTAATATTAGCAACAATAATGAATGTAAATATAGTGATCTTTCCTGATTCGCTACGCAGCCACTATTTTATAGTTTTTCTATACAAATAGAACTTTAGAGCAAAATATGTTACTAATGATCTATTTTGGAAATATATATACTTCAATGTATTTGTATTCATACACAAATAAATTAAGTTTCTGGATATGAAATATGTTGTAGTCTTATATCACATCACATCACCTAATGTGGGTATGGGAGCTTTTTGTTATTATTTATTTATAAATTTGATTGTTAATATCAGATACCATTGTTAATGTCAGATACTACTCCTCTCCCACACAACATTGTGCGCTGTTAATAGCATAACTGCCACTTTCTGTTAGTTCACTGGCTTCATTACACATTTCATTACTCTTTACACTACAAGTTCGAGGTGAAGGGTATGTAATACATTTAAGCAAGTGATGTGATAACTGTATGCTGCGACAAGGCTTGCAACGATAAATTTAAATACCACGTCACGGCTTCTTTCTCTACTACTGCAATAGCAGAGTCTGTGAGCGAACAATGCGTATGAATGAATAGAAACTTTATGAGTGCGGATTCACCTTTTTGAGGACAACGACAATGCTTGGTAGTCAGGAAAATATTTTGAGCAGCACCTACTTTGTAATAAAACAACATGCTTATTCTTAAACCCTGCTATTGAGAAATTTGTGATTTCGAAGCTGACTTCAAGCTTATATTCTTTATTCATTTCATTCAATTCGGCAAGGATATAAGTTGCTCAGCGTGGATGAACAGAAGTTTTTTCGACTAACCTGGTATTATATATCTGTAGCATAAACTAAACTGAAATTGTGAATATCAAATAGATTTTCTTAAAATCTAATCCCTTGAGGAACTCTGTCTGTTCTCATAGGTAGTTGTTGTATCCCAGCTTCTCTTCTAGTTACTCTACTGTCCTAATCTTAGGATCATTACCAAAGGCAGCACAACCTAGTTATAAAATATTAGTTTGTGCCCATTCCAACGAATCGAGCGTCAAAATGGACGGCAAGAAGTACAAGGAATTAACAAACCATAAAAAAGGAACATTTTAAGCTGCTTATGCTTAAGCTGCTGCCCAGCAACCGAGACTAAGTACCTTTTTAGCAGCCATGAAAGCCAGCCTATTGCAGGACCTATTTATGGTTGATTCAATAGGGGATATACTATAAATAATGAATTGTCCATATAAATAGAATATAGTGAATGCTACAAAATTAATCTTTTTTTATATATATCAAATTAAGTTTTGGAGCATACAACTCTCAAACTTGACTTCTACAATTATGAGTACATCCAATAATTAATAATTATTTTTACCACTTTGAAGAAAAGAATTAACTCTGATCTGTCTGAAATAATAATAAAGAGATTGTATACACAGATTAGTTAGATTTTTTCAGAAGCAAAAGTGCTGAATGATCTCGATTGTGATCTTCAGATCATATCACTTTAAAGTTGACAGTGAGAATTAGTTATTGGTAGAGAACAGAGTTGAATATCTACTATTTGGCAACCGAGTATGTTCGGTGTGGGTTCCGCGTTTATCTACAGTTAATAAAATCAGAGGACGAGGGCCGTAAGTAATAGGTGTTTTTTAAGAGATTTGATCAATGAACATTATGATTCTTTATTCAAAAGCATTTTTCAAAAAAATCATTTCACACTAAAATACATTTTTCGGAAAATACTAAATATTCAACGGTATTACTCTAAAAGAACAATATTAATCAATAAAATTGTCAGTCCACCATAATAAGATGATTATTATAGGGTTGACTCAATCAAATAAGATATACGAAACACATAAGAACTTGGCAATCCCCTGAACCCCGTCAGAACTGCGATTTTAGTTTACTACAATGACGCCATCTATCAAATACATAACTAAAGAAGTAAATGGAAATAGAACTACATGTGGCTGATGTCTGATGGCAAATGCATCCTGAAGCTAACTAAATAATATTTGTATTTAGGTTCGGTCGAACGGATCTTCTGGCGTTTGCTCTGTTAATAGTATTTGTATATTGGGATTGCCGTGCGTTGGTTAGTGTTTACGCCCTACAAATTGCATTTTGTGCTTCCTAATCATGTTCTTCATTTAGATGCGAACCGAGGTACAGTACCTTTACAGTTAAAGTGCACGTTTCTGGTCATCGATTTAAAACAAATTAGAAAGAAGTTGTGTGCTTAGCGACAGACAACAATGCGATGCTTTGCACTGTAGGCCTGTACAGTGGGCCTCATATGGTTTAGTACCAAATATTATACCCAGGCTGGCTGAATGATAATATGCTAATGATCAATTCTTACTTGAAAACAGTATGCAAAACTATTTCTTTGCTCAATTGAAACAATATATAGTATAGAATTGTCCTTATAGCCGTCCACTTCTCGCTTTACGATATGCAGCTCTCGCTATATGATTGCTGAAGCCCCACTGTGGCACTCAACTAGTTTCCGCTTTAATTGCAGCAGACACATAAATAGTAAGTTGCAATAAGAGTAAAAATAACAAGAGTAGCAGGTGCCAGGCAGCAGGGAGCAGAGAGCAGGGGGGATGGGTGCGAAAACAAAAACAAAAAACTTGCTCAGCAGCGAGTCAAGTCCTGAGCGAGGAGTTGGCTATCAAAAGCTCGCCAGCAACGCTCTGGCATAAAATAAAAGCAAAATGTTGTAAAACGATTGCAAAGTGAGATTGGAAATTACCGACACATAAACACAATGCACTGCGCTGTGGTGCGGCGTGGTGCGGTGTGGTGCGATGTGTGGTGCGAGACGAACGTGCAAAAATAACTGGGGCCAAGTGGAGGGATGGGTCGCTAGTTGGAGCTTGGCCTGGGTATGCCTCTGGGTGGTTGCTATGCCACATTACAATGCAATTATTTAGGGCTACTTCAACTTTACAGGCAACTGGCGAACTGGCGAACAGGCAACGACATGAGGTGCTCTGATTGCCAGTTGCAGTTGCACGGAGGGTCTCCCAAAAGTCAGTGGTAAAGGGTTAACGATCGACCAAATTAAAGCGAAATGAAAATGTTTTTCACGACGCCCGTCACGTGACTGGTCTCTTCTTCTTCTTCTTCTCCTCCGTTTTCTTCTTTCTCTTCTGCAAGCCAAACAGCCAAGCAGCAGGCCAATTGCGTTCGCAAACTAACAACAGCAACAACCCGTGCTGCCCACACGACTCTACTTTGAACTTGACTGACGTGCTGAAGAGCCAGCTGACTTGAACATGCCAGAGCTGATTTACTCGCTTGTTGGCGGATTGGCGGCTTGGCGGGTTGACTGCGACGCTGCGATGGCTGCGATGGTGTCGCGTGCTTGAAATAATTTTCGAAAAATGCCTCGTTAATGTTTCTATTAACGGATTAGAGAGACGACTGCCGTTGGCCACGTCAATCAGCCAGCACCCAGGCTGGCTTATTCCCGATATGTTAGCCATGTCCTGGCACAGTTTCTAGCGTCCGCCAGGGTGGGAATATCGCTTCGCATTGCCTCTTAGTTGCAGTCTCAGACTTTTTATACCCTGAGCCCATTGAAAATGGGAAATCAGGGTATAATGGTTTTGTTAAATGTATATAACAGGCAGAAGGAGGCGTGCCACACCCCACAAAGTATATATATTCTTGATCAGGGCGACGAGCTGAGTCGATTTAGCCCTGTCCGTCTGTCTGTCGGTCCGCCTGTCCATCTGTCCGTATGTTTGAACGTGTCGATTGAAGCTCTAGACAAGCTAGAGTCTTGGCGGATATATCTACGCCCATTGGGGGCGTGGCAAATCGGGAACACTGTAACTCCTACAGTTTTAAAGCTAGAATGCTGAAATTTGGCACGTAACTTAACGCTACGATTCTATAAAGATTCATAAAAAGATTTGATGTCTACGCCCACTGGGGACGTGGCAAATCGGATCTGAATATATAGTGATTTTACAAGATCAGCTATATTTTGAGCACTATTAATGCTAGAGACTTGAAATTATATATATATACTCGGATAAGCAGCCCAAGATCAAAAAGATATGGCGGACATACCTACGCCTTCAGAGGGCGTAGCAAATCGCATAAAGCGTATAGCTCCTACAGTTTTAGAGCTAGACGGTTCAAAATTGGATGTTTGTGTTACTGGGGGCCTCCTCTATTGATTCCCCAAAAATAAATCTTACGCCCCTTTGGGGGCGTGGTATATCGAAAAAAATACCCTGTAACTTTCACATTTTTGGAGTGTAAGCATCCAAACTTTGCAGTTACGTTACCCTAGACTCCTTCTAGGAACTTGCCAAATATGATATGTCTACGCCTACTGGGGGCGTGGCAAATTGACAGCAAAATTTGTAACGCCCAGCTGCAAAATTCATATGCCTGTGCCACCTATATAAATAAGATTAATAAGAATTGCTAAGACGACAAACGGCATTTCTGAGAAATATATGTAATTCGTTGAAGAAATATATGTAATTGTTGAAGTTCAATCGCAATTGTGATTCTTAGAAAATGATGAAATGCGCGCATATGAACGTATGTATTTATATGTGTACATACAAAAACGGTGGTCGGTTTAAATGTATGCGGTATAAACGGCGATATTTGACAAATACAAAACTAAAGAAGCGGCTGAAAATGCGAACACAACTCAATAACAATTTTGGTTGAAGAATATGCTAGAATGAATGGCGCTGAATTTATTTGTGACCATGCATAAGCAAACATATGTGTAAATGTAAATGTATTTTGCTGTCGCTGCTTAACGCGTGCGTGTCATAATTGGCCAAACGTTTTGTTTAATAGATTGCGACTGACTTAACGGAACTTGATGAAACTTTCAGCATATGATTCTATTGATTCTATTTTTTACATTTTATAAAAATGCTAATTCATTCACAGTTATATTTGCAAAAATTGAAATTGCATAAAATTCACATGAATCTACATAAATGCAAAATTTGAGATAAATTATTAAATTTAAAATACCAGACGTGCAACGTTCTTACTTGTTTTTTTTTTTTTTTAATTTATAAACATGATGTGGTTGTGCTAGTTGAGATTATGTGCTTTAACGATACATATGTAGTAAATGGTTGCAGGTTCGAGTCCAGGTGCGGTATTGTTTTTTTTTTTTTTCTTTTTTTTATTAATTTGTTTATTTATTTTATTATTAATTTAGTTTTGATTTACATACATTCTAGTTGAATAAAATTTTAAAATTATAATTAAATTTGGGTAAATTTAATGTTATATGCAAGCTATATAGCGTATTAAACAATGCAAATCGGACGGGGCTCAGGGGATCTCCTAGTCGGACACCTCCGACTAGAGTTTTCTTAATTGTTTTAATAGACTTTTTTGTTTACTTTGCACATTGACACGCTTTGCATAAATTTGCATTCAAATGTGTTATGGAAAATAAATTTGACATGTTTTTATTTAAGTTTCTTTGCAGCAATTGTGGAAGGTTGGTGGTTCGAATTTCCCTCTGTCTTGTGTTGCTCCTGGAAACTGACTTTGCGAGTCCTTTATGGAGCAGCCTTGGTTGAAGTGTATAATAATAAGGACTATGCTTGTTTTTCCCGAAAAGCAGGACAGCTCTTAAAATCGTAAAATCGTACCTCATTAGCACAGTGAGCTTTTAACGCAGCATGAATAAAAAATATATATAATGGTATTTTTACTGAATAATCTCGCACAGGTGGTTCTCGCAACTAGCAAAAAGCGCGTTGCTACAAAAATGTTGTGCTGCGAACCACATTTGCATTCTTTTTGGCTGTATTTAATTATTCAGAGAGTGCACACAAAAGCCGAACGCGGGCAAAAAATTGTAAATGGAGTAGCCTCCGCGTGCAACTCCACCTCCACCTCCACCTCCACCTCCACCTCCACCTCTACTTCCACCTGCACCTAGAGGTGCACCGTGCACCCACCCGTTGCCACGGCCCCAGCGGCAATGACAATTAAGCTGCAACTAAAATTGCTTCTGGCTGCCACACATCGCCATTCGACGAAGCGCTTGTGAATATGCAACAAGGTCTTATTTAAATACCACTCCATTTTTAAATCAAATCCGCGCACAGGCTGTGTGCTCGGCTTTGCTTCAGCTCTGCGCTGCGTTGCGTCGCGTCGCGTCGGGTTGCCTGCTTTTAATTTTCATCTTGTTTACTTTAACGTCATTTTTAACTCTTCGGTGTTTTCTTGAGCGCTTTTCGCGCGCTTTGTTTGTGCCCAGCCCTCAGCTCGTCGTTATTGTCGCGTGAGTCGCTTTGCTCCTTGTGCTGCTCATGAAGTGGCACTCATCCGCACTTTTAAGCCCTACTGAATTCCTTTTATCCCTAAAACAAATATATTCATCCACAGCAGCCAGCCAGGCAGCCGCGTTGTGTCTTCGTCTTGGTAATATTTGCTACTGCGCCGTTTTTGTTGCTCCTGGGCGCTAGGTTTATATAGCCGAGGCGACAACTTTGGGACTCAACCCTATTGTACTCTGCCGCCTGCTACCGGCGCTCTAAAGGATGTTTAATAGAGTTCTTGCAGACATTTTCGATTGTCTTTGTGAATGCAGCTTGGGTGAAAATTAAACTCTCCGCTTCGAGGACAGCCTTTAAAACTCACTTACTCTCCGAAGGCAAGTGAATAGTTTATATGAACATATTCTGTACATTCTTTGAATCCCCTTAGCCTCACTGACTGAGTCTGTTAAAAAGCCAACTCTTCCTGAGATAACAACCCTTCAATGTCCTAGCCAAGAGCAACGACCATTTGCTCGCCAGCTGCAAATAGATGCGAGTCAAACTGCTTTGATTGCCATTAATTTTGACCTCCAACTGGATGAGAGCATATTGAGGACAACGAAAACTATTCGCCTGATTTCAGATGCAGTCGGGGCGTTTAAAAAGACCCAAATGTCAATGCGATGCGAGCGGGAACAGAAATGAGGAGCAAAAATACAAAGCAAATGTACCGCAAAACTGAATGAAGTCAACAAAGGACCACCAGCTGACTAATGGACTGGGGCACCAACTTTCGCAGGACATGCGACCCAAAATGGGGAGTGGCGCATAAATTGGCGACTCCCTCGGGTTCAGCTGCAGCACAGCTCATGGAGTCTGTCAGGAATGGAGCTGCATTGTCAAATGTTCACTTTCATTGTTCTCGTATTTATGCATCTGTGTGTGTGTGTTAAGCACATAAGCTGAAATATTCCAATTGAGTAACTTTCATTATTGCAGCAACAACAAAGCGCACATTTTGTATAAATAAAACAATGACAACGATTTCAACTCATTTAAATTCTGTGCTGTAATAAATTTGCCTGCATAATTTCTATAGATACCAATAGAAATCCAGCGCTCAGCATTGAATCGAGGCAGGCTTTTTAGTTTGTTTAGCAGACCACATTTTAATATGCATTTTGCATTTTACATTTTAAATGCGCAGCTAATATGCTGGGCAATTTAATTTAGGCCGCATCTAACTCAACTTAAAGAGGGAGCATTCGCTTTAAAGTGGGGATTGCAAATCTGTGTGTCTCTATAGGAACTATTTCGATCTGATCTTGATCAGAAATTTTGAATACGTTTTGAAAATAATATATGCAATAGAGAAGAGTTTTCTAACCAGTTTACAGAATTTTCCGAATTAGAAAAGTAAATTGAAAGTCTCTGAGGAGACCCTATTCGTGTATTATTCTAGTGCCTCAGTTCCAGATATGCAAAATGCTAATTGAAGTGCGGACGCAATGTCGTGGAAAAATGTTTACGGCAAGTTCTACGAGAATGAAAACTTTAAGGCTCCTGATGGAGCTGTTATTGTTGTGGTGCGACTGTGCCGGGCTTGGCCCAGCTGGCAGGATTTCCTATCTACATTCCGTTTTTCTTCGCTCATCAGTCAGGGCAGTCGGGCAGCTCACAGCATATATTTACAACGTGGAATTTAAAGCAAAGAGTCACAAAAAATTTTACTCGATTTAATTTTCCAGTCCAGTTGGCGCCAAACGCTGCTGTCCTCGTCCTGCTGCGGCTCTAGTTGAGGCTCTCTGTTGGGTTCGGTTTTCGGTGTCAAGTTTGACTGCGTCGTCGGACATGGGCTTGGGCTTGGGCTTGGGCTTGGGATTGGGTTCAGACTCGGGCTAGGGCTTGGGCTCGGTCTCTGGTTCCGGTTTCACAGTTGACGTTATGCATTGAAATTAATTAAATCACAGCAAACTGCGCCGCAGTCGCCTTGCTGTTTGTTTGTTGTCTCTTCCTGTGTTAGCCATTGTTTTTGTTGCTGTTGCCGTCTTCCTGTTGTTGTCAACCAAACACCGAACACTAAAGCACCAAAGCACGACAGCCAGCCGCGTTTGCAGCCCTCTAATTAGGTCGCTAGACCACGAACACAGCCGGCAGATGGAGTAAAGTTGCAACTAGTTATTTGTAATCGTTGACTTATTGTCCATGGATCGCTTCCAGCTTTACTGAGTGCTTGTGTTGTGTGGCTTGCGTCGAGGAATGAAGCTGAAAGCAAGTCATTAAAATTTTATAAATTTATAATTGATCTTACTTAGCTTTGCGTTGGTGGCTTTGTCTAGCATCAATATCTTAAACAGTTGTATTATTCTTTTTTTTTTTGCGTTTCACCTTTAAGCTGTGTGACTTTGAAATTTATTACCCTTTAAAATTGTACGATATTCAAGCCAATTTTAAAAAAGCATAAACTGGTTTCAGTTTTTGGATACAATGTTTCTTTGTGTTCCAACCGCTGGGTAGGAGCGCTTTCTCGTATAGAATATTTATAATATCATTAGTTATATCGTCAACTTCTCAACTTCTCTAGTTTAGCAGAGAACATTACACCATTATCTATTCAAAATGCTTATAATTAAAAGTAATTTGCATTTGGGAACATATTTCTGTATTATTCATTAAGAAAATAAAAACGAGAATTTACTATTTACTTCAAAATCTGTTTCAGACTTCAAAGATTTCTCTAAAAAGTAATAGCAACAAAGAACCCAGATCACTAACCCTGAAACAAGGAGATAAAGAATAAAACGACTTTCTATTGAATTCCCTTAGGAATCGTTCTCGACATACAAACACATCATATGTCTGATACTTGTATATTTTTCAATAAATTCAAATAATATTCAGTAAACTCGTATATTAAAGTTTTGATGTAATTGTTGGACATTGAAAAATAAGATTCACATTCAGATTAGCAGCAATAATCAATAGAAATTACGCTTCTTTTTAAATTATTTCATTAAGAATGCATTAAGAACTTGGAAGGAGATATATGATGGAAGGATTAATTTGAATTTTAAAATACAATTACAGGCAGACAAAAAAAGTTAGATCGCCTCGTTATCTGTTCAAGAGTGCATTTATGTGGACCGCCCCACCTATGTAACAGAGAGACAGAAATTATATATAATCTGTTTAACAGATTTTCTAACAAAATGGTTAGAGTATTTACTTCACTCTTGACAGACAAGCTGAAACTACATTCACTAATGAAAGACAAAATAAATAATATCTAACTTGTAGAGATACATCAGTAAAAACTGACCATACAAAGAAAGAAAAAATAAAAAAATAATTTTTTCAACCCGATCCGCAAAGTTTCCTATCTCAACACTTTAACATTAAGTAAGGAAAGACCAGCTTTAAACTACTTACATAACGATTATTGTTATTAACAAAATATACTAAAATAATATTTGTTTGCTTTTTTCATTCCAGGTATGTTTAAAGTGTGAGCATGACCCGCATTCAGCTTTCGGCGTAAGTTAATCTCAGTATTACATAAGTAAAATTTTCCTGCTTTCCGCTCTCCGCGTGAACTTTTTATCCGGATAAAATCAAAGAAAATCCTGTCGACTCACGCTGATTTCTGGCCATCAGAAATTTTCGGCTGTGATTCGAGATTGCTCTGAGTTATGAAGTAAATTTATGCAAATTTTATGTTTTCTTCTATTATAATTTTATTTTTTATTATCTGCCATAGCGCTGGCTGACAAATTGGAGGCGCAGTCGGCGCAGAAAATTATAGAAGGCCGTCGCACCGTAATGAAACTCATTAAAGTACGTTTTCTTGGGCATTTTTGACATTGTGTCAGTTATGCACCGGATTTATCAAATTTTTTGTAGCGAGGCGTTGATTTTATTATTTCAGGCTTGGGCAGGAAAAAGCTGAAACGGGAGACTCTGCGGTTTTTAGCTCGGTCAGCGATTCAAGCCAACTCGTGAGACCGCGTTCATTAGCGGAGGTTGAATAAGGCGACATCGCAATTTTGCGGTCTCCAATTTTACCATCCGCCTCGTCTTTTCGGAGTACGGGAGATTTTAAGTGTAATTTGTTTGTTTTTTTTTTTTTTATTTCGTACAGAGCTTTAAGGCATTGTTTTAAGCTATTCTCTTGCTGCAAAGAAGTCTTTGCTCTTCTTAACAAGATAGAATAAACAGACCCCACTCTACGGACCTCTGCCCCATTGGTGATGAAGGAACTCTCCTGGGAATTGCAATAGTTGAAATGTGTTAGTCTTTAAACTTAGCCATACGTAATATACAAATTAAGGAAACCTGTCACAATAATGTGCTCCTTACAAATTTGAAATGAAAAAGCGAATTAAAGTACCAAAGTGCCCGAAGCAAAGCGTGTTGGGATGTCCTTTAATTACGACAAAGCCAAAACCGTTACAAATCGCGCTCGAATTTACCTGCTCCAGATGTTTGGACTGGGCTGGGCGCAAAGGGGAGGCCAGCGGCAGGAGCACTTTAGAAGCGAGAACACACAGCAACAACAACAACAACAACAACAACAGCAACCACCAACAAGGATGCGATAATTTATAGCGTTTCATTTGGCTTTTGGTGTTGCTTTTGCTTTGCTTCTGAATTCTAATTTGAATTTTCCACCGCGACAATAATAAAATTCGGCAAGGGGCGCTAAATTCGAATAAGGCTGAGCCAGAAGTTAGGGGAAAAGGAATATTCTACACACCAAATAAAAAACTCTCGTTTTTCACATAGCTGCATATTTACCAGGTATATATACATACATATATATTTATTTGTGCTGCTTAATTTATAGCGATTGTAGAACAACTCCAATAACAGAGAGTGACACGACTGACTTACTGCGCGAATTGAAAATACCCTGCTGAAATCGAAGCTGCAATTGTATGTACTAGGAGTGCGTATTTAATTTTTATCGAGACAATCATATCTGAGCAATCGGATTTTTCAGAATTTTTTATTAACACTGTTGTAAGTGTTGAGATATGCCAAGCATTATTATTTCAAAGAACAAGTAAGAAACCTCTAATCGGAGGTACCCGATTGGGAGATCCCCTGAATACCTTCCGATCTGCGTTGTTAGCTCACGGCATCTATTTTGAAGCCGGTATTCAAAATTTAACAAAAGATATATGTAAAATTTGGGAACTCTTTCTATAAGAATGTAAGAGACATAATTTTAAAATGCATTTTCAAAAAGCTTTAAAATCGATAAAATTATTATAATATGAAGTAAGAAAACTCTAGTCGGAGGTGTCCGACTAGGAGATACCCTGAGCCCCGTCCGATTTGCATTGTTTAATACGCTATATAGCTTGCATATAATATTAAATTTTCCAAAATTAAATTATAATTTTGAAATTTTATTCAACTAGAATGAATGTAAAACAAAAATAAATAAATAATTAAATAAATAAACAAATTAACAACAACAAAAAATAGAAAAGAAAAACAAACATCACCGCACCTGGACTCGAACCTGTATCTATTTACTACATATGTAACGTTAAAGCGCATCATCTCAACTAGCACAACCACCACATGTTTATAGATTAAAAAAAAAAATTAAAAAAGTTACGCTGTCGTCACCGAGTTTCGAACTCGGGGGACCTTTCCTTCACGCGCTTTGCATCTACCCACTACTCCACACCAGTACCGCGTTGGTTATTGGCAAAACGCAAAGTACAAGGCAATATGTGACAAATACAAAACTAAAGAGCCTAAAGAAGCAGATCAATCGCAATTGTGATTCTTAGAATATGCTGAAATGCGCGCATATGAATGTATGTGTATGTGTATATACAAAAACGGTGCTCTGTTTGAATGTATGCGTGTAAAGGGCGATATATGACAAATACAAAACTACAGAAGCGGCTGAAAATGCAAACACAATTCAAACAGATTTGGTTGAAGAATATGCTAGAATGAATGGCCTTGAATGTATTGGTGCACATGTGTATATGTGTATGTGTAAATGTTTTTTGCTGCGCGTCGCTGCTTGCCACGTGCATGTGATAATTGACTAAACGTTTTGTTTAATAAATCGGGACTGACTTAACGGAATTTGATGAAATATTCGGCATATGATTCTATTGAATTTTTTACATTTTATAAAAATGCTAACTCTCAATGGGTCGAGAGAAGGCGAGGGGGGGGGGGAATTAGTAACAAGAGCCGGTATCCAAAATATAAAAAATAGAAATTGCATAAAAATTCACATGAATCTATATGCTAAATTTGAGGGGTCTAGCTCTAAAGGTGTGGGAGATATAATTTTATAACCTGTTTTCGATTAGGTTTAAAATCGATAACATTACAACAAAAATAGATATCGTTTTTTGGTAACAAACTTGAACTGCGCGTGCTATTCACGGACCCAACAAAAAAATTCAAGACTCTAGCTTGTCTAGATGCTTTAATCGACGCGTTCAAACATACGGACAGACGGACAGACAGACAGACGGACAGGGCTAAATCGACTCAGCTCGTCGCCCTGATCAAGAATATATATACTTTGTGGGGTTTGACACGCCTCCTTCTGCCTGTTACATACATTCAACAAAACCATTATACCCTGATTTCCCATTTTCAATGGGCTCAGGGTATAAAAATAGTTATCGAAATTATTTTAAAAATTTGACCTGGACGTGCTATACACGAACCAACAAGAAAAATTTCTCTAGCTTGTCTAGTTACTGAAATTGACGCTTTCAAACATACGGTTAGACGAAGAGACAGACAGACGTCCGTCTGTTAAGGGGTAAATCGACTAAGCTCGTTGTCTTGATCAAGAAAATATATAATTTGTAGGGACTACCGTTGTAGAAGGAGGCGTTCTCCTTCTTACATAAATATCCACAAAACTTTTATATACTGACATCCCATTTTTAATTGGTTTAGGGTGCCAGAAAATATTGTTTTATTAACATCTATTGTATTTATGTCTGACAGCAACCAGACAAATTTAGAAAAGTTGATATATAAAATGATATGATTTTACAAATATTCCAATATTGCAAATATTTACTATATCATCACATAGATATAAACTTCAATATGTAGCTTTATAAATGTATGACTAAATTGGATCCTATTAATTAGCTATGAAATGATATGCCCCTTTAGACATAAACCATAAATACAGGGTATTTAACAATAACAGCGAAACTACAACTCCCCTTTTAAGCATCACCGCATCCTGGATTCTTCGTCTTCTGCCTCGGTCCTCGGTCCCTCGTCCTGCTCATTTCACATTCAGTTGTAGCCAAGCACTCACATTTCATGTTGCTTTTGCTGTTGTTGTCACCAAGTGCAATTGCCCCTTACGGTAATTTTTCAAATGTTTTACACAGAAAATATTTGTTGTGCTTTTTGTTGCGTACAATTAGTTTGGCAACTACAATAGAGCAGCAGCAACAACAGCAGCAAGAACTACAGAGCATAAAACAAGAAGAATGACAATTTGAAAAGGACAAGCGGCGCGCTCGACGTGAATGTGGTGCACGTCCCCTGGCAACAAAGGTGACTTTTTAATGCCACTGGTGTTGTTGTTGTTGTTGTTGTTTTTGTTGCTGTTGTGATTGTTGCTGGCTTGTTGCACACACACACATACACAGAGCCACTCACGCACACACATGTACAAACGGTTAAGTGAAGGGTTATTGGTCGTGCATGGCCATGCCTGCCCCTGTCATTCCACCTCAATCCCACCCAACGGTCGTCCCTGGTTGCTTTGTCATGGCTTCATGTGTTTTTTATCCACTTTAATTGTTAAAATTATTGCATGAAACAACAATAACAAAAACAACAACAAAAAGGGTTCAAAAATGAACTTTAAATAGTAACTGTAAAAAGTCGTTGAATGCACTCATCGCACAAGTGCTCCTTTGTGTCAAAGATAAGTGCTCTTGCTCAGAGTATCCGACTAAAAAATGCCCTTCACGTATTTCAATGCATCTGCCTGCAAATAAGCATTATTTGCTGAATAATCGACTTTTAGCATTTGACCGGAAACGTAAATAATATAATTTTTGGCCATTTATGTGCACTGTAGTGTTACCGTATATAAATGATAATGTGCTAATGATATACTGTGTATAAATGTACTGTGTATAAATAAATAATAATGTATTTAGGAAAAGCACTTTTATATTTACTATGAGTTGGAAATAGAATTTAATGATTGCTTCAAATCTTGTCTACATTTTTTTTTTAATTTATATCTAATATTGGTATTTTATTATCACATATTATATTATTTATCACTTTTTTCATATACAAAAGTATTAAATCTGCTTGCTATACTTATATAATACTAATTAATACAATAATTAATAGCAGATACAATTATTTTATTATATATTTATATAAGTCCGAACAGTACTGTTATATTTACTGAGACTTGCAGATTCTTTTGATATAGAATTAATTGATAGCATGAAAATGTCCTAATTTATAAAATTTATTTATAATTTATTACATATATATACATATATGAATATAATGAACAAATGTATCAAGCACTTCAGTTACAACGTATAAATACGATATATTATTTTTGTCAGTGTACTTTCAAAAAAGTCGCTTTTTGTACAACACTAAGGAGTGTACACTCTCCGAATTATAATAACTCCACTTCTCAAAAGGAATATTAATCAATATTAGTTAAGTGTCGCAATCAAAAGTGGAGTATTTATTTCTTCTATATAAACAAAAATTCCGATATGAAATGATTTAAATAGAAGTAATTCTGATGGAGCATATTTTCTGCGTCTACACCTCCAACTGAGTAAATATCTCTTCAGTACAATTCCTTGCGCCAAGAGCTAGAGATTAGCTAAGCAGTTTTCAGATACATTCATCCCTTTTAAGCACTCCAGCCCACATGGGCAATCCACCTGGTTGTAATCTAATGATTATAAGAACACGATGAAGGCGCACTTTAGTGCTCAAACAATTGCACAACTAATGCAAAAGGCAACTTTTCTAATCAACACACGTGTTGCCTGCTCGAGCTGTGGACGGCATGTGTGTATAGCATTTGTAATGCAGGTGAGTGGGTGAGTTTTTTAAAATTACGTCCTGCAGGTATTTTGCAGACGAACAGAAGGTGTTGGCGACTAATGTGCAAGTTATCCAGGCAGTGGCACCGGACAGGAGGCAGACTACGGCAGGGGCGAACGACTGCCGGAAGCTCTAATGGAAATTTGAACAAGAGTTGCGGGAAGGTGCGAGGGCTGAACGGGTAGCGTGAAGCTGACAAATCACTGTGCGAGCGGACAGCAAGTGTGGGCGTGGGCAACGGCAAGGGCGTGAGCGTGAGTGTGGGCGTGGCATGCAAATGAAAATGCATTTATTTATAAAGCAAACGACAAAAGTCCCAAGTGCCAAGCATTGGCATAAACGTGAGCAAACTAACTCCGTGTCAAGCAACAGAATGTATCTGTATCTTTCCATCTATCTGTGAATGTATCTTTATCTGTATCGCGACACGGCAGCCACGCAGCCAGATGCAAAACTGCATTTGTCTGCTCTCTGTATGCCGCCTAACTACCTATTGGCTGTGCACACTCGACATCCCACTCGCATGTCCCTCACCCACGCCCCGCCCACTCGGATCTGTTGGCAATTTTATTGACAAGCATTTGCTGCGAAGGCGACGTTCGATTGGTTGGGCAGGGCCAACCCTTTCGGAGTGAGAGGCGGGCGTGGGGCTACGAATGGGGCTAGGGCTGGGTCTGGGGCTGGTAAGTTGCTTGCATTTTGTGACAATGTTTATTTAGATTTTGCTTTGCTGCCAATTGCTGACATTGCAATTTCTATTCCTGGCATACACACAGTTCAACCTACACACACACACACACACACAACCGCACATGTCCAGTGAAATCTGCTGCGTTTGCAGTGCCCAGTGTTGCGTTCTATTTATCTATATATCTGTATCTGAAACAGCATGTGCATATGCATATGCATCTGTATCTGTATCTGTGGCTGGAATGGCAACTGCAACTGCGACTGCAACTGCATCTGCATCTGTTCGTTTTTGTTTTTGCGGTCATGTGCTGTACTTTTCGGCATTTTAATTTCAAATTGTCAATTGGATTTAAGTACACTCGACAGCAACACGACCAGATAATACTTATATGTCGGGATGGTGGCTCTTTTATGTTCGGATTTCCTGAAACATACTGATGCATACACCCTTATACACATATATGTACATATATGGTATATATGTATTTCTATATATGCTTACTTGTTGGTTTTGTTCATAGTGTGATTCTTAGGCAGTCTGTGGCGCTGCGATTGTCTTCATCGCTCCCCGAACGCAAATTGCCGCCAAATTTTTGCCTATTATTAACACACACACACACACACAGAAGCACTCTGAGCTTGGCTTTATTGCCAAACGTTTTCTGGCCATAAAATTTGATTTTAAAATGTGTCGAAAGTGCTTTCAATGTGACAGAATTTGATTATGGCTTCAGTTGTTGTCGTCAGCAACAGCCCAGGGACTGCGCCTGGCCAGGCGGCAATGGCATTTTGATTGCTAGGCGCCGCCGAGGCACATGGCGAGCATTACAAGCATGCTATTGCAGGAGCTTAGAGAGATTTGGCACGCCAATTGTTTAGGGACTGCCACTGGAAATTACTTCCAGACATTTGACAATTTAATGCAGCAGCAGCCATGGAGGGCGCCGCGCCGCCCTCCTAATCACTGCCGCAGACGCATTCATTTTTAATACAGCTCCACATGCAGCAGCACTTTCAATTAACTGCCTCACTATCTAATCGCCGGAAGCAGCGAAGCGACAATCTAATAATTATGGACTGCATATTCTTCAAGTTGAATCGAAAGTCATGTCAGCCGTATAAAATGACGCTCCCACAAATCAACGAGAGGAACAACACACTTAGGCCGTCGATGGGCAATTTCGCATAACTGCATCGGCGCTACACTTTGGACGGCTTTTGAGAGTGCTGTCTGCGGCTGCCGTGGCCAGCTGATGAAACTAACCATTCCTTATTCAGCTTTGCCACACTGGGACTGCGTTTTGGGTGTAAAACATCGAACCCATTGCACATTCATTTGGCGCATAATCAGTCACAATATGTCCGTCTGTCGGTCTGCTTCTCTCTCTCCCTATCTCCCTATCTCTCTTTCTCTCTCTCTCTCTCTCTCTCTCTCTCTCTCTCTCTCTCTCTCTCTCTCTCTCTCTCTCTCTCTCTCTCTCTCTTGCTCTATTTCTATTGACGACTTTATTGCAATTACTCGCACCAAATGATTTTCAGCTATTCATTTGCTGTCTGTGCTTTCTGTAATTGTTGCTGGCCCGATAATCAGGCAGTGCCATAAGCCAGGAATAACAACAGGCCAGAGCAGGGCAGAGCAGAGCTGCCAATTGTTGTTCGTACTGTTTGCAATTAGTGTCAATTAGCTGGCGGCTTTTGGCTGGTGTCTGTGTGCACACAGACAGTTGGTAAACAGCGGTAACTACTGCGGAAAGAATAAATGTATTTCGGGATAATTGTGAAACATATATTTGGGTGCCTGTTTCGGCAGATCAACTTATAAATGAGTTATTTGCAGTAAGTTAGCATCTATAATAACTTTCTAAAGCGCACAGCTCGACAGAGCCCCACACTTCACACCCGACTCATTAGAAATGCCGAGCGCATGCTCAACAGCTGACGCGCTACGGAGAATTATCTGCGGACTGCACGGGGCTCGGGGAGTGAGTGGTGAAATCGCATTATAAAGGTTTTACGGGGCGAACCCCTTAAAAAATTGCGCAAAATATGCGAACTAGACCGGGACGCTGACGTGCGCTTCCCCCTCATCAGTCCGAGCTGCTGCTGCTTGCCGATCAAATTTGAAAACTTGCCAAAAGACTGCGAAGGACAACAGCGAAGGATATTTTGCAAACAAATAATAAAAATCCAATTTTACATTTAATCACGCGCTCAGTCAAATAAAAATAAAACGAGAAGAAGAGAAGAATAAAGGAGCAGAAATAAACTTTCGAGGCGACGCCTGCTGTCGCACAAAATACGCTGGCATCCCTTCTGGGCCTGACTTCTAACCCAGCCGCCATCAAGCTGGAACGCGGCTCAAGGATCAGGACTCAAGGCTTAAGGTGACTCGAGTATTTTGCTTAATTTATTGCATTTTCTACGCTGAAATGCGCAGAAACTTTGAACAGTACTCGTCGAAAATTAGGCTGCTAATGCTGCTCATGGACCCACCCCAACCACCCCACCACTCCATCCCCCTCAATCACGCTTGCATGCGGCACACTGAAAAATGTCATTATAAGTTTCAAAAGCGTGTTAAATCCGCCAGACAAAAAGGGGTTTTAAGCCTGCACCGAATCGCAACCCCGCCCCGCCTCGCCGTCCTCTAGCACAATGAATTTATTTTTTCCTTCTATTTCATCACTGCAATTTTTAAGCGTAATTTTTCGTACATGTCGCACATAATTCATTCGCCCTTACACCGATTCGTGCACCCTGAACACCGTTGCGATGCATGGATTAAGTGCCGTGAAATGCTGCCATATCCACATCCCCGGCACATTAGGTAATGCCACGCAAAAATTAACAGAGAACTTCTTCTGTGTGCCTTTGATGCGAATTTTCTGTCTTCTATTTGAGTGACTTGTCTTGGCTTGGATAGTGGTTTCTCCATCAGTTGCACTTAGAAAGTTACATCACTTTTACTATTTCTTTTTATCTTTAACTAAGTGAACTACACCTTAGCTAAAGATCGTCGTTAAAGTCGTCATAACACATTCGAGAGGTTGATTGTCACTAAAAATATAATACAATATAATAAAGGAGCTTTTAATAGAATGATAAGCATACAAAGCTTAGAAATACCATTGAATAAGAAAGAACGAATCTCAAAGGACAGAAAGATAAATATTCATATATCTATAATGATGGTCTGTGGAAACAGAGAAAAGAATAGACAGAAAGAAAGAGAGAGAGAGAGAAAGCGAGAGAGATAGAGCAAGCGATGATGAGAAGAGAAGGGAGTAAGAGAGATATAAAGAAAACGATCTACAATTGCTGAGCAAATACGTTGTTCGGAAATTATAAGATTATGATTAATAAACTCGAATAGCACAGCTAATTTAAGATTAAGCACCATCAGACTATTCCGTGTACAAAACAATTTAAATCTTAGCTTCTTCCATTCGTTCTCGTTGATCATCAAAAATAACAAGTAAGAGTGCTCTAGTCGAGACTGCTCGACTAGGGGATACCCTGAGCCCTGAAGAGCCAAATAACAAATCATTCTACGCTTTTTTATGCATACATACAAACAACACATACACTCACATATGCACGCAGGCGTAAGCGTGCGCTCTGCCAACTGCGCAGTGGACGCAGCGACTGCGCTTGGACTGCAATGTGGACATTTCTAATTGTTTAATAACTTTTCTTAGCGACGGACAAACTGCACCAAACTTTCACAACTTTTTAATGGCATCCATATGTATGTACTTGCCAAAGCAAAAGTCTGTAGTATTTGATTTGCGCTTTTTACAAATAGGGGGCTATTGGGGCCGAATGGGGCGTGGTATCCAAAATCTAAAGATTACGTTACCTCCGTATTCATTACACGGAACTACACAGCAAATTTTGAGACTCTAGCTCAAACGATGTACCAACCACGCCTTAAAAACACATTAAAATTATCGATAAATGCTCATAAAATCGAAGTGGAATGAGTTATCGGAAAAATTTTATAAACTTGTGCAGCGTATGGTATTATCGAGTATTCATGTAAAATTTCAAGTCTCTACGTTGCGTACTTAAAAATATCTCAGCGTTCACACGGACGGACAGACGGACGGACGGACAGACGGACAGACGGACGGACGGACAAACGGACAGGGCTATATCGACTCGTCTTGTCGCGCTGATCAAGAATATATATACTTTATGGGGTGTGGCACGCCTCCTTCTGCCTGTTACATACATTTTCACAAAACCATTATACCCTGATTTCCATTTTCAATGGGCTCAGGGTATAAAAAGTTAAGATCAGGACTCTGTAACATAATTAAGTTTTCTAAATATGGAATATAGAAATGTCACATACAGAGAATACCCTATATATGACGTTATTCAAACCAGACTCTGAAAGTATAAATACATTGTTATTCATATGTTTTTATAACTATTGAAAAATATTTAATTATTTTTATACTAATAGCAAAAATCCATATGAAAGTAGAGTTTGAAACTGGCGGGAAGTTTTTCCGAATGATATATTTGCGCTATATATCGAAATACTTTTTATTAGGTTATGCAATGGCTATCTATGACAAATGTCATCAGCGACTTGGAGCCATTACAGACGACATGTCTGGTTGGCTGGCTACGCGGCGCCCAGACTGATTTTGACAGACACAACCAAAAATCATGACGCATATGATAATGACAATGATTGCAGCACTGCTGAAGACGGAGCGAGGACCAAGTTAATGCCCGGCCCCCCTCGATCAGCCGTGGCTGCTCCAAGTTGCTGATGCTGATGACAACTGCCTTTAGTGGGGCAGCCAGCCAACCGAGAAACGGAGCGAAACATGTGTGGCGCTGCCGATGGGCGGGTGAAGGCATAGACACAGACACAGTCGCAGTCTCGGTCGAAGTGGATGTAGTAGTCGTTGTGGGAGGGGAGAAGAGACAGGCCAAACGAGACATGGATGTTTCTTTTTACTGTCCCCGCCTGCGAAGTATTGGTGTTGTTGCTGCTGCTGTTATTTTCGTTGCTGCAGCTGCGCGTCTATCTGCCCCGTCTGTGTCTCAGTGACAGTTGTACAAGAAATACAAATTTGCAAAATAAGCAGAGGGCGGCGGGCACTGCTGGATAAATGGCGACATGCTCAGGGAAGTGTCAACTGATTGCGCTGAGCTAGGCAGGCGTAAAAAAGCATTCAATGGGAAGGACAGGGCAGGGGCCCGCAAACGGAAAGGCTCTGCCTTGGCACCCTGCGAACCTGTACGTGACGTATACGCCACGTTGTGCGTATGACGCGACAAATGACGAACAACTTGGCGAGTCTATGGCGGTTACTGTTTTTGTCCTGACAATAAAACACAATAAAAAGAAATTATGAATAAATAATACGCAAAGTAGTAATAGCAACAGCGATGGCAGTGCCAGCGGCAGCAGCCCAAAAAGCGGCGCAAAAAAGCGCCATCTGTTTATGATTTATATATTTTTTAATATTTGACGGCTGGGCAGACAAAAGCTCTCATTTGGGCCGCTTGCCATTTGCCATTTGCCATTTGACATTTGACATTTGGCAACAAGCAAAATCAGTGTTCATTAGAAGGACATTTGTTCGCCATATAGTCAGACATGCTTGGCTCGTACTCTCTGCTAGTTTTCCGCTGGCTGTAGAGGTATTACGACTTCGTGTATTCTTTTCAGAAATAATAAAGACTGGCTTCCCGTAAAATTTACCGGAGAAGTCTCTCCCACACTTCCTTTCTTATATATATTTCAATGCATTTGTCCCAACTGTGAGGGCGGTCTGGATCAGGCAGTGCATCTTTTAAGTACTCAAGATCTATCTATCCATAATCAGTCATTAGACATTTGACAGAAAGTGCAAATTTTACTTCTAGTTTAAATATTAAAATTTCCCACCGAGGCAAGTTTTTAATAACCGACAATTTGACTTATCTTAATGCATTAACATTAAGGCAAATGCGTTCAACTCGGCAAGAGTATTTGCTCTTCGACATGCAAAAAATGGGTTTTGTTCCTCTTCCTACTTTATTTTTTTGGTGTAAGTTTAATTAATTTTCGTGCTATTTCCGCTCTCCATGCAGCGTTCAATTGGGAATGGCGGACGACGGAGCTTGCCTTGTGCTTGGCACCTTGAAAAGGATTCGCGCAGACACAAATTTCTCATTAGCAGCTGCTGTGAAAAGAAAACACACTAAATTTGGCCCTAATGAAATGTTTGCCCGACACTTGTGACATCCGCGCATTCGTTCGGACATCGGAGAAGCTGTTCTAGCAGCCCGGAAGCTCCGCAAAATGAATCGCATTCAGCTGGCAACTTCACTTCCTGTCGAAGCTGGTTCTTGATTAGTGTTAATTAGATTTGACCTGGCGCAGACTTAAATCCACTTTCCATGGTCCTACTTGCAAAAATTGTAATTTTAAATTTTCCCGGATCAAACATTGGCTCATTGCTAGAATTCTCTCGTCAACTGTCTTTATTACTTTCATTGGTAGCTCATGCGTTTCCTGTTCTCACGGACTTCATCCAAGCTCGTAGCAACGTAGATTCCGTATATTCAGACGGCCTGTTCGACTTCAACCAATTTTCATTGCCAAATGGAGCAATTCTAATCAGGCTTGGCTATCTCTGTAGCATCATGGATTTACCCGAGTCCAAGTAGCAGCATATCTCCTTATCCGTATGGCACCTCCAGCCGGAATCTCGTTCCTTAGCCTATCTCAATTCACCTTTTGTTGGCCATGATATCTGTGATTGCAGCACATGCAAGTAGAGGCCTGTACTGTTGCTCGCAGCGCAGCCCCAAGTCTTCAGAGTATGCCCAAGCAGTTAAAAAGACAATTCTCTGACATAGTATTTTACATACGGCGCTTTATTAGAGGAATACTAATCGAGAGCTGGATGAGGTAGCAGCTGCGGCTCGAATCTGATGAGCCGGCTGCTCCGTCGCTGATTCTCACTCATCTGACAGCATTAATGCTGCAGAATTAAGATCCAAATTGAATTCTTCGCATAGCATGGGCTATGCGAGGAAAACAGTACAACAATAGGATGATAATATCCATTAAATAAACTTAATCCTATGTCCATCATATGACGTATTAAATAAATTTAAATATTTTGTTAACTTATTAAAATAAAGGGAATTACTTTAGTGCCTCACAAATATAACCTCCCCTTAAATTAGTGGGCCGTGGTCAAAACATGGACAACTTCTCCATAAACTCTACGTCGACTTCTTTTCAGAGTAAGAAACCCATATTTCATTTTGAATGAAAATTTATAAATACCCTCGCAAAAGTCATTTGCTTTTAAATATTTCCTATGTATTTCTACAATAAAAATGTATACACCTAAGTCATTGTTGTCTGGTAGTTCTTCAAGAATGAAATGATTAATATTTAATGAACACCTTATTAAATACTAAATAAATAAAGAAGTTTTTTGTATTCTAGTGGAACTGATATTTGGATAATTTACATTTATAATGTAAGTTTAGTTAAAAAGGAGTTTTGGTTCCAAGGCTCGTCTTAAAGCTTATTTATCTATTGCACAATTATAACCAAACATGATCAAGCATAAGAAAAGCGCAATAGTTTTGATTTTTAGCGAAACATGTTTTATAAACGCTCTATTAAAATAGTTCTGACTTTGAGTTGGGTTCCATGATGTTTGACCCTGATAAACGCAACATGCGCATGCATTATCCACGGATTGTATAACCTCTTCAATGTCCCACTGTTAGCATTGTTTCTAAACGTTTTCACAAAAGGTATTACATAAAAAGTTTTGTATCCGTAGTCGTCTAACTCTTCCCTGAGTCAGTATAAGAGTAAAAACTTTGACAGCATACTGCTTAAGCTCTCTATTGAAATAATTCAGCCTTGCAATTTTCTGTCTGGGTGTAATCATTCCTATAAAATAACTCAAGTTCAATCAATAAGGACTTTAGATTTTGACGTGGAGAAGTATTATATTATAGGATAATCGTTTAGGAAATTATGTAGTTAATTCAGACATATTTTGCATTGAACGCATTGTAGGATAAATAACATCTTTGCCCATCACGAAGACCATATTTGCATGAGAGAGAGATTCGTCGGAAGAGGAAAAAGAAACAATTTGTGTAGCTGTTGCCTGAAGCGCGTTAAACGGAAATTATGAGTTGCAAATTAAATTTGGCTGCATTTTACACCACATTCGCTGGCTGTGCTTTTATGGTTTATGAAGTGTTGCAAAAATATCTGCAGATATGCGCCAAAATAAAACAAACAGAGCGAGAACAAAAAAAAAAGAGTGAGAGGGCGGAGGAGCCGGCGCCAAGACAAGGACTTGGAGCCTTACTACGTGGCAACTGCTGCTTGCTGAATCAGCAAGCGAATGGCAACGTATGGCAAGCGGATGAAGAGGCAGCCAAAAGTGGCACTATTTGGGTTTTTGGTAGCTCGGATTGAAGTGGAGCGCACTGCGAGAGGGAGGCGCGGTGGCTGCGTCCCGGCCACTTGTAACAACATGCAAAAGGATTTTCGTCGATTTTCGCCGTGCGCCCCTTTGCCACATGTGCGCGCTCCTCCCTGCCTTTAAGTATTAAAATGGCCCCGCCACTCCTTCGGCTGCAGCCTCTCTGTGTTTCCTTTTTGGATGGCCATTTGGCACTTCTGTTGCTCTGTTGTAGCTCTGCAGTTGTTGTGCTCGTCGATAGCTGCTGCTGCTGCTCCTGTGTAGCACTCTGAGCCATTTATTGTTTTGGCGTCAGTTGTTTCATTTGTTGCCAGTTTTTCGCAGCTCTTTCCCCCACGCCGCTCGTTCTTCGCCTCCTCCCATAAAATCGTGCATACTCAGCATTTTTAACAGTTTAACAGAACTATCTAGCAGCAAATCCTGCCAAAAAACTGGTACTGTCATTTGACTGGGCCAGATTTGTAGGGCCTAAATAGAGTGGAGGACAAGTGCCTAAGTCTAAGCTAGATCCATGGAATGCACACTCCCAATTGGCGACCTGATTGGAATTCGTTGTCATCATTTCTCTTTTAGCTGTTATTTAAATCATCGAAACTTGCTCTTTTTCGCCACATCACTTTGTTTGCTTTCATTCTTTTTCACACAATCATCTGCTGCAATCCAGCATAAATCTCACCAATCCCTATCATAAATTAACCAACTGACAAATCAAATTCCTATCAATGTACGTACACAACTTTTCAAGGCCTAAAGCAACAAACCCTAAGCACAAACTATGCAACAATAAATCCGCTCGAAATCCTTTAGCAATTACATCTGTGTCTGTGTCTGTGGCTGTGTATGTGTGAGTGCGTGTGTGTATTCAGCGAGGCAGGACGAGAGCCAGCCAAATAAAACAAAGCAGCCGAACAGAGCGCACAACTGCCATAAAAAAGCCAATGGGCAAAAGAGTCGCCGGGGCCAAACTGCAAGCGCAGCAAAGCAAAGAATCGTACAATTAAGAGAACGACGACTGGAGGAATGGTTCCTGCTGCACAGAGCGACGGAGGGGCCGCTGGCCGCCTGAATCCTTTTTTATTTTAGTAATTTGTGCTTTATTTTATGGGAATTGAGTATGCAGCGTTTGCCAATGCCGCGCCATCAAATACAATTTTTGATGCCCCACAAAAAGAGTCAAAATGATCCTCAAAAGATCCCAACTACCACATATCCTTTATAAAATCGAAATGCAGAAAGAAGCACAGACTATCAACTAAAATAAAACGTATAGTCGGAAGAATATAACTAACTTGGAGTATTTCAATAAATTTATATTTGCCTGCACTTGAAAGATGTTCAATCAATTTTAAGATTTTCAATAGAAACACAAACGCAAAACATCTAAATTTAATCAGACTTAAGTCTTACAGTCAGGTTTTAAAATATCTCTGATGTAATTTAGATGATTCGTTTGACTAACTTTATCATTTGTGGTCAACTATCTGGCGCATATTGTGGCTGTATATCGATTACTATACGACTCCACAAATACATAAAAATATATGTTACCAGACTACTGCACTGTCCAATATCTTGTATTATTAAATGTATTCTGACCCCAATAAAAATAGATGAAAAAGGAAGTGAAAGAGCCTTGGGCTAATGCAGGTATGTAGCTGTGATAGAAGGGGTAAAATCAAAACTCATAAAATACTTTTGTAACCAAGTGAAAGCAGATTGAATCTATATAGAGGGTACCTCGTTTACGTGCCTAGCTTTCCGTGTAATACTGACAAGATCGATAAATATCGATTTTTAACAGCTTATTGAAAATATTATTGTTTATGGTTAATGTTCATATCATCACTTATTCATATATCTTAGGCCATCTAAGAGTTACTATTACTTTCTTAAAAGTCTCACTCTGCATAGGGTATCCACTGGCCGCGCACGCCCAACCACTTCACTCGTGTAATTTCTTTTTGGCTAGAGCAACATATTTGATATGCGCTGCAGTGCAGTGCCATTGCATCGTTGGCAAGAGCCAGCGCCGCCCCCTTGGCAAACTTTATTGCCTTGGCAAATACTGGGCAGCATCCAGAAATGCCGAGCCAGATGAAAGACTTCTCAAAGCGCTGTTCGTTTGTCCGTTTTTATTTGGCAGGAGCGCGTGCTGCTCCGGCGGCTGCTGCAGGCGATGTTGATTGCACAGGCACTTCACTAAGATCATTGAATGTCCTTCGAGAGAGCGGGACTCTTTGAGTGTCAGTGAAGCCGGGATGCAAGTATGTGCTTAGCATCATGAACCTGATGCTATAAACTGGGCCCAATTTTGACTCTGGCCCATCTGCTGGTGCAGCATGAAACATAATGAATGCCTCGGGCTGTTATGCAATATTTCTTCATTTCTCGTGGCACGTGCACGCTGCAATTTCTTGACTGAATGATGATCTTTCGCATGTGCTTATGTCCACATATGTAAATTTTGGAAGATTATATAAAGTGTGAGCTTCATACCTTTAACAGGGCTTTATTCTTTGTTATATTTCATACACTATTAGCACAAAGAACGTTGAACCCAACGGAAAAAAACTGTAAAAATAACTTTATTTATTGATTACAATAACTTGGCAACAGTAAATACTTCAAATTAAGCTAAACAAAACCATTAATGAAGATCTGCATTTCAGCCATTATTTATTAAAAATAAAAAGTTTTAAAGAATCCTAAAACAACTGCTGTCAATTCACACATCTTTCATGAAGATATATACAAATTAGACTGAATTGTCTTGAGGTTTTAAGTTTACATTTTTGCTCATCATACGGAATAAAATCTTTAAAGCTTTCGATAATTCATTCAGCTTTGTTAGTTCGATAAAAATCGAATAATATGTGAGATACACAGTAAGCAGACCATGTGCGAACAAGAGTTCACTGTGTTTTTCTAAATCTAAAATACAATAAGTGTAGAATGATCGATTCAGAAGGGAGTACATACGATTGTATGATTTTTGAATTATTGAATTATTTTTCCAAATACTTACGACTTGACCAATATGAACCACCAATACCGCCTTAAGCCAAAAACAGAAAAACACTCTCAACTGAGACATAGTACTTGAGAATAAATTTGGTTCTTAATGATCATTTTTTATACCCTGAGCCCATTGAAAATGGGAAATCAGGGTATAATGGTTTTGTTAAATGTATGTAACAGGCAGAAGGAGCCGTGTCAGACCCCACAAAGTATATATATTCTTGATCAGGGCGACGAGCTGAGTCGATTTAGCCCTGTCCGTCTGTCCGTCTGTCTGTCTGTCCGTCCGTCCGTCCGTCCGTCTGTCCGTCCGTCCGTCTGTCCGTCTGTCCGTATGTTTGAACGCGTCGATTGAAGCATCTAGACAAGCTAGAGACTTGATTTTTTTTTGTTGGGTCCGTGGATAGCACGCGCAGGTCAAGTTTATTTCGTATGAACGATAACTATTTTTGTTGTAATGTTATCGATTTTAATGCTTATCGAAAATGCGTTTTTAAGGCGTAGTTTGTGTATCGTTTGAGCTAGAGACTTCAAATTTGCTGTGTAGTTGCGTGCAATGAATACGGAAATTACGTAATCACTAGATTTTTGATGCCACGCCCCATTTGCTCCCAATAGCCCCTATTTGTGAAAGGCGCAAATTAAATACTAGAGACTTGTGCTTTTGCAAATACAAATATATGAATGCCATTAATAAGTTGTGAAAGTTTGATGCACTTAGTCCATCGCTAAGAAAAGTTATTAAGCAATTAAGTTCCCATAGTAATGCCCAAATTGCAGCCCAAGCGCAGTCGCTGCGTCAACTGCGCAGTTGGCAGAGCGCGCGCTTATACGTGCGTGCATATGTGTGTGTATGTGTTGTTTGTATGTATAACAAAAGCGTAGAATGATTTGATATTTGGCTCTTCACAGGGCTCAGGGTATCCCCTAGTCGAGCAGTCTCGACTAGAGCCCTCTTACTTGTTTTATACTATACTCGACTTATATAAATTCCTTACACATTCGACATTATTCACAATCTGAACTATCACTACTACTATATATCATATATACATATATATATATATATATGTATATCGTTGCCAGTTAAGGAATTTAATGTTGTCGAAGCAGCCAGTTTAATGTCTAGCGATGCGTTTCACCTGCAAATGGGCAGTCAACTGCAACTCGAAGGCGAACTGTAACTGTAATCGCATTCGCAGGCCACTCATCAACGGCAGCTCATTTTCACACGCTGTCGCTGCAAAACAGTTGCCTGCAGTGGCCAGACAAAAGTCGTTGGCTCTAATTGTGCCATCACTGGGGCCAATATGTTGGGCTGTCGGGAGTGCTGGCCAGTCAGCATGGCATTGACGGCGCCCACGCGTGTTTGGTAATCCAAAACGTTGGCAGCTGTTGACCCAATAGCGTAACCAATTCTGTCGGGTGTCTGCTATGTGACAGTGGCCGGCAGGCATTTGGGTGTTGGATGCTCCACTTCATCATTACCCAGTCGTTATCGCTTTTTGCATTTAAATGATGGCCTAGCTGCATGTGTTTCGTGGGTTTCGCCTGTGTGTGCGATTCGAAATATGCCCCCCGCGCTGCGTTGCTTCTGCCCCACGTTTACGCTCCGTCGCTCGAAATGCTCTGGGGCCTTGTATCACCCATGCGACGCGTGGGCTGCGGTCGCATGCATAATATTCCACCCGTCCGCCAGTAGCTGCCATGCAAATTCATATTAACATTTCCGAAAATGTAGGTAAAATGTTTTTCTTTTCCTCTTTAATGCGCTGCGTATATGTCGATATAAGCAGTCCTCTCTATAGCATTCAGTGGGTTTTAAGAAATATACTTTACCTCAACAGTCATAAATCGCTAGCAGTACATATATGTATATGGTATATCATCAAATGTCGTTTATTAGAACTATATATACCCTTAATCCATCTAAATGAGTTACAGTGAGCTGCATCGGAAGTAGTCATACTCAATTTATTGTTCATATATAAAACACAAGTTATAATAATCCCAATATCTGATTGGATTTGCTCGTTATCCTTGATAATAAATTTACACGAAACAATTCCGTTTTCACTTTCACAAATATCTCCGATCATTTCTGATTAATAATCTAACTAAATATATTCTATTTCTTAGACACTTATTCACAATAGAAAAAACATTATTAAGCTTTGTTTAGTTTAATGTTGATATTAGAGGATTTTCAGTTTTAATTTAGGAGTTTGTATACAAAGTATTCCAATTTGCGACCATTGATGACCCAGAGCTTTCTAGGAGGTATTAGCTGAGCTCCAACCCGTTGCCCAATCTAAAATTATGTTTAAGTATGCAAACAAGCGCATACTGGTCTCAGCTAGTCGCTATGATAACCCTCTGATGCCATATAAATAACAGATTTAGTGGTCCCGGTCTGGCCTGTTGGCCATTTTGTTTGCTTTGGACCTTTTAGTCGGCGCAAACAGCGACGTCAGATAACGGCAGCTTTGTTCTAAACCGGCAGCCGGCCGAAACAACCAACCAGGCAATACAATACAGCGATGGTAGCCCTGACGTGGACGGCGATTGTTTGGGAGCTGCGACAACAGCGGCGAAGGCGACGACGGCGGCTTTAATGGCCGCGCAAGCGAGGTGAGGTGGTGGGGCAGGGCGAGTCGGACAGAAGCAAACAATAGCCTCGACTTCATTGACTGCGTTAATTGCTGTCATTCGTTTGAAAAGTCATACGCGCGATTTTTGCAATCAAACTGGGGACGACCATTGGTCTGGTCTGGTCTGTTCTGGAGCGCCGTTAAAACTGATGATGATGCGTTTACCCCTTCGCTCTTGTCGTGCTGTGGACCAAGCCTTCCATAACATTCAAAATTGGCATTCCATAACATTTAAGAACCGCACTTTTATGTCGTCATCATCGTTGGGTGCAGTGGGAGCCGGAGGTGGAGAAGGAGTTTCTGCAGCTTCTGTGAGCCCTAATCTCCCATTGCGACTAAAACAATCGAAGCTTTTACTTTTACACAACGCAGCCCTCAACCAATCATTTATGTCATATTATCTGGTTATTTGCCCACCCCGAACCATATGGGCCCCATCGGAATGGGGTTGCCACTCTCCTCTCTCATTGCTATTTTAACAAATCCAATTTAGCTGGTAAGCCGAAAAAAGATGTTTATGCCCTGCATTCATTCACAATGGATAATAAAGTTTAGAATGGGTTTGCTAAAAATATATTTATATTTATATTCATAATTTATACTGATTAACCGAAGACCTTCGAATACTATCGATTGCAGACTAATTTCAGAGAATTCACTTTGAGAAAACCTTTCTTGACGAGTAGGAATATTTATGTAGACAGCTTGGCTCTGGGTTCATTTCCTTGTCTGGCATTCCCGACTGGAGTATATCTGCTTGTCTGTATTCAGCTATTGACTTCCTTGGTCACATTGAGGGTCAACAGAATAACAGCTTAATAGCTGCTATGGACGGACCCTATCTAGAGCCATATTGATGTTGTGTTTAATTTGAACGGAATTTAAAGCTAGATTAGCATGGGAACGAATTGAAGGTTGCAACATGCTAAGTATATATAAGACATATTCGTAAGATGATGAATTAACATCTAAAAAACTTGACTAGACCTTTTCGTCAATTTATATTCATTCTTATAAATTTGTATACCCCCATAATTTGTATATAGAAATTGGTATACGAGTATATAGAAATTAGCAATAAAGTATTTTATTAAATAGTGCTTTCTTATAATAAGTCGAAATAGTTTTCCTCTGAAAAAATAAAGTAAGCTATAAACTTTTTCAGTTATTTTGATATTGCCGATAATTGGCCGAGAATTTAAAAATTTATATTAAGAGAATAATTTTTTTGAGTCTGGTATATAACATGGTCAATAATTTAAAGCTCTCAAAGGAAGCCATGATCATCTCCTTTGGGTATCGGTAACTATAATATTGATGATGTCAAGTAAATTGTGGGTGAGAACTGAGTGACTTATGACTTGTTGGACTAAGAGACACCCGTACACCCGATAACTCCTCTCACTTATTTTTTATCGGCATATATATTTTTAAAGCGTGATTTGTACATCGTTGGAACAAGAGATTTCGAGTTTGCTGATGGGGGTGATGTCCAAAATTCAAAATTACTAACTTTTTTTATTCAAAGCAAGCACCTACATAGTAAGTCTGTTATCCCTAGCTCTAACGGTATTGAAGTAACGCTTAAAAACACAAGTCAAACTATCAATTTTAATCGATAAGCGACAAGGAATGGGTGATCACAGTGTTAAAACATATGCACAGACGGATAAAGCTAGATCTACTCAACTCGTCATCTTGATCAATAATATGTAGTTTATGGAGTCTGACATGTCTCGAACTGTTACATATATTTTCAAAAAACCACAATAACCGCAATTTTCTATGTCAACGGTTTCAGGGTATAATAGAAGGCGTTTCCCCGGAGCCAGGATCAGCTGAGCGTAGATCTCTCGACTATGTAATATTTACACAGCTTTCTGGAAATAATTACAAGAATATTAATATTTTACTGAGAATATTATAATACCTTTTCAATATACTGTAGCAACACATATCCAACATCCTACTCCACTGTATTGGATATCATGTATCATATCACCACGGGTAATTGACTATGCCCTTTAATATTCTTTTAATATAAGGAAATTTTTCGGGCTGACTTACGTAAATAGCTAATGATTGTAATATAGTTAGCATAAGTGCACATACTTACTAATGGCTAAGCGCTAAGTTGTGCTACAACTTCCCTAACTTTGTGATATGATTTTGAAAACAAGATAGTGAATTTTAAATGGATACATGCTCTGCTGCAGTGAGCAGTGGGCTCTCCTGCAACTGGCCAGCGGATGTACATAAATTCCACTCGTGTGGTTTTCGAAATGCATTACGAGCAACCCCTCGAGCTGCAGCTGGGGTAAGCTAATCAAAGACTTTGCCAGCAATTTACTTATCCCGCACTCTTGACCCCAGTCTGACCTGTTGCCGGGGATGGGGATGGGGATGGGAATGGGCATGGGGATGCAGCCAAGCTGGTGTTTCCATCATATTGACTCCCTTAGCACGAATATCCATCCTTACATGCCGGCGTTCGTTGGAAGCTTTTCGAGTACGTCCGTTTTTCTGTCCGCTTGGGCAGCCCATGCATAAGCCAATTTGCGCTGCCTAAGCTCAGGCGCACTAGGGTCAAATAAGAATGGAGAAGGAATTCCAGGATGACGCGACTAACTGCGATTGCAGCCATTTCTGCCGACGCCGCCCACTTTATGCATTTATGCTCCTTTGTCTGCGGTTTTTTGTGCTCCTCGTCTGCGGCGGCGCGTCATTAATTTGGAAGCGAGAGCTGCACCGTCGACTTTCGACTCCCCCATCTGCTGAGCCCCCAATCCCGGCGTAACACCAGCTGGCTCAATCAGCTGGCTAGTCGGACATGTGGACTAGGTCTTAACAGCATTTCCCCAGTGAGAAATTAGGAAATTGCATTTGCTGGCAGAGCGAAGCCAGCCAAAATACGTCCAACGGAGGCCTGGACCCACGGTCCAAATAAAGCGACGTGGTAACGAAATTTACGCGCTGCACTCGAATGAAGATTTGCAATTGGCGATAGGCAAATATAGCCGATCAATTGAACTGGGGCGTGAGGTGAGTGCGAGGGCACGGAAGAGACTGCGAAAGCTGGAAATTGCCAAAATGTAAATTCATATGCGGCTCGCGGCGCGGCCCTGCGCTGCCCTCCTGAATGCAGGGCCATGCGGGGTCATACAAATTTATTGCTCATTCGCGGCGCATGTGGTCAGCGTCATCAGCATAATCATCATCATGACGCGGGTTATCATCGGGCTTGGCTTTCGGCAGACTGTGCTGAAATATTCATAATCAACGCGGCATTAGAGACGGCAGCAGCATTTGAATCTAGTTTCGTTCTGTCGCTGACCCATCCCAACCCCCATCCGGATCCCCATTGCCACAAAGTCCAAAATAACTCAGTGACTATACGGGTTGAGTCTGTGCTAGAAGTGCAGAGGGGCATGTACCTGGGGGAGATCCGTGATATTGAATGTTTCATTCTCGGAGTAATCTGCCGGAGCTAAGAACTGATATTGCCCGCTTGAGAACTGCAGTTTCGGTTTCTTGGATTTCAATAAGTTCAGCGGTTCGTACGGCGCGCACTGCAGTGCCTTTGAGTCTGCTGTCTGTCTGTTGCGCTGGGAGGGGACAGGCGACAATAACAGCCATTAAGTCTGACCAACACGTAACCGGGCAATAAACAAGCGTGACAAATGATGCTGCTAAATGAAAGTTGATTGCCAGTTGACGGCCACACCTGTTTTGACTGCCCGACTGGCTGGCTGCCCGGACGGGAGCTGCTCCGACTGGCAAGCAATCAAAATTGCTGGAGAGCCAAGCCTCCTGCTGCCGGGCAGGAGGCAGCGTGAAAAAATCACAGCACGAACGCCACGCAACGGAAGTTAGTGCAGAAGAAAATGTCGCTCACATCGTTATGGCACACGCGGATCTGTTGTCCGGCTCGGTCCAGCTTGTCCCGTGCCGTTCCGGCCGTATTAATAATGATGGTGGCAGCGACACAAAACGCAAAATGGCTGACGCTTTTGTTGTCGACGTCACGTGTCGAGACTGCGTGTGATTTCTGGACAGCAGGGCTCACGGCGCACGGCGACTTCGAACATCGTGCGGCCGCACTACAAAGGAACGATGGCGAACAGCAGCAGAAATTGCAATCCGACTTCGCCTTCCTCTTGGCAGCTCCATCTGCAAGATCGCCGACGCCCCGCTGTCGCCCTCTGATTGCATCGGCCATACCGATGTCTACAGGGGGGCCAGCACCATCGTTCATTATTATAGTCGGCGTCATTGTTGTCGCAATCGTTTTTGTCGTTGCCGTTGCCGTTGCCGTTGCCGTTGAGCTATCGCATTGTCACATTGAACGCGCTCGTCTTGTCAGTCGATAAAAATTAAATTAGTTAACAGCATGGGAGCCGAGTCGCAGGCCAGACAGCATCTGATAAATGCACTGTAATCTGTCAAGTAGAACTTGCTTGAAATTAATTTAAACAAATTGAAAATGAATGGAGGATAAGCCAAGCAATAGGTGTGCGCCTGAGCTGCTGTTGCACTCGATCTTTCTATGCAACAGAAGAACATAATGCTGTTAATATTGGAAAATACCCGAAGTTTCAATTAACGAAACTTTATAAATTAAACTATCGCTACGGAAATTGTCATGAAATTAAACCAAATTGAACCAGCACCTGTGCCCACACTTGCAGTCAGTACAGTCTCTCTTTCTCACTCTCCCTCTATCTCTCTCTCTCACTCTATTTCGTTCGACTGGTCGTCCTTAAGTCAACCAGGCGGCAAACAAATTACTAATTGGCAAGCAAAACGCTCTGCTTGTTTTCTAACAAACAACACAACGACCACGATGGAGTTCCTGGGTGTGGTGGGGAGAGAGTGCGGTCTGGTCTTGTCTGGTCTGCCATAGCATGTTTCGCAAGGACACGAAGGTGGCATGCAAGGATGCATGCACAGCACACAAGCTTCATTAACTCAAACTATGCAGCTATGCTGTATATTGCGATTATCAAATTGTCTTTACACACATGAAGCCAATGAGGGCGCAGATTACTGAGAACGAGAACTAACAACTGTCGGCTGGCAACTGGCGACTGGCGACTGCTGATGGTAAATAGCAAGTGCAAAAGTTACCAGGATGGCATTCCGAGTCCCATGGAAATTCAATGGACAAACAGTCAACCGCAGAAATATGAAGCGCTCGGTGCGACGATGACAGCATTAACAACAGGAACGAACACAGAGTGCGAGAGGCAAAGGCACAGTTGAGATATCCTTTCAAATATCCTTTAAGCAAGGCTTATCGGACGAGTGACACTCTTTGAAAATAAAATAAAAATCCTATATATATAAGAAAGAACGGATAGACAGACCTATAGGCACATAGTATGTTATGAAATTGAAGATAGTGCAATGGCAAAACAAAATAACTGACATTGTGTTAGAGCCACCTTTGAAAGCGGTGCAGAACAACAGTTTTGCGAAGCAGACAGGCAAAGAGGCATGCAAATATGTGGCAGGCTATGATGGCGATGCCTGATATGGCAGAGTGACAAACTGACTCGACTGGACACAAACCGAGGAGGAACGGAAAGGAGCCGAACGCATGCCGCATTATCACACCTGGCTGTGATTGCAGGGACGCCTCTGCTGCTAAATTTGTAGCGTTTGCGGAAGGTGGGCTGAACAGTCTGTAGTATGAGCTAAGCGAGCTGCTGACTGATGCCTGCAACAGCAGTGGAACTCCGAGTTGCTCGAAGCAAGTCAAATGGTCGAGAGACCTCAAATGAGTGGCCAGACAAGCAGATTATGAAATTTAAATGGAAAATGATATAACACAAATGTATGTGAAAGAAATAAATGAAAGTCTTTAGAGAGAGATCCTGCATCCTTCAGTTATGATGCATACTGAAGTCAGAAGCAGCATCTTCTTATAAGAGATTTGGTATAAAATAAGCACTTCTAGAGAAACACCAGAGGGGAACAGACTCACAGTGAAGCTATGCTAGGAGGAACGTCGCCTGTCTTTAAAAACTACTTTAACTCTGCTCTTCTATACGGGAGTTTCTTTAGTCTGCTCCTGTTCCGGTGAGGCTTCATTGGGCCACAGTGAGAGTGCGAAGTCGCTTGAAAGCCCTTCACAGTTATTATTTGTTGGTTTTGCTTTGAGGAAAACAAAACTTTCGCTAATGCAAAATATAGGTCACTTCATTGGATTGAAGAAAAACTTTAGAAGTAACCGCTTTTCGAAGTCCGCCTTCCGCCTCTTCTGCCTTCCGCCTTACTTTGCTGTTATGTGCAAATATTTTCCATTTAATTAACGCATGGAAACTAGCAAAAATAGTTTCGGCGCTAGATGGGGAAGGCGAGTGGGAGGAGACCCTCTGTCGCAGCAGATTAAAATAAATTGCATAGAAATTTATCTTTTGAATCTGGAGCCAGACAACGACAACAACAACAACAACACAGTTGCGAAAGTTGCCAAGAATCCGAAACTTGGGGTCAGTTTGTGTATCTCTCTGCTGGTGTGTGTGTGTGTGTGTGTGTGTGTGTGTGTGTGTGTGTGTGTGTGTGTGTGTGTGTGTCTGTAATTGTGCGCTTGTGCCATAATTAATCATAATAAAACCAGAGCCAGCAGCACACCAGGTAAATGCGAGGCCCATGCGAATAAAAAAACCACACTTCGCCAACATATTCTTGGCCATCAAAATAAATGAGCCAATTAAACGGGCCACAAGTGAAAATGGCTGGCGAGAGCTGTGTCCTGATGAGGGTAGCCCTTAATCGCCCGAGACTGGAGCACCTTTGCCGAATCTGAGACTCAGGTGTTGCGCATCATCATCAGCTTCTCGGATTGGGCCGCTGAATCCCTCGGTTATGCCAATTTATGCGCCTGCTGCTGAAATTTATTTATTCCTCTTAGCGACTTTTCCTTTTCCATCTGCCCATTTGCCTCGTCCTGGACTGGACTCCTCGAGTACAAATGGCGGACTAATGGCGTTGACTGGGATTAAGTCATTTGAAAATTTGTTTCTAATGAAACTAAAAGAGTCGCTAATTGTTGCACCGTTGTCAACGTCGCGACTCGTCTGTGTCTGCGGCTTTCAATGGGTTTTGGTTTGTGGAATTCGCCAAGCTCGCTAATTGCAATCAATTTGCCTCGGGCGACAAGTTCCTCCCATTAAATTATCTGTGGTTTGAAGCTATGAATGAAGTGGGGCGACATCGCATTCGCAGAATTTACCGAATTCAACTTGAACGTGATAACATTTAACTATTGAACTGAACTTTTCATTTAACATAAGTTTTTCGCCCCTTTAGCAGTTCAACAAGCTGTTTATTTAAATTTGAATTATAGAATTTATATTTTATCTTAGGTACCTTTTATATTAATCCATATAGTTCATTTAATTTTCGTTTAGAGAGAGTATCTGAATTTGTCTATATATATTCCTTAAATAAAATAGATCGATTGAGAATCAAGTATGGGAAGTAGTCAGTCAGTAGCCTAAGAATAAAAATTTATTGTCCATTAACTTTTTGATTTATTCATTATAAATTTGAGCTGTAAACACAGTTATTTTCAGATTTTGAATAAAGATCTATAGGCATTTCTTATATTGGAAATGGGAATTCACATACCTAACTCTTTAATATAAGTTTCTGTAAATAAGCTTAAGTTAGTTTTTTCCATAATATAAATATGCCTATTAATTATTATATTTTTTAATCTTTGCAGGTATGTAAACAACTTTCGAATCTGTGTCGGTAAGATAATCGCTAAAAAATCCCCTAAAATGCTGTGTAATGAGTACAACACGTCAGTTCTGCCAGCTACTGCTGACTGACGTCACACTTCAAAATATTTACACAGTCCAATAGTGTTTATTCGCTAGAACATGCGGAATCATGCAGACAGAACCGTATGTAGATGCCCAAGCAAATAGAACGCTGGAGGCGACTTAATCTGCGACTATATTTCGCCGTCTATTAATAGAAAGGAAGCGTCAGGCGCCTCGCCCGCCTTATCAACGAGCCCCATGATATGCGCTGGAATACAGAGCTGCCTCGAAATGCTTCTTATAGGGAGGAAAACAGCAAATTAGACTTTTAATTGTCCATCATTACTGTCAGTTATCTTAACAAGCTAGGGTTAAAACGCAACTAAAACTAATTAGAGCTATGGCATGTAACTTGACACAAATCATGCGGCAGCTGTTTCGCTCCGGGGTCCACCTCATCAGGCGCTCCAGCAGGAGCAGCAGCAGCGGCTGCTTTGGCTGGCAAAGTATTTGCATTTTGCGCTTTGCCGCTCTCTAGATGCAGTTGCTCGTCCAGTCCTGCCGCGCGGACAACCGCATAGGCAACGGCGGCGCCCAACAGCGATCCGGCCACAACATCCGACCAGTGGTGTTTGTAATCCATGACACGACTAAGGCCGACAAATGATGCGAGGCAGATGCAGAACAGTTGGCACACAAGGCGCAGTAGGCTGCCAGGCAGCGGCCAGCGGATACGCTGCAGATGGAGAGCCACGAAGAGCAGCCCATAGAAGGCCTTGCTGGAGTGGCCGCTGGGAAAGGAGACGTGTATGTCGACCATCATCTGGTCCGTGGCGCCCGAGAGATCCGCACTGCAGCTGTAAACCGTATGGTAGACCCCGCCGTGCCGATGGACTTCGTCTGAGCAGTAGCCGCCGTCGGGCAGCTGCGGTCGGCAGACCTCGAAGAAATGGGGACGCAATCTCCCAATCACATTCTTGCCCATATCTTTGAGCAGCGATTCCGCCGCATAACCCACTATGAACCAGCGCAAGGTGTTGTATACACGCCAATACTGTCGGCTGCCCTGCCAGGCTCGACTGGTCTCGAGGATCAGCAGAGCCAGCATCGGCAAGTAGATGCTAATCCAGTGAAGCATGCTGGATGAGACCGTGTTCTCGCGGTAGGGATACATTAGTGACTCGTCGTCGCAAAAGAAGCCACGTCGTGTTGTCCCTGGCCAGATCTCTTTGAAGAACGTGCTCAGCAGGAGCAGCAAGCCAAGCAGCGCTACGTCCAGCAGGACGCGTAACTGGCCGCAGCGGGGGGATAGTCCGCTGATCTGTAGATCGAAGCTCATGATTCGTTCGGTTAGATGTTTCGCGCGTCACTGATCGCATCGCGTGCTCTAGAGCGACGTTGAAGCTCAGATTAAGATTTCAATATAATAAAGTTGAGCCTCTTTGATGATTCAATTTCTGCTGATTTCAATTCATATAAGTAGTACCACAGAAATTTGATTACTTCAGGTTAGCAAATATTGAATACCCTATCAAAGGTTTTTTAGTTCCATTTTTATACGAAAAGACTTTACTGAATCATATTGAAATGGGTTAGTTTCTAATTCCATGTATAGTATACTACTACATTTCCTTGGATTTTGTCCAAAAATGTGGTGCATATTTATTCACTAATGAAACAAATACAACATAACGATAGAGTAACTAGAAGAATACCTCAAAGAGCGTACAGTCTAATGACAATCATAGTAGATGCAATAAATGCATTGTACTTCTTCATTTGCTCTTTATATGCTTATAAAAGGTCCATTATTCGTTTATAATATCTTTTATGTTCACACAAAATTGTACGATGTACAATTGATGCGCTGGAAGAACCAGTTCAGTACAACATAATATACGATTCATCAATGGAACATAGATAAACCATTTTTGGCGAACACAGAGTAAGCCGAATTGACTCCAGGATTAAATAAAAAGTCGAAACATCATCCTAAAGATTCTTAATTGATATAGTACAATATAACTCTATTATATAAGTCTATATTCTATTCTAATATGAAAGCATTTAACTGACTTTAATAGAAGCTGGTCGCATTTATCCCTTTCCAATAAATTATTTAATTATAATTTTCGAATTATTGATTTCAATAGAGAGAATATATCTCTCACTAAAAATACTGATCTTGATTAGTAACAGTAGCAAAATCAAAATTTTTAGGGTATTTAGTCTTCAATGTGCTATAAATATTTATATGGTTCTTGGTGTAATCAAGGCATACAAGCTCTAGACTCTACAAGTTTATTGGCGTTGACAGATAACATAAGTTGCACTCTCGCACGTGTTGGGATCTAGGGGATTCTACTTGTTATTTAACAATGTTTTCATTTGAATTTTGCCATTTGTCTGGCCTTCAGAGTTCAAAATATTATTCGAATCAAAATATTATTCACAAACAGCGATTGGCAACAGAAACGTAGATTTCAATTGAGCTTTCGGGCAAAGCTTTCAGACTGATCGTACCAGAGTACTGCATTAACAAAGCTCCATATACAATTTAGACAGAGTCCAATTGGAATTATCAGAAGCACTTGAGGCACAATGCCGAAACATGAGCTGAGCAAAGCTTGTGCCCAACTTGAGGCCCACGATTTCCCACGATCACTCAAAGAAAGAGCAACTGAAAATAAAGTTTATTATCTATGCCAGTCCCTTCATTGTTGATGACACAGCAGAAATATTGGACAAAGAAAATAGTCGAGTAAATAATACCCTGTAATCAATATACCACATTTTAAATATATTTATATAAATTAATAGCAAATTATGAGAAACACAAATTTAGCATCAATAAACGAACTACACTGTCAAATACCCTCGAAATAGCATAGCTGAAGCGTATACAAAACTTCTATGTTCATTTTGTGATTCACACAGATAACAAATTATTTTTGGAGCAACAATTAAACAATTAAACAATTTTGATGAAATAAGGTGAAATTTGTAGATAAATTGACTACAAATATAAGTAAACATGACACAAAGGGAATACCAGAGTTCATGAATGCGCTGAACACAACATATGAAAATGAAATTTGAAATTTGAATCAGATTCAACGAAGCGTCCGCTTTGAATATTACTCATTGGAATCTTTTGTTTTGGCACCCTCATTAAAAAGGATTTACAAAAGGTTTACTAACATATTTTCAAATTTAAGAGGGAGGCACAGTGATACGTACATAAATATACAATATATACATATATATATATGTAAAAAAAAAAATATATATATATATATATATATGTACGTCGATAATAGGCACCTACTTATTGGCATTATTCATTTCAAATAAATATACATGTATACATAAATGTACATTCATATGTATATATTGTACAATCAATATATATTTATGCATTTATAGTCATAAGTCGTTAAGATAATTCGGCGATTATTTACGTACTTCAAATTAATTTTTAAGCACAATAATTTATGTTTCGAGTACTACAATCAGAGTATAATCGATTTCCATGAAACTGTAAGTCGCGAAGCTGGGTAGAATAATGTTTTGGTTGCTCACGACTCCCGACGCATACTTCTTATACAATATATATAATGGTTTATTACAGGAATGTTATGAACAAACACGTAGACATTTGAATGAATCTTAGTTCTAGAAATACATTAGGTGAATGAATGTTTACAAATGCACTTGATCGATTTGGTAATGGACAACAGGGACTTATGAGTTACTAAGAGCACTACGAAATACGCATTGACTACGAACTACTTATGGGGTCTATGATATAAGGGTCAGCTCTGTTTCACAAGTATTTTCACTCGGGCTGTATTTATTAGATCTGGAATGTTTGGTTACAAATTCGCACTTTGCCGAAGCAGTCCAATCGGCGCTCCGCCTAGACTTTGGTGCAATACTGATCGTCGCTGTAACTGCTATTCATGCAGTAGGGCGGGGGCGTGCTGGGACAGACCTCCTGCAGCGTAGCCGAGGTGTCCTCGCGCCTCAGGCCGCCGCCCAGGCTGACACCGCGGAACGGCGACTTGAACAGCTTCGTTACGTAGCGGGCGGTGAGCAGGGCGCCCGCCACGCCCAGCAGCGAGCCGGTCAGCACGTCGGACCAGTGGTGCCAGCTGTCCATGACGCGGCTCAGCGCGGTGTACCACGCCAGCATGAGAAGCACGAACTGCAGGAAGTGGCGCATGAGCATGGAGCTGCGCCAGCTCAGCTTGCGCTGCAGATAGAGGGCCGTGTAGAGGAGCGCGTAGAAGGCGATGCTGGAGTGTCCACTGGGGAAGCTGAGGCGCGCCTGCCGCACATCAGCAATGGAGAAGCCCTCGGCGGCGCACTCGTAGTCCTCGACGTAGCGGTGCTGATTGATCGCATCGCTGCAGAGGCTGCCGTCGCTCAACTGCGGCTGACACACAGCCATGAAGTGCGGACGCAGCCGTCCAATCGTGTACTTGCCCACCTCGGTGGCGTCGAAGGTCAGCAGCATGCCGAAGCCGAAGTAGGTTAGCTGCCGGCCCAGCTCCACGAACCAGGCGGACATCTGCCAGCCTAGCAGCTCCACTTTGGACGAGAGCTCGCCGCCGCGCCTGGAGTCCACATACTCGACTACTACGAAGACGAGGATGGGCAGCGCGCCAGCCAGCAGGCCCAGCATCACGGGCGTCACGGTGTTGTCCTGGAAGGGGTAGCGGATGCTCTCGTCGTCGCAGAAGAAGCCGCGTCGCATTGGCTCCATGGCGAACTCGCAGATGTAGATGGGTATCGTCAGCAGCACCACGACGAGCAGCTCGACGAGCAGCCGGCGCAGCGTTTGGCGCCGGGCGGCGGAGGCTCGCCTCGCTTCCCGGCCCGTGCGGCCGGCGTCGGCTGTGATATTCTCGTTGTCGTCGCGCATTTTTCCGCCGGTCTCGATGCGTTTTTAATTAGTTAATATTCCAATTTTTATGATGTCTAATTAAGTTTGGGTTCGTTGGTTTTTGTTTTGTTTATTTTTTTTATACCCGACGAATTCGTTGGCGTCGTTGTGGGTTCGTTGTCAGCGGCCGACTGATCTGGCCTCGAGTGGGTAACGTTCTTTTAATTTAACGATCATTTCATGCACGACGGAATTCCTCTCATATTGTTTTTTACGGACTCTCTCCGTACCGCACCCTCTCTCTCTCTTTCTCTCGTTCTCCCTCTCGCACGCGTCGCAATTGTATTCTTCTATGAATCAAAACAGCGTGTAGCTGTAGTAGCTGCGATACGTAGTTTGCTTAGTTCTAGATTAGACAACAAGCAATTCGCCTTATATTTGCAGTCGGTGGGTGTACACTGAAATAAAAACAACATTGATAAATTAAAGCCAAGTAATAGAGACTAGAATCATTTCGCGAGACTGCGGCCTTTCGCATAGTGCACCGAGTTCGGGACGGTTGATAAGCACAATTGGGGAACCGTTCAAGATCACTTTGATAAGATAAACAAAAGCGTGTTCCAGATGACAGTCGCTCACCGAAAGCTGGACAGGCACGTCTGCGACGCCAGCTGTGTCACCCGTCACCTGCAGCGTCTTTCTGCCAATTCATTGATGCTCAGCTTATTTCAATGATAAACCGGGTTGAAAACGGATAGGTCTTAGCTGCTTATCGCTTATCGCTTTCACCTGCCATGAAGAACTCATCGTGGGTCAAGAGCTGTCCCCGAGTGATTCACTTGACTTATTCTTGGTCCGCTAAGTAGTCGCCTATTGTGCGGGGCAAATGATGCATGAAAGGGGCGATTGCAGATTCGCATTATCGTCTATGAGGCGGCAGCCAAGAGTGCAATGCGAACACGCTAATCTGTTGCTCCAAGCTCAAGAATGGACACCACTGTGTGCTTTGATCTTTGGCTGAACTCTGCGCTCGTAAACGCTGTCTGGCCAACGGAGTTGAGTGCAAATGCGACAGCCACTTTACATGCTCAAAGCTGAACAGTTAATTGTATTAAAAGAACTCCATTTGAGTTTTATAGTGGGGTGTACCAGACTGAGTAATACTCGTACGCACTCCCACAGATAGTTGCAGAGTTCGTCACGATATATAGAATGCCTAAATTTGTGAGGAAATGATCTGAAATTCAGATAAAAGACAGTTACTAATGATTATAAGCGACTGCCTCATACTCGTTCATCCTCGATCTCTCCTAATTTGTTTGGTATAGCCTTTATCAATACGATTTATAAGTAGAGCAGACTCGGACAGATATACCCCTATTCACCCAGTTAACTAGTATAAAAAGCATACTCTGATGTATGCAGCGACTCCACCCACCCGCCAAGTGGCTACTCGCACTCATATTCGAATTCGTTTTCGTTTTCGTATTCGTATTTGTATTCGTTGTGGGACGTCAAATGGCGCGACCTTTAATTGAATGAATAAGCGACATTTGATTGAATTAAGGCTCTCGTCTCTGTACGCTTCGCTTTTTGTTGTTTTTTATGCCCTGAGCCCATTGAAAATGGGAAATCAGGGTATAATGGTTTTGTGAAAATGTATGTAACAGGCAGAAGGAGGCGTGCCACACCCCATAAAGTATATATATTCTTGACCAGCGCGACAAGACGAGTCGGTACAGCCCTGTCCGTCTGTCCGTCTGCCCGTCCGTCCGTCTGTCCGTCCGTCCGTATGTCCGTCTGTCCGTCCGTGTGAGCGCTGAGATATTTTTAAGTACGCAACGTACAGACTTGAAATTTTACATGAATACTCGATAATACCATACGCTGCAATGGAAAACTCATTCCATTTCGATTTTATGAGCATTTATCGATAATTTTAGTGTGCTTTTAAGGCTGGGTTTATACATCTTTTGAACTAGAGACTTCAAACTTGCTGTGTAGTTACGTCTAATGAATACGGAGATTACGTAATCTTTAGATTTTGGATGTCACGCCCCATTCGTCTCCAATAGCACCCTATTTGTAAAATGCGCAAATCAAATACTGGAGACTTGTGCTTTGACAAATACACACATATGAATGCCATTAATAAGTTGTAAAAGTTTGATTCAGTTAGTCCATCGTTCAGAAAAGTTATTAAACAATTAAGTTTCCATAGTAATGCCCACATTGCAGCCCAAGCGCAGTCGCTGCGTCAACTGCGCAGTTGGCAGTGCGCGAGCTAATGCGTGTGTGCATATGTGTGTGTGTATGTGTTGTTTATATAGAATGATTTGAAATTTGGCTCTTCACAGGGCTCAGGGTATCTGCTAGTCGAGCAGTCTCGACTAGAGCACTCTTACTTGTTAGCATATGCGAGCGCGGCTCGAATGCAGCAACTGGCGCTTATTTTGCCTCTGTTTGTGCAGGTCAACTGCTGGCATTTTAAAATGCACTTTGAACTCTGTCCGTTAAATGCATTATTATTATTTTATTTATTTTTTTATTTTTATTTTATTCTCAGCATACTTTAAATCAAGTGGAAAGCGTTGCGAAAGGATGTAAAAACTTTAAAGCTAAAATCAATTTAAGTGCGATATCACATATTCTAGGGAATATATATTCCCTATATTTCCCACATTCCCTCAGTTGCTACTCACTTTTGTTTCCTTGTTACAGCATATTTCATGATTTCTATTAGTAGCATTTATGGCTCACTCAACTTTACGATCTTCCACAATCTCTGCTCTGCTGCCACCGAATCGATCCGCGCGAAACTCGCAAGCGCCGCTTTCCGATCGCAACTGATTGGAAACAAATGCCGAGCTCTCTCTCTTGTTGACTTTGTAAACAAATCGCCGCTGCCCACTTGTTGCTGTTTCTTTTCGTGTATTCGTTGAGAGAGAAACAAAGCAGAGAGCGATGAAAAGAGAGAGAGCGCGGAACCCTCGCTGAGTGCAAGCTTTTGTTGTGGACTGCGATCACTCGAAAGCTTGACGCTGGTTGGTTCGGAACCTCGCTAGGGTTGATGGCTGAGCTAGGCTGGGTGACACCAAAGACGGTTTTCAGTATAATTCTATTTTATTTATCATTCAATAGCCAAACGTGGCGCGATTGTAGTAACCGGCGTAGCCGTATATCTGCTCATTGCGGGGCCACTGGCGGCGCTTGACGCGCACCTGCCTGAAGAGGTGCGACACGAAGACGGCCACGAACGAGGCCAGGCAGAAGCCCACGGTCAGGCCGGCGACTACGTCCGACAGGTGGTTCTGGTAGGTGGAAAGCCGCTCCAGACACACCAGCAGCGCCACAGCCGCGCAGGCTAGCTGTAGCGTGGCGCGCAGAACTTGCAGCCAGGGCGCGAAGAGGCGCGCCTGCATGTAGTAGACCAGGAAGGCCATGGCGTAGCTGGCGGTGGCCGCGAAGCCGCTGGGGAAGGAGTGGCGCACCAGCGTGAGCAGCTCTGGCGAGGCAGCGAACTCGGTGCAGCTGAAGTGCTCGATGTAGCGAGTGGCGTTCCTCGTGGACTGCGTGGCGCAGCTCTGGCGGGCATCCTGGGTCTCCTCCTCGCCCCAGCTGGGCTGGCAGACGTCGAAGAAGTATGGACGCAGGCGGCCAGTGGAAAACTTGGCCACTCTAATCACCAGGAGCGCCAGGCCCAAGCCGAACAGGTAGACGCCGATGACCTTGTAGCACTCGCTGATGAAGCTGGGAATGCGCGCGCCGACGAACACGAAGCGCTGCCTCAGCTCCGCCGCGCTGGGAAGGAGAGCCGCCCGCAGCATCTCGACGACCAAGATGAAGGCCGCCGGCAGCGCCACCACCGCCACGGTCAGGTGGGCCTTGGTCAGCCAGGGCGCATGGTACGGGTAGCGCAGGCTGGCGTCGCTGCAGTGGAAGCCGCGCTGAGCCGTCGCCAGCTGCTGGGGCAGCACCACCAGCGCGGCGCAGTAGACGGACAGCAGCAGCAGCAAGTCGATGATGAGCCGCGAGAGCAGCCGCGTGTTGGGATTGCCGCACATTTTGACACTGCGCCACCGCAGCCGCTTGGCTGAGCTGTCGAGGTGCTGAGGCCGCCGACTCTTGCAGCTGGGATCGTGGTTCATTTACATCTCTATCGATGTTACGAGGGCCGCGCTGGCTTCCACCACGCGAAACTAGTTTCGGAGCCCCAGCCACGTTCTTTGTGCTGGCTGCTCACTCGGAAACTCGGTAACAATGCACGGCCCAGGTCCGAGTCGAGCTGTCGCATTCCCATGCTGCTTATCGATTGCCCAAGTATGCAAATCTCTATTAATTTATGCCTCGGCCCTCAACTGGCTTGCGTTCGCTTGGCCATATCTAATTGGGGCTATTGAATGTGCTTTGTTGTTTTGGTTTTCTGCTGATCCCGGGAATTCTGAAATCTGCCTAACAAAAGCAAAACTAACTGTAAAACACACAGAACATTCTAAAAACCGATTATGACTGATCAGAGTTGGCTTTGAATTAAAATCGAGTAAAGTGTGGAGTTTCAGCTGCTGATTCGCAATAACTTCTGCTGAAATCCTCCAGTTGCATTGGGATTCGAACTAGAAACTACGATTAAAGCACGATTATGACTGAGCAGAGTTAGCTTTGAATCGCAAAGGTCTGAAAATTCAGCTGCAAATTACAAGATATGTAGTTCTGCTGAAAACTTTCAGTCGCATTGGGATAAGAATTAGATCATTCTAAAGCGCGATTATGACTGAACAGAATTGGCTTCGAATTGAAATCGAGAAATCGCAAAAAATTTTGCTGAAATCTTTCAGTTGTATTGGAACACTAACCATACAACACATGCTTATTAATTGGGATGAGAATTACATCATTCTAAAGCACGATTATAATAGATCAGAACTGACATTAAATTGACAAAGTCTAAAGATTCAGCTGCTGATCCGCAAAACATTTCTCCTGCAATCCTTCAGTTGCATTCGGATTAGAATTACATCATTATAAAGCACGATTATAACAGATCAGAGTTGACATTACATTGCCAAAGTCTGGAATTTCAGATGCAGGTGTCAAAAACAATTCATTCTTAAGAACGATTATGACGGAACAGAGTTGGCTCTGAACTGCCAAAGTCTGGAGCTTCATCTGTACATTCGCAAAGACTTCGGCTGAAATCCTTCAGTTGCATTGGGCCTAGCCATCGATCAGAGTGAATATACATATATGTACATATATGCACGCACATATGTATGTACATATATATATTCACTCTGATCGGCGAGGCGTTCCACTCAGCTGGCTTTGAACAAGCGCTGCGTCGAGTCTTGGCTTTCTATTCAGGGGCGCAAATCGATCAGCGACTCATTGCCGAATTGGCTTGAATCACTCATCAACTTTCTTTTGAGTGAATCATTCCGCTGCATCAGTTATTAAAATCGAATTTTATTATGCTAAAATATAATAAACAAAACAGAGATTTGTGCGAGACACTTCTTCTTCTCCTTCTTCTGCTTCTGCTTCGGATGAGACGCACGAATGGGTTCGTGCAGCACTTGCCTCTACCTCGAATCCGCAGATGGCCCAGATCAGGGCACGTATCCATAGTTGTGGTACGTCTGCGCGTATTGCGCCTGGGCCGGGTGTGCCGCCAGGTAGGGCAGCGTGCCAAAGGTGTAGGCGGGCAGGGTGGGCGGCACGGCGCTGGCAGCAACTGCGACTGCGGCGGCGTTGGACTGGGCCTTAGCGGAGCTCTTGGGCGACACCTGGGTCTTCTTCAGCGTGCTGGCCGAGTAGCCAGCGCGGCTCCAGCGCTTGAAGGCGAACAGATCGGCCACGTAGACGCTGGTTAGCCAGGCGAACACCACGCCGAGCAGCGCGCCCGCCAAAACATCGGACCAGTGGTGCCAGTAGTCTGTGACCCTGGTCAGCGCCACGTACCAGCCGAACATCACGAACAGGAACTGGAGCAGGTGCTTTAGCAGCTTGGAGATGCGGGTGCTGAACGCCGCCTCCAGGTAGATGGCCAAGTAGAGCATCGCGTACATCATCAAGCTGGCGTGGCCACTGGGAAAGGACTGGTTTAGCTGCGCAAAGTGAAAATCTGTCATGTTGGGATTGCTGCACGTGTAGCTATCGATATAGCGGCCCTCGTTCTGTTCGTCCAGGCAGGTGGAGCCGTCGGGCAGCATCGGCTGGCAGACGACGTAGAAATGAGGTCGCAGGCGCCCGATGCACAGCTTGGTGAGCACCGTGCTGAACGCCAGCATGGCCAGGCCGAACAGATAGTAGCCAGCCTGCTTGTACAACTGGGCCATGCGATGCAGGAAGCGGCAGCCGTCGCGCTTGTCGCGCGCGCCCGCCTGGCGGCTGGGCAGCTGTTTGAAGAGCTCCACGACAATGATCACGGACGTGGGCACAGCCACCACCACGGCGATGACCAGGGCCTCCCCAATCGTGCTCTCCTTCAAGGGGTAGCACAGTGACTCATCGCCGCAGAAGAAGCCGCGCCTGAAGGGCTTCACCAGCTTGACCAGCGCCAGAATGCCGCCCATCAGGGCTGCCCACAGCAGCAGATCGCACACTCCGCGCACCAGCTTCGTGTACTTGGACATGGCGATCGAGCGACTCCCAGACGAAGATGCGTTAGTAACAGGTCTCCACCGAACGCCAAGCCGCGCTTTACTAACCTCGCGACGCTGCTTGAATATCTTGTCTGGCTCTGGGCCCGACTTGGCCGTGATTTTCTCCTCTCTCTCGGTCTCGCTCGCTCTCTCTCTCTCTCTCTCTCTCTCGCGCGCGCTCTGTGACAGCTGTGGCAGCTCTTTGCGGTCCGCCAGTCACATGAGAGTGCAAGTGCTCAGGCACTCGCTTTGCTACCGTTCTACGCGTGCTACATTCGCTCCCAGGGGCCCCGCCGTGCCCCTGCCTGTGGCCTACTCAGTCGTTCGGCTGTTGCCTGGTAACGCGTAAGCCTGTCTATCAACAAGCTATAAATAAGTCAGAATTACCTGCTTTGTTTTCATTGAAATGAAAATGAAGACTGCGGCTGGCGATGATTTTTAATTGGACCATGACACCACAGCCTGTGGGGTGCCAGGCGCCAGAAAGTAGGGTAGCCCTTTAAGACCAAAAAGTCGGTCCCCGAAGAGTGTCTAGAAACCGTTATGCAAATAACTTAAAGATCGTCTCACAGCACCATCGAATTCTTCCGAACTGGGCCCCAAAAGCATCGACATGGAGAAACTGGTTTCAAACAATTTTTAGCACTGTTCGAAAGAAAACTTGTTTACGATAGACATACATGAGTATGTATATGTGTGTGTGTGCGAGTGTAGAGATGATAGGGGGAGGTCCTGCCCCTGCGGTTCTCTTTCGCTGCAACTTCACTTTTGATGCGTGTGCATAATTCGCGAGTGGATATGAAGTGAAACCGCATCGCGATGCTCCAAGCCACGAGCCACTGAAGTGTTACGACGCTGCGGCCGGGACGGCAGCTAATTGCCGCTTGGGCTGATTCGCAAATGAGTGTGCCTCGGGAATTTCTCTTGTGGAATTGTGGTAGTTTTGGCATGAGTCACGAGAGGCGAAGCTCTGCATCGATGTGCAATGTCCCAAGCATGTCAGTCCGCACCTGTACCTGTGCGACGCCTCTGACGTCACTCGCATTCTTGCGACTGTCTCACAGCTGTTGGAACACTGTGACGTGCGAAAGCTCAACTCGCAAAGCTCGATGAAGCGGAGCTTGCAGCAAACCCCTCTATGGCTACTCCCGGCTTCGTCAACTCTCGGCTCGTTGACTTGATAAATTGCTGTTTAAATACTACATATGATATTTATATACTTATAATTTTCGCGTATTATCTATGTTTAACTTTTTCGTGTTTGAGTGCTAATTCCGTCATCTGTTAATTGAGTCTGTGCAAATCGGCATTGCTGTTGACTGTTTATAATGATTACCATCCTCACTACTTGCTTAGAATTTATTGCATATTTAATACAAATTCTCTATAATCGACGCTACTTTGGAATAAAACAGAAACGTGGCATGTTTGCTATTTATAAATAGCTGTTTATTAAAAGTTATTCTTGCTTCCGTTACTCGAATTCATCATCGCTCTTACGTATTCGTATTTTGCTGAAGCGACTAATTGTTCATTGATTACATAAAGCGCACATTCTAGGCCGCTGATAATAGTCCCATAACTGGGCAGAGCCTTTGCTTTCGTGGGTGCATTGCACGTGCATGGAATTAGTATCAATTGATTTTCAATTCGGATTTTAATTGCTTTGCCCGCAGAGTGTTAATTCTTGTAGGAGCCCAGGCGAATCACTCTAATATTTGCTATTGCAACAGTATTATATGGATTCGTTTTGAGTTATATATAATATATGTATTTCTGTCTGTCATAGTTGGTTAATTATTCCCTGAGTAATGTTTGACAAAAATATTTTTATAGCCTGAACCCATTGAAAATGGGAAATCAGGGTATGATAGTTTTGTTAAAATGTATGTAAAAGGCAGAAGGAGGAGTGCCACCTCATTAAGAATGTATATTCAGCGTGACATGACTAGTCGATATAGTCCTATCAGTCAATCCGTCCGTTCGACCGTCCATGTGAACGCTGAGATCTTCTAAAGTATGCAACCTAGAGACTTGAAATTTTAAATGTATACTTGTGTATACCATACGCTGAAGGAGTTTATCTTTTTTGCGACATCTTACTCCATTTCCTTTTTACTAGCATTTACCGATTATTTAAATTTGTTTGTTAAGCGTGATTTTTACATCATTGGCAGAAGATATTTCAAATTTGCTGTGTAGTTGCGTATTATAAATACGGAGATTATGTTATCAATAGATTTTCTTTGTCACGCTCCATTCGCCCTAATTCTTAAAACACATAAATCATATACTAGAGACTTGTACTTTGGCAAATACACACATACGAATGACATTATTAAGTTGTGAAAGTTTGACGAAGATAGTCTATCCCTAAGAAAAGTTATTAAAGAATTAAGTTAACATAGTAATGCCCACATTGCAGCCCAAGCGCAGTCGCTGCGTCAACTGCGCAGTTGGCAGAGCGCGCGCTTATGCGTGCGAGTGTATTCATGTGTTTTTTGTATACATGCATAAAAGAAGCTCTTCACAGAGTTCAGGGTATCTTCTAGTCGAGCAGTCTCGACTAGAGCACTCTTACTTGTTATTTTTATGCCTCATCTAACTGCTCATATCAGTTGGGCTAATGCAAGTCTCGCAATTCCGAAATGCCGTTTATCGATTCGAATTGACACCTATCAGTAACTCACTTCAGTTTTGGTTCGCTCAGTCTACACTGGCATACAAAACTCAGTCGGACAGGCTGTCAGCCGGGCGACACCTGCTGCTCGGGCGAGCTGGCTTAGCCAACAATAAGTGCACCAAAGCAAACAAACCGCAAAGTGACAATTACCCTGAGAAAAGTAACAAGTAAGAGTGCTCTAGTCGAGACTGCTCGACTAGGGGATACCCTGAGCCCTGTGAAGAGCCAAATATCAAATCATTCTACGATTTTGTATGTATACATACAAACAACACATACACACATACATATGCACGCACGCATAAGCGCGCGCTCTGCCAACTGCGCAGTTGACGCAGCGACTGCGCTTGGGCTGCAATGTGGGCATTACCATGGGAATTTAATTGTATAATAACTTTTCTTAGCGATGGACTAAGTGCATCAAACTTTTACAACTTATTTATGACATTCATATGTGTGTATGTGCCAAAGCACAAGTCTCTAGTATTTGATTTGCGCTTTTTACAAATAGGGGGCTATTGTGGCCGAATGGGGCGTGGCATCCAAAATCTAAAGATAGCGTTTTCTCCGTATTCATTACACGCAACTACACAGCAAATTTGAAGTCTCTAGCTCAAACGATGTACAAACCACGCCTTAAAAACACATTAAAATTATCGATAAATGCTCATAAAATCGAAATGGAATGAGTTATCGGAAAAATTTTATAAACTTGTGCAGCGTATGGTATTATCGAGTATTCATGTAAAATTTCAAGTCTCTACGTTGCGTACTTACAAATATCTCAGCGTTCACACGGACGGACGGACAGACGGACGGACGGACAGACGGACAGGGCTATATCAACTCGTCTTGTCGCGCTGATCAAGAATATATATACTTTATGGGGTGTGGCACGCCTCCTTCTGCCTGTTACATACATTTTCACAAAACCATTATACCCTGATTTCCCATTTTCAATGGGCTCAGGGTATAACAAGTAAGAGTGCTCTAGTCGAGACTGCTCGACTAGGGGATACCCTGAGCCCTGTGAAGAGCCAAATATCAAATCATTCTATGATTTTGCATGCATACATACAAACAACACATACACACATACATATGCACGCACGAATAAGCGCGCGCTCTGCCAACTGCGCATTTGACGCAGCGACTGCGCTTGGGCTGCAATGTGGGCATTACCATGGGAATTTAATTGTATAATAACTTTTCTTAGCGATGGACTAAGTGCATCAAACTTTTACAACTTATTTATGACATTCATATGTGTGTATGTGCCAAAGCACAAGTCTCTAGTATTTGATTTGCGCTTTTTACAAATAGGGGGCTATTGTGGCCGAATGGGGCGTGGCATCCAAAATCTAAAGATAGCGTTTTCTCCGTATTCATTACACGCAACTACACAGCAAATTTGAAGTCTCTAGCTCAAACGATGTACAAACCACGCCTTAAAAACACATTAAAATTATCGATAAATGCTCATAAAATCGAAATGGAATGAGTTATCGGAAAAATTTTATAAACTTGTGCAGCGTATGGTATTATCGAGTATTCATGTAAAATTTCAAGTCTCTACGTTGCGTACTTACAAATATCTCAGCGTTCACACGGACGGACAGACGGAAAGACGGACAGACGGACAGACGGACGGACGGACGGACGGACGGACGGACGGACGGACAGACGGACAAGGCTATATCGACTCGTCTTGTCGCGCTGATCAAGAATATATATACTTTATGGGGTGTGGCACGCCTCCTTCTGCCTGTTACATACATTTTCACAAAACCATTATACCCTGATTTCCCATTTTCAATGGGCTCAGGGTATAAAAACAAAAATATTGTCGCGATGCAAACAATTGCCGCTTATCGCCCTCTGTGGGGGAAGTCGGCGGCTGCTGGAACTCGGCTGGAAGTGTGCAGCTGCGATTGCATACGCGATCGTTATCGCATTTTTACACCTTTCGCTAATCAGCCACACCTGTTGAACCTCAAGAGCAATGGACTGTGCGACGCGTCTCGTACGCTCAATCTCCTTCACTTCCCACTTAAATACAAAAATTTAGCTCTATGTCTGAAATGCAAAGTCGATCTTAGGAATTCAATATTGATGATGGTGCTGATATCTAAGATTAGTACTAATATCAATATATAAATAGATCTATTTGTCAGTAGGAATTCATCTGCATAATCTGGAGACCAGTGAGAGATACGCCCAACTTTAATACATAATTTTGACGAATACGTTGTATGCACGAATATACATATATTTTGAGTTAAAGCAAGTAGCCTCACTATCAAAGTAGCGTGACAATCATGGTAGATAGATAGAGGACGGACATAGCACAAGCCACTCTTGTATTTTCCCAAATAAATAAATGTAAACAAGTAAGAGTGCTCTAGTCGAGACTGCTCGACTAGGGGATACCCTGAGCCCTGTGAAGAGCCAAATATCAAATCATTCTGCGCTTCTTTTATGCATGCATATAAACAACACATACACACACACACATATGCACGCAAGCATAAGCTAGCGCTCTGCCAACTGCACAGTTGACGCAGAGACTGCGCTTGGGCTGCAATGTGGGCATTACTATGGAAACTTAATTGCTTAATAACTTTTCTTAGCGATGGACTAACCGCATCAAACTTTCACAACTTATTAATGGCATTCATATGTCTGTATGTGCCAAAGCACAAGTCTCTAGTATTTGATTTGCGCTTTATACAAATAGGGGGCTATTGTGGGCGAATGGGGCGTGGTATCCAAAATCTAAAGATTACATAATCTCCGTATTTATTGCACGCAACTACACAGCAAATTTGAAATCTCTAGCTCAAACGATGTACAAACCACGCCTTAAAAACACATTAAAATTATCGATAAATGCTCATAAAATCGAAATGAAATGAGTTATCGGAAAAATTTTATAAACTTGTGCAGCGTATGGTATTATCGAGTATTCATGTAAAATTTCAAGTCTCTACGTTGCGTACTTAAAAATATCTCGGCGTTCACACGGACGGACGGACGGACGGACGGACAGACGGACGGACGGACGGACGGACGGACGGACAGACGGACAGGGCTATATCGACTCGTCTTGTCGCGCTGATCAAGAATATATATACTTTATGGGGTGTGGCACGCCTCCTTCTGCCTGTTACATACATTTTCACAAAACCATTATACCCTGATTTCCCATTTTCAATGGGCTCAGGGTATAAAAAACTTATTTACAGATTGGTGAGTAAACACAATTAAGGTCGGAACCCCAATGGACTGTCGATCTTTGCTTAAAACCAGTTTAGTTTGTTGACATTTCAGTGGCTACTGAGCATTGTAATTTCATTTTGCATGCTCTGTTATGCTTTACAATCCAGACCCAGAACCAGACCCAGTCCCAGACAGAGCAGTTTCGCTTGTCGATGTCGCGTTGGGTAATCGCTGACTCAGCGTGTTTGATGAATTGTGTAAAGAATTAAATTGAATTAATATTTATTTATTATTTGTTTGTGTTATTGCAGCGAGATTGCAAATTCGCTGATCCAATTGATACTTATGTACTCTGTCCTCCCTCCCTCTCTTTCGCGTGTTGTATGTCCATCTCTCTCAGGTCAGCATTGATCGTATTTTGTGGCGCGTGCTGCGGTTTAGCATTGATACGGCTATGGGACCGGGATCTGCGGCTTGCGGATTACTCGGCCTGAAAGTGGGGCGTATTTTATTGCGCCGTGGCTCTGTGGTATCGCCGTGCTTAATCCAATGATATCGGCTTACAATGAGTGCAAAAAACGATGTAGAGTATATGCTACAACGACTCAACCCTTTTTATACCCTGAGCCCATTGAAAATGGGAAATCAGGGTATAATGGCTTTGTGAAAATGTAAGTAACAGGCAGAAGGAGGCGTGCCACACACCATAAAGTACATATGTTCCTGATCAGCACGACAAGACGAGTCGATATAGCCCTGTCCGTCTGTCCGTCCGTCCGTCTGTCCGTCCGTCCGTGTGAACGCTGAGATATTTTTAAGTACGCAACGTAGATACTTGAAATTTTACATGAATACTCGATAATACCATACGCTGCACAAGTCTATAAAATTTTTCCGATGACTCATTCCATTTCGATTTTATGAGCATTTATCGATAATTTTAATGTGTTTTTAAGGCGTGGTTGGTACATCGTTTGAGCTAGAGATTTCAAATTTGCTGTGTAGTTGCGTGCAATGAATACGGAGATAACGTAATGTTTATATTTTGGATGCCACGCTCCATTCACCCCCAATAGCCCCCTGTTTGTAAAAAGCGCAAAACAAATACTAAAGACTTGTGCCTTGGCACATACATACATATGGATGCCATTAATAAGTTGTGAAAGTTTGATGCAGTTAGTCCATCGCTAAGACAAGTTACTAAACAATTAAGTTTCCATAGTAATGCCCACATTGCAGCCCAAGCGCAGTCGCTGCGTCAACTGCGCAGTTAGCAGAGCGCGTGCTTATGCTTGCGTGCATATGTGTGTGTGTGTGTATGTGTTGTTTATATGCATGCATAAAAGATGCGTAGAAAGATTTGATATTTGGCTCTTCACAGGGCTCAGGGTATCCCCTAGTCGAGCAGTCTCGACTAGAGCACTCTTACTTGTTCACTTATGCCATTCAATTTAATTTCCAATTCGAGTTTGGCATTGAGCTAATATAATAATGATAAAGTCATGAATGCATTTTGAATGCAACAATCGACGCTTTCTGTTCGTTGTGGATCAACGCCGTAAATTGAAAGAAGAGAACAAACGGCACTCCATAAGGTGCGCTGGTATAAGGCTGGGGTCACTCAGAAATCCATTATAAATGTATGTATATATAAAAAGGCCTAAGGAGAAGCATTACTTCTGAGTACAGCTTCAATGCACGCAGATTAAGTTCGATCATTTAGATTCGCAATGATTCACATGTTTGTCGTTGGGCCTCAAGCCAACCTATTTGTGACTCTGCTTCGCACTGAAATTAACATAAATTAAAAGCCAATGGCCAAATGCGACGATTTCTATGTAAATTGAGCAGTTGAAAATTGCCATAAAGAAGCTATATGCGTTGTAAGACTACAAAGTGGTCATAAAATTGCTGCAGTTTATGGACAGCATTTGCAGTGTAGCATGCCAGCCCCACCAGCACGCGGAGTACTTGTCCAAGTGAGTCGCGCCGTCGAAGTCGACGTCGTCGTCTCCATTTCCGCGCACAGCTCACGGCTTACTTGAGCGGCCGCGCGACGACCTACATCAACAAACGCTGCAGAGACACGCAGCCAGCGATCCGAGCAGAGCCCAGCAGCCAACTTAGTCACGTTGCAGTGGCCTACTGCTGGGATGGGAGGCAGGGCATGGAGTCGTCATGGCTCAGCGGAGGCACTCCTTCATTCCATAGGTATTCATCGGGTAAATTCAACTCTTTCAGCATGCGCAAATGCCAAGTCGCTGGCAAACAGGCCTAAGCAAACTGTGTAAAAGCAAACCTTGAAACAATACAACAGTTTCCTCATTAGCGTCAACATCGCAGCCAAGAAATGCAAGTGCACAGGTCCCAGGCCCAGTCGAAAGCGCTGACGACTCTCCCGACGCCGGCGCCGACGCTAAATTGATAAGAAAAACATAGCATTGAAATTCAATATCAATGCGAATCACACAACAACAGAGCAGAGAGAACCTCCTCCACAGTATCTGTGGTGGGTTCGTGGGTTCTCCACGAGCTACTGCCAGCAGCAGCGCGATTGAGCACCAGCGCGACTGAGCAGCTCGACAGCTCGACAGCACGATCGCCGCAGTCGCAGTCGCAGTCACAGTCAGATTTGGTCGCCCAAGCAAAACGTCAGCGTCGTCGAGTAGCTCCGGCTAGACCACGATCGAACGCGGCCAACGAGATTGTTGCCCAGGAAACTTACAGCCCACAGGCAAACAGCAAAACAGCCAACTGCCAGCGAACGGCTCGAGACGGACGACTGACAGTTGCGCTTTCTGGCCAATAGAGATAATTGATTTAATTTCCGACTCCGAAAAACGCGCGCGCTCATACTGTGAAAAGCCATTCCGACGAACTATTAAGGCTACTTCTCAGCTCCTCGGAAACAATAGAAAATTGCTTTTGACGTGAACTCTGAAAAACGTGACGCCTGTTTCGAAAGCAACTCGAGTTGAGATCTACGAAATTAATAAATACCCAATTTGTGAACGCCAAGTGCCAAAAATTGAATGAACAAGCGAGTCGATACTGTGAGCATTTTTGTTGATTAAAGCTCTTAAGCCGATGCTATGAAGCACGACGATTGTGTAGATCAGTGAACGCTGAAGAGATAACGGAGCCAAAAAACAATTTGAATAAAAAAACTAAACTGTTGGCTGAAAAATTTCAATCAGAATCTGACCACAACGCAACGCTTACAAAATTACAATATTAAATAGCGGTGTTTCAAGAGATATAATTTACAATTAACTTGAATTTAATTCATAATTTACTCCAAATTTACTCCGAATCGACTCCGAATTTACTCCGAATTATCCCTGAAGCACCCACGAATTCACGCAATCATGCGCACATTCAAGCGAGGCTTCTTCTGCTCGGACCTGTCACTACGCTACCCATACCACGAGTGCACCATCACTGTGCCCATGTTGCTGGTCATGATGCTACTGCTGCCGATGCTCTTCATCAGCGTGGTGGAGATTATGCGCCGATGCAGGCATTTGCGCATGCGAAAATACCTGCGCAATCTGTGGCGCTCGCAAGCGACGTTCAGCTTCGGCTTCATCGCCACCTTCCTCACCACGGAGCTGGCCAAGCACGTGGTGGGTCGACTGCGTCCGCATTTCTACAGTGCCTGCCAGCCGCGACTGCACGACGGCTCGAGCTGCGCGGATGCCCACAATGCGGACGTGTACGTGCAGCAGTTCTACTGCAGCAACCGCAATCTCTCCTCGCAGCAGATACGCGAGCTCCACGTGAGCTTCCCCAGCGCGCACAGCAGCCTCAGCTTCTACTCCATGTGCCTGCTGGCCTTCTACGTGCATAGCGTGTGGCAAGGGAGTGGCAGCGTGCGCGTCATGCGCCACATACTCCAGTTCCTGCTGCTCATGGCCGCCTGGTACGTCTCGCTGAGCCGCGTCGCCGACTACTGGCACCACTGGTCGGACGTGCTGGCGGGCGCCCTGCTGGGCGTGGCCTATGCGACGATCACGGCTATTTACGTGGGCGATCTGCTGCACGCGCGACCCCACGCCTCCATTCCCGTTGCTCTGGGCTACATGTGCGCACCGCCCAACTGCGCTGGCTGCCGCCAGCGGCACCGCCACCGGCATCGGCACCATCACCTGCACCATCAGCTCCTGGTCGAGAATAACAATTCAACAGCGTCGACTAAGGTGCACTTCTTAGAAGCGGCTGCGGTTGCGGCATCCGAGACAGCAACGTCGCTGGACTATGGACCCAACAACCTCGATGATCACGCCGATCGCGATATTGGTGCAGACACTGGACACGAAGACTGCGACGATGGCGACGATGGCGACGGCAACATTGACGGCGACGGCGACGGCGGCAGGGACAACTGCCAGCCGCCCACACCACGTGCAGCAACGCCACCGGCGAATGGAGCAGGACTGCCGTTGAGCTTGCCGAATGCGGTCTAAGCCGACAGATCCGTCAGATCCGCCAGATATGGGGGCATACGTTGAAGCTATTTCGACTATTTTTCCATTAGCAATCGAAGCAAACGAAAATGTGATAAGCGCGCGGAGCACTGTTTACCTGATATACACATACCGCTTTCCGTTGAATGATTTACGAAATCCGACGCGGGCCGGCGGCATTGTGCAACGGCCGTGAGACCGTCTGGCAACGCTGCGCTCGCACAGTGGCCACGAATCGCGAAGCGGCGAAGCAAAATTATTCCCATCAGAGGTTAGACCCAGATGCCAAGCAGTCCTCATTGCAGCGACTCCGCAGTAGCTTAGCCTCAGCTCAGCTCTCCCAGCATTTTGCAATCACTTCCCTTGCCAAGTAGTCGGAATCAGAGATATACTGGGTCCGTGTCAGCAACTCCTTCAGCTGTTGGCGGCTACTTTCGGCTGCAGCTTGTTTGTTTGTAAACAATGCCGCAGTTATGTCGCAGCTGCCGCTTTGAAGTGGGCAGACGGCCTGCTGCAGCGCGCGGCTGCCCAATCAGCTGATACAATCGACGTCGGCGTCGGCGCCTGCGTCTCCTCTCTGCCGCCGGCATCGAATAGTTTCGAATGCTTTGCGATAGCCACGCAGTCGATAAGGCAGTAATAATATTGTACAAAGTAGAGGCAGGCAAACTCACCACAATCCAACCCACTGCGCAATACTCGTTCATGCAACTAATAGATTAAGAATTGATATTTTGGATTACCGACGGCACGACTAAATAATCCCAATTTCATTTTGTTCACATGCAACAAACCAATATACTCTTTTAAGCAGAAAAGTAATGTAATGTAATGTAGTTTGCGTTAAAGATTTATTAGAATTCGAGTCTAATGATTAATGAACAGATTAATTAATGATTATTTGTTTTATGTTAATTATGTTTAGTGTTTGTTTGTCGATTCCTTCAATAAATTAATTGCTCCGAATTTGATTTGTTGAATTCTTCATAATCTATTCTATAATAACCATTGTTTATGTGCGCAAGTGGTTCCAATTAGTTCTATGAGAGTTCACGCCTATTGGAGCCGTTTCGAAGAAGCCTATCTTGCAAATTCTTCAGCACTAGAATCAGATAAAAGAGCGCCAGATAAGACAAAGCCACCCGCGGTTGCGATAGCCGTTGTCGATAGCGCCAATATGTAATTGTAGTCATAACATGCGCTGTAGACACACGACAAGCAGTTCCAGTGCTATGCTAGGTGCACTGACGACTGTTCGTATCTAATCACCTGATAAGGACTTACTAGTACAGATAGTCTGTGGGACTATGTGCGTGTGCTAAGAGTGGGTGCTCCTAAGACAAGAACAGCAGCATAAACGTGTTTCTTTTCGCAAGCCTTCGCTGATGAGTAAGTCAAATAAACAAAGGTTCCGTTATGATCGGCCAGTCGATGAGCTTGGCGCCAGTTAACGCTAACTCTGGACTAAACAATAATAATTAGGCTCGTAGCGCCAAGAATTTCATTTGATTCACATTGATACACACAAATAGTTTTCAATTTACATTTAAGCACTTGAATCAATTTCCTGGCCCTCGGATTGCCGTGCCGCCACTAATTCGAGTTGGCGCATCTATCTGCCCATGGCAGAACCATCAGAGTGTGCCAATTTATATTGATTTTCGAGTCAGCCAACGATTGATGTTCAGCTCGTGTGCAATTGAGGCTCATTTCCTAGTCACCTAGATATGAATACACTTAAATGAGCACACGCAAATTTGGATGCTGATACAGATACAGACCCAGATACAGATACAGATACATTACGAGATAACTGCCGCTTTGAACTACAAAAGACTTTTGTGGTTTAGCGGTGCGCACAAAATAAGAGCCCGAAACGGAGCCACAGCACAGAGGGAAAGCCTTACAAATAACACGCAAAACCAAGCCAAGCAATTTATTTTCGAGCACAGAAATCGCACTCCCCCTCGCCGAGTACAAAACAATCGAGTGCAATCTTCCAGATAAATTTTGAATATGGCTCGAGAGTGAGTGCTCCATAGAGTGCGGAGTGCAGTGCGCTGCAGCTGCTGCAATTTTCCCCCTTTTTCCAATTACTCGTACAATATCTGTTTTCTTGCCTTTTTACCTTTTGCCACTCGTGATATTTATAAATGGCAAATATGTCGAACAGTGGGCAGAAGTCGAACCGAAGCTATTTACTCTGCATTGAAGTGTTTCCATTCGCAGACAAAAGTCCGTAAAAAAGCGAAAGTTAATGAAAAATTTGATCGATGCTGAAGTACTTTGGAAACACAGCTGGCCATGGGGAAGAACTGATTGCAGCCTTATTGTTTAATTACCTGCATAGCTGCATAATTGCATTGCGAATCGGCTGATATATGTAAGTATCTGCCAGCCCACTGTGCCCCGTGCATAGGATTTATTGTGTATCTTCTGCGCACTTTACCACTGTATCTGAATCTGACGGCCCTCTTACTACATCGACGCATAGTTTGTCTCTGCTACTCTATTGACATTTCCTCAAAAACTTTTCTCATCAATCCACGTCAGTGTGCAAGTGTGTGTGCGTGTGTGTGGGTGGGTGGGTGTGTGTTGGTACTTGTAAATACGACAACGTTTATTGTCATTGGAATTATTACTGCCACATGCGAATGGCGCAGGGAACGGAGCGGGGCGGGGCGGAGGGAAGGGACTAGCCAGCTCGTCTGCCAGTTTTCTAGCCCGTCTCCACCGTCAGCTTCATTGTAGGTAGACATCACAATGGTTGCTAGGGGAAAACCTGTTTTTCAGTTTGGATTTTCTTTGCCCGCCAGCAGAGCTCAGTGGGCGCGGAGCTGGATGAGCTGGGAGAGGGGGCAAGCAATGTCTTGCGTATTTTTTGGCGTATGCGAAAATTTAACGAATCATGAAATACGATAATTGAACCATGCACAAGACTTCATCGTCGTCAGGCAGTGGAGGAGCCATCTTCAACTTTCAGCATCGGTGGCTGCTTTGTTTGCCCCTCTCTGTGCGTGTGTGTGTGTGGCCACGTATGTGTCTGGCATAATAAAATTTTATTGTAACCAAAAGTTGCTACCACTCATTCACGGATAGGAGATAGGGGATGGGGAATGCGGCGTAGTTTTTGGCATCTGTAGCTCTCGTAATTGTTGTGTGGTGCGTGTGCGTCTGGGTGTGTGGGTGTGCGTGTGCTTGCCTCCGGGAGCCATTCAGTGCATTGAGAGAATGGCAAACTAAACACCCACATGCTAAGAAATTAGCGGGCTGTGCGTGGGAGTGGGCAAGTCTTTCCGGGATCTCAGTGTGCTTAACTGTGTCGCACGCAACAATGTCATGGTTATCGTCAATGTCTTTGATTTCAGCTCAACTAATTTCAGCTGCGGCTTGCGGGGATCCTGAATTGTGTAGTATACTTTCGGGCGGGGCTGCCTTTTGACAACTTTCCACATGTGCGCTTCATGCTGTCTGACGGCGCAAGAAAATAAAAACTGGCAACAAATAGAAAAACCGAAAAACAAAAACAAATACTTGTAGATAGATCAGGGAACATACCTGATTTTGATATCGAAAATTCAATTTTTGAAATTTCTTCAATGAAAAACAAAATAAATTTTGTAATATAATTTCAGGTATTATAAAAAAAATATAAAAACAAGTAAGAAAACTCTAGTCGGAGGTGCCCGACTAGGAGATACCCTGAGCCCCGTCCGATTTGCATTGTTTAATACGCTATATAGATTGCATATAACATTAATTTTTCCAAAATTAAATTATAATTTTGAAATTTTATTCAACTAGAATGTATGTAAATCAAAAATAAATAAATAATTAAATAAATAAACAAATTATCAAACAAAAAAGAAGATAAACAAACATCATCGCACCTGGACTCGAACCTGCATCTATTTACTACATACATATGTAACGTTAAAGCGCGTCATCTCAACTAGCACGACCACCTCATGTTTATAGATTTAAAAAAAAAAAAAAATTAAAAATGTAACACGCTGTCGTCACCGAATTTCGAACTCGCGACCTTTCGTTCACGCGCTTTGCGCCTACCCACAACGCCACACCAGTATTGCGTCGCTTGTTGGCAAAACGCAAAGTAGTACTACAAGGCGATATGTGACAAATACAAAACTAAAGAAGCAGATCAATCGCAATTGTGATTCTTAGAATGTGCTGAAATGCACGTATATGAATGTATGTGTATGTGTACATACAAAAACGGTGGTCTGTTTCAATGTATGGTAAAGGGCGATATATGACAAATACAAAACTACAGAAGCGGCTGAAAATGCTCAGAAGCGGCTGTGCACTATGCATAAGCAGACGCGCTTGCACGCTTCAATGTATGTATATGTGTAAATGTTTTTTGCTGCGCGTCGCTGCCTGCCACGTGCGTGTGATAATTGGCTGAACGTTTTGTTTAATAAATCGGGACTGACTCAACGGAATTTGATGAAACTTTCGGCATATGAATCTATTGAATTTTTTACATTTTATAAAAATGCTAATTTATTTACATGGTTACATTTGGAACAGACTCTGAATGGGTCAAGTATGGCGAGGGGGGGGGGGAATTAGTAAAAAGAGCCGGTATCCAAAAAATAAAAAAATAGAAATTGCATAAAATTCACATTAATCTATACGCAAAATTTGAGGGGTCTAGCTCTAAAGGTGTGGGAGATATAATTTTATAACCTGTTTTCGATAAGGTTTAAAATCGATAACATTACAACAAAAATAGATATCGTTTTTTGGTAACAAACTTGACCTGCGCGTGCTATCCACGGACCCAAAAAAAATTCAAGCCTCTAGCTTGTCTAGATGCTTCAATCAACGCGTTCAAACATACGGATGTACGGACAGACGGACGGACAGACAGACGGACAGGGCTAAATCGACTCAGCTCGTCGCCCTGATCAAGAATATATATACTTTGTGGGGTCTGACACGCCTCCTTCTGCCTGTTACATACATTTAACAAAACCATTATACCCTGATTTCCCATTTTCAATGGGCTCAGGGTATAAAAATAAACCTTAAAAGATTTAATTTGACTTCAATTAAATACTCCGTATATTACTCAAGTTGATTTAATAACAATTTTTTTGTTTTGCATAGTTTCTGATTCGTGCGAATTAGAATATTTTTGATACTTGCACGAATTATTTATATAATACTTGTTATATTTAATAGATAATCCTCTTCCCATATATTATAGTTTATCATTTAGTATAATTCATCAGACAGTTAAGATAGCGATTTGAATAACAATAAAATAAGTTAAAAAAAAATATTTGAATATTCTATTATTACAAAGTATACAATTTTTAGAAATGTTTTTTTTTTGTTTTTTTTTTTTTTTTTTTTTTTTAAATAATATTTATTAAGCCATACGGGGTAATCAATAACCCCTTTGTGAGCTTGATATCTATTAATTCAGCCCATATGGGCGCGCCGGCTAACTTGCGTTAGCTTTAACATTAATAATATTTACATATATTTACAATACAATAATAATACAGTAATGGCTGCCGTGTGTCAACGTCTGTTGATCATCGTCATAGGAGATCTGAAAATCAAGTCTCTGGGTTGCCTTCGGTTCAGTCTCCTAGGAGTTCGCTGTGTAGTGAGCATGTTTGCTAGCTGGTTTCTGTGCCGCTCCAATCTGTCACTGTACCGACTCGAGTGTTGGTTGATTTGGTCAAAGACTGTGGCCAATTTCAGGTCTCGATGCAACGTGGTGTTTCTAATATACCATTCGCAGCCGGTAATCAGTCTCATGGTTTTGTTCTGGGCAACCTGGACTCTGCGAATTTGGCTGTCACAAGCCAAGCCCCAAATTTGGCAACCATACTTCCACACTGGCGCAATAACCTGATTATAAATTGTCATCTTATTTGAAATGTATAAATTCTATCTGACTCGATGACTTGAATATCATAAGACTTGTAAAGAGAAGATCTCTTGATACACGGAATAAAAATCTGATTGATAGCGATTTTGATATATTTTATTATTCCTTTATTATAAATTTCTTGATGGATGCATATAGAATATGTCATTCAGATAAAAGAGCGGCTTGCAATAACCTAGCTTAAACTATGTTATAATAAAAATAAATAAATAAAAATTTGTTTGATTTCCATTTCGATTTATTCTATTTATCCCTTATTATCAATTTCATTGTTCGATTTAAATATATTCTATTATTCCTTTATTATCAATTTCTTGATGAATGGATGCATGTAGTATATATGTATGTCATTCAGATAAAAGGCCGGCTTACAATAACCTGGCTTACAATTCTGTTTTTCGCATTGCATACTTATAGGAGGGGTTCGATATGTCCGATTCCATCGATCACCGCAAAGGTTCGCCAAAAGCTATGCAGTGAGTCACGCTCACGAGCTGGCGGCCCATGGGGTAGCTCAGCGAATGCGATTGCGACTGCTTTGAATCTTCTTGAGCTGCTTCTCCACATCCTGCAAGTACTTCTCGGGCAGACAGTTGTCGCGCATGGATGCGATCTTGGAGCTGATCACCTGCTTGATGTTGGCGTCCCGTTGGCGTTCCTGCTCCATCCACTTCTGCATGCGTTCATGCTCGATGTCCATCAGGCGTCGTCGCTCCTCCTTCCTGTCCGTCATCTGTTGCTTCAGATCCTTGCGATATGCTTGGGTGCGCTGCTCGCGCTCTTGGTCCAGTTTCTTCTGTTTCTCCTCCTCGTCCCGTATGCGCGTCAACAGCTTGTTGAAGTCTTCCTCGGCGTGTGCAATCTCTTGGGCGAGCTGCTGCTTCATTTCCTGCGCCTGCTGGGCGCGACTCTGGAGCAAGTCGCGTTCGGCCTCGCGCTTGGCCATGGCCATCTCCTTCTCCCGCTGGCGGTACTCGCGCTCTACGCGATTGCGTTCCTTGAGGTACTTGAGCTCCTCGTTGGTCTGGCGAGTCTCTTGGGCCTCCGTGGCTATCGTGAAGATGCGTTGCTGTCGCCGCTCGAACTGCTTCTTCATCAGATTCTGCATGTCCTTGAGTTGGCGCTCCTTCTCCTGCTTCTCGCGCATGTAGGCGGCCACGCGCAGGTCAGCCAGTCGCTCCTGCTCCCTGAGCATGGTCTTGAACACATTCGACATGTCGCGAATGCGCTGCAGCTCCTCGCGGAAGCGCGCCTTCCGCAGCTGCACGAAGTTGCGCTGGCGCTCCTCCTCTTCCCGCAGCAGCTCGGTCGCCTTGCGCAGGTGCTTGGCCTCGTCCGCCACCCGTTGGGCCTCCAGGAAGCGCTTGTTTTCGCGCTCACTCAGCTGCTGGCGAATTTCCTGGGCGTACTTCGCGCGCTTTTCGATTTCGAGGCGCTCGCGCTCGTCGTCAGCATTGAGGGCCTCTTGCGCTCGCTCATTCACCATCTTGGCCAGGCGCTCGTCGTCCTCGCGCAGGGCTCTGGCAATCAGCTGCTTCTCTTGGATTTGAGCCTCCCTGACTGCCTTGCACTTGGCGTCGAGAATCATGCGGTTGATTTGCTTCACCTCCTCCTCCTGCTCCTGCTTGGCCAATATGGCGCGGTTGAGCACAGTGTTCTGCTCCTCCAGAGCCTCGTCCACGTTGCTGCCACCCTCGTCCTCGCCGCTCACCGCCTTGCGGGCATCGTCGATCTGCTTGAAGCGCTGCCTGGTTTCCTTCACCAGCTGCAGGTGCTTGCGATGCTCCGTCTCGGCTTGTTCAATCGACAGCAGCTTGTCATGGAAGTTCACGAACTTGCACTTCTCCTTCAGGCGGTTCAAGTCGCCGGGCCGCAGCACAAGCTCCTTGGCGCCCTGATTGCGCCGTCGTTCTCGTTCGTTGCGCTTCAGCTGCTTCTGATCGAAGGCCGCAAACTGGTCGCTTCCTCGCTGGAAGCAGCCTTGGTGTGCGGCCCGCGATGTCAGCGGGCGATATCCGCCAATGGGCGGCCTGTGGGCGGCGGTCTGGGCGCGCGCCCTCAACTCCTGGCACTTCTGCTTAAGCTGCGCCTCGGCGCTCACAAAGCGCACATTGCAGGCCGATAGGCAGGGCATCGCTGGCGAATCTGCTGCAAGATGAGCTCTTTTCAATAAGACGCTGTGGGCTTCAATGTCAAGCAGTGTGGTAAAAACAACACAAACTAGCTGCCCAGTTGCTATGCCTCTGTTAGTTTGATGTTTGTTGTCATGCAGCAGGCGAGGGTCGCCTTGACAGCAGGCGCGTCGGTACACTGGGCGCGAGACTGTTAGCGCCTAGTGTAGATATAGAAACAGCTTAAAGGAATGGCTCGAGTGGAGCGGGGTTTCCAATTGAAAAGAAATTGATTTTCTGCTGGGCCGAGGCATTTGATGGAGTGCGGAGTGGCACTCGCCCCACCAGCTGACATCATGTTCGGCAGCCTTGTTCCCGGTTTCCTGGAGAGTTTTCATTGGCCAGCCATGACGACCGTAGGCTGTTGCGCTGTTATCTACTTTTGTCACTAGCCAAACATTTCAGCAAACCTAGCGCTCCAGCATCCTTCGGCACGAGCGTCAGTTATGCAACGAAGCACAAATTTCCAGCGCTTCGGTCATGTGAATTATGCGCAATGCTCAAGGACAAAGCGTCCGACAGACACACACATACACACACACACACACACACACACACACACACACACACACACACACACACACACACACACACACACACACACACACACACACACCACACACAGACTGTGTGTGAAAGAAGTCAGCAATTATGCGGCAAACAAAAGCAATAAGCCAACAAAATTCACACATTGTGGCCATTGGAATCGGAGACCAGTGCCGAGCCGGACTTGGCAACTGAACATTTGAGATATCAAAAGAGGATGTCCGAAAGCGAAGAGCAGCCACCCGGGCTGTAGCCGGCTATGCCCAGTTGGGCGTGTTGCAAGTCTAAGCTGGCAAAGTTTATAGCCACACATACAAATTAACTTGACCAGAGCTACAGACAACCCAGCTGCCACGCCCACATTGTAAAAAACACATACAGAGAGAAATAAAAAGAGCTAAAAGAAGGAAGAGAATGAGTTGAGTGGAGTGGACTGACAGTGGTCGAGTGGGTGTGGAAATTTAAAACCGAACGAAGTCCCATACATTTCTGCTGACTTTAATAAAAAGTTTTCGGAACGAAAACTTTCACTATGTGAGCATCCCGAATCGAGCTTTTCGCAGATGCATTCAGGCGTTAAAGTCAACTTAAGCCCGCTCCCAGGCAGCAGCCAGGCAGCATCAGTTAGCCCATGGCTCATTTACCGTTTTTCTAGGCAGCCGCTCCCGGTGGGGCGGACAGGGACAGCGCTAGCCGCAAATGTAAATTGACATTTTCGAGTGCCCGATTGGACGCTTTGTGTCCGGCCCTCGGCAGGGGCCCTTACCAAGTGTAATGTCAGTCAAGTTGTTGGATTAACAACAGCCTCCCCCTCCCAGGCGAAGAGAGGTCATACATGGCCGCTCGCACATGTGCTTCTGATTATATGCAAAATGCTATTGATCGGAGGTGGCATGTCCTAGCCGAGGCCTTCATTAGAGTGTCCTTAGCCTCGTAGAATCCTTCGGCGCCTAAGCTGCAAATATTTATGCCACTGGGTTAATTAAGGTTAAGTAGTGCTCTTATCTCGCTATCGTTAGTTGCTCATCGCTCCCGGAGGCAGGTGAGAGGAGGAGATAAGCCATGAGGGAGCAGCTGACAGCCAAGTCGGCAACCAGACAATAGCTGGCGCCCATCGCCCCGATACATGCGGCCACTGAACTTGACAGACCTAAGCACAAAACTTTGGATATTTCCACTCTCGAATCGTCAGTGTCGAGTGGCGAGTGCCTGGATGCATTACCCATACGTTACGTAGACAAACGTGACAGTACCCAGCGGGCCTATTACCAAAGCTGCTCTCTAGAATCTGCAGTAGCTGTCAGATTCCTTTAGCCATATGATTCATTGGCGAGCCGCTAGAGGGAGTGTTTGTGCCGTTGCCAGACATGCGTGTGCTGACTTATTTGCATAAATTATGTCGGCCTGGGTGATATCCCTGCTAGCCCGGAGAAAGAGAGAGAGAGAAAGAGGGGCTGAAGTGGAAATGGCGCCCGGCTACTTACTAACCCTCCGCTGCTATTTATATAAATTTCTCACTGACAGACATTCGATTTCCGGCTGCAGATTTTCGATGTTTCGTTCGTTTACATTTTCATAAACATGTGCAGGGATTTGGTGCGTCCTGGCTGACAGCTTTGCATAACTTTGTGTGGAAATTATTGATCGTCGGCAGCTTTCAAGTTCGCCTGGCAACAACATTTGCTCCTGCGCACCCCTCTCTTGCCCCGCCTCCTACGCAATCTCATGCAGTTTCCTGTCTTCCTCGGCTGCTGCCTCTGCTGCTGCTCGCAGGACAAAGAGCACATCATTTTCACTGCGGCTATGCTCGCACGCATATTTTCATTTATTTCGAAGCATATTTCGCAAGCAGCGCGCCCACTCCACTCCAGCCCCACCCTCCACACTCATATTACTCATACGCACCATTGAACTTATGTGCTGGTCAATTTGTATTGCGAGTGGCGCCTTTTCCTCGTACATAAATTTCCACATGTTTTCATAGAAAATTAATTTTTTTATGTGCAGCCCGTTTCCTTTTCTTTTCCTTTTTTAGCCTTTTGATACATTGCGGGCTATATGTTAGGGGCCAACATGTTTTAGCGCAAATCCCTTGATTCATTGGCCCAAATGTCACACAGACCTGCAGCCCGATAATAGCTCCAATTGCGGAACTCATGTTTTTGATTAGTTCACTTCCTCTGGAGCAGCACTCATTTTTCATCGATAAATCAAAATCCGCCTGGACTGCAAGCGATGCGAGCTTCGATCTCTATTTGATATCAATTAAAGTGACCCAGAATTGACACAGATTGCCATTCATCAATACAAATCGTTGTTAAAATACTCACTTTGAGCCGCTTGTGCTATGTGCATGGCTCACATATTTTACAATCCTCGCGCTGCTTTAGTTTATATTTTGCTTTGCCCTTTTCGGTTTGGACATGCAAACAAATTTCACTGGAATTAAATTTGTATCATGCTGCATTGCGAACCTTGTTCTCGTTGCTTTCATTGCCCGCTCGCTGCCCGCGCCCTGTGGGCCGCCACCAAAATATAATTTATATTTAATCCAACACACAAACAAGTCATTAACCATATTTGGGCCCCGACTGGGGCAAGCGGACTGACATCTCCTTCATGTAAAAACGAAATTTATGAAGACTACAGAAAAGAATTACGGCGTCTGCTGCGGCTCTACGGATTGGCAACTGGCTGTTGTTGCCAGGAATTTGAACCCGCGCGGTTTCCGTTTGGCTTATTTATGGTGATGTTGATAAGATGCTGGGTCAGGTAAGTCCACTGCTGACCCACTGTGAGTCATGCTCATCCTCATCATCATCATCATCATCGTCGTCATCGGCGTTCAATTTGTCATTCGCTTTCGAATAGTCGATCTGCAATTGAGCCTGGGACCCCCTCTGATGAGCGCAATTATTATTCTCGGCTTGGCCTATTGCTGAATCAACTGCAAATTCGCAGAAGTCGACTAGAATTGATTGAAATTTATATTCATATGAGCTGGATGTATTATAAAAGCAGCACGCGTACGTACATCATTCCAGCTGGGACTTGATGTTGGCGCCGTTTAGCGCTCTCTTCGACTGCGACTGCGACGGCGACTTCGATTGCGATTACGTGATGTTTTAATCAATTTTTGTTTACCACACTTGCACATCGTCCGTCCAGTTGTCCGTGTAAACAAACTGCTCTGCCAAGTGTCAAAATTATGGCAAGGGCAGTGGCGAAAAGCCATTCGCCAGCGAACTTTGACTAGTGTTATGCAATAGTTAAGTGCTGATCATCGAGTCAGTGTCAAATGTGGATTATATAATAATTAACATATGTATATAAACGAATTGAGGCATCTAAAAGTAGTTCCTAGCATGCGAGTGTATCTGAGAAATCTTAGCTAAGTGAATATTAACAGACTGCACTTAACATATGTAAGCTGTTCGCTGTTATTATTTCTCTCTCTTATTCTTCTTTTTAACAGCTTAACATATGAAAGAACGAAGTGATTCATTTAGTATGTTGGCGGATGAATACATATTTACATTACATATACGTATATATTTGGACAATTATAATGTGTTGAGTCTGTGCCGCTTAAATTAGGTATCTTAACAACTCCTGAGATATAACAGACTTAAGCTCTTGCTATATGCAATAGGCACGATTGACTGATAGTAGGTTATGCCTTTTAAGTTGTTGTCACACCGTTATGTGACGTCATTCTTGTGGAAAATGTTTGTGCGCGTTGAAAATTAAGCAATTTTGATATTGTTATCTATCTAACAGCTAAAAACCCAAAATAAAACAAGCTGTGCTTCTAATTAAATGTTCTACATATATTAGAATACGGACAATATAAGGGCTTACTATTTTCATACTCGTTTCCCAAAGAGAACAAGTAAGAGTGAGGGGAGCCCTGTGAAGAGCCAAATATCAAATCATTCTACGCATTTTTATACCCTGAGCCCATTGAAAATGGGAAATCAGGGTATAATGGTTTTGTGAAAATGTATGTAACAGGCAGAAGGAGGCGTGCCACACCCCATAAAGTATATATATTCTTGATCAGCGCGACAAGACGAGTCGATATAGCCCTGTCCGTCTGTCCGTCCGTCCGTCCGTCCGTCCGTCCGTCTGTCCGTCCGTCCGTCTGTCCGTCCGTCCGTCCGTCCGTCCGTGTGAACGCCGAGATATTTTTAAGTACGCAACGTAGAGACTTGAAATTTTACATGAATACTCGATAATACCATACGCTGCACAAGTTTATAAAATTTTTCCGATAACTCATTTCATTTCGATTTTATGAGCATTTATCGATAATTTTAAAGTGTTTTTAAGGCGTGGTTGGTACATCGTTTGGGCTAGAGATTTCAAATTTGCTGTGTAGTTTCGTGCCACGCCCCATTCGCCCCCAATAGCCCCCTATTTGTAAAAAGCCCAAATCAAATACTAGAGACTTGTGCTTTGGCAAATACAAACATATGAATGCCATTAATAAGTTGTGAAAGTTTGATGCACTTAGTCCATCGCTAAGAAAAGTTATTAAACAATTAATTTCGCATAGTAATGCCCACATTGCAGCCCAAGCGCAGTCGCTGCGTCAACTGCGCAGTTGACAGAGCGCGCGTTTATGCTTGCGGGCATATGTGTGTGTGTGTATGTGTTGTTTATATGCATGCATAAAAGATGCGTAGAATGATTTGATATTTGGCTCTTCACAGGGCTCAGGGTATCCCCTAGTCGAGCAGTCTCGACTAGAGCACTCTTACTTGTTATTCATGCATATAAACAACATATACACACACACACATATGCACGCACGCATAAGCGCGCGCTCTGCCAACTGCGCAGTTGACGCAGCGACTGCGCTTGGGCTGCAATGTGGGCATTACTACGGAAATTTAATTGTTTAATGACTTTTTTTAACGATGGACTAAGTGCATCAAACTTTCACAACTTATTAATGGCATTCATATGTGTGTATTTGCCAAAGCACAAGTTTCTAGTATTTGATATGCGCATTTTACGAATAGGGGGCTATTGGGGCCGAAGGGGGCGTGGCATCCAAAATCTAAAGATAACGTTATTTCCGTATTCATTACACGCAACTACACAGCAAATTTGAAGTCCCTAGCTCAAACAATGTACAAACCACGCCTTAAAAACACATTAATATTATCGATAAATGATCATAAAATCGAAATGGAATGAGTTATCGGAAAAATTTTATAAACTTGTGCAGCGTATGGTATTATCGAGTATTCATGTAAAATTTCAAGTCTCAAAGTTGCGTACTTAAAAATATCTCAGCGTTCAAACGGACGGACGGACGGACGGACGGACGGACGGATAGACGGACGGACAGACGGACGGACGGACAGACGGACAGGGCTATATCGACTCGTCTTGTCGCGCTTATCAAGAATATATATATATACTTTATGGGGTGTGGCACGCCTCCTTCTGCCCGTTACATTCAATTTCACAAAACCATTATACCCTGATTTCCCATTTTCAATGGGCTCAGGGTATAAAAAGAGTATATTGGTTTTGTGAAATGTCCGTCTTGCTGTCCGTATGAATGCAATATTTTTCTACGCTATTGAAGCTAGAGACTTAAAATTTGAAACATAACTCGTGTATATCCTCGAATTATAAAGTGTCAAGATTTTCCCCATACGCTCACTAGGGGCGTGGCAAATCGGAAAATGCTTGCGCCCATAGTCAAGAAATCATATTAGTTGAAGAGCTAGAGAGTTGAAATTTGGAATGTATACTTGCGTTGACCACCCAAGCTCAAAAAGATATGGCGGATATATCTGCGCCCATTGGGGGCGTGGCAAATCGGAAAAACTTTATCTTCTACAGTTTTAATGCTAGAATGATGAAATTTGGCATGTATCTTAACGCTGCGATTCTTTAAAGATTCGTAAAAATATTTTATGTCCACGCCCACTGGGGGCATGGCAAATCGGATCTGAATATAGAGTGATTTTACAAATTCAGCTATATTTTGAGCACCATTGATGCTAGAGACTTGAAATTTGATATATATACTCGGATAAGCAACCCAAGATCAAAAAGATATTGCGGACATACCTCCGCCTTCAGGGGGCGTGGCAAATCGCAAAAAGCGAATAGCTCCTACAGTTTTAGAGCTAGACGCTGCAAAATCCCCTATTGATTCCCCAAAAATAAATCTTACGCCACTTTGGGGGCGTGGTATATCGACAAAATACCCTGTAACTTTCACATTTTTGGAGTGTAAGCATCCAAACTTTACAGTTACATTACCCCAGACTCCTTCTAGGAACTTGCCAAATACTATATGTCTACGCCTAAGTTCTGAAGTTCTGCAAATAATTTATCTGCTGAAATTATCATTTTTCGTATAGTCTAGGTCAGTTATGTTATTTTCTTTTTGTGCGTGTGGCCATACCATCAAAAATGTAAATATTAAATATCGATTACACGTAGACTTAATTTAGAACAAAAATATTCCACACAAAAAAATGTACGATAGGACCCATCATGTATGTATGTATGTAGGCACGAACAGCAGCGCAACTATTTTCATGCCGTCGCCGCCGCGTCTCGAACGCGGACCCTTTTGCTTACACGCTTTTCATCTACCTGCTGCGCCACATCAGTTTTGCATTGCCTGTTGGCAAATCCGAAACTACTTCACTACAAGGGCGACTTATGACAAATACAAAACTATAGAAGCTGCTGTTAATGCAAATACAATATAAACATAAATCAATCGTAATTGTGATTCTTAGAAAATGCTGAAATGCGCGCATATAAACGTATGTATCTATATGTGTACATACAAAAACGGTGGTCGGTTGAATGTACTCGTATAAAGGGCGATATTTGACAAATATGTTCAAAACTAAAGAAGCGGCTGAAAATGCGAACACAACTCAATAACAATTTTGGTTGAAGAATATGCTAGAATGAATGGCGCTGAATTTATTTGTGACCATGCATAAGCAAACGCGCTTGCACCTTTCAATGTACATACATATGTGTAAATGTAAATGTATTTTGCTGTCGCTGCTTAACACGTGCGTGTGATAATTGGCTAAACGTTTTGTTTAATAGATTGCGACTGACTTAACGGAACTTGATGAAACTTTCAGCATATGATTCTATTGAATTTTTTACATTTTATAAAAATGCTAATTCATTCACATGGTTATATTTGCAAAACTTTAAAATTGCATAAAATCACATGAATCTACATAAATGCAAAATTTGAGATATATTATTAAATTTAATATACCAGATGCCCCTATGGGAAACGAGTATCACGCATTAGGTTTCGCCCTCATGCAACGTTTTTACTTGCTATACCCTGAGCCCATTGAAAATGGGAAATCAGGGTATAATGGTTTTGTGAAAATGTATGTAACAGGAAGAAGGAGGCGTGCCACACCCCATAAAGTATATATATTCTTGATCAGCGCGACAAGACGAGTCGATAAAGCCCTGTCCGTCTGTCCGTCCGTCCGTCCGTGTTAACGCTGAGATATTTGTAAGTACGCAACGTAGAGACTTGAAATTTTACATGAATACTCGATAATACCATAGGCTGCACAAGTTTATAAAATTTTTCCGATAACTCATTCCATTTCGATTTTATGAGCATTTATCAAAATTTGAATGTGATTTTAAGGCGTGGTTTGTACATCGTTTGAGCTTGAGAGACTTCAAATTTGCTGTGTAGTTGCGTGTAATGAATACGGAGATAACGCTATCTTTAGATTTTGGATGCCACGCCCCATTCGCCCACAATAGCCATCTATTTGTAAAATGCGCAAATCAAATACTAGAGACTTGTGCTTTGGCACATACACACATATGAATGTCATAAATAAGTTGTAAAAGTTTGATGCACTTAGTTCATCGCTAAAAAAAAGTTATTAAACAATTAAATTCCCATAGTAATGCCCACATTGCAGCCCAAGCGCAGTCGCTGCGTCAACTGCGTAGTTGGCAGAGCGCGCGCTTATTCGTGCGTGCATATGTATCTGTGTATGTGTTGTTTGTATGTATGCATAAAAGAAGCGCAGAATGATTTGATATTTGGCTCTTCACAGGGCTCAGGGTATCCCCTAGTCGAGCAGTCTCGACTAGAGAACTCTTACTTGTTTTTATCCAAACCGTTTTCTAAGCTGTTGACCTGTTAATTAACATCAAAGTAACAGATCTGCCCTTTGTCTAACCTAGTGTCGATGCAACAGGATTTAGATCAATATACTTATATATGAATACTTTAAGAAAAACTTCATGGGATTAAAAAAAATTGAATAATGTGAATTAATTTTAATTTTATTCATAGTTAATTTAAATTTGGTATCCCATTCGCAAACTGTATTCATAACTTTTAACTGATAAAAGGCATACAAAATTTTATGTTATGCTTTGACAGCCAGATGGGAAAATTTGTTAAATAATATTGAATGTATTTATTGATATATATATATAGACATGCAATATTATTAAACAAATTGAATAAAAATTCATTGAATTTTCATTTTCCGTGGCGCTGAGCTGTATTTTTCTCAGACTTTGGCCACTTGCTGGGCAGCCTAACCATTAAAACTGAATATCGTCCGAGGTAACAACGTTAAGGGCGCTGAAGGTTGCACTTTGCAGACTGTAAGCTTCAAACAAATGAGCGGAGGAAGCAGCGCATAAAGCTTCCAAGGAGAGCCCAAAAAACAAACCCGATTAAGGGAGAGGGGAAGGGAGGCTCTGCGGTAGCTGCTGACGCTGGCTGCGGAGGCCTCCACGCACTTGGCGCGCTGCTGTCCAGCCGTCAGGCTGTTGAGAAATAAATTACATACAAAATAACTGCAATACATGTAAATAAAAGTGGACACCCACTGGAGAGTCCTAGGGCGAGGACTAACCCTCGGCCGAGGGAAGTTGTGCACCCGTTTTGTCGTCGTCGTCGTTGTTGTTGTTGTTAATGATTTTGTTGTTGTTGGGGGTGGTGGTGGTGTTGGTGGGGACGTCGACGTCAGCGTCTCATCAACTGGCAGTCGAGTAAAAAGTCAGCCCGGAGAGCATCCAGCCCATTGTCCTGCGTCCGGGGCTTTGCGTCGTGGACGATATGTGCTTGTGTGTTTGTGCTGTCCAAAGGACTTTTATGCTTGCCACATGGCTGCTGTCCTGCACAGCGACATTTTGACGTCCCCGGCTCTCACGTTGGCTCGAGTGTGCCGAAGACCGAGGAGGAGCCAGACCGCCCGAAGCCAGAAGTATCACTTGTCAGATTAATTTACGTGTTTGTGCTCCCACCGCAGCACCAGCAAGGACTATGGTCTATGTGTGTCCTGACAAAGAAATCAGCTGCTGCGGCGCCCCACATGCAAAAACCGGAGCTGAAGCATTCACCCGTCGTATTTACTTGGAGTAGCCCGTCTGCTCTGCCTCTGCACTGCCTCTGCCCGTTCCCCTTCCGGGGCTATGTAAATTTTGCGTTTTTTGCGGAGGCCAACGGAAGCCCATTTAATGTGCCCAGAGTTAAATGGACAACGCGCTTACACAACATGCTTTAATTTTGTATGACAACTTTTACCCAACCACACCTCCTGTCACTTTAATGCCACGCCACATCTGCCGTGCGCGTTCCCTCGACACTTTTCAACTTCAAGCGCAACAGTAGGCAAGCCACGACTGACAATTGCCCAATATTTAATCATGTCAATCGATAAATCTGCTGGACCTGGCAATTCGCAAAGTTTGACGCAGCAAAAGATTGTTTGGAACTTAAACAGTTTAGAAAATCTGTTGCGAATGGTCAGAAAAATCGAAAGGTTGGCAACTTTCAGATGACACATTGTATTAGAATAAATCTTACTTGTTTTTCCTACTATGCGGATCACAGATTCAGCTTGAGTTTGAGCTTATTCAATATCAGTCTACATTATTATACCCTGAGCCCATTGAAAATGGGAAATCAGGGTATAATGGTTTTGTGAAAATGTATGTAACAGGCAGAAGGAGGCGTGCCACACCCCATAAAGTATATATATTCTTGATCAGCGCGACAAGACGAGTCGATATAGCCCTGTCCGTCTGTCCGTCCGTCCGTCCGTCCGTGTGAACGCTGATGTATTTTTAAGTACACAACGTAGAGACTTGAAATTTTACATGAATACTCGATAATAACATACGCTGCACAAGTTTATACAATTTTTCCGATAACTCATTCCATTTTGATTTTATGAGCATTTATCGATAATTTTAGTGTGTTTTTAAGGCGTGGTTTGTACATCGTTTTACCTAGAGACTTCAAATTTGCATGCCACGCCCCATTCGGACCCAATAGCCCCCTATTTGTAAAAAGCGCAAATCAAATACTAGAGACTTGTGCTTTGGCACGTACACACATATGAATGCCATTAATAAGTTGTGAAAGTTTGACGCACTTAGTCCATCGCTAAGAAAAGTTATTAAACAATTAAGTTTCCATAGTAATGCCCACATTGCAGCCCAGGCGCAGTCGCTGCGTCAACTGCGCAGTTGGCATAGCGCGCGCTTATGCTTGCATGCATATGTGTGTGTATGTGTTGTTTATATGCATGCATAAAAGATGCGTAGAATGATTTGTTATTTGGCTCTTCACAGGGCTTAGGGTATCTCCTAGTCGAGCAGTCTCGACTAGAGTACTCTTACTTGTTTTTGTATATGAGTGCTGGAGTGGGCATTAATATTATATTTTATGAGCCAACAAATCAGCTGTGCCTGATTTGTATACCTATTATTCACAAATTATTAATAAATTTTCCATACCACCAAAAATCGTTCATGATAAAACTCACTTAGAATTTATTTGGAAAAAGTAAAACATCTTCAAACATTATTATATTTGAATTATCGCATTTAACAATAATCCATTTAATTCGGGAATCAATAATAAATTTCTCAATAAATTTTCGCTCTATAAAAATATATAAATATATATTATAAATATAATCCGACTGTCTCCTGATACACCATTCTGAAATAAATATTTACTTTGAGCAAGTCCAATGAAGTTAATTATAAATGCAAATTATTTCAGACTATCACAATTACCTGAAACTTTTCAACAAATTGAAGTTTTTTTCTGTCTCCTTTATTTTGACAATTGTTTTTGGCTCTTTTATTAATCTCTTCCATTCTCTTTTCAATTTTAATACATACTTTTATATTATCACCGACTACATTTGACTATGAAATAAGATTGATTGATGGAAATATGCTAACAACTTTAAAATGTTGTTAATATTATTGGATGACGCCTTCTCTGTATTTATGTATATAAGCTATATATTTAATAACCTTAAGTTTTCATTTTCTGTTAACACGAAATGTTTTTTAATGATATAAATCTTAGCAAAACCCGAACTACAGTATTAGATAATATATAAAATATAAATAAATCCTTTGTAATTATTTAGTCGAATTATTAAATAATTGTTTAGCATGAAAGTCGCATTCAATTCGGTATATTATTATATTATAATTGACTTCGTTCGATCCCACAGTTTTGGGTGCTAGCTAGCCCTAAGTGGACGTCGCAGGGAACGCAGTATTCTATATTCTATATTCCGTATTCTGTTTTTCTTGTGTCGTTGCCTGAGTTAAAGTTTTAATTTATGCAAATTGTCGATATTTGTTGTTGCTGATATTTTTACACACTCGGTCCTCGCCCGTGCGTCCCATTGTCTGGCTCGAAGTCAGTCTCCTGCCAGGCCACTTCAAGCGCCACATCCCAGAGGCCACGCACAACACTGGCAACACCGATAAGGATAATGGAAAATATATTAGTTTAATTGAATTTCTAAGGCGGAAGTTTTACGTATATGTAATGATATCGCCGTCGTTTGCGATGGCAAGACTGTCTGATGTTTGCTGCTGTTGTTGCTATTGCTATTGTTGTTGTTGTTGTTGTTGGTGGTGTTGTCGGTGGCTGCGTTGGTTTGTAACCATTCCGCCCATCCTCTGCATTATTGCGCTTTCTCTGTGTGCGTGTGGCTGCTGTTTTAGTTTGAGGTTTTGGGTGTCTCGATAATTTATTAATGAATGCATTTGCCTACTGCTTGCCCTGACTGAGATTGCTTTTAACTTTGTTTGGTTACCGACTGCCTACAAAATGGAGCTTGAACATCAGGCACCACTTCCGTTGAAAGACACGGTACAGGTGCTCCCACAAGATACTGTGCTGGCTGCCCGAAGTATCCTGGACAGTTTTTAGTGGCTGTCAATTTTTAAAGTCACCTGGTTAATCAGTCAACACGAGCATGCCCGATAGCAATCTGTTCGCACAAAAGGCGCACGACTAACAAGCTGAAAGCTGAAGGGAAATAGAGCAAAATAGCCAGATAAAGAGAGAAAGTGTACGAGTGAAAGAGAGAGAAAGAGAGAGAGAGAGAGAGAGTGAGAGAGAGAACGATAGGGATTCAGTAGTCAAAACACAACACTTAGCAGCTGCCAAAGCCCTGACTGAGTGACCTGAAGCGAGTCCGGAGAGTCGCACGGACGTCGAGTGGGCACTCGCAGGAGTGGCCAAGGAGAGGGTCCGGCGGTGCTAACGGTAGCGGGAACAGCGACAAATGGTCAAGTGGAAACCCCTTTGGTATTGCCTGAAGTGGTCAAAAAAGGCGCCGGAGTGCAAATGGCAAAAGCCAAATGATGAAAGTGCTACTGCTGCTGCTGCTGCTGCTGCCTCTGCCTCTGCTGCCAAAGTCCTCGCCGACGTGGACCGCGCACATCAAAGGTGCAAAGCTGCGCTGCAGGGTTCTATATTGGGCACTGGGCTGGGGCGGGCATGCACGGTGTGTGCTGCGGCAGGTCCTTGCGCGCCATTTTGCATAAATGACGGGTAGAAGCGAAAATAATAAACTAGGAATACGCACGAACTGCAACTGGAATCGATGGCTCCGGCTGGCCAGCAGCGCTGTCATCGCTCCTTTCGTGACCTTTGTGCCTTTTAATGCGGTTTGCCAGTCAGACACCCTTGCAATTTGCAATTAATCAGCAAACAGCCAAGCAGCCAAACAGCCAAACGCCAAACAGCGTGCCGCACTCCGAGCTGGAGAAACAGACAAATGGCGAACCTGGCTGTTCCTCCTGGCTGCTCCTGCTGCTGTTGTTGCATATTTGCAGGCGCGTTGCAGTCAATGCAAGCTATGCAGACACACACATAAATTAACTAGCGACCGTCTGGCCAAAGGGGTTAATTTGTAAAATATATTAATAGTCGACACTGCAGCGCCACTTAGCTCCCACCCAGCTGACTTCCACCTGGTCCCCCTTGTCACCTCGCCACCTCGCCACCTCGCCACCTTGTAGCGGCACCCTTACGGCAAAGTTTGTTCAGTTTATGGCGAGGGCGATAATGTACATTGCATTTGCAGGTCTTTAATTTCATTTGGCAATCGAGTCAATATTTGAAGACGACTGCAGTGCAGATATCCCCCTTATAATAGGGGTCATTCCGCAGCGTAGCTCGATTTCAAATGCAGAAGAGTCCTGCACACTTAAAGTCAGTCGTATTTTCCGCTTTGCATGAAAGGAGAGCAGCATATTTATTGCTTTAAAAAATAATAAATGACAATTTATGTAGTGGGACGAGACTCGGCTGGCAAGTTCTCGGTTCGCCTTCAGCTCTAGGTGTTTGTCTACGTGCCAGGCAGGCCATCGTGTATAAGACGAACCCAGAGCCCGCATCCCAGCACATGTGCCGCTCCAGCTTCAAGTCCACGATGCCAGGTAATCGCGACTGTCGACTGTCGACTGCCAAAAGGCAAGCTGAGAAAATAAGTCATTAAATTGCGGATTACCCAATGTGTAGAAGTGAATTTTTGCATGCTATTTGCGAGATGCGTCGCGTCGTATGGCTTTAGACCTCGTTGGGCTTCGGATCCACTGGGTCGGATCTGCCAGGCCCGTCACTGGTCGGGGCTCAGCGTCGTGACAGACAGGGCGCGACAGAGGGAGCTGGCGAGGAATGGGATAGCGCAAACATGTTAAGCTTCTCTGCTGTCTGTATGTGTGCATTAGGTCTTTGAATGTGACTGAAGACCTTAGCAGTCGGCGAGTGAAATATTTATTAATGATCCTTTTGAGATTTGGCACGGTATAGCCACATAATTCATTTTACTCATAAACTGAACTGCGTACGAGTGAAGGAATAGTAAATAGAACGAGGCTGAGGATGCTCAACTCTGGGATACTGTTTGCTAGATTGGGCTATGTCGGTATTATGTTCTTCCCTACGTAATGCAGCACACGAAGCTTAGGGGAAGTTGTCAACTACGGAATTGAAGCATATCTTGCTTATACTGTATTTAAATTGAACTACGAGTTTCGTATTCACATTCTATAAGAGACAGCGAATAATTCTGGTGTATATTGATTTTCTTATTACTGCCATAATTTTTTCATTATGTATAATAGGAATGTTTCAAGTCTAAGCTTTTAAATTTAATTGTTTAATTTTTAAGTAAATTTAATATCATATCGAAATATTATATCACATCATATTACCCAGTTTGTATCGTCTTAGTTTAGCTAACAAATACTTGAAGCTTTTGCAGTCTGGCAAATTCCGTTTTTATTTCTTTTTCAGTCTCCTGCAACTGCTTTGCGAAATGTTATTTGAAATTTATTTATTCTCTTTGCCAACCTTTAAGTTTCAACTGAGCGAAGACATAAATTGTGGCACGGGCACAGATCAAGATCTGAACAGAACTCAGCGCTAAGAATCCGAAACACGCCTTTAAATACCAATTAATTTTTCCCAGCCACAAACTGTCAAGTTGTTATTTGAGGAAATATTCCCAGAATATCCCTCACGCTCGATTGGATTACTCGGATTCCTTTTATTTGTGGATATCAATTTTTGCGCACTCTTATTTTTAATATCAGAAATGAGAAACATAAAAATTTGAAGCCGCCTAAGCCACTTCACGTCGCTTATGGCCTGTTTGTTTATGAGCTTTAAAGCCGAGTTTATGACACCACATCGATCGCCTCAAGAGCCAAAATTTGTTGTTCCGCTGGCTCGAAATTAGCAATTAATTTCGAATAAAGGAGGCGTGTGTTGATTTTTATTATTATTAACCAAAAATGCTGGACCGGGCTGACTCAGCGAACCTCAACTCATGAATGAGCTGGCCGCCTGGACGCAAGCAATGGGAACTCGATGATTGGGCGTGGCTGCTGTGGCGTGTGGGCCAAATTTTAAACGGAAATTAAAATGAGCTTCAGGCTCGAACGTGCGTCAGGTGCAACGGAAGCACTTTAAGTCATATGAATAAAAATGTATGTATGGTAATACCCATTATTATAGTCAACAACTTTATATTTATATAGATTGATTTTAGTAACATTTGATGCTAGTAACATTATTGTAGTTCTTGAAATAAATCGTCATCTTTTCTTACGATCAACAAACTTATTTTGTACTTTTATATATCTCTTGACCACCACAACTTACTAATTCATTTTCTTTCGAAGAACTACTCAAAGAACTAGTACAAAACTTAAGTTCATCATTAAATCCCATATAACTGAATGTAGATCAGAAACATAATGAATTAAACTTTCGCTCGATAAAGAAAAAAAAATGCTGTACCAAGATCTACGTACTTCATGCTGGGCCATTACTATGGCTTTATGCTTACCCCGAGCAGGCATTTCTGATTTTAATGCCTGTTCGCAGCCGCCCAGCCAAGGCCTAATCCCCATTTAGCATGCATACGCGAATGTGTCGCCTTAAAAATGCAATAAATTTTCATTTTGAATATGTGAAACAAGGATATTTATATATACATATGTAAGTGTATATAATTTCTGCAAGTGCGTGAAGCGAGGGCGGGTTGAGTAGCAGAAATGCGTTCAATAAATTGTGCAGTCAAGTCCATAACAGGGTCCCAAATCTGCTATTCGGCAGAGCTTGCTCCAGCCCAGGAGTATTTTGATGTGCGTGTTGCTGCTGCTGCTGGAGCCTTTGTTTATTTAATGTAAAAACATTTCCACATAAGCGATTTTTCACGTAAATCAAAAGTCCGCTTGATGAGGCAGCCAAAGGAGCTGGCAATGGAGATGGAGACGGAGACGGAGCTGGAGCTGGAGCCTGGATCGGGCTGTCAGCAAACAGACTGCTGTTCAGCCATAGCCTCCTCCTTTCGCGTGTCACATGTGCCACGGCGCCGCAGTGAGGAATGCCCCACAAGTTATGAGATTAATTCATTTGCTTTTTGCTCGACTGCAAATTACAAAATTACGCCATTTCCTTTTGACATTTCTCAATTTCTGTTGAATTGCGCGACATGGTTGCACTCGGCCGAATGTCGCGCCGTCAGAGCAGAGCGCCAGCGAAGCGATAGGCGCTTTGGTTTTTCTCGTGAATTTAAATGTATAAATATTTAAGCTCTATGAAGACAGGGACAGCTGCTCGTCGTGGCGAGTCTAGGGCTGCAGGTGGGTCGCACGGCGCGCCGTTTACGCAAACCGTTAACCAAGCTGGAGGAGATGGCGGAGGGGGAAGTGGGAAAGCACAATACACCACAGTCCAGGACAGACATAGGTCTTGCCTAGACGCAGTCAGACATTCTCGTCTCGACATGATAAAAATGAATCTTTGATGTCATTTGGGTTTTGCATGAAAATTTATTATTTAATGAAACAAGTAAGAGTGCTCTAGTCGAGACTGGTCGACTAGGAGATACCCTGAGCCCAGTGAAGAATATCAACTCATTCTACGCTCTTTTTAAGCATGCATAAAAACAACATATACACACACACACATATGCACGCTCGTATAGGCGCGCGCTCTGCCAACTGCGCAGTTGGCGCAACGACTGCGCTTCGGCTGCAATGTGGGCATAACTATGGGAACTTAATTGTTTAATAACTTTTCTTAGCCATAGACTATCTGCAACTTTCTAAACTTATTAATGGCATTCATATGTGTGCATTTGCCAAAGCACAGGTCTCTAGTATTTGATTTGGGCTTTTTACAAATAGGGGGCTATTGGGGGCGAATGGGGCGTGGCATCCAAAATCTAAAGACAACATAATCTCCGTATTCATTACACGGAAATTACACATTAAAATCAATAACATTACAACAAAAATAGTTATCGTTCATACGAAGTAAACTTGACCTGCGCGTGCTATACACGGACCCAACAAAAAAAATTCAAGTCTCTAGCTTGTCTAGATGCTTTAATCGACGCGTTCAAACATACGGACAGACGGACGGACGGACAGACGGACAGACGGACGGACGGACAGACAGACCGACAGACAGACGGACAGACAGACGGACAGGGCTAAATCGACTCAGCTCGTCGTCCTGATCCAGAATATATATACTTTGTGGGGTCTGACACGCCTCCTTCTGCCTGTTACATACATTTAACAAAACCATTATACCCTGATTTCCCATTTTCAATGGGCTCAGGGTATAAAAATAAACACAACAGCAGCAGCAGCAACAGCAGTAGCAGAGTATCTAGTCGAAACTAGAATGTTTTTGTTAATGAAATTTGCCGAGGTTGCAAGCAGGTCGCTTTATTTGCCAAAAATATTAAAATCGTAAATAAGTTATGAGGCAAACAGCCTGAGGTAGACCGACACAGGAGTGCCGTAGGAGAGCTTGGTAAATATTTTGTGAGTCTGGAATAGATGGAAACAGTGCGAGCCAGAAGATAATTTCCAAGTAATTCTTTGGCTTTCTTTTTGAGTCGCCAGCAGTGAACAGTCGCTTCGTTCTGCTTATCATTCCATCTGTGGCTGGGTTTCTCTCATCGCTCTCACAACACCCACAATCACTTTGAAAGCAATCAGTAAATGATTATTCAATTATTTTCCCCACACTTTTCGTGTGGCATTATTCATTTCGGCCAACTCACAGCTCCTAGCCGTAGCCAGCAATCCAATTAACGTCAAAACAACGCCGCATACCACAGACGTATTCGTAAGTAGACCTCGAGCGAATGAGAAATCGTTTAATAGGCGCATCAATCAGTTAGGCGAACTCATAAAACACCAGACACCCGAGCAATAGCAACAGCAACATCTACAGCAACAGCAACAAGCACGAGTGGAAATAAAATATATAAACATGGCTGCATAGCACATCGAGCACACCATAAGATGCACATGAACATTTTTCTTTTGAAGTGGCTGCTTGGCAGCCGCAAGCGAAACACCAGCAACATGCAGCATGTGTATTTCGAAGACGCAGATAAAAGCTGAGCAGCTGAGCAGAGAGCAGCAGCAAAGAGTCTCTGCTGGCTGTGTCTAGCCGGAGTTGGCCTGCGCTTAATTGTTAAGACAAATCATACGCTAATGGCCATAAAGCGAAGTGCGCAGCGCGCATCCCGAAGAAGCGCGAAACGTGCGAGCCCCAATCGGGCCCCTGCCGGAGTCTCCTCCCCGGCGCGCTCCTGCCGCTGCTCGCATTTACTCTCGTGCACACATTAAAAATTAAATAAACAATTTGCTGCAGTTTCATTGGAAAATGTGTGATTAAATGCGGCTGGCTGGGAAGCTGGAGCAGTGCTCGGCCGTTTTATGGCCAGTAAAGTAGCTGTCTGCGTTTTGTCTTGGTATTTGAAATGCGTTTTTGGTTTTCGGCCATGAATTTTATAGCGAACGGATGCGCTATTGGTTACCCATATGCCAATTGATGGAATGCCGAGTACGCAATGTCCGTCCAATGACCTGCTGGGTGACTCCATCGATTCGCTCCGGCTTTCCCAAGCAATTTACTCAATTCTTAATCGGAATTTAGTTAAATTACTTTGTCAATCGATCGCTAATCGGAGTATTGAATAAGGACCGAGCCAAATTGTAGCTGTAGGACACGAGTTCCCATTGTACGCTGTCTCGATGCAACTCTTTATGTGGCTGCGACCCTAGCAGAGCACGATTCGGGCCATAGCCAAGATAATGCAAGTGCCAATTGCCATGCTTGACTGTCAATCAGCCGAGGACCGTAACCCGTTTTTATATTTCCCGACTTAAGCCTCAAGTTGTAACTCTCGCAAATTTGTTTCCGCTTCTGGTCCTGCCACAGACACATGGGAGCTCGTTCCTTCTCTCTCAATGATTCTATCATGCTGGCTTCCGCTTGTTCTTTCTTTCTCCATCTCCCATCTCCTACCCGCCTTCCCCTCCTAGCCACCCTTCGGCTGTGATGTGATGTGCGTTACCAATTTTAAAGTTGGGCATTTCGGGCGTTTGCCCTTGCAGCAATTACCAAGCCACACAACAACAATCGCTTCATGGTAAAATAAAAGCGCCTTAAAAATAGACGAGCCAACTGACAGAACTCACAGTCAGAAGCAGAACCAACGAACTGTTGGCTGATGTTGCCGATGTCGTGTTGTTCTTGTTGACGTTGCTGCTGTTGCTGTTGCAGTTGCTGTTGCTCGAATTGCTGGAGTTGTTGTGGAGCTGTTGCTGTCGCTTGCTTCAATTTCGAGACAATCGCAAATTGACAATCAAAGTCTTCAAAGACAGTGAAAACTGCTGCGGCGGCACAGCCGAGAAACAACCGAAACGAAACAGCCAAAAGAGCCAAAGAGCCAAAAACAGCCAACATGGCATCTTTTCGAAATCATTTTACGCTCCCATGTGTGTGCGAGTGTGTGTGTGCGAGGGGGTGTGTAGTTGAGTGTGCGACGCCGAGCATTTGATTTAAATTGAGTTTGAGAAAATTTTCGTTGACTTGATTGAAGCAACTAAACTTGCACCAAGCGTAACCAACTACAATGCCCCACAGCCAGCAGCTCGTCTTACAGCTCCCATCTCGCCTTACCAACAACTACATTAATAGCAATCCCGCTGTTGTGGGCAGAGTCAGTTAGTGTTTCTATCACGCCCACGTCGATTTGGTCTACGAATAACTGCATACAGCATTGTCAAATACTTATCTCTAAAGAAAGAAGCATTGCGGCCTTTGAAATGAAAGCAATTAAATAGCGAATGAAAAATGAGTTACATAAGGTACTTCAATGTTTCTTACAGTAGATCAACTTTCTCCGTGAGATTAATCTTATACACACCATATATAAAATTCTCTTAAGTTGTAAATACCCAAGCGTTGAAGAATTTGAGTTAAACTTTTACGCTTTACTAAAAGAGTTTAAAATAATCCATTTTTATACCCTGAGCCCATTGAAAATGGGAAATCAGGGTATAATGGTTTTGTTAAATGTATGTAACAGGCAGAAGGAGGCGTGTCAGACCCCACAAAGTATATATATTCTTGATCAGGGTGACGAGCTGAGTCGATTTAGCCCTGTCCGTCTGTCTGTCTGTCTGTCCGTCCGTCCGTCTGTCCGTATGTTTGAACGCGTCGATTGAAGCATCTAGACAAGGTAGAGACTTGAATTTTTTTTTGTTTGGTCCGTGGATAGCACGCGCAGGTCAAGTTTATTTCGTATGAACGATAACTATTTTTGTTGTAATGTTATCGATTTTAATGCTTATCGAAAATACGTTTTTAAGGCGTAGTTTGTGTATCGTTTGAGCTAGAGACTTCAAATTTGCTGTGTAATTGCGTGTAATGAATACGGAGATAACGTAATCGTTAGATTTTGGATGCCACGCCCCATTCGCCATCAATAGCCCCCTATTTGTAAAAAGCGCAAATCAAATACTAGAGACTTGTGCTTTGGCCCATCCACACATATGAATGTCATAAATTAGTTGTAAAAGTTTGATGCACTTAGTCCATCGCTAAGAAAAGTTATTAAAGAATTAAGTTCCCATAGTAATGCCCACATTGCAGACCAAGTGCAGTTGCTGCGTCAACTGCGCAGTTAGCAGAGCGCGCGCTTATGCGTGCGTGTATATGTGTGTGTATGTGTTGTTTGTATGTATGCATAACAAAAGCGTAGAATGATTTGATATTTGGCTCTTCACAGGGCTCAGGGTATCCCCTAGTCGAGCAGTCTCGACTAGAGCCCTCTTACTTGTTATACCCTGAGCCCATTGAAAATGGGAAATCAGGGTATAATGGTTTTGTTAAATGTATGTAACAGGCAGAAGGAGGCGTGTCAGACCCCACAAAGTATATATATTCTTGATCAGGGCGACGAGCTGAGTCGATTTAGCCCTGTCCGTCTGTCTGTCTGTCCGTCCGTCCGTCTGTCCGTCTGTCCGTATGTTTGAACGCGTCGATTGAAGCATCTAGACAAGCTAGAGACTTGAATTTTTTTTGTTGGGTCCGTGGATAGCACGCGCAGGTCAAGTTTGTTACCAAAAAACTATATCTACTTTTGTTGTTTTGTTATCGATTTTAAACCTAATCGAAAACAGGTTATAAAATTATATCTCCCACACCTTTAGAGCTAGACCCCTCAAATTTTGCATATAGATTCATGTGAATTTTATGCAATTTCTATTTTTTTATTTTTTGGATACCGGCTATTTTTACTAATTACCCCCCACCCCCCACCCCCCTTGCCATCAACACCCATTGAGAGTCTGTTGCAAATATAACCATGTAATTAAATTAGCATTTTTATAAAATGTAAAAAATTCAATAGAATCATATGCTGAATCAAATTCCGTTGAGTCAGTCCCGATTTATTCAACAAAACGTTTAGCCAATTATCACACGCACGTGGCAAGCAGCGAAGCGCAGCAAAAAACATATACACATACACATACATTGAAACGTGCAAGCGCCTCTGCTTTGCATTGCACCAATACATTCAAGGCCATTCATTCTAGCATATTCTTCAACCAAATCTGTGTTTGAATTGTATTTGTATTTGTCATATATCGCCTTTTACCCGCATACATTGCAACAGACCACCGTTTTTGTATGTACACATACACTCATACGTTCATATGCGCGCATTTCAGCTATTCCAAGAATTACAATTGCGATTGATCTGCTTCTTTAGTTTTGTATTTGTCACATATCGCCCTTGTAGTACTACTTTTCGTTTTTCCAACAGGAAACGCATTACTGGTGTAGCGTGGTGGATAGACGCAAAGCGCGTAAACGAAAGGTCTCGAGTTCGAATCTCAGTGACGACAGCGTAACTTTTTAAATTTTTATTTTTAATTTATAAACATGAGGTGGTTGTGCTAGTTGAGATGATGCGCTCTATCGTTACATATGTAGTAAATAGATGCAGGTTCGAGTCCAGGTGCTGTGATGTTTGTTTTCTTCTTCTTTTTTTGTTGATTTATTTATTTATTTAATTATTTATTTATTATTTGATTTACATACATTCTAGTTGAATAAAATTTAAAAATTATAATATAATTTTGGAAAATTTAATGTTATATGCAAGCTATGGAGCGTATTAAACAATGCAAATCGGACGGGGCTCAGGGGATCTCCTAGTCGGGCACCTCCGACTAGAGTTTTCTTACTTGTTTGTATTCTTATTTATCTTTCATTTATCTTATTTAACTTTCAGCTTAAACTAAAAGAAAGATGCAAAATTTTATTTAAATATGACTTATTGTTATAATTACTGATGGAAAATTTAAATAAAACATTTTTAGGTTAAACTTAAACTTTTTCTGCTTAAATAAAATACTTTATTAATTTTAATGCATATATTTAGTTATTACTTTTTACTTTTAAATTGTTCTTATTATTTTTATTATTTTTATATATATTTATTTATTGATATAAAATGGGAATAATATTTTTCAAGTAAAATGAAGTAAAAATTTGAATAAAATATTAATTAATTTTTTTATTACTATTTATTTATTGATAAAAAAATTTTATGTAACATAAAATATATTATAAATCTTTATTTTTGTGTTTTAACTCTTATTATTCTTTATTGGTATAAAATTGAAATTGCAATTTTTTAGTAAAAGAGTTTAGAACAGTAATTATAATTTTGTATTATTAAATTTTAATTTAAAATCTATAGCTCAAACGATGTGATAAATCCCGATAAAAAAAGAAATTGGGCGAGTAATCGAAAAAAATTAATAAAATCGTACTTCGGATGGTATACACGAATATACGTGTCAAATTTCGAGTCTCTAGCTGTCATATTTTCGAAGAATTTTGCGCTAACACTTTATTGGATGTGCCTGTTACATATATTTCCAGAAGCCCATTATATCCTGAATTCCCATTTTCAATAAATTCAGAGTACAAACAAGTAAGAGTGCTCTAGTCGAGACTGCTCGACTAGGGGATACCCTGAGCGCTGTGAAGAACCAAATATGAAATCATTCTACGTACGGACGGACGGACGGACAGGGCTATATCGACTCGTCTTGTCGCGCAGATCAAGAATATATATACTTTATGGGGTGTGGCACGCCTCCTTCTGCCTGTTACATACATTTTCACAAAACCATTATACCCTGATTTCCCATTTTCAATGGACTCAGGGTATAAAAACAACTCCTCGTACTTATTGTTTAATATATAGGCTTATAGATTTACTACGTTGTAATAAGAATTTGATTTGGATTTTACTTCGTTTAACCTGAGATGAATGTGATAATATAAAATACAAATTGGGACTATTCTTGGTCAATTGATGAATACCCAGATTAAGTATATTTTTAATTGACTTCCACACAAAACGCAGGTCCTTCTCAAGTCGAGGGTGACAAAATATATTAAGCTGAGTTTCCGGACTTAAGGTTGAACTGGCCGAAATCTTTTAGTAACTTGAATCTGTTTGGCTTTTTGCTAATTGCCTGGCAAAAGACATTAAAGTCGTTTGCCAGTCGCTCTCTAATCTCTAATGCTCCTGGCGCTCATAAACATTTTTATTTTACTAAGATGCTATCATTTATCTCCATCTCCAGCTTGAGCTTTCTCCATGCTAGCAAGAGTGGTCCTTAATGCAAAATGACCAGAGTCCCGGAGTTGGCAGTACAGCAATTTTGTCACCTCTATGCGCCACATCATCATTATCATCGTTTTATTGTCTTGTCGCTGAGTCTCTGCCTCGCTCTGCTGCCGTCTGCCGTTTGTCGTCTGCAGCTGGAGCGAAAGACATAGCCAGTGGGCAATGTGGCACCCACATGCCTGGCTGGAGTGGCTCATTAAGTCGTAAAATTGTTTTAATCGTCGGCGTCGGTGATGAGATCCTCTTGCGAATCCATAAAGAGTTAATAAAAAAACACAAAATCACGGCGGTCTCTTAGACAGCCGGCCAGCGTTATAAAAATGAGGAAATTTATATGCCTAACTTGTACTGGGAGATATTGAAACCACAATCTGCGTCTGCCCCTGGCTCCGTCCCCTCGTGGCGCGGGCCGGTGTTGCTCTGGTTTTTGTTTTTAATGCTCTCGATGGTTCATTACTCATACCGAGAGCGGGGAATCGCAGCCCCACTCCAACTTGTCGCTGTAATACGAAATGTCTCATTATCGTTTGTCGGTTTGTTTATTTCTGTGTCTTTCGCATGGGGGAGGGCGATGGAAGTGCATGTGGTATTGGAATCGAAGAAGACTCTTTCACTGGCAGCCACACGCACAGCATCGGCCAGTGAATCTATGGCCCGATAACCTTCATTTAGCAGTTACCTCCAGAGTTATGTATAACACATATCGCGGCTTTTAATAGCTCTTGATTGTCGTTTTTAACATAAGCACCATTATTGAAGTTTTGTTTTGTTTTGGTTTTCTGTTCGCTGTTTTCATATAAATTATAGCGACACGAGCTGATTCCGTTAAGGCGGACAACAATTAATGGTCTGTTCGGGGTCCGAGGTCCTTCGCTGAGCCACTCTCAGCTCGGCCCAATTCCGATGCCGATGATCTTAAGCTGTTTATACAAGCCGGTTAATTTATGTTTAATCATGTTGCGGAATGTTTCGTAGCCTTGTTCTCGCTTCACCTTCAGCTCTACAACAATACGCTTTGCACATCCACCGCTAGAGCGAGATCTGTCAGTTGAGAGCGCAGCCAGTCCCACAGGTATATTTGCGGAGACCCCAACCAATTTCAGACCATCCCCGGCTCGGCATTTGCTTACCTACGTATTGCAGCAGCTATCTGGCATTGTTTGTGCCATTGTCTGGACTGGTGTCCTCTGGGTCGGCCGTCTAGACTTGTGGCAACCAAATTCGAGATTCTATTCGCAAAAAAATGTTATTTTTATTGTCTCAGCTTTTTTAGAACCCTTTTCAAGTCGCAAATTCATGTAGTTTTTTGGCAAGCTTCACTTGAAGAGGAGGAATAGATTTAACTTATTTAACGATCGCATTCTCAATAAGTATGAACAACACTTATAGCGTTGCGTATGAATTTCTGGCTGCTTTTTGGTAGAAGTTCATTATACCTATGCGTATATGCGTGCCGTCTACTCATAGGCCAGCACAAATGTCCAAGCCCGTGTGCACGTCTAGCAATCAACTGCAGGCCGAAGACCGGCTCAGGCAAGTGCAACGGCCACGGCAGAAACAGTCGCTGAGTTCAGGCTTGTGGTTTATGTTTTTCATGTTGCATGACTAAAGAGCAGATTCGCCGCCAATAAAGATCTCATCAAGTGCAGCAAGCATCGTGCGTCTGGGCCCGTTTCGGGAATACTTGTGTAAGCTTGTGGCTAGTCTTTTGACTCTATCTGCGGCCTTTAATTTATTAATAATATTCTCATGCACTTCCCACTCGGATTGGTTCGCTCTATCTCTCTTCTTCTGTCTCCCTCGCTCATTTTTTTGCTTGGCTGCATAGCTTGTACATACATTTTTCAATTTGCGATCTTTGAACTGCAGACAATGAATTCTTTATAGCTTAACCTTGTCTACTACCTCTACATCGCCTGCTCTCGTACACTGGGAGAGTACCTCAGATACGCACCGCTTCCTCATGTGGTTGCCCTCCTCCTATGCCACCTGCCACCTCGCATCTTGTGCCGTTTTAGCCGAAGGTGAATGGGCACAGGCATTTTAGATTCGACTCTACTCGCCAGCAGTCACATCTGCGTCCCAGCGATCTCTTCTGTGAGTGTTTGCTGGATCGCACCGCGTTTATAAATAGCCTTTCTTTGAATTTCCATGAACAATTTCCTGTTCTTCATAACGGAACTTGCTGTTGTCTGTTGGGAAAGTACTATTCGAAAGCTGTTCTCGCACTGCGACTTGCTTTTTGAACAATTCACGCAAATACGAATCGGCTCTTGCAAATTCCCTAACCTTGAATGTCTCTGACCCATTTCACGCCGTCGCAGATTATTGAATTATTAAAAGCAGCTTGGCAAGAAAAACAAATGGTAAGCCCCAACAAAGCAGAAGAGAAAATATAATGAAAATGATAATCTGTGAAATTAAAACTAATGTCGCCCAAACACGACAAACGAAGCCTCAGCAGAAGGAACGAGGGGAGGCAGGGAAATTTAGGTGATGCGCCACGAAATCTTCCCATAGCGCTGAGCAGGCGGTAAAAATGATCACGAGGAGAGCAGAGAAAGAGAACAAAGAGAAGACCACAAAAATTGGAGTCGAATATCAGCAGCAGCCTCTGAATTTATTGATCATGATTATTGACGCCGCACAAGTCGTGGCAAGCCAGAAATGAAGATGCCCCCGTCGATTGGCAAGTGCAGACAGTGAGTATCCGTAGGGCACTGGATCCCGAGCGCCCAAGAGAGCCTGCAACATCTCCTACCTGCTACAGAAACGTCTTCTACCTCCGGCAGCACCTCGCCCGCCTTGTCCCAGCTGCGATTGCGCAATGGGCAGAGAGTGTGGGCAAACCGGAGCACAATGCGGTGGTTCCTCTGTTCCTGGGCCGCGGAGGGGCTGCTGCGGAGGGGCTGCTGTGCTTTCTGTATCTTGTCGAAGTAATTCATGCAATTTAAGTCGCATGGGTGGTGGAGTCTTCCGCATGTGTATCTGTGCTCTGTGCATCTGCGTAGCTGCCTGGCCTCTGCCTGGGCCATTGAATTGAAATCGGGAATTCATAAATAAACTTTGCCTTTTATTGATAAATCAAAGTGAAGTGCAGCACTGCAGAGCAGCAGGCGGCCCATGCTTATGCTGAATGCTGAGTGCTGAGTGCTGCAGTTGAGGCTTCCCCTAGCCGCCGCCTCTCACTGCCAGCCCAAGACAATCGTGGCATGTGGCGCATGTGGGCTGGCGGGGCATATGTGTGCGGACATTCGTGCGCTCTTGTCGCCAATCTTCACTGAAACTCCTCGTACTTGCATATTGTTTACTGAATGTGGGCGGAGGCAACCCTTAGTCCGAGAGTATGTGTCGAACGATTACCTTGTCGCATTTCGCAATTAACTTTCCAATGCGCAGCAAGTTGAAGTCTTTAGGGGAGTATTGAATGATTCAGAGACTTGAAGCTTACCACAAAACGGCAATCATAACCACATCAAAAGAGCTTTAGTTCACGACTTTTCCTCTTAAAGCCGAAAAGATAAAAATAATGACATCCAAATATTTACGTTCATCGACAAAAGCCCGTTCAAAGAGAGCATCGCTTTATGGCTTATTAGACGCCACAAGGAGACAAATCGAACAAAAGCCGCTTTTGTAATATTTGAATAGTTTTTTAATTCCAATCATAAAGCTGCGCTGACTGTGCTCGACCGAAATGATCGTTTTTATGTCCCCCCGACAGTCAGCGGTGAGTATTAACTGCTTCAGAGCCCCCTCAAATGACAGCAAAGTCTTCATAATGAACTGACACTGGTTAGTGCTCTGTTGCACCTATTCTGTATTATTATGTGGAAGCCCTGAGCCTTAACACCTAAAGCGTCAATTCGGGGATTTGTATGGGCAAAGCTGAAGCTGACTTTAAGTCTCAGGGTATTACTAAAATGCTGACACCTTTTCTTCACTCTAATGGGTATGTTAATTTTCATATAGTGGTGATCGCTACCCTGTACGACAGCTGGTCACTTGGGTGGATTGACTTACAGTTATACGTAATTAGATGATGACATAACTAGAAGTGCAACTTTCAAACCCGTCTTTATTTACTCGACTATTAATGGGTATGCAACAGAAGGCAGGCTATTTGAAATATTACAGAGTATCTTTGTGTGAGAAGTCTACCTTAAAATCCATTGAATTCATTGAAGAAAAAAGTCACCTTTATGAGCTAAAAATTGTGTAATCTGACAGAAAATAATATTCGAAGTCAGATAACCAGAAAATAGATAAAAATGAAAGTTATGTGTGGAACGGCGGATCAATCGGCAGCCAGCAACTAGTCATGGGAAACAGCTAAGCGAACGAGCAAACGTACGCTGAGCTGCACTGGAAGTCAGCGAATTTCTCTTTAATAAGATTAACCCAGGCGTCAAGGTGTCGCACGGCTTCTGGCTATGCCCATCCCGAATTGGTCAGTTCTGTGCGCTGGCTTCATATTCATAACATTTCAGTGCGGATTGCGGCTGCTGCAAACAGTTGCCTTCCATGCGCTGGCGCTGCTGCCGGACTTTGGCAATTGGATTGCGGCCAGGCTGCCAAGACAACTTTATGGTCCCAAGTTTGGAGCGCGACAACTGCGCAGTGCACAGAAATAATACCCAATCCCAACACCTACACTGAGCCTCGGAGCTATATATCTGCGAAGAACACGTCCAAAAACAAAAGTCACCGTATAATGAGATTAAGAGTTGAACTTTGCAAGCCAAAAAGTTTCGACAGCCAAGCAGCAGGTAAATCATTTTACGCACCCGCAACGCAGAATATGAACTTGAAAAACTTTTGCAATATGGCAGTCGGTTCTGCTGTGGTCGCTCCCATTCCAGTTGTTTGTTGTCGTAGCTGTTCGGGCTCCATTTGTTTGCAGCTCTACTTCTCCTGCTCCCACTGTTGCTGCAGCCATGAGTTATGAGTCGCCATCAGCGTCTCTGTCGCCAGTTTGCATTCATTTCTCATTATCGAAATTCAATAAAAATGCAAGCAAAGTTTCTTTTCGCTAGGTATTTTTAATATTTGGCATTTTGCCATTAGGACGACGACGAAGACGACGAAATGTATTTTGGCTTATGGCTGCTAAGTTTTAGCAGACGCCATAAATAGAGCCAGCACGCACCCACGCTCGCACTCCAGCCCAGTCCAGTCACGGCCTGGCCACGGAGTGAAAGATGACAAACCAACCGTACTCAATAAAACGTCGCCTTTGTGTTTGTTTTAATTGTTTATTACTGCGGTAACGCAAATCGTTTCGAAACAAAAACAACAACAAGAAAAAACTAGTCTCGTCGAGAGTGTTCGGCTTGGGTATACCCTGAACAGAGATACTCTCATCCGGAAAGTAAGTGAGGTGCTCGACCGCCACAGTCAATTGACTCTATCCATATGGCAATCGGAATAATTTAAAAAACATAAATCAAACTATCAATTTTTATCGATAACAAAATGGGATGAGTTATCGTACAAATGCTGATAAGCCCGTTCTGCTTATATAGATATATATGTATAAGAATATATATATATATATATATATATATATATATATATATATATGTATAAGAATTAAAGTCTCAAGCTTTTGAGGCTTACTACTAGATAATTCGGGCTAACAGACGAGCGTATAAACAGACTCACAAGTCTAGATCGAGTTAGCTTATCATTCGTTCACATAAAAACATTATACCCTGAATTCGCCTTCTCAATGGACTCATACCAAGAATGTAGTAAAGGTAACGCAATGACAAAGGCAATCACAGCCCCAACGTCCACTAAAGTGAAAATGAAAAATGGAAGTGGAGCAGAGAGACAAAAGTATTCACAGTCCATGTGAGACGTGTGTATATAATCAAATTTGTTTAAAGTTTAAACACGCTTTCGTGTGGGCCAGCGAGCAGCGAGCTAGAGCCAAGTCGAGCTCTGACTCGTCAGCGTCCCTCGCACCGGCCTCTCCGGCTCCTATCGACCACGACTCACTTTCTTTTGACTATTGTTTTCGCTTTTGACTGCAGCTGAATTTGTGCGATGGTCGCTCACCTTTTGACAGGATTGAGACCAGGCGACATCATAAACTAGCGCATGGCTGTATGCCGGGTCGACTTGGTCCATTGACATCGAACACAGAATGGTCAAGTCTAACGATGACTTGATTGAAATAGCATGTTCGACAATATTTTAGCTAATGTACCACCTTTCTTGGCTGTGAGTGACTACGCCTTAAAAACAGAGCAAATCTGTCGGACAATTTAGTATGATGCATGATGGATGATTGTAATGTTATGTTTAGTTATTTAATAGATAATATGACTTAACTGAAAACATTAAACTAACTTTTTTTTAAAGCTGCTCTGACAAGTAAAGACTTTTACTAGGAGCATATTGCAGTCAAATGGATTAGAGACCGCTTCCGAGTTGGATTAATTTATTTGTAAGGAATTAACTACAAACTAAAGATAAAATTTACATCATAAACATAATTTGACGTAAGCCGAGTAATTGTAAAATTCTAAAATTGTAGTCATATTTGTGATAAGGAATTCCTATTCAGTTTAACCAAATCGCACTTTAAATTTCAGCAATGAAATATCATTAACGACCAAAAGTATTTGGTTCACATTAAATACCAAATACTTTGGGTAACTAATGATAGTTCTTTTCAATTTCAATATATACTTTATTTCCAAAATTATTACATTTTGCTTAAAGCTATCTTATTTTTAATTATACAGAGTTTTAGACTTTTTTTATGTCTGTGCAGCTGAGATATAATATAATAGAAATTAATTTAAAACATTGTGTGAAATATTTACATGGTAAAGGAAAATGGATGAAAAAAACCTTTAGTTTCGTCTTAAATATTAACTTAAAACTAAAAGGGAAGGGAAGGCACTTTTGGCATTACTATATTGAAATAGTAGGTCAAGGGCCCTATTGGCCCGTATCTTGGGTTAAATATGATTTTGTAATTATGAACTTGGCTTTTGAGAGAGTGATGAGCTCATCAATCGTTTTGACATTCGCTATTTTATGCAGTGATATGGTTCTGTGATATCGTGGTAGATTGAGGATCATTTTTAATGTTTTATTTTGAGCAACTTGGAGTTTTCTCAAATGTGTTAATGCCGAAGTATTCCATATTTCAGATCCGTACATTATCATTGGAAGTATAATAGATTTTAAGTTGAAAGTTTAGAATAACGGTTTATGAAAGGGTAAAGAATACAAATAGTTTTGTTAATTTTGTCTATGATATTGCTTATATGGGCACTAAATAATAGTTTTTATCTAATCTAATTCCTAAATATTTAACAGATTCCTCCCATGAAATTTTAATATCGTTTAGTTCAAGATCTAAAGTGGGTAGGAAACATGACTTTCGTTTTTGGTAAAAAATAAAGCTTTGGTTTTGTTGGCATTGAGCTTTATTTTCCAACTATAAAAGTATTCATATAAACAGTTTAGAGAGTGTTGCAAATTATTGTGAATATTCGAGAAATGTGCACCAGAGGAATATATTATAGTGTCATCGGCAAAGATTAAAGCTTTGGATCTTAACGTCCTGGGGAAGTCAAAAGTGTAAATATTGTATAGAATAGGACCGAGGACAGAACCTTGAAAGACTCCTGCGCAGATGGATTTTTTGGCAGACATAGTTTCATTCAAATATACGCAGAAATGTCTATCAGTCAGAAAACTTTTAATTATGTGGGTCAGGTAAGCTGGAGTGTTACAAGCTCTCAGTTTGTGGATAAGACCATCGTGCCAAACAGTGTCAAAGGCAGCTTCGACATCCATAGTTACCAAACCAACGGATTTCTTTTCAGCTAACTTGGCTTTGACAAAGTTTGTCAATTTGTCCAAAGGAAATATGCAGCTATGGAGCGCTCTAAATCCATATTGTATTGGTGGTAAAATATTATTAGCTTCCAGGTGAGTGTTTAATCTGACCTTGATCAGGCGTTCGAATATTTTCGATAAACCACAAAGAAGGCTAATCGGACGATAGCTCAAGGGAGAACTAGGAGGTTTACCTGGTTTTCCAATTGGAATTATCTTGGCAGTTTTCTATACAGAAGGAAAATAACTGATTTTTAGACAATTATTATAAAGCAGTGTAATAAATTCAATTGCATTTGCCGACAAATTTTTAAGACAAATATTAGGTATTTTATCTAATCCGGGTGATTTTTTGTTTTTGGAGAGACTTTATTATATATTTAACTTCTAAAGTTGAAACAATGGGAGGGTCACACGCATGGTTGGCCTCAGTAGCAAGTTCAATGAGTGAATTTTGCACTAACTCAGCAGTAGTGATACTTGAGAAGGTTTCAGTAATGTGATGTTTAGACTCAAATATGTCACAGAGACAGTTTGCTTTATCTAAGCTGGTGGTGTAGACCTTATCTTCATGATTGAAACAGGGAACATATTGCTTTTTGTTTTTTATTATTTTAGTGAGCTTCCAGAAGGGCTTTGAGTTATATTCGAGTTTAGACAACTTTTCGCCCCAAATGATATTGTTATGATTATATAGTTCCTGCTTTATCACTCTATTTAAGTGGTTTATTCTAGCTTTATAGATTGGCAGTCTGGTTCTGATCCATTGTCTCTGGACAGCATTTCTGGTTACAATAATGTCTGTTATTCTAGCTGGAAGTTTTCGGGTTTGTAGCTTGACTTGTTTTCTAGGAGTGCAGTGCTCAACTACCTGAGTAATTTTTTGTGTAATGGTCTTAGTCATACTGTCAATTATTTCTCTATTTGGGACGATAGTTCTAAAAGCATTTAGGTCAGGTTTGATTGTTTTAGAAAGAGTACATTTAAACTTTTCCCAGTTACACCTAGAATATTGAAGATAGGTCTCAATAAAGTCGACATTTGTATCAATTGCTAATTTGCAGATAATTGGCAAATGATCAGATGAGAGGTCATTGAGTACTTTGGGATGAGAGAGCTTTCTGGGTTGATTTGACAGAAAAAGATCAAGAATGGATGGCTTTCCTTTGTAGCTTGGAGGTATGTAAGTAGGATCACTGGGGTGGAGTAAAGTGAATTTGCCCAATGTAGAGAGGTCATAAAGGGTATTGCCGAAAGAATTTGCTCGAGAGTAGTTCCAATGTCTGTTTCTGCAGTTTAGATCCCCTCCTACAATAAAGTTGTCATTTATACGAGAAAACTTTAGTAGATCTGCTTTAAACATATCTTTTACGTGTTTAGTTACATTTTTAGTGTTACATTGGCTGATTAGGCACTTGGCTGATATACCAGGAAAATATGCTGCATAGATTTGGATAGATGTTTGGGAGTTAAGACAAACCTTGATACCAATATTTTCAATTACGTGCGTAGCAATGTTCTGAATCTGAATGTGCTTAATCGATTTTTTAACTAAGATTGCTACACCCCCACCTCTATTTGCTAAACGATCATTTCTATAGACCAAGTAATTAGGGATAAGGAATCTGTTATTTTGCGTCAGCCATGTTTCGCTGACAAGACATATATCGCCTTTAAGTTTGCTGATGAGTTCTCTTGTGAGGGAGGTGATTTCTTCGAGAGTAAAAAGATCAGGATTTGTTGGTTCGTTTAGCCCATTTGTGACGACCCGGCTATAACTTACGGAAGCTGTTGAATGCTTATCGATTGGAATGACATTTGCTCTTGTCATTAACGGTTGGGCATAGTTGCTTATTTTATTATTATTGTTGATTTTACCATGTTTCGATCTTTTCACCAAGAGCGAGTGTTAGGAAAGTCGGCAAGGAAAGTTGGCATCAGTTGATGGATGGGGTCCTTTGCAATTTGCACACGACACAGCCGTCTTGTTTGTACATTCAGAGGTTAGATGGTTTTCAGCACAGTGCGCGCAAGAAGTTTTTATTTCGCATTGTTTGGCTCCGTGTCCATATAATTGGCACTTGTAGCACTGCGTCAATTTGTTATTAATTTTGGTTTTGTATTCCCAACGTACTTTGGTGTGGTTTACGTGGGAGTAGTCATTCCGCAGTTGCTTAACAGTTACGCTCTTGGGAGAGAAGTACACAATATACAGAATAAGGTTATAACCATTCCTTGTAGTTTTTTCAATCAGTTTTACATCAGTACAGCTGAGGCCAAGATTAAGAAGCATGTCTTTGACATCTTTGCAAGGTTGTTTGTCCAAACCAGAGAGAACTGCCTTGTAAGGCCTGGAATGTCTAGTCTCGTAGGTAAAGAATTCACACTTATTCTCTCTCAGCTTCATGAGTGTCTTATTGAAGTCATCTTCCGATTTTAAATATATTTTGTGGCGGATTGAAATTGATTTTATAAAATATTCACTTATTACATTTTTTGCAAGAAGATCGTGGACAAACTTAGATGTTTGTTTAATTACAGTTATTGGTGGCATTTTAACAGCAACTCCAGACTCAGGCTCATCATTGATGGCGCTTGTGATATTAACATCCCCTATTGTCTGTAGTGGACGAAAGTAGTTGGTATAATTGTTTCCAGAACTGTTGTTCGGTGAATAGTCTTTAGCACGAGGCATCTTGCAGTTGGCAGGTGCAGTAGCACCGCCGGGCAACAAATTTCGTCGTTTTATGATTGTTTATTTTGTTGTTGCTATGCAAATAAACTGATAAGGCGAGCTATTTTTAGCAAAAGCACCGTTAGTTTTGTAGAAGAGAGGGAATAGATAATCCGTTGATTTTATGTCGACCGCACACGTTGAGTGTAAGCAAGAGACTGAGATGATAGTTCTTATATATAATTAACCTTGTAAACCTAAATTGCTGTATGCCGATATTCTTTCAAAAATTGTAATCGGTATTTGTGAAATCCGCATTGAAGTGACTTGAAGCACTTGATGTTCAAAGTATATTTTAAAGTATTAAGTGAACAATTTACTATAAAAGCGTGGCTTATATTCTCTATACCACATACATATATCGCTGCACAAGGCTTTCGTATATAGCAAGATTTGTTTTGTTATTTTTCATGCAAGAGGCAAATCAGCAAATTGATTCACAGCAAGCGCTGCGCTGCGCTGCAATCCTTGATTTAGGATCTGCAAAAAAGTATCTACAACACGTAAGTTTTATGCAAAATTAACGTATATGCAAAGCTGAATGTGTGTGTGTGTGCGTACATGACTATTCCTGATTTCATTGGAAAAGTCGGCTGCACGCATTATGTATGCTATGCTCCTGCATCGATAAATCAGTCAAAACTGTCAAATGCATATAAATTATATGCAAGCGCGCTCCACTGCCCAACGGACAGTGGGTGTGTGGCTTTCGTTGCTGTTGTTGTTCGATCCGTTGTAGCTGGACTTGAGCTAGAGCCCAGAGTGCAGGAACCAGCCAGACAGAACAATAACAAGGCACGTATTGTATAAATGCACAGTTGCAGCTCGCGGGGCGAAGGGAGAGGCTAGAAGGGCGAAGGAGGGAGTTTAGGGGAGGGGTTGGCAGAGGCAGAGAGCGTGGGCAGTGGACGACGGGCTGCAAGAAGATTTTGGCCAGGTAAGCTGGCCGCGTGTGGGAGGCGTTTGTGTGTGTGTTTGTGTGCGCCTATTAGAACTTGTTGACTGCCGTTTGAGTGGACGACGATGAGAGGACGTAGGCACCGGCACCGGCAACGACCATCGTCCCTCATGAAGTTATGTTAATGGGCAATGACTGTTGAGATTTGTACTAGATAGGGTAATGTGAATGGGCCAGGCTATAACAGTTAATGCTTGAGATAATAATGGGCCGCGCTGCGGACATGGAAATATATGAATACTATTAAATGCTTGTGCATCGGCAGACACATGAGCGAAAGGCGACATGACTGCATCACTCGCCTGGGAGTTTGTTCTGGCTGAGAATGCAGTCTATATCTCTCGCCAAGACTATCTACCAATTGACATCTCAAGTATTGCGTCTCAACTCTTTGGTGCTAACTAATCTCAAAGCCTAATTTACATACGCAGCTCCAGTGGAGCTCGCAGTCTGGAGGCTTAATGATGCCGTTGCCCCATTTTGGAGATCGACTCGCAGCTGACGGCTGCAGAGTCCGATAAATGCGCTTTCAGCTGATTTCAGCGATGATATGCCAAAAGAAAGAAGCATAAAGGTAAACTAAACAAAAGTTCTCTCTTGACGGCCTCAAATCATGTTGCACAATGATGTGGCATAAACGCCAAGGCAATGTTGTGGCTAAATCAATAACTGGATTTCCCTTTGTTTCGGCCAGCTACAGCTACACAGCTGAACCTGAGCAGCTCGACCACAAGGGTCACCTTGTTCGTGTGCGTGATTTGTAGGAAAATTATGTAAATGACGGTTTTACAGCGTCCGACTGCGTGCGGAGATATAATACAATATTTTTGTTCGAGCAATTATAGGTGACCAAATGTTTACGCAACAATTATGATTTTTATCGAGTCTCGACTCTAACCGAAAGACTGAAAGACTGAACTCTTACTCCCAGCGAATTAACTTGTTGAGACGAACGAGAAAGTAACTTGCAGTATGCAAATGACAAATAGTCCATGACGTACACAGTTCCTGCTCTTGGCCCACTGAAAGTCATCTGCACAGAAGCGAAATACAAAATGACAAAAGACAAACGACAAGCGACAAGCGACAATCAACAAACGCCAACTGACAGCTGCTGCAGCTTATGACAGCGACAACATGCAGCAGCAGCAGGCGATCGAAGACGGACATAAGCGACTGGCAGAAACACAAATGATGCATGACGCCGGAGTAATGCAAATGAGGCATGCACCGCAGCAGCGTAAGCGACACTCAGAGCCAAAGACAATGAGGCAGAGGATGCTGCGCAGGCGCACTCACAGAATTTCAATCGCAAGAAAGAAAGTCGACTTGCGAGCTGCCGTTCGGCTCTTGGCAATTTGTGGCAACTGTCAAAGTGCTGAGTCGAGAAGCCAGAGTGTCGGCGCTTCGCTCTACCCTTCAGCATGGCCCAGCCGCGAATCACGCGCAATGAGCAATTAAATATGCGCAGCCGTGTCTACCCGATAGAGCGCCGAGGATGACTCCGAGGTTGCCAGAGGTCGGTCGACTGACTGTGCAGCCATGTCACGTCAATGCTTTCTTCAGCTAAAAAATACTTTAAAAAACATATGACCCAAATTGCCTGAAGCCGCTTACGACTGCTACCTGGCCGACTGGAGACTGGACTAAAGAAAACCTTGGTTAACTACGCCAAGAGTAGTTGATGGCATAAGAACTTAAATCTCTATTTATACCCTGAACCCATCGAAAATGGGAAATCAGAGTATAATAGTTATATATTTGTATTTAACAGATAGATGAAGGCGTGCCACTCCCCATAAAGTATATATATTTTTAATCAGCGCGATAAGACGAGTCGATATAGCGCTGTCCGTCTGTTTGCCTGTCCGTGTGAACGGATCTTCGAATGTATAAAAGCTAGGGCCTCGAAATTTTATATGTATATTCGTATATACCATACGCAGTATGCATTTTTAATATTGTTTTTTTATAACTCATGTCAATTCGTTTTTATCAGCATCTATCGATAACTTGAAATCGTTTATTAAGCGTAGTTTGTACATCGTTTGAGCTATAGATTTCTAAATTGGCTATGTAGTGGCAGTAATGAATACAGAGAATATGTAATCTTCTGATTTTAGGTACCACTCCCCATTCACCACCAAATTACAATAAACCAATTTCAAATAATATGGACTAGACTTGTTTGTATGCATGAATAAAAGAAGCGCAGAATGCTTGAAAGATTAACTCGTCAAAGGATTCAGGGTATCTCTTATTCAAGTAGTCTCGACTATAGCATTCTGCATTGATTATTTAAGATATGCATCCATCTTGAGCTTTAGAATGATAATTATTATATAATTCTACATTGAAATTTTTTATCTTTTCTTTCCAGGTATGTACAAATCTTCGTATTTCGGCCTCTCGAATCTCAAACGAGTTGCGTGCACGTGATCTTCGCCTCGACACGCCTGTTAGCGCTCCACACTCGGTTGCCGTTTGGAGAATGCTCAAATTGAGCGTGGAAAACGCAGCGAGAAACTCCTAGCTGAGACTCGTAATTCCTAATGTTTATTACTGATATTCCTGGGTTCTCGTAGGATATTTAATAAGCGATTCTGTATGCATGGCATCAAAGTCGCACGCTGGCAGGGGCGCTGCCTTGCAGGCAGTCCAGACAGTCTCTCTTTCTCCGCTTTTACTGGAAAAAAGTTTGGCGCTCTGTCTATGAATAGCAGATGCAACTTAAAAACTCAGCAAACGATAAAAGTTTTAGCACATACATCTCGATGGGAACAATCCGATAGAAGAGGCGAAGGACGTAGGGCTGGGGGCGTGGGGCGTGGAGCGTGGGACGAGGGGCGACGGCGCCAACTTCTGCGGCAATGCACAAAATCAAAACACTAATTTATTGCACATTTGGCACAAACAACAGTCGGATCAGGAGCCAAGACTCAAATGCACCATTGGGAGCTGGAGCTGGAACTGGGCTGAAGCTGGAGCTGGAGCTGGAAAGTCATCGCTAAGTAGCTGGGCAGGCAGACAAAGACAACAACTGAGACAAAGTCTCGCCGCATTTCTTATAGTCATAAATCACTTTCGCTGCGGTGTCTGACAAAAAAGAAAAGAGCGAGAGGGCGAGGGAGTGTGAGGTAGAGAGAGAGAGAGGGGGAACATACGAATTTTTCAATAGTTCGCCAGTTCAGGAGCAAAGGCAAAGCGCTTGCTCCCAAGCGTCTTGGTCTTTTGGCCGCTGTCAAGTTAAATATGTGGCCTGGCGACACAAATATTATTGCAGTTGTGTAAATATGTGGCAGGACGCAATCCCAAATGTGCGCTTAAAAATACTCGTATTTATATGCCACATAAACATAACCTCCGACCCGACTAAAGAGCTCTTTTCAAGTGCACTTTTTGCATGCGAGTTTCCTGTGTGCCCGCCGCACTTGAGGCCCTACTGCACTGTTGCCCCTCTCGGTCTAGAGTCGCAACTGCTCACAGTGCACATATGTTGTGCCGGAGGGCGACGGCGGGCCTTATCCTTAGAGCAAACAACCGAAAAGAGCCTGCTCTCCATGCTGTTGCCTGCCAAAGGAAGGCGGTTTTTTTATGCCACAGTCCTTGGCTGAACTTTTTGTGTTCTTCCATATTGTTGCAATTGAACAGTGGAGCAAATATAGTTAACTTCCTTCAAAAATTTGCGATTTTATTACGTTGATGAAATAGTCGTCTCGATCTTTTTTGTTTGCTATTAGATATTCAGTGGGGGCAAACCTTAATTAAGTGTTAGTTTTATTAATTCTTAGTTCTTAATTCTTTCTTTCTCTCTCTCTCTGCCTGTCTCTTACTCTCTTTCGCTTGCGCACTTAGTCTCTCGCCCTCTCCATCACTCTTTCTTATATATTACAGTCTATATATGTATATATCATATTTATTTTCTACCTGTCTCTCTCTCTCTCTCTCTCTCACTCTTTCTCCTCATTCTTAATTGCTTTTTACAATGTTTGGTTTCATATTACCTTAAAATGCGGGCTGCTACAATGCAAGAGGTAAATTCGGCAGGTAGATGTCAAGGTCAATGCCCTTGTTGACACACTGATCGATCGTTCGGGTTACTTAAAGATTACTTATAAAGTAAACAGACTTAATAAACTAGTTTCGCGTATATCTTGTGAGAATATAAGTGCTCAGATGGGATGTTTAGTGCAAATGTCTTCAAGATTGCACTTCAGAGACGTCCGATGGAGGATTACGTAAAAGGTTTACATAGCTTCTAAGATTATTTAATACCATACTTTCTACTTATATATAAGTACTTTGAGATGTACATTCAGCGTTTCAGCAATTTGCAATCTTTGATTTTCAATTGATTAACTGTAATTGATATAATTTTCAACCACAAAAACAAATAACTTTGCATTACGTTTCTAAAAATAATTTGAAAACTTGAACTCTAATGCTTTCATTATTCCATTCCATATGAAAATATGGTCATATCAAACAGATAGACGCGAACGTATCAAATTACCTTTCAAAGGCTAATATATAATGCGATCGTCTGGTACACTGGAAAGGCAATATGTTTACCAAACTTTTCCCGAAATAAAAACTAATTTCCATATGTGAAATGCAATATGCACCGTTGAAATGATTGTCCGCCCCCTCTTATGGGCGTCCATAGATTGCACTGCGAGCACTAAACAGACGGCTGCAATTAACGGTTTAAGTGGCGGCAATAAAGGAAATTAAGTCACTTGCTCCACCCGCGCAGCGACCGACGGCATGTCGAATACATTTCAAATTGTGTGGAAAATTGAAAATCGGAAAATCACTGCATGCTCTTTCCAGCTGCGCTCCGCTGTGCCGTCCCAACTGCAGCCAATTGCACTTATCGCGGGGAGCTGCGGAGCGCCACGTCGATCCGCCAGACTCTGCAGACTGTAGCCGTTCGTTTGGCAAAGACGTTCCCACTTCTCCATCTTCCTCAATGCGTTACCCTTACAATTGGTTTTATAGAGCCGAAACCAGAACCCTTTCAGCCCCTCAATTATGATTAACGATGCTGCCTCAACCGGGGCGCGTTTCCTCCAATCGACTCCGGGGCGTTTCCAAAATTAGGATTTGTTTGTCGCCGCGTCTACTCCACGGCATTAACATTAACATTTACACGAACATTAACATTATCTGAAGTCGATGTTTTCTTTGGGCTGCCTAAATGCTAATGCACATTGAGGCAACCCGCGCATTTTTAATTTCGATCTCTTCCATTGTTGTTGTTGTTGCTGTCTTTTGTCATGTACTTTGTTGTTTTCTCAACTGTTGTCAATTGTTGATTGATTTCTTTGGGCTGACACTTAAAGTACTACAAAATTAGTCCTGCCTGGGCCTTTGTTAGCCTTTTATGGGTTAAAGACTCTGCTGAAAACATTTTGTTTTAAAATCATGTGATTCTCATCCCACTTGATATGTCTCAGATGCCATCTAATTCATCACTCTATGCAAACTGAGTCTATGCTAAAACATTGGATGGCAATTTTAAATTAAACTTTTGATGTCTGTTTTATTTTACTTATATTTGTTATACAGATGTGACATATACGAAGTGGTCGATGTGATTGACAAGTCGAACCAACAGATTTTGACGAAGATAAACCAAAATGCTAACCAGGCAAACACGGATGAGGGTCCATTGGCAATTTCCAAAATTGAAATACCCCAACACGCCCAGAGCACAGCAGTCAAATGTATTTGTGCTCGGACAAAGAGCGGCACACACAGCCCGTAATTAGACCAGTATGTGCATAACAGTTATGGGTAGTTGTGAGTCGGGTGCGTTGGGGTTGCGACCCTGGCAATTGGGTTTACAGTTGCGCCTAATGCATGTCACTTACCCAAGTGATAAAAACTAAGTGATAAGCCTGCGCCTTAGGTTTTTTCAAGGATCCGACGCTGAACCCCCACCCAATCCCCACACTCTGTCCACAGAAACCCCAACCGAGGTAGGGGTCTCTCTCATTGCATTACCATACCTATTGTTGTTGTTATTATCGTTGTCTTGGTCTTGTCTTGGTTGTCTGTCAATCGTGCGTCGCATGCATTTCAAATCCAAAATCCATTTATTGTGTGGCTTATGACATTCCTTCCACAGAAATTCTCATTCATTTCTTGTCACTTTCGTGGCGCTCCTCCGGTTCTTTGTGTGTTTAGTGTAACTCTTTTTTGACAATTTATTAGAATCGCATTAACATTTCGAATGCGTGCGGCTTTTCTTTCAGTGGCTTTGGGTTTGTATTCTCTCTTTTATGTTGTTCATTTGAATTCAATTGAAAATTGTGTTCAGTAATTTTTTTATTGCTTAGTCACGCGTCATTCGCATTTATACACATATATAAATCTATATATATATATATATATATATATATATTCTGTATTTCGATTGTGTGCGCATTTACAGTTGCTTTTTTGTGATAGCAGTTCTTTGAACTGTGGCCGCCAAATTAGTCATTAAAAATCCGAATCGATTGTAAAAATTATTTTGCATAAATTGTCTATCTCATAAATCCGAATGGGCAATATAAATGAAATGTCGACAGCTGCTAACACGGCTTTTTGGCGGCGTTCAAAAAGATTTGGTAGTTTGCATTTAAGCGACATCGCATTCAGTTGAGTACACAGAAATTGTTGACTCACCATCCGCCGCTGGGAACACAGTTTTTCATTCACTGCCATTGCAAAGCCTCGATTTTGTGATTTAATTTCAGAACATTCAAGTATGTTCGAGCAGGTTAATTGCGAATTACCACCATGCGAAATGGAATCATCATACATAGGCGCCAGGAGTAAGTCAGAGCTATTGCACAATAAATTCAATTTAATTTACAGGCCCAACTCGCTTTGTCGGTGCCCACATGCCAGGGACAATAATTCACAAATAAATTGTGTGTGAACTGCTGACAAAGAATATTAAATTTATTGCATTATTGCTGGCACTCAAACAAGTTTATTGTGTGTCGGGATCAGTGCAGAGCGAGGAGCTGGTTAAATTATTAAGTTAACTATTTAATAATCGAGTGCTCGATATGGAGGCCAAATGGAATTAGAATCCTGGCTAAGGGCCGCTGGGCGGCAAGGCAATCATCACATTAGCATGATTGGCCGCCATTGCTAGAAATCGATTTGAGGCTAGAACGCAATATGATTCGAATATAAATGGAAGCGGCCCAGCCAAACAAGGCCAAAAACAATTTCAAGCTAACAAGAAAATACAATTTATAAATTAGCCTCACCGAAATCAAACAAAAGCCCATCCGTGAAGCATAGCCCGGCAAATACATCGACAGCAAATCATAAATATTACACAAGCCGAAAAAAGAGAAAGGATTTGCCGACGAATTTTCACGCTTCAGCTAAAACTAAAGCTCCTCCGCCCACTGTGGGCGAGGTCGGACCTCCAAAAGTGTGGCAGCCAAAGGAAAATATTATAGAAAAACAAAAAGTAAAACAAAAAAATTTATATATACATACATATATAACAAACAAAAAATTGGAGCTTGGCAAAAGGAAAAGCGGCCCGGCATAAGCCTGCATAATCAAGTGGTTTTCGATAAATAGAGAATAGCAGCAAAAAGGGCCGACTGCGCCGCCCACCCCTCGGCCCAGTCCTCGGCTAGTATATCGAATATGTTTGTAAAAAAAACTTCCGAACCGTGAAAAGGCAATGCAAAAGCGAGTCCGAGTCCGAGGCGCTTTAACCCTTTAAGGGCCGACTGAAAATTTAATTTGGCCTGCGCCGCACCGGAAAACAAAGCACGGAACTTGAGAGAACTTTCCAAAATGGATCTCGGCGCGAATATGAGTCCACCTGCTATAGCCGTAGCCGTAGCCATGGCCATTGCCACTTGCCTATTGGCCCACATTCTGCGGGACCTGAGCCTGTTTTAATTTCCTCATTCTCGGCGAGTGTTACCATTCACTTTTATGCTCCTTCGGTCTAAATTGCATCCTTTGCTCGCAGAGGAGCAGGGCGGGAGACCAAGGGCACAGATCCGGCTGTTGCTGTTTCGCAATCCAATTTACAATTGTTGCCGCATTTCCGGACAGCTTTTGACCACCCTTTTCTCCGTTTCTCTCTCTATCTCTCCCACTCTCTCTCTCTCTCTCTCCTCGCTTGTGTCTTCATAGTTGACGTCATCCTTCAGACGTTTTAATGATTTTCATAGTATGGATTTTTTGTGTATGTAATTTTCCTGCTTTAAATTGCTTTTGTGTGTTTTAGCAGTGGTTTATTTTTCCTGTTTTCCACTTTAAGCACTTTCCTTATAGTTTACCGTTGAGATTTTGTTGTAGTTGCCCCGCTCGTACAAATAGTTTGTATCCGAATTTGGAATGGATTACTGAGAAACTCAACGGCAAATTCCAGGGGCTTACCGACGCTTAACGCTAATTTGAAGACTTTCAATTGTGTCCAATAAACATTCTCAAGGATTAATTAATTAAGTATCAAAGACTTTTTCTTCCAATAATTTCGGCTTGAGCCCATTCGAGACCCTCGTACACTCGCACGTGCCTTACAAATTCGAAGAGCCATAAACTCAACTCTTTCGAACGGCTGCGATGGAGCCTCACTGGCTCAATGGCTAAAAGCCAACCCAAATACCTCCCCATTACCAGACCACACGGGCCACCGTCGGAAGAAAGCCTTAAAAAATATTCAGGCACTTGACAATACAAAAGATAATTAAATAAACAATGAATAAAAGGTCTAAATGAAAATGAGAAAATGCAAACTGAGAAAAATATCAAAAAAAAAAAAAAAAAAAAAAAAATCTTCATCTCCTCCGTATACAAAATGGAAGTGTAAAGCCGTAAAAAATCATTGAAGAATATAAAAGCCCCGTAATGAATAAAGAGTTCGCTAGGTGTGAGTCCACGTAGGGCTAAAAGGCGAGACAAACCCTCTAAATGAAAGAGGGAAAAAGAAAATCAGAATAAACTTATTAACGGCACGCGAAATAGCCGAGCCGAGAGTGTTAGATTACCAGACATCCTCTGTACATGTATCCCAGAAAACATTTTTACAGTGGTCTGCAGCGTGTTGAGGTATGAAGAGTGCTCTACTGATAAGGAATTTCAAGAATAAAATTCGCTGATAATTAGGCAATTAACAACTGGTAGCAAATATAAATATGAATATAATAATATAGATAATATTGATCAAATCAGATGAAAAAATAAAAAAAAAATCGATTCCTGGAAACTTGTTAGAAAGAGATAAATATACATATAAATAAAACCAATAACCAATTCATTTCTGAAACGTGTTATAAGAATGAAATTCGGTGATAATTAGGCAATTATCAACTGGTAGTAAATATTATTATGAATATTATAATTTAGATAATATAGATCAAATTTGATGAAAAAATAAAAAGCAAGATTAGCCGATTTTTAGAAAATAGTTAGAAAGATAAGTAAATACAAATAAAACCAATAAGCAATTCATTTAATTTCTTTCTCATTATTAATGTATTGAATCCGTGAATGAAATCTTGCTTTAAATTGAAACTTTTTATTTAAAGGAAATCTTGATGTTGCCCCTTTCGTCCTTTCGCCTTTCGTTGTCCCTATACAAATACTGGCAACTCTTTCCAATCTTTGTGACAATCAGCCTGGCACAGTGAAGCAGTCTCATGCAAACAACAAAACGAAATCAAACAAATAAAATTGTTTTGCGTAAAAATTGCAATCATGCAATGAAGTGGAAAAGTTTGCACAACGTTTGCGCAACGTTTGTCTGCTGTAAACTTGTAGCCGTTAAAGTTGTAATTGTTGTTGTCGACGCTGCTGCTGCTGGTCTTGTTGTTGTTGTTGTTGTTAAAGCAACTAACAGAAAATATAACACAGAAGGACCAAAGCAGCAAAAACATAGGCTCGAGCCGAGACAAATGCTGCAGGCCAAAAAGAAAGCAGGGAAGAAATAAAATAAAAAGAATGGAGGAATCGGGAATGCGGCAGACCGACTGCACAGAAAGCGCCTAAAATAGCGGCGGCGTAGCTCAAAAGCGGAAACAGACGCCGTCATCATTGTCATGAAACCGGTGCAAACTTTTTTGTACTGCGGCAACAGGAGGAGAAGGATTCATGAGCCCCGAGCGACGCGTCGCGCCGCGACATCAGACAGAGACGCAGACGCAGACGCATTGCGGGCACAGACGTTCGTGATAATAATCTTCGCGGAACTGGAGCTGGAGGCAAGCCAACTTAAAGCGAAACTATATCGAGCAAGAAGAAGAAGAAGAAGCAAATACTTGCACATTTTGGGTGAATGCTCGATTAAGCAGGTTTTGGTATCCGCTTGCAACTTGTATCGAGCAGCTTCACCTCCGCGTGTTTGCCTAGCTGCATCGATTGCTCTTCGCCTGCGCTCAGCTCTCAATCAGTTTTGTTTTCACACACAATTTTCTTGGCCATTTTTTCGTCAGTGGCCGCTCCTTGATCTATTTGGGCCCTCGTATGTTTTCCTGACGCTGATTTCCAATGGCTGGCCAAAGTGCAAAATGTTGTAAGTTAAATGGAAACAATAATGGGCTTGGGCTAGGGCTTACCCCAATGACTAACCCATTCTCATTCACATTCTCTTTCTCATTCACATTCTCAATCTCATTCTCATCCTCATTTTGGAGCATTTCCTCTTTCTCATCGTCATTTTCATTCTGGTTCGCATCCATATCCTCGGCAGCTGAAGCCCTCCGTTGGTTTTTTTTCCGAGTTTCCTTTGCGTTCCTTTGTCTGGTTTGATTCTTTTTTTTTTTTTGGTTCTGTATTTGGGTTGTGTTGGTTTGTTGCTCTGCACTTTTCAGTTTGCACTTTTTCTCTGCCAATGCGTCATTGTTTGGTGCTTAGGTTTTATTTGCCCCACTTGCCCCATGCTTCGTTTGCAGCACCGTACAATTGTTTAATTTGACAGATGAATTGACTTTCATTGAGTGCAGAACCTTTGCTGTTAACCTGGCCCGGCCAGCACGCCTCGAGACTGGCCGGGCCAGCACGGGCCGAGATTCCAACGGCCGGCATTAGCTGCTTTAATTAAATCACTTGAGCTGCAAAGGCAAAACTTTTAAGCGCTCGCCTCACGCAGTAGGCTCTGCGCATTACAATCTGCACGGCGACCAACGAACAAACCGTAAGACATAAAAGCAAAGCCGAAGCTCTATAACAAAGTCAACCACAGCAGCAGCAGCAGCACCACCACCACCACCATCGCCACCATCAACAACAGCCGACATCAACAACAGTCTGCAGCAAGGCAAAGAAATAGTTTTCTCAAACTATTCGCAGCCGCCATTTTCATATGCAGCGGCTGTAGTTGGGCCATAATTTCGAGCCACAGCAGCAAACTTGTGCGGTTGCACTCGCACCACTCGCAGCACCACCCTCATCCCGCTTAATAATATGAAATTAGAACTTACGACCGCCACTAAGTCGTCTGCAGCCAAGCTATAATCGCCTTGTCCGGGCACTTCCAGCCGACCGCAGAGTGTGCCCAAGGAGGCGAAGCAAGGGGTCTTAGCACCTGCCGAGGGCGCAGAGATCAGGCGATGCGGATTTTGTTGTCTCTGTCGGTCGAGCAGTGATCGGCCATGGTCTCTGCCTAATCATTTCGTACTTCCTATCCAGTTTCGGATCCAATCTTCATCAAACCAGGCGAGGAGTAAGGAATAACTTACTCCTGCTTGGCGATGTCAGCGCTCTGGTTTTTCTTGTCCCATTCTCTGAGTGTGTGAGTGTGTGTGTGTGTGTGTCTGCTTGCTCTTTTGAGCTGGTCTCCCTCCCACGGGTCAACTCCCACAGCACACAGCACGGCAACTGCTGTGAAGCTGAAGTTGGAGCTGAAGTGAGCGCAGCGCATTATTTAGGATTTACCTTTATGTTGTTGTCAACGCGGCTGCAGTTGGCCGTTGTTGCAGCTCGTGTTATTCTTGCCGGCTCCTTTTGCCAACTGCTCTCGCACATCAGTCCGGGACGACGCCCAGGAGGAGGACGTGTGCGAGGAGGCTCGCGCTCCTCCTGCTCACCTGGCGAGTCGCTGGTGATGAGAAAATGCGAGGCTCGTGTGACATTTTCATTATCGTTGTGGGATGTGCGCTTTTCCCTGCAACCCTGCAGCCCCGCCCACCGTGCTGCTGCGGCCTCCTTTGCCGGTCTGCGCTGAAAGCGACAGCCAGATAAGGTTACAAAATTATTAGCTGGAATTTACAATGCTCCAGTTGTAGCTGCGAGTGCCGCACGACGCGTCGTCCATGTGTTTGTGCAGCCAGTGAAGCGCTCGCATCCTTGAGGACCTGTTCCGAGTAAGTACCTGCTGGCTAAGCCGAGTGCCTGCCAATCCATTTGCCATTATGGCTCATAACTAGTTGCCTTTTGATCAGCGCTGCTTGCAGTCGATGCATCCAACACGAAATGCATATCTGCCCAATTCAATAAACGAGGAATTCCCCCTCACCTCCCTCTGTTCATTCTCCTCAAGCCATCTACTCTCTTCTTCCCTATTACCTGAGTGCAGTCGCTTAAGTTGCCATCAATTTATCAGCGCCGACATTGAACGCTTTGTGCAATTTTTTGCCGAACTCGAGAGTTCAAAGATTAACACAATTTCGACAAATAATGAAAGCATAATGAAAGCCAGCCACAGGTAGCAGTGAATTCTGTGACAGGAGTCACGGCGGAGACCCACGCGCTCTCAGGGGGGAGTACGATTTCCCTTTATCATCATATAAATTCCGCCGTAGCTGCCGCCTCGCTGATAAAAATGGATGTAAGCGGCGGGATAAGGGGCGGGCAGCCGTGTGCCGGAGCCTTGGGAGCACGGCAGGAGATGGGCAAAGAAAAATGCAAGCAGGAATTTGAAAATTTCAATTACGCGTGCAATGAAAATTACGAAAACCCACAAAAGTCATTTTTCTTGATCGATTTTTCCTTTTACTCTCGTTCTCCCCTCAACCCCCACCGTCGTCGCTGACCTCAAAAGAAACGCAGACCAACAATGCCAAGTGAAGGATAAGGACAACGAGAAGTGGGAGTCGGCAAAAGAAAAAAAAGGAAAATAAGGAAAACCACCTGGGCAAAAGGGCGCTAAAGTTTGATGGCGTTCGGGAGGTTCGCTGGCTAAAGCGAGAAGATGGCGCGACGTCCGCGCGCTGCAGAAGTAGAAAAAGCAATTTCGAAATCCCAAAGAAATTGCAAAATTCCATGCGGCGGTGCTTGGCGGCGTCATAGGGACACAGGATGCGTCAGGGCACACTGGTCGGCAGCTGACTGGCTGACTATCTCGCTGGCTGCCTGATGATAGCGAGCGCCCGCTTCCTGCTGCACCTGCGACTGCCGCTGCCCAGCTGCAGCGCTCGCTAAACGCCGAGCGGACTAAAGGGTTAGCGCACAAGCAGTTTCCCCAAAAGCACTCTCTATTCCACTGTAGCCGCCCCACTCCAGCTCCAGCCCATCTGTGCTGCAACCACAAGCCCAGCCCAATAGCATTGTTTGTGATGACATTTGCCAGCTTGGCTTTAGAGCACTCGGCGAGCATGTGGCAGCGGAGTAAGCCATCTTCTGCGCGCAAAGGAGCTGCAGCTGGGAGTTGCGTCTTCGCCTGGCTGTGTGTTGCAGTTTAATGTCACCTTGTCGGGCTGCTCCGCCCTCCAGCTGGAGCTGCAGCTCCTTGTAGATTTTCTTTAGCCAGCCATAATATTTTTATTTCGCTTCTGGCTTCTGCTTTTCCTGCTGCTGCTGCTGCTGAAAACACTTTTCATTATTTAGTTTTTCATATTTCACATTTTTATTTGTGCCTGACAGCGAGCGGTCCACGAGCTAGGAAGTAGCTCAGGGACTGCTGATGACGTCATCGCAAATCTCTACTTCACGCTAACATCGTGTGCGGTTGCTTGTTGATGGATTTGCTGCGCTAGTCCTGGCCGTTGCATTAGGCCCTTAGTCTGTGACTAAGACGATTCCAGAAATTTCATTTTAATGTTTATATATGCATCTTATATAGAAATATATATGTATATCATCTATATCAACTGGGCGAAAATATCTTTATTTCGCTGCCAATTTATTTGTGTAAACAAAATTGCGAACCTACGTCAATTGCGGCTATTGAATCGTTTATAAATAGCCAAGATCATAAGCGCTTTGTTTATCAAAAGCTATAAGGAAAGAGGCAAAGCGAACTGCCGCGACCCGCCAGACCCACTGAACTGCATCTGGGAGAGGCCCGGTTAGGCACACAGATATGCATTGCTAGTTACAAAACATGCTTGGCATGCCAGACCCAAAAACTGGACTTAAATAGGCTCAGCACCCGCCTCCCCCGCAGCTCCGCGCCAGCTGCGAGGGGCACTCATTTGTGCGGAGTGGGCTTAAGAGGCACAGCCTCTGCGGAACGATCAAATCTTTCAACGCCTCGCAACTGACTCATTTGGCTCACAGCTGCTGTTCGATTGGGGCAGCCGCGGAAAAACAACAACAACAAAGCTAAAAGAACAGTTATGTGTGCAATGCCGACTCTCTAATACCCTGACCAGGGAGTTAAAACTAATTTATGTGATTTGCGAGCAACAATTTTGATAACGTTCTTTGAAACAAAATTCATTTTTGAGCATAGGTTATTTTTTTTATCAATTTATCAATTTTTACTTATTTCCAATTATTCTCAACATAGAATTTTATTTTTACTTTACAAATAAATAATATAAATATTTTCTAAAAACATTAATTGTATATAATATTAATATAACCAATTAATTTTATTATTTATTAATAATTGCATACTCAAGATGATATTAAAATTAATTTATAGGATCGCTAATGGCTCAATGAGCTTAGCTCAGATCCAAGTCCAAATAAGACTATGACTTAGTTTAATATTATATTAAATAATAATACATTAAATACGAATATTAAATACGAATCGGACTTGAATTTTCTTATATACGCAAGCATATATCTTAAGTAACGCAATATATAAATTTGGTAAGAAAAGCTATACTAACTTATATCTATACCATCATCACAGTATTATATATAGAAGAGGATTGTAAATAATGTATATATGATTACGAATTCCATGTACATATTGAAATTTAAAGCTAGGCAAATGGAATAATATTTGATAGTAGTAAGCAAGGAATATAAACATATGTGAGTAACTTTATTAAGGTACATAAAGTATGTATTTTTAGTTAATTCATCAGTCTTTATATAAGGTGAATGAACTACCTTTTCATACACATATATAGAGTATCAAATTGAGCAAAGTCTTAGTAACGTTGAAACTAGTTCGCGTAGCTTAAAAGCCGGAAACCTTTATCAGTTCATCTACTCCATCGACTCAGCCGTTTAAGCAGATCATGAATGACAAAATGTGTTTCGCTGTGCGATGTACCCGATGCAAGGGTATAAAGATGTTGAATTCATATTCAAATTTGTAGAACGTACAGTGAATTTGAAAATGAAAATAAAAATGAGTAAACACACAGAAAGCAAATCGAAAAAACACACAAATTGAATCGCATGAGGCGATTGCTGTTGTTTCTGTGGTTGCGGCTGTGCCAGTGTCTGCTCCGGGGTCAAGCGAAAACTCGCCAGCTTAGTCATAAGTATTCCAATTGCACAGTGGAAACCACTGAAACTGAGAAAGAGACTGAGACCGAAACTGTGACTGAGGCTGAGACTGAGGCTGTCGCTGCTGCTGACCTGCCATCAAATTGATAACCTCCAGTGGAAGCAGACGACAACAACGGCGACAACTTTGTGGAGTCGCATCGTATGGAGATAACCTTTGCATTTGAAGACCCCCCTCCCCGGCTCCTCCCCGGCTCGTCCGCTGATTACTCCACTCTGGTTATAGTTTTTACGAGTTCTGTCCATAGTTCGCAGGGCATAACAGCTTTGAGTGGAGCTCGTAAAAAGCCAAAAGGCAAAGTGGCTCTCGTTTTGAAATGCATTCAAATTGTGATAAGTTCTATTTGAAACAATTTTCTATTCGCAGCCCAACTCTAAGCGCGCTGAGCTATTAATGCGGCTCACAAATTGATATGGCCCTCAGCCGCCTTGAGCTGGCGTCGTTTATGGCCCGCTCTTTGCTCGCAGGCGGGCTTTGGTATTAATCGATTTGATTTCAGGCTCATCGCTGCATGTGCCATAAAAGCTGGTTCAGTGAGCAGGGCCCCCCTCACACTCTCTGTCTCTTTAAATCCAGCTCCGGTCGAGCTGCATTTCCTGCCCATATAAATCGTCATTGTTTGTAGATCTGAGTCAAATGCAGCCGCTGCTGCTGAGGGCGTTCGTATGACAATTTATTTGCATTGCAAATTTAATTTGCTCGCCGGCAACAACTACACCGAGCCATGGCAAATTTCTTGCGCCGAGCAGCCACCGACATATAAGGTAAATTTCCAAATGGACATAAATTTTGCGAGCAGGCAGCCGACAATGCGGCGAACAATTGATATACCAATTACCCGACTACACAAACTTAGACTCTGGCTTTAAGCTGAGCTCAGAAACGAGTTAGAATTTCTGAGTCGCCTATGATCGACTATTTAATACTCGTTCAGGGGCAAAGCAAGCCAAATGCAGATAAATTTGGGGAATTAACTTAGATATATTAAAGTATATCAAAAGAATATAGAAATTGCATCCTTAGAATCAAAATTAAATTATTCCATAAATAGTCTAGACTCTCAGTTGACCTTATCTCTGTTTCAGTTTAGTAATAAATAGTATATCTACAGATTGTTTAATTTCGATGTAGAATAGGCTCAAGGCAAGTGCAATCTAGGAAAGTGAGTCATGGAATCACTTCATTCCTCTCAATAACCCATAACCCGCTGATTTGTTAAGATTGTCAAATTATCAATATATTTTGTAAATCCTAATCGTGAACTAGTACAGTTTATGGTTCTGGTAAGGGTAACGTAATTAACTACGACACCAATATACTCGTTTACTATCGTGAACGAGTATGGGAAACTGGCCAAATCGCGCTCCAATGCAATTGTCGATGCCCAACAGCTGCCGGGGCACCACTGCGTGTGGGGAAAGAGCAGCCCCCGCTGGGGCACAATCGCGTGGCTCAAATCTTGGCTTGGGTATTGGCAACATTAGAAGGTGCTTGAGCGGATCTCTGGCATGGCCGAGGCCTACGCCCAGTGCCAGTACCTAGGGTCAAGTCGAGTGTGAAGCTTGCGGTTCTCTCGTTAATTCCAACATACCTGACCCCGAAATCGAAATATTATTTGCAAAGCTGCCCAATGGCCGACCACTCGTCGTGTCCATATCTTGGCAATCTTCTCCAAGCGCTGCTCATGCGCACATTAACAGCGCTTCAAAAGGTAAGTCGAGCCCGGCTGAACGGTTGCACGGCTGCCCGGGTGCGATCCACAGCTGCGATATGATCCGTCTCCATGCAGCGACTCCAACTGCGAGTCGAACTCCCAAAACAGATGCGGTCTCATCAGCGTGCGCGTAATGAGCCATTATATCTACCAGGCCAGGTAAGACGGAGGGGCCAGAGGAGCCAGAGGAGCTGTTGGCTTTGGCATTTTGGCCATATTTGTCGCCTGTGTGGCATAGAAGGCAACATGTTCGCTGATTCGTTTGGCCTTTATCTGCTATCAACATGTGCGTAAGTCCAGCATAATTGGCCTACAGCCAAGTCTCGTCTGTTACTACAACGGCTCGAGTCGCCACAAGTTGCGCAATCCACTCCGCATTGACCAACATTTCGACTTATATTGAGGAGATGGACACAAACCCGAATAATTGCAGATTGTGACCCAGAAATGATTGATAATTATTTGTATTAATTTTTTACCTCAGCTATACATAATAGTATCTCAGCTGCCTCTCGTTACCTAATCATTTCTTTTCATTATTGCACAGTCGAACAAAACTATATTAAAGGTAATACAGAATAATGTTGTAGATAGTACATTCATAGCTTTCTAATATTTTACAAAATAATGACACTTATTCATAAATATTAAATGACCATATAGGGTTTTATGCGATGTCGGTCCATCCGTATAGCTGTTCCGTTGTCCGTTTTGAAGATAGAGACTTGGAATTTGGAATATATACGCGTGTCTAAACTCGTCTGATAAAATGCTTACACCCACTATGGGCGTGGTAAATCGTAAATCTTACTCGTAAATCGTAAGTGCGTTTTCTTCTATTTTTAATGCCAGAAAACAATCAGAGGTATATACCCCTCGCATTACAGCCCGAACCATACAGATATGACGATGTATCGACTCCTATTATCCGAATACACATCCTCGATCTATCATCAGCAGATATAGACTGCAAGAGCATTTTCATTTTATAACTCCTGAGACTAGCAGTAGCCAGGTGGAATTCACATAATAATCACAATCGAGTACAAATATAAAGCATAAGTGACTCAGTGGTCCCCAACAACTTATCAGGGATAAATATTTTTTAATACAATTGGTATGTGTGTGATGAAGCCCTAAAACATCTGCTATTTAAAGAGAAATAATATAAATGACTTACGTTTAGTATCTTTTAAATTGTTTTTAGTGACATTACCTGGTTTTTAATGTCAACTTTGTAAGTTTTGCATATATCTATATATATATATATATATATATATATATATATATATATATGTGTGTGTTATTATTATTGGTATTCATATTATTGTTATTAAATATAATTATATTTAAAATGCAAGCAAATCGAAATATTTAATAATAAACAAAAGCATATGAAATACTTATATATGTGTGGATGGGTAACCTTAATATTTATAAAATATAAATATACATTAAAACATAAATTTCACAAAACGGCCAATCAATACTCGTATTCGATTTAATTTATCCTTTCACACTGATCTCATGTTTCAATTTCAACTTCTTCCTTTCAGGTGAGTCCCATATCGTGTTGTTTTTCAACAATTGTTTTTAAATACTCTGTGGCACGGTAAGACTCTTTATCAGACTCGTTATCAGAGTTTTTCCATTTTATAATACACAATCATAAAACATATATATATATACATATATACATCACTATTACCATCTGACTAGGGAGCTGAGTAAGTATAGACTGTTGTTTAAAAATTGTTTATGCACAAGAGTGTGCACTTCCTGTCCCCCAAATGAAAATACTGAGCTTATGTGGGAGAAGCGATAACAATATCGTCATCGCAGCGACTTCGACTAAATACTTTTAGTTGACTTCTATTGCGCTTTTACAGTGCCGACATATATAAATGTCAGTGCTCACTCCTATGAAAGTGAATGAATATTTACGAGTGACGAGGGAGCTCAGTTTTTAATACTCTTGCGTTGGGTATTATTTGTTGCGCACTTATTCAGTCAGAGAATATTTAGCACAAACGGTAAGTAAATATTTATATTATGATATATATTTTGTTAGTTAATATAATATATACTTATAAAGCTACATATATTTATAGCTCACAAGCATTTTTAACTATGTATCTCTTTATTTAGAAAAGACTTATCGATAATAAGTCCAAACTCTATTTACATTCGATCTTTTTATACCCTGAGCCCATTGAAAATGGGAAATCAGGGTATAATGCTTTTGTGAAAATGTATGTAACAGGCAGAAGGAGGCGTGTATATATATTTTTGATCAGCGCGACAAGACGAGTCGATATAGCCTTTTCCGTCTGTCCGTCCGTCCGTCCGTGTGAACGCTGAGATATTTTTAAGTCCGCAACGTAGAGATTTGAAATTTTACATGAATACCGTCGACCGTTGAGTCCTGCTGTTTTTTCTGCTTCACTTCTTTCTATCAGCTCTAAGTATATTTTATATACTACTTAGTAAAAATAAATCGTTAAATCAATGACATGAGAAGGAGAATGGAAGAATGTATGCCAGCAATGGGACTATCACTTGAAGTATGTGACTTGCTGCAAAACACTCATAAAATTGTTTTCTTATTAATATTCGAAAATTGATAAAGACTCTATGCTCATTACTTTGTGATTGTTGCTGCTGGGAAGTACTTCTCTATATAATTTTCAACTCATTATTAATGTAAAGATCTTTCGAACTAAACGATTTAATCAGTGGAATATTTTTTTTTAGTTGTCTAGTATGTCGTTTATATGTGTGTATGCGTACATAAATTCAATAATTGATAATCTATAAGCAGTAAAGTAAAACAAGAAAAACTTTTTATTGAGGCTGGGGCTGACGCTCGAGCTTGGGCTTCGGTTGTTGCTGTGTGGCAATTACAGCGCAACCAGAGACATTTGTCCCAAAAACTGACCCAACAAACGACGCTTTGGGTCCGAGGGGCATCTGGGGCTCGCCTCCAGTCGAACGAATGATGTTTATCGGCAGTCCATTGTTTTCTCTGGGGCCTCAGCGCCTTTTGGTCTTTGCAGACGAATGCTTTGCCTCTCCTCCACCTACTGGGAGAGGTGCTCGTTACCGAAATGCGTTGCATGACAAATGACTTGAAATTTATTATCACACTCGAGTCGCCAAAGAGACTCAGACTCACACACACACACTCACACACACACACTCACACGCACACTCACACACACACTCACACACACACCTCTTCTATTGTTTAACTTTAGTTTCAACTTTGCATAAACGAAAGTGAAAATATTGTCGCAGTCGCGTTTTATTTGTATTTAACATCATGATTAATCACTACAACTGTGGAAATGTAAACTTTCGCATTTTCATCACGGCCAACTGCTTGACGTACTCAAACACAGAGAAAACACAGAGAAAACAGGTGCTTAGCTAAATAGAATTCGACTAAAGCGTACGTAATCCCGTTAAGACTGGACTCTTATAACATATAAATAGAATACCGAAAAGCATGAAAATTTTATAGAAAAAGTGAGGGCTTAGAGAGAGAGAGAGAGAGAGAGAGAGAGAGAGAGAGAGAGAGAGAGAGAGAGAGAGAGAGAGAGACAGAGAGAGAGAGAGAGAGAGGAGAAAGAATACATGTACTCCAATTAGGTTAAGCCATTTGAAAGCTAGTTCGAACTTAACTTTAATCTTATGCCGTTTGGTTCGGATTCATGTTATTGAAGCAAAAATTTAAACTTGACTAAAGTCAAAATGAAATAACAAGTAAGAAAACACTAGTCGAAGTCCGACTACGAGTTCCCCTGAACTCTGTCCAATCTGCGTTAGCTCACTACTAGGACGCCATCTATTAAATACCAAACTAAAGAAGCAGCTGAAAAAGCAAACACAATATAAACAGAATAGCAAAGCTCCAAAGCTAAAATATTAAGGCTTTAGCTATAAAGGTGTACGAGATATAATTTTATAACCTGTTTTCGATAAAATTTAAAATCGATAACACAACACCAAAAATAGTTCTAGAATTTATTTAACAAAGTTTACCTACGCGTGGTATAAATAGACCAAAAATTTTTCCACCTGTTACAGTTTCTAAAATAGAAGCGTTTAAACATATGGACAGGCGGACAGATAGATGGACGTACGGACAAACAGACAGAGCTAAATCGACTCAGCTTGTTGCCCTTATCAAGAATATATATACTTTGCAAGGTCTGCCACGCCTCCTTCAGCCTGTTACATACAGTTAACAAAACCATTCTACTCTTATTTCCCATTTTCAATGGGTTCAAGATGTTGAATCGTATTATTTATTTTTATTTACATCAATTTAATTATTTTAAATTTACCTCGATTTATTACATTCTAAGAGCATTGCTATTGCTCTAAGATTTAGCTTTGTCTTATTGTGTCATAAATTTAACAGAAATAAGAAGAAAAATGAATTATTTGTTTATATTAAACTCAATTTCATTATTTTATATTTGATTCCATTTCATTGTAAAATTCTTCAATCATTTATATTTCAATTGAAACTTGAAAACTGCCCTCAGATTTGGCTTTGATTTATTTATGTATTAAATATTTAATTTTAGTAAGCTCAATTTTATTAATTTGTATTTATTTGATTGAAGAATAAAATTCAAAGAGAAATTCTTGTAAAGTGGAAATACGAATCATACTCAATTAAAGACGGACTTAGACTAAAAAATATTTTTGTGGAGACTAGTTTTTATAATAAAAGTATTTATGCTGTTTAAGGTTCTTAAACATTGATTGTTGGAAATTGATTTTAAATGTTTTTATTATTTTTCATTTTTAATCGAATGAGTAGTAAAGATGGTTAGAGTTCGTGTTTAGAGTAAACGAAGGAAGTATAGTTTATGAATGTAGTCGAGGTCTTGGTAGAGTAGCCTAAGATGGTGAGGGTTCGTGATTAGTATAAGCGAAGGAAATATAGATAACGATTGTAGTCTCGGTCTATTAGGAGGAAAACTACGATTTGGTTAGTGAATTAGTTGTGATTCATCTACAGACTCTTTATTTTATTAATTAAAAGAATCCTCAATATACCTTAAAATTATCTTCTATTCAAATCCCTTTGAACTTTTTTCTGGACAATTTGGGAGGACTTCGACTTGACTTGGGCGTGGCCTGAAGACTCCAACTAAAAGTCAAGTCAAATCGTGGTTTATTAACAAAAACGTTTCATATTGTGTTCTGACTATTTGAGTTTTTTATGAAGCAAATATTTCTTTTAGACTTTTTAGTTTTTCCTCGAAATATAATTTGCAACTTTTGGCAATTAAGTTAATTGAAATTGGCCTCTCGTTTTCTCTCTGTGCATGCTTAAACCCGATGTTATTGTGTTTTTTCCCACTGCATGGGGGCGTGTGAGTGTTCAATGCATGCCGAAGGGCTCATTGATATTGTTTGTTGTTTCTGGCCGCTTCAAATTGCGTAAATTCATAAAAGTTACAATAATTTACAATTCGTTGCATTTGCCGTGCGCAAATTTGCAGTTTGCCATTTCGGGCGCTGCTTTCACCAATTACAATAACAGCAAATAAAACAACAACAGCAACGGCAGCAGCAGCAAAATAAAAACAACACACATGCATATACTATCAAAATAAACAGCATTGCAGTGGCTACTGGGTGGGTGGTTGGGTGGTTGCCTCCGCTTACATTGAATGCATATTAATCAAGCACATAATTTCCTGCTCTCTGGCGAGCGAATGTGAATAACTAGCGATAAAAACTTGGCAAATATAAAATGCAAACAAAATTGGCTGTAGAATTGTGCCAAAGCTTTGCCCGAGAGAGAGGGCGATAGCGAGGGAGGGAGCGAGAGGGTGGATGAAGGGGGTTGAGGGTTGGCTATAATGGCCGTTAGCCATTGAATTTGCTGCAGTTGTTGCTATATTGTTGGTTAACCATTGGAGAGCCATTTTCATAGCGGACCCGAAAATTTGGTGCTGTGGCTGTGGCTGCCACGCCCACACGCCCATACTCAGACTCTCTCACACACACACACACACACACACACACTGTATTTGCATTTGTGTGTGCATATTGGTTGCTAGTGTTTATTTTAGAGTTGATTTTCAAGTGAACAGTTTACTTAATGCGCGCCACGCATCGAAATGCAACGCATTGCAATGCAAAGCAAATGCAAATTACGCATACGCCAGAACTGCCAGAGCTTGCGGTAAGCCGTGCATCGAACCGACAACGAGCTCCCCCTCCCCCTCCCCTACCCTTTGCCTCATCCCTCTCGCTCTCATTAAACACGCTTCATGTATTGCCCAAAAACATTTCATGCCAATAATTTTCGATAAATGCCACACCCACACACACTCACACACATTCGAGCAGCCGCCCGCCCCCTTGCGTCTGGGCGAGCTCTTCAGCGTTAAATTGGAAACACTTTAGATTCGCATTTAATTAATTAATTTAAGCAAATTGTTTGCTTCAAATTAATTGAATTTGCATTTAATTTGTGCTCACGAGACACAAGAACAACAACATCTTCTAGTTGGGTTTCGTCAATGCGTCAATGGGTCAATTCGTCAGTCGAGCTCTTTGGCAAGCAGCTGATAGAGGGCTCCTCCTCCCCCTGCCCCCTCGGAATACGCCGCCGCTCGTCAACATTCAATTTATGAACTAAGTTCACTTATGCGGAATAAAAAAGGCAGCAGCAGCAGCAAACCCACCGCAAACTCTACGATTCTGCAAGTTGCCGAATTGCTAATGCGAAAAGCGCACTGAGCAGACTCTGCATGAGCACGCACTCTGAAGGCGACCAGAGGGCAGGAAGCAACTGCCAAAGAACCCAGCCGAAACCAATGAATAATAGTGCAATTAATATCAATCCATTCAAATATTATATGAATGCAAATGACACAAAGCTCAATTGAAACTCCAGATTTCCAATTCAGGGCTTTGTCTGTCACTCAAATTCCACTCAGAGTAATCGTAGAAAAAAGTGTCTATATGCTCGATTACAAATAGATAACACGCCAATCATGACAGTAATTGTTTGATTATGCTTAATAGTATGTTGCTAATATTGTATTTAATCAAGGTAAGTCTGGCTAGGAAAGGCTCCTATCTAATATACAGACTATACTACAAATATAAGAGAATCGATGAAGATTTAAATGCATGAAAGGAGTGATACTCGTCGTCCAAATATATATATATATATATATATATATATATATATATATATATATATATATATATATATATATATATATATATGTTTGGACGACGAGTATCAGTCCTTTCATTCATCAGTCGGTCCGTCCGTATGTGCATAAGAACTAAAACCCTCTGAAATTAAAAAGCCGATTAAAGACAAGCTACTTAGAATACTATAGCTTAAAAGATAACGACAGCCGACCGGAAATACGGATATACATTTTCTAGCATGCATTTTAACAAAATATCTAGCCCAGACTTCCTATTTTCAACAGTTACTACATTTTCTTTATAACGAGCAAATGAAATTATTCATGCTTTAATCAGCAATGCGCTGCAAAAATTGTGAAGCTCGTCTAACTGTTGTTTTTAATCAACTCAACTAGTATACAATATACAATGCTGCTCAGATGAATAAGGTTTGACATTTTTATAAGTTTAAAAAGTTATATTTGATCAACGAAAAATCCAATTTGAAAATGCAGAAATTCATCAGTTATGACGAAGGATAGTCTTAAGTATGAACATTTTCATTTCATTTGATTATAATTAATTTTACTTGAAAATATTTATATAACAACACAAGCGTATAAAGAATTGATGCACATAGTGAAATATTTATAATATAAAAAATTGTATTAAATTTAGTTTAATAATAACCGATCAAAATAGGTCTCTTTTTCTAGATTCTTAAGCTTCTGTTAGTATATAGATTGACCAAACTGAACGGTCAGACCAAACAGAGGTTCTTGTCTTTATAGACTCATGTGCTCGTTTTTAGAGTTTATATAATCGTTCAGTGTGATAACTCAGCATACCTTAAATCAATAACAATTACAAGACTAGAGGAATTTATTGCTGAGTACAAATACTAAAAAAATAACAAGTAAGAGTGCTCAAGTCGAGACTGCTCGACTAGGAGATACCCTGAGCCCCGAGAAGAGCCAAATATCAAATCATTCTACGCTTTTTTTATGCATACATACAAACAACACATACATATATACATATGCATGCACGCATAAGCGCGAGTTCTGCCAACTGCGCAGTTGACGCAGCGACTGCGCTTGGGCTGCAATGTGGGCATTACAATGGGAACTTAATTGTTTAATAACTTTTATTACCGATGGACTAAGTGCATAAAAACTTTCACAACTTATTAATGGTATTCATATGTGTGTATTTGCCAAAGCACAAGTCTCTAGTATTTGATTTGCGCTTTTTACAAATAGGGGGCTATTGGGGACGAATGGCGCGTGGCATCCAAAATCTAAAGATTACGTAATCTCCGTATTCATTGCATGCAACTACACAGCAAATTTGAAGTCTCTAGCTCAAATGATGTACAAACCACGCCTTAAAAACACATTAAAATTATCGATAAATGCTCATAAAATCAAAATGGAATGAGTTATCGGAAAAATTTTATAAACTTGTGCAGCGTATGCTATCGAGCATTCATGTAAAATTTCAAGTCTCTACGTTGCGTACCTAAAAATATCTCAGCGTTCACACGACGGACGGACGGACGCACGGAGAGACGGACAAGGCTATATCGACTCGTCTTATCGCGCTGAGCAAGAATATATATACTTTATGGGGTGTGCCACGCCTCCTTCTGCCTGTTACATACATTTTCACAAAACCATTATAGCCTGATTTCCCATTTTCAATGGGCTCAGGGTATAAAAATGCGATAAATTTGTCAGATACATCACATATATAATAAATATATATAAATGGTATGAATCCGTGTGCTCACATTGAATAGTAGAATAACAAATCAGAATTTGAACATTGATTGATTGATTTCCGACAAACCGATTTTCACTTCAAAGAACGTTTAGCCAGCACACCTGATGTCTAGCTGGCATTCGCGACTGATTCGATATTTGAAATAAAATATTAAGGGCTGGCCAGGCCAGAGCAGAAGATAGTGATAATTTAGTTTTCATTTCATCATGCAAGAAAAGTGAAATGCGAGGGTGAGGAAGGTGAAGGCTGGTGGCAGCAATCAGCAGCGTTTATATGGTAGGCCGAACGATGATAATGCCAGCATAAGTACATATAATAATTGTTATTAATTTTAAGCCAATTAGGTTGCAGAAGTCGCCTGAAAGGCGACGCACAAAACGAGACAAACAATTTGCGCTTTTCACACTAATTAAATGCGAATGCGAAGCGAATGAGACGGCTGACAGCGGGCGAAATGAATTGCACAGCGACAACGGCTTGCCGCCAAGATGGAGCGGGCCACGGACGAGGCGTGGCCGGGTCCGGGCTGGGCGAGAAATTAAAGCAGAGTCGCATGCAACACACAAATGATTAAAAATGTAAATTTTAATTCAATTTGGCTTGCGAATAACGAACTGAGAAACAAAAAGGAAACTAGCAGCTGAATAAGTGGCTTATTGTGAGCCAGAGCAGTCGCGCAGGGCGCGTATTGTCATCTTGGCAGGACTCAGGACGCAGCTGCTGAGGCTAAGACAGACGGGCCAAGTGACGCGACAAGCTCCGCCGCAAGGCAGCGTGAATGAAATACGGCAAAAAGAATTGTGTAGGAAAAGCCATTGTCGATAAAGTAGTTTGCTTGCGGGCCAATCGAATGACGACGGGCGGATGGGTCCTCTCAGAGGATAATGGAAAAGTTGCGGGGCCTCTCGGATGGTGGGACAGGCAGGCGGCATCGGCAGTCAGGCAAAATCTTAGCACAAATCGAGTTTCTATTTGCCGAGGCACAACATGTGGCACCATGTGAAAAGGGGAAGATGCTCTCCACACACTGTAATCTTGCTAGGTGATTTTCAGTGCTGATTGGACTAAGGAGTGCACGACTTAAGAATACCCCTATATAAATATTGAAAGCATTCAAATATTTGCGAGCTTGCAAGAAAAAATCTGATTAAGTTTATAACTAAAGGATACCCTGGTTGCAAAAGAATACGACTTACTTATAGGAACGATCTGACTAGGGAGTTTCCAATTGGAACATACCCTGTAGTACCATAATAAAAGTAAATCCATATCTGCTACAATTCAAATTTATCACTATTTAATATTGATTAATGTAAGTGATTGAGATTAATGTATAATATAAGAATACCCTGGAATTTCGAAATAAAGTCTATAAAACTGTTTTATAATCAGATGTGTTATTCAAATATCTGCGAATAGACGTAATTTCGTTCAAAAAAATAGAATTTATAATGGAGTATCTGATTTACCCTTGGATATAAAACAAATATAGATTTATGTGATTCATGTATGAGTATTCAAATATTATCTTACTTTAAAGAAAATATATAAATACTATACACTTTATTTTAAATTATTTGAAAATCGGAAATCTGGATGTAATGGTTTTGTTAAATGTTTGTAACAGGCAAAAGGAGGCGTGCCATACTGTTCAGGCATGAACATAAAAATATATATAAATATGTAAACATGCCTTCTACGCACTTAACGACTTGCATGCAGTGCGATAGATGAAGAAAGGTCACATGTGTGGAATCTTAAAATAGCCAGATGAACGCTGACCCTTACAACGTCAGCGATAGGTTAAGAATAGATAATAGACGAACGCTGAGCCCTACAACCTCAGCGATAGTATAAGAATACAATAGACCAATGCTGAGCCTTACATACTCAGCAATAGACACATTAGATTTAAGGGTTGAAATTATGCATGAGGCTGGGTATATATACGCAGCATCAGAAGAGTAAAGATCAGTACAATACAGACTAAACAACATCACAGTCCGTGTACTCATTCATGAGTATTCGACTAAACCCCAACATAGTCAGTGTATTCATTCACATACCCTATAAAGTATATATATTCTTGAACAGCGTGATGAACTGAGTCGATAAATCCCTTTCCTTCCCTCCGTACATAAGTCCGTCCTTTCGCCCGTCCGTGTCCATACGCTGGACGAGTCTATCATTATTTTCGAAAACTCAACCCATTCCTTTTTTATGGGTATTTATCGATAATTTGAATTTGTTTTTAAAGCGTGATACACACATATCAATGTCATTAATAGGTTGTGAAAGTTTGATGAAAAAAAGGCTAAGAAAAGTCATTCAACAAATAAGTTCCCATAGAAATGCCCTCACTAAGCGTTGTTACTGTGCCAGCTGCGCATTTGGTAGAGCATGGGTTTATGCGATTTTAAAATTCACTCCTCAGAAAGCTCAGATTAGCTCTTGGTCGATCAGTCTTATTGATAATTTTATCATAGTTAGAGACTTCAAATTGACTGAGCCTTAGTAAAGAGTATCCAGATTTTGTATATTTACAAACATACCTAAACACACAAATCCGCAAAATAAGTTTTTCAAATGAATGTACACTTTGTACGTTTGTTCGGTGTTATACTACTTGTTTCACCGCGAAATATTAACACAGGTTTTATTAAGAACAACATACATATATCCGAATGTGGAATTTGCACTTAGAGGCGTTACCTTCTTGGTACAATGCAAACACATTCGATTATAGTTAGCTCAAGACAATAGCCAAGTTTGCGATCATATTGAGTCCGTGTCCATCCTTGTTTTCTTCGTCCCGATATGTATATAACTGTCAGTTTAAATCACACTAAAAAAATTTGTTAATCAAGATCTAGGACAACTAAAGACCTATATTTTTTGGTCTTTTATGGTGTACCCAATACACGTTACTCTAGTATATAGGACCGACTTTATAAGAAAGGTTTCTACATTATAATGATTGTTAAGCATTGCGCTGTCTCTGTGTTTCAGGAAATCGGCTCGCCCTCTCTCTCTCTCTCTCTCTCTCTCTCTCTCTCTCTCTCTCTCTCTCTCTCTTCTCTTTCTCCCTCTAATATCTAAGTATGTTATGGAATTGTAGACATATCCTTGGTAGGTCCTCTAAAATATCTTTCTATACACCCTTCGACATTATGACGCCAGCTTTGTTTCCATCTTTGCTTTGACTGCCCAAAAACAAGCAAGAAAATCAAAAAGGAAAACTTGCATAAAGGTTACTTTCAAAGCAGGTCATCATCTTCCTCGGTCGTCTTTCGTCGCTAAGTGAAATGAATCTGCAATTCTATTCCATTTTATCCCCCCCTTGGCAGCACGGCATGGAAGCTGATGCTGCCAGGCAGCTAGCCAGGTGTGGATTTAATGCGCGTCAGCTGATGGCAGCAGGCGGAGGGGAGAAGGAGGCGGGCAGAGGTGGCCGATGGCATTTGGCTCGTTCGCCCTGCGCTTTTTGCCAGCCCGGCTTTTACCCTGCTGCCGAAACACTTTCCTCTTTAGCCGCAAGCTAAAAGGAGCAAAAAAACCTGGATGTAGCCTGTTCTCTTCGCGGACTCTTGGAGTGAAACAGATCCAGCGGCGAATGCAAATAACTTGCATTTCTTTTTTTTTTTTTTAGCTTCCACGGCGCCGCATGCGAAACTGTGGCAAGGCTGTGGGTAATCAACAAGCGTTTATGGATGCCACAGTTCTTGCTTCCGCTCCTGCTCCTGCCCCTGCTTCTGCCCGTGGCTGTCGTCCTGTTGATGAACTTGTTGATGATAGTTGTTGCATTTGCTGCCGTTAGTCGTTTGTCCCACTGCGTTTTGTCGACAGTTTTCGCTTCCTTTTTTGAGGAACATCAGCTCTAAAAAGTGAGACATGCAGCAGCAACTGCAAATGCTCCTGATTGATAGAGAGATAGATAGAGAGAGAGAGAGAGAGAGAGTGAGAGCGAGAGAGAGAGAGAGGGAGAGAGAAAAATGGCATTAGTGAGGCTCCTAATTTTTTAGGGAACTTAATTGGCTGGCCAATCAGCTGACAGCTGACGAATTGAGCGCTCTGCTTTATGTTACGCGGAGAGGGCAGCCATTTGAATGCATTTCCATAAATATCCTTCACAGAACTCAGCCACGCCCCTTTACTCTACCTCATATTCATCTCGTAGCGCTAAAGTCAAAGCGAGGAACCAGCTCTTTACGCAAAAAGCGTGCATTGCATGCGCCAAACTGCGAAATAATTAGGCTAAATGGCAATTATTTAAAAATAGAAATAAACCAGTACATAACATTATGAGATGCGCAAAGGAAATAACACGAAAAACGCGAAATAATTGGTAGCGACCGACTCAACAACACTCTACAAATAATTTGGCGTATCTTCGAGATTCACAAATATTAGCTCTTTTACACCGTAGCCACCGACATTTGCATCTCGTCATCCTTCATCTCTTACAACTTTCACCCCTCATCTAATTCTAGGTATTCAGGTATTGCCACTAATTATCTCGTACTCACTACTCTGATTACCCTTTCAACTAATTTTTGTGATAATAGATATTAAATAATGTTCATTTAAAATACTAACAGCAATACCAATCGAAATTACCAACTACACATCTTGTTCCTCATTTAGACATCGATATTCCTATCGACAAAATGATTTCCCATTTTCAATAGCTTCAGGGTATAAAACAACAGCCTGCAAGTACAAATAAAACTATGCTCATCATTTTAGACATTCCCACATAATGTACATATGTATCCAAAAAGCTCCATCTAAAACCTCCCTTTTACCAATTTCCTTCACACTTTCACACCAGTATATTTTTTGGTTCTAAAGCTGTAGAAGATATAAGTTTTTTCGGCTTACCACGCCTCCTTTGGGGCTGTTCATTTGGATTATTATATGCACGTGCATATATACGAAATTTTAAGTCTCTAGCATCAATAGTGCTCAAAATATAGCCGAATTTGAAAAATCACTATAAATTCAAATCCGATTTGCCACGCCCCCAGTGAGAGTTTCGTTAAAGTCTCTACACTTTATAATTTGAGGGTATATACGAGCAAATGTTACAAATTTCAAATTTCTCTATCTATCTATCAATCTATCTATCTATAAATCTATCTATTTATATCCATATACATTTAATTTGATTTGATTGATTTCGCCATGTCCTTATCTTAATCCGCCTCATCCTCATCCTAAGTCCTTAACTATAAGCTCTAAGATTTTATGACTTCCCCTTATCAAAATGTTGAGCCTTTCAAATCAATTTATTTTGTGTTTAGACAATGATATATAAGGTAATAAATATCTAGACTCACATTTGCAATATGTGTAATTCTTTAGTCAAGTTTTTCAGAAAACAGACTTAAATATATCGACGAGGTATTACTTCCGACACTTGAACAATACAACCATTTTGACCAAGTAAAATTTTTGCGGTTCCGTATTAAAGTCTTCTCTGATCTTCAATTTAATAAATAGAAATGTTCCCGATCCCCTTTTCCGTGTTTTCTTAACGGTCTGTAGACTCGTATTTTATATATGCTTAATAAATAATTCAAGTCAAAACTATGTCTAAGAAAACAGAGAAAAATAGATCATCAACGTATTTCTTCTAGCACTTGAAGTTTCCCAACTCCCCCAGCGCGATTTCTCATTCTCGCTCATTGGCGACAGCCGCAGTTAACCTGTGGAGCACTGCAATTTTGTTTAACCAAGTTCATCCCCAATTGCCGCCCGACGTCTCATATAACAATCACAAATTATTTCGGAACGCCCCGCGTGTATCGTGCGTGCCGAGGGTGTCACTGCGGATTGGCAAAGCCAAGTGCAAGCGCATCCTGTGGCGCCTTGAGCTGGCGCTGACAAAGGGCTTCTACTTTGCTGTGGGCGGCAATTGTGGGTCGGAAAATCGAATTGCTTATCACCTCTTGGCCTGACAGACATCATCATTCGATGCGACGACACATTCGTTAAAGTTCTTAGATAACCTCGACTCCCCCTCCTCGGCGACCTTCTGCGATTCCGTCTCTGTCTTTGTCGGGGAAAACCCTTTGGCATTTTAGCATATGTATATGTAGTTGACAAAATATGCAGCTGCGTCGTTAGCAGCGGAAGGTGAGACACCTCCCTCCTCCCCTCCCCCCACGACTACCGCAAGTATACTTGCAGCGAACGATTCGATTGTCAGGCCAAAGGCAACCTCCAATTGGGTTTTGGCTCTCTGCGTTATTATTATTTCTGATATATGCGGTCTTACTTTGCGGTTGTCACTCGGTTGCGCTGTCACCACGAAGAGGACCCTACTCTGCCCCACCAGCCGCCCCAGGACTCGGCGTCCGTCCAACCGACTTTAGTCTCTACATGTGCTGCTGCCTCTGCCTCTGTCTGCGTCGGTGGTCGTGCGGTCTATGCTCCATGTGTGTCTGTCGTGTCATGGCAACATGCAAATGAAGCGTGAGTTTTCGAAAGGTGTTGAAAACGGCTGCCAAATGTGTGTGTGCACAACAACAGCAACAGCCCCAACAGCTCCAGCAGAAGTGTCTGGCTGGCTAGGGTCGGCATTCTCCGGCATTGAATTTGTTAAAGTCGCCTCCATCTGCATCTGCATAATTTGATGCTAACCATTTCGACTTTTATTCAGCTGCTTTTTTCATCTTTCGCTGACAGCCAACGCCTCACGATGACGGTCATTGGCGTTTGTCTCTGTGTGCGTGTGTGTAGCCCCTCCTTGGAGCCTGCGGCTCTCTTGATTTCTCCAATTTTAGAACATGCTGTCGAAATTGTTTCGTAATTGCAATGCTGACGGTGCCCACGTGGTGACAGTATCAAAGTTCCTGCTTAGGCTACAGCCGAAGCTGAGTTGCTGCCAAGGAAGGTTCCACACAGCTCCGAGAGTCTAGGGCTATAGGTCTGCAAATGTTATTGTGATTAGCAATTAGTTATCAGCCAATGGTCTTAAGAACTAGAAAGTTCTGAAGCATACTGATTAGAGGTGGAGAACTATCGATAGCACTATCGACACTATCGATATTTCGGCACTATCGAACCTCTTTCGATAGTAGCAGACCCTTTCGATAGTGGCCCATTTAGTATCGATACTGTTGTCGATACTGCGGGTCTCACAACACTAAAAAAGTTTTCCCTCTCTTGCTCTACATAAGCATCGTCAGGTATGTTTAATGTATTATACATAAATACTTGATAATAACTAAATTAAGTCGAATTTAAAGTAAAAGTCGAGAGAAAAGAAATAAAATTTCCAATGTGTGGAAGTATTTCAAGAGGTCCGATGACAAAAAATTTGCTAAATGTCTGAACTGCGGCAAGGAATATAAGACAAGCGGTAATACGTTAAACTTGCACGACCACTTGAAGAGGTTTCATCCTGGCTTGGAGGAAAAAAATCCAGACACCCCACTTGTACGTGATGAGAGGAGCGACACTACAAACAGTAGTTGCAGATCAAGCATGAACTCTGTGGCGTCCTACTTTAAAAGAGCCGTCTTGTACGAGTCGACTTCGAAAAGAAAGGTCGACATTGACAGAGCGTTAACTGAGATGGTTGGCAAAGATGTGCAACCCTACAATATTGTAGAAAATTAACGGTTTCTACAATATAGTCAGGTTTTGGATCGTCGATATAAACTTCCAAGTAAGACAGACTTACGAGATGTGCTTGTGTTTAATTATTTCAACGAAATCCAGATGAATCAAACTGACATTCCAAATATTACAATCCTGTTCTGCAAATATCTGTGCGTTCCCGCTACGTCTGCGGAATCTGAAAAAACATTTAGCAAGGCGGGGCAAATAATTTCGGAGAGGCGAACACGCCTTAAAGTAGAAAATGTAAATATCCTTTTATTTGTTATTCGAAACTTTTGGCTGAAATAAACCATACATTTATTATATTTATTGAAAATAAATTTGTTTGTCGGGCTACACTATCGACTGCACGGTCGATAGTATCGTTTAACACTATCGTCACTATCGATGGTCGAAAAAAAACAATCGTCGAATATCGATGGAGCCAATTATCGATAGTTCTCCACCTCTAATACTGATTCCGGCCAGGCCCTTTAAAGCTCCTGCAATAACTTTTGAGAACTCGCTCGGACCACAAAATTGCTCAGACGCAGCCTGCCATAAGTATGCTTCACATTTTGCAGAGGTGAATCAGTTCCAACTGGAGTGGAACGCATGTACTGTAGGAGTCGACACTAACACGCAGGAGCAATCAAATATTTCGTATAAGAATCTGATAGAATATATTCAAATCTATTTAACAGCCCAAGTTGGGGTAAAAGTAATCTCCCAATTGGTAAATCATAGTGGAGCTTTAGCTCTTTATGATATAAGCAAGCGCGGAATACAAATCGCTTAGCACTGAATCGGCTTACTTAGAAATAATTGGGTATAATGGACGATGGACGTATTTCTGCGAGCCTTATCTCATTCGTGGTTGGCTAGATCACCCAATCTAAAAGTGCCAGAAAAAAGTTATGGAGTTTTCTGAAGTCACAAACTTTTTCCAACGATTCCCTTATCTTTTAAGGGTTTGTCTGAGAGAGAATTGTTGCCAACAAGTGCTATAAAACGGGTCCATAAGGTAGCCAGTTCACCGATATCGTGATCTCAACTTAATGGAATCAATTCTACTGGATTAAATAAGCAAATTTCACTAATATATTGAATGCTTCACTTCTTATGATATTACAATTCACTGTGAGTGTTGAGTTAAAACTACAAAAATAACTTTTTTACTTAGAGATTAATACATAGACCTACATATGTCATACAACTTAAGTAAAGATAATATAAGGTTTCGGGGATAAAATATAAAGGACGACAAACAAATAAACTAGCTTATAACTAAGGGACTAGGCCATATAATAATTAACAAATAAAGTAGCTTATAACTAAGGGACTAGGCCATATAATTTATGTAGGGATATATTGAATCTGGACAAAAAGATACTTCCGGCTACTATCGCAAAATTTCTATTACCCGCCAATTTAATATTGGCATGACAATAGATACATTGTAGAGTAATGGGAGGATACAAATTAGTTTCAGCACTTTATTCCGACAGGTCTGAATTTGGTAAATATAGCAACTCGCTATATCTGCATATACTGATGCACCGTAAAACATTACTGAAAAATAGATCTGATCTATATTTAGTCTCGAGTTGCTATCTATAGATTCGAAAAGACTGTTTGAGAAAACTCTTCCGACAACTGTTTGGGATGGGTGAAAACTGATTTTATAAGCTTTTCCTGTTAAAATTCGATTATCATTGAACTAATTTGTTGGCAGTTTAAGGCTAGCTTTAAAGTGCCTGAGTGCCGATGAAAAACTCGTGTCACGACGGACAATGAAATACTCTCCGATTTACGTGTTTTGCTGTTTGGAGTTTCTTGAGCTCGCACATCTGCCGCTGCAGCTTCAGGTTTCAGCAATGCCAACGTCGACACGAGTGGAGAGGTCCACCTAGACCTAGTGGAGAGACCACACATGTGTGTAATTTTCTTTACGAGCGCATCACAGGGGCGAGGCGAAGCGAGTCATTGGGTAGTCAGCAGTTCAGTGTGTTGCCCACAAAATGTCGGCTAGCACACAGGAGTCCTGCCAGAGGACCGCTCTGTGGCAGTAGAAAATTCAAATTTGAAAATATGGAAATGCAACGAAACAGACAATGGAAATGAAGTCGAGGCGGAGCGAGCTGCTCCTAACTCCGACGCACTTCCCTCGGAGCGGCTGTAATTCGATTAACACCTTGGTCGGAGGCGTTGGCTACGACTCTTGCCGTTTAATTGCTCGCCAGCGTCAATGATGGCCCAGGGAGCAGCACCAACAGCAGCAGCAGTTGCAGCCGCAGAGGCTACAGCTGCCACCCGCTCAGCGCTTGCGGCGACGCTTGGCTGCGGCTTATTAGGTGCGGAAATCTTTATCGATTGATACATTGTTTGTTTGGCCCGCAGACTTCGCGGCCGCAGCAGGGGCCGCGGACGTCGTCAAGTGGCCCAATAATTCTTTCAGTGCTACATCGTCCTTGGTCTAAGTGGCAGCTGTTGACTGCCGCCAGCTCCCAATCAATTCAAAGTGGAACGGGAACGGGAACGGGAAATGGGAAATTAAGAATGTGATGTGGGTGGTATCTCTCATTAGAACTCTAGTTCAATTCACTGAGTCAGTTCCAGTAGAAGTTTTCTGCACGTGCTGTAAACTGTCTCGATCATGTGGAGCAAGTTAATTTGAGTGAATCGAGTAAATGAACTTGTATAACACAGCTCGAATTAAAAATGGAAAAATGGAATAAAGAAGAATTGATTCCAGTTCAAGTAAGCGAACAAAGATCAATATTTCAATTTGAATTTGAATTCATTCCAGTCAGTCTCTTCAGGTCCTTGCACCACTTATTTTTAAAGCAAGTTTTTTACGACATCTACTTATTCATCTCTTGTCCCCCTAACTCGCTAACTCATAATTCATCATCCGACTCTAATATCAGTTATCTAATAATCACTTATCTAATAAGCAGTGTTTTAAGTTTTACTGAATGTAACTTTATTCGAAATAGAACTGTCATATAAAGAAATAAAAACAAAGTTAAGTATTCAAACTCAAATTTGTTAATCATTTGTTCATTTATGAACTAGCTTGAAATGAAGTGGTTCGTTTAAATAACTTATTGTGAACGATACAGCATAACTCGAAAATGTAATAGAAGAAATTTTTTTTTTTTTTTTTTTTATATTTTATTTGCAATCTGTCTTATACAAAACAATAAGCAAATCTTTAAACTATAACTATAAATAACCGGATGGTTTGAACTCCAACGAGATCAATCCATATATTTACATATTTACATATTTATAGCTAATCTATTCTCTATTTGGCAAATCTAATACGTGGAATCTTTTTAAGCGCCGTTCGCTGTTATTTGTGTTGTCGAGGAGTCCAGAAGCTAGAGCATTGCAGTGGTCATGTAGCCTATTTAAATACCTCTCTGCGGTTTTTTGTATTTCCTCTTTGATAAGAGGAAGATTGAGGTCTTTATGGATGTCAAAGTTTGTCATATACCATGGAGCACCTGTTATTGTTCTCAGTGTTTTAGACTGGTAACGCTGAAGAATTTCTATGTTTGAGTTGCTTGCTGTTCCCCATAGCTGCATCGCATAAGTCCAAACTGGCTTCAGAACAGTCTTATATAACCGTATTTTATTTTCAAGGCTTAGCTGTGATCGCGGACCTAGGAGCCAGTACATTTTCTTTGTCTTAGCTTTCAGTTGAGCTTGTTTTGCTTTTATATGCTGTTTCCAGGTAAGCCGGCGGTCCAAGTGTACTCCCAAATATTTCACAGTTTCGCTAACTGGAATGGCAGCGCCATTGAGTGAAACTGTGGGACAGATTCCGCGTCTGAGCGAGAATGTGACTTGCACAGACTTTTGGGCGTTCACCACTATTCTCCACCTTTTTAACCATACTTCAATTAGTCCAAGTTCTTCTTGAAGTAGGTTGGCTGCAACAGTTGGGTCATTGTTCGTAGCAATAATTGCGGTGTCGTCAGCATATGTTGCTATCTGAACAGCATTTGTACTAGGCAAGTCTGCTGTGAAGACAGTGTACAAAACAGGGCCTAAAACACTGCCTTGAGGGACTCCAGCATCAACAGTGCATATAGTGGACGATTCATCCTGTTCTTGAACATAGAATATCCTGTTTTCTAAGTAGGATTTTATTATTAAGAAGTACGGAGCGGGCAATAGAAGAAATGAAACGAGGAAATTGTTTTTGTTTTATTTCAGTTTGATGAACAAGTTCAGTTCATTTGTGACGCAAACACAAAATCTAAATTTGAATTTACGATTTCAGCTAGTCAAAGAGTGATCTTAATTCAATTATATATTAGATTGGTTAATCAACTACAAGTCAAAATTATCACTACATTCCAAAGTCACACTTCATAAAGCATTAATACTGCCTATATAGAGATAAGGGTGTTCCATTTGTGGAACAGCTGCTCCTTATCTCATAAAAAAAAACTGCAATCCACTGAATATTGTAATATAAGACGTTTCATCGGTTTTCCTTTTGCCAGGAACGACTATATCATGAAAGATTTAAAACTTAAATATGCTATCAACATTATTCAAGACTCATCAATTAAACAGAACACTAAGCACTCATCACATCCAAATACACTAGCACAGTCACTAACCTTTAGTATCTTTATCCTTCTATATACAGACTTAAAAGAGCACAACTTGAACACCTACCAAATCGCACACTTCCATTGAGAATTCCACGTACTCATCCATAACTCAAGTTCTCATTTCATAATCATTCATTCATCTAGCTCACATCAGTTTACTCAACATCCTGAGCCCATTGAAAATGGGAAATCAGGCTATAATGGTTTTGTGAAAATGTAGGAGGCGTGCCACACCCCATAAAGTATATATATTCTTGGTCAGCGCGACAAGACGAGTCGATATAGCCTTGTCCGTCTGTCCGTCCGTCCGTGTGAACGCTGAGATATTTTTAAGTACGCAACGTAGAGATTGGAAATTTTACATGAATACTCGATAATACCATACGCTGCACATGTTTATAAATTTTTTCCGATAACTCATTCCATTTCGATTTTATGAGCATTTATCGATAATTTTAATATGTTTTTATACCCTGAGCCCATTGAAAATGGGAAATCAGGGTATAATGGTTTTGTGAAAATGTATGTAACAGGCAGAAGGAGGCGTGCCACACCCCATAAAGTATATATATTCTTGATCAGCGCGACAAGACGAGTTGATATAGCCCTGTCCGTCTGTCCGTCTGTCCGTCTGTCCGTCCGTCCGTCTGTCCGTCTGTCCGTCTGTCCGTCTGTCCGTCCGTCCGTGTGAACGCTGAGATATTTTTAAGTACGCAACGTAGAGACTTGAAATTTTACATGAATACTCGATAATACCATACGCTGCACAAGTTTATAAAATTTTTCCGATAACTCATTCCATTTCGATTTTATGAGCATTTATCGATAATTTTAATGTGTTTTTAAGGCGGGGTTTGTACATCGTTTGAGCTAGAGACTTCAAATTTGCTGTGTAGTTGCGTGTAATGAATATGGAGATAACGTAATTTTCAGATTTTGGATGCCACGCCCCATTCGCCCCCAATAGCCCCCTATTTGTAAAAAGCGCATATCAAATACTAGAGACTTGTGCTTTGGCAAGTACACAAATATGAATGCCATTAAAAGGTTGTGAAAGTTTGATGCACTTAGTCTATCGCTAAGAAAAGTTATTAAACAATTAAGTTTCCATAGTAATGCCCACATTGCAGCCCAAGCGCAGTCGCTGCGTCAACTGCGCAGTTGGCAGAGCGCGCGCTTATGCGTGCGTGCATATGTATGTGTGTATGTGTTGTATTTATGTATGCATACAAAATCGTAGAATGATTTGATATTTGGCTCTTCACAGGGCTCAGGGTATCCCCTAGTCGAGCAGTCTCGACTAGAGCACTCTTACTTGTTAAGACATGGTTTGTACATCATTTGAGCTGGAGACTTTAAATTTGTTGTGTGGTTGCGTGTAATTAATACGGAGATAACGCTATCTTTAGATTTTGGATGCCACGACCCATTCGTCCCCAATAGCCCCCTATTTGTAAAAAGCGCAAATCAAATACTAGAGACTTGTGCTTTGGCAAATACACACATATGAATGTCATAAATAAGCTGTGACACAGGCCTCAGGGTATCTCCTAGTCGAGCAGTCTCGACTAGAGCACTCTTACTTGTTAAAAAAGAGTTTAAAGTTTCACACAGAAATGAAACCCTATTTAAACAATCAGTTATACAGTTTTCAATCGAACATTCGATAGCACGCATTCTTTTGGAACTGAATCATTTTAGGCTCATTAGATAACTGGGCTTAGAGTGAAGTTCATGAACAAGTTGTTGTCACGAATATGAAACAGAAATAACTTTCATATTAGCCAGGGAATACTGTATCTAGTTTCATAGAAAACTGCTGAGTAGAGGTAGAGTTAGGTAGATACAGCGGGAGAGATAGTGAGAGAAAGAGAGAAAGAGAGAGAAAGAGAGGGAGGGAGAGAGAGAGGGAGAGGGGGAGAGTGAGAGAGAAATAGAGAGACAAAGAGAGAGTGAGAGAAACAGAGGAAGATAGAGAGAGATATAGAGAGAGAGATAGCGAGAGAGAGAGAGAGAGAGCGAGAGAGAGAGAGAGCGAGAGCGAGAGAGAGAGCGAGAGAGAGAGTGAAGGAACCCAGGTTGCTCTAGGCCAGCAGCGAATGTAAATCTGCATCCTCGCTGCTTTACATCTGCGTTGTCCTGCGTCCACTTTGACCCGAACTTCAACTTCATTTGCAGCTCACAAATTGCATTCGGCGACAATGAGCGCTCGCCGACTGGAAGGATGAAAAAATCCCCTTTAATTAGTTTGCCTTTCGTTTAATGCAATCGCGAAAATATTTTTTAATTTAAAAAGCGTAATTCAATATCTCGCGTAATTTTATTTCTCTCACTGGCGCTAGGCCGGCAGAGGGCGCCACGCCGGGCGGAGGTCAGTCGGTCTGCCGAAGCACAAAGTGCCTGCCACTCATTGTCAGCTCTGGCTCTGGCCATTTGTCCTTTTGTGCGTGTCCTGTTCGATTTTCTCCCTTTTCGCCTTTTTTTAATGCCATGCGAACAATTTTTGCGTATTTTTTGATCGATGCATATGTATGTGTGTGTGTGCCACAAATTGCAGCAACGGCAAAGACAGCGGCTCGAAAGGCGCCCAAAATGACCTGCATTCCGTCGGATGGCATTGCCTCTCAGCCATTTTCCGGCGTTGTTCTTGTTGTTTTTTTTTGCTGTTGTTTGTGTTGTTTATTTTGTGGAAATTGACGCAGGAAATGCCACAACGTTTGGTTGTTGCTGCGGCTTCTCCTGCCCCCGCTGTGGGTCGCTTCGCAGCGGAGCGCTTCGGGTCAACAGCAACAACTGTTATTTGGAACACTTGTTGTTGGAGCAAAGTCGTTGCCCTCTCCCACACGTTCTCACCATCCCTCTCATTCTCTCTCTCTCTCTCGCACTTTCTCTCCTTCTCGCTGATTTGAGGAGCTGATCAAATTTCATGGCTGAAGCCTTCAGTGCAACGCTCGTTTGTGCTTAAACAGGATATCAAATGCTCGTATGGGAGAGAAAGAGAGAGAGAGAGAGAGAGAGAGAGAGCAATGGAGTAATTGAGAAAATAAACTTAAATGCAACAAATGTGCAAAGTCCCCATAAGAATAACGATGGATGAAGAAGAGGAAGTATTTTTTCAATAGAAATTCGAGCTCTGACCAAACGGGAAGTTCATTTCGATACTAACTTTTTATATTGCAATTACAAAAGAGTTAAGAAAAAACTAAACTAACGTTACTTGATCCTTGGCTGAGAAAAAGTTAGAAATAATATTAATATTTTACTTGCAAATTGTACGACCATAAAAGTTATGGCTAAGAAGGAATGAGAGGCCGATTACAATCATATTACAAAATATATTTGGTTGAAAACAGCTTTGAAATAATTGGAACTTACAATAATTGCCGTAAACTTATTTACGCAAATTAAATTTACAGAAATTTAAAAATTATTTTTAAAACTGTGATTCAGTTGATTGAAAAATATAATCAATATTACTTGACCTTAAATTGGTTAGGATTTTGAACTTAAATGAACAACGAAAAAAATATTTAAGTCTTTTAATACGGATTGCTGAACTCACTTTATTTGATTGTTCCAGTGCCAAAAAAATTCCGAGGGGCACTAACATTTTGTATTGCTTGCTAATTAAAATTCTCTTGGCCTATATAAGTTTTGACTTAAATGTAATCAGTGTATTATTTATATACTAAAATCCTCTTACTAATATATCTAATTGAAAATTTAAATATTATAGCCAACAGTTGGATAGATTGACAATTTTTTCGATTTTCGACATCCATAAAGACATAAGAACTCCTGTTTTCAAAAACGAAAGTATAACAAGATTAGATATAAATATAATTAGACTATAGGACAGCTGCAGTATACTACTAATAGGTCTAATAGGTAATACCATTAATAGTCGAAAGCATTTAACAAGATTACACGCAGATTTAAAATATATTGTAGATAGATGTACATAAATTGTAGATATGAAGTAGATAAAGAGTACACAGATAGTGGATAGATTGGTGGATAGACAGTGGATAGAGAGTAAATAGATAGTGTATAGATAGGTAGTTAGTAAAGTTTGTATTGTATATACTTATATGGATTGCTTTCACTGCACCCATTCGGTTAATTCAAGTTATTATTAATTTATCAATTTATTTATTGTTTAATTTAAGATAGATTGTAAATAAAACATGAAAAAAAAATAAATAAAACCTTTTAATACGGACTTATGAAGGTTCTTTAGTTAATTCCTCACCTCACTAATAAAATGATTTAATTGGATTTTTTTAGTTTTCCTATTGACAATATTATGAAGAACAGTTCAGAAATGAATTCCATGTTTGGAAAATAAATGAATCAATGCAATATGTTTACTTACGTACCCCACATACCTTTCGCATACCCCGTTTCTGCCAGTTACCAACATGGAACCGCTTTACCAATATTACAAATGTTCCTTAAGTTAATTGCTAATATATATACATATATTAATAATATTATTTTATCTTGTAAATGACGGAGTAAAAATTTAATTCTTATCTTTTGTCGACGGCCGCCCTTTTAATTCTGTCTCTCTGTGCCTCATTCTTAAATGTTTTCTGTGTGGTAGAAGAAAAATTTGCAATGTGTCAGCTGCAAGTGAAGTGCTCGATGCGTCCCGCGTCTTACGTTCCTCTGGTCTGCTCTCTGGTTGTCCTCTAAATATATGACATTTTGCGCACAACAGGAAATTGACTTTTCATCGACAGGACAGAGAGAGGAGGAAGAAGAAGAGTGCGGCGGAGCCGTCTGAAGAAAAGAAAAAAAGTAGAAGTAATAGAAGAAGAAGAAGCACTTGCAAAATTCTATGCAAATAATTTCATTTTCAGGCTCATCGCGCGTCATACGGTGTTGCCACATTCCGTGAAAAGAACGTGCGATGGCTGCGTCTTCTTCTTCTTCTTTTTCTGCTTCATCTTCGCAGTTTCGGCCTGCTCCGTCTTGCGTCACAGCTGTCAAAAAAGCTTCAACAACAACTTCCGCTACACGAGCGAGCGACTGCGACTGCGGATGAGGATTGGCCACCAAAAACCTGCTCAAAAGTAAAGCCATTAGCGAAATGTCCTTTACTTAGCTTATAACGTAATTTTCTGCTTCTTTCGGTTTCATTTTCTGATTTTTTTTTCTTTTTCTGCATTGTCTGTTGCTTCGTTAGCCAGCGTTTTGGACACACTGTGCCAGCCCCGGCCCTTGATGCTAAATGACAACTTCACTATCAGCATTTTCAACTTTTGCCCCGTCCCTCTCCCACTCTGCCTCTCTGCCTCTCCCTCTCTCTTTCTCTGGCACACACATTGTCTTTGACTCTTTCACTCTTGTGTCCATTTTTCGGCAGCTAACCAAAGTTTCCGCTGCATTCTGGTCCAGAACTTTGCTGCAGCGTTAATGAAGTTGAAGAATTTTTTGTTTCGTTTTTAGGTTTATTATTTTCATTTCTATTCTCAATTTTATGCTCTTTTAGTTGAGGCGGGCATATTGGCTTTAGCAGAGATGGATGGCTGTGTATTCATAGAACTAATCAGTCCACTCGGAAAATCCTTTCCCTTTCCTGGCTACGATCTAATTAATCTATAATTGATTCCCTGATGACTGGAGCGATGTTTGCACCATTAAAGTGTATTATGCAGTCAGTAAGACCCGACGGCAGATGACAATTGATATTTAAGATCTTGTTTCTATATTAGATTCACTGTGTTGTAGCCAAATCAAAATGAACTTTGTTAAAATACAGAACTAAAAGTTCCACACTGTCAATTTGTTTTGAAATACATAAATAAATATCAATTTTAATTAATTCCTAAATTTAAATATAAGCCTCAATTCAATTTAAGTTTCATTATTGTTGAATACAAATAACTGTTTGGAATAACATAATGTTAATAGATAGCAGTGTTAATGTTAATGGCCGCAAGCGACACGTCGCGACATGTCGCCAAGTCTGTTATTTTAGCGCTGCGTCCTGTCACTGTTAGGCATCCATTAACAGCAGATAAAATTGAACGAAACTCTTTGATGCACAGCGCAAACAGTTACAACCCCTAATCGCATTGCTGTAAGCGTGTGCATTCCCCTGCACAGGCACTGTTAAAAGACACCAGGTTATGCAAAGAATTGTTCCGTTACTTTAATGTTAACTAACAGCTCTACTGTGACGTCACAGATAACTCATGTTAAAATTTAGTATGCGCGTGTGTGGAATTTTGATGATATTACCAACTATAAATTATCAATTAATCAACCGAAAAGTTAAATATATCTTTTAATACTGTTTTGTTTAGTACATTTAAACTTTGGAAAATAAAATTTAAGTTACTCAACAAGAATGCCATGGCAGTCAACGAATATCACTCAATTGCCTTGGAGTCTGTGAGCAATAACAGCTTAAAAACGGTATTCATGAATGAAAAGTAGTAGTAAAAGTAGTAACTCTTATATTGTCCGATTCTTGAATCTATATAGAACTTGTAATTAGAAGCGTTGCAAGTTTTATTTTGGCTTCTGGCTGCAAGACAGATAACAGTGTCAAAATTGTAGGATTTTCATACAAAATTTAAACGCGCGCCAACTTTTGACATGCCTGTGACGTTTCACTGTTAAAATAACAGGAGTATTTGCGTAACCTGGTAGTCCCTCAATCGTGCTGCACAGGCTCTGCAAGCTTTGCCAAAAAGGAAAAACTTCGACGCACTTTTTTAACCTTCAAAACTAATCAGCAGAGTTTCGTCAAGCGCTGTGCAGATTGGGGTCGTCGGCAGCGCTGCTAGCCGCGCAGCGACGGCAGCGTCGTCATGCGCAGAGCGTTCGCTGCGACGCGTCGCGTCTAGCGAAGACCAGGCAAACGAGTAAAGCAACAACAATGCACGCAGCATCAGAGCCCTCCCACAACACTTGCGCGCTCTGCGTTGCTCTCCCTACGCTCGTTCTCTGAATGGCCGAAAAACTGAACGAAGACTGCTACAACAACAGCAGTCGCGCTCTCTCCGTCGCTCTCGCCCTCGTTCGTGCTCTCTTGCACTCGTACTCGCGCGCTTCGTTCCTCTCTTTCCTTCGTTAGCGCGTTTGCCAGCATACAGAACAATTTCGTGCGAGCGCTTCAGTTTGAAATCGTCGTTCGCTGAATTCACTTCGCATCCAAGTCGACCCGCACGCCAAGCGGCCGTCGCACAACAAACAACCAACGACCGTCGAGCTCGAACGCGACGTTCAAGTTGAAGTTGAAGCAAAACGCAAACACAAATCACACACAGAAAGAGCAAAATTTACCGCTTGCCGCGCACCTGTGTGTCAAAGTTTGCTGCCTGCCTGTTGTTCTTGTGTCCTGTCATTCTCGTGTTGCCGCGTCCATCGCGTGTGTCTTTCAATTGAAATCGTGCAACGAGAAGTTTGGCAAACCGAAATCAATTTTAAATATTGTGAAATTGCATTATTTTTATCCAGAAGCAGAAGCAAAGCAGAAAGAAAAGCAGGCATAAGACAAGTGCCGAAAGTGTCTGAGACATCGGAAATGTGCTGCGAATAGCAGGAGCATAACAAAGAAATCAAATCAAAAATATTCAAATTGAAGCAATCGAGTCGAGAAAAGAAATTCTGGTGAAATGTTGGTGCTCAGCCCAGTTCCAAGTGCAGTGCAAAAGTGCTGAAGGAGTTGCCTTCGAACCACGACCTCAGCTGAGGAGCTGACTGGCCTCCGCTCCCTCTTTCGCTCCTCTTTCGGTCCTCTTCTCGCCTCTCGCCCCGTCTATTTCGTCTCTGTCTCTGTGTGCGAGTGTTGGCTTTCCGGGCCCCACCAAAAGCCGCCAAAATTAAGTTCTCAAAGCAGAGCCAGCTCCACGCATACCGGCCCACGGACAGCCTCTACGACGGTGGCACCGACACCGACGACGACGAATGTCCTTTAGAGTCGACCACTATGAATCCCTACGAGTTTGAGTCGACGCTCGACTGCCGCGACACGGGAGGCGGGCCCTGCCCCGGCACCCTGCCCATGACCGGACGCCACGCCCCCTCCGCGGCCGCCCCCTCCGGCGTGCACAGCCAGACGCTCCAGCACCAGCAGCAGCAAAACCAACAGAATTTACAAGCCGCAGCCGCAGCCGCCGCCGCCGCCGCCGCTCAGCAGTCCTCGCACTACGACTACGAGTATCAGCACTTGCCGCATCGTCCACCGGATACCACAACCAACTCAACGGCGCAGCGCACACACGGCAGACAAGGTGAGTAACTGAATCTTCACCTGAAGCAGTCGTCGCAGTGCATCGTCTAGCTATAGCTATAGCTATAGCTAAGGCTGTAGCTACTCATGAATTTAGCGATATATATAGATATAGCTGCAGTTGTAGCCGTTGTATTCAAGTTCTCCTTCGATACGGAGACTACTTGACTTGGGTTCGGTGCAATATAGTTAGGAATGTCAAGGAAAAACAGAATTGTAGTTCTCAAGTCAAAAATATTTTATGAAGATATCAAATAATATTAAATCATTCTTCATATATCAATAACATCAATGGTATGATTTAATACAAAATATAACAAAATATATGTGTAATATCCGCTACAATTTTCGTGAAAGCAGTTGTAGCTCATAGCTTAGTTCAAATAGTTCAGAAACTCGCAAATTTAAATGTTTTGGAAGTTAATATTTAGTATATTGATAATATTATATTTGATAAAATGTAATAACAGTCTTTGTAAGAATTCTTTAATAAATAAATTGTTTTTATATTTTATATCATTTAAAAGGAGGCTCTGTTGGTTTTGTGCTTGTTCTTCTTTAATATTGCATTAAATACCAATGAAAAGAATTTGAATATATTTTGGAGACTTGATTGAGCAAAAGTGAAAGCTGTATACAATTTTTTAATGCCTGTTTTGAAATCAACTGATTTTTTTTTTTTTTTTTTTTTAATTATTTCTTTTAGAAAATGTTTAATGCGTAAAACTACTAAAATGTTTGAATTGTTTTAAAAATCTAAATAATGTTAATTCTTATAAAAGATTCATCCTTATCAGTGAACATTGACTCTGGAACATAGAAATTTGTGCTATGTGAATTCTTCATGAATGATTTAAATATATTGAAACTTAACATTTTTCTATACTTTATCTCATCTCCTCACACAGTTTTCGTACATTCTCTTCGTCAATGTCACACTGTGCTTTTACCGTTTTCTTTTGAATTAAACCCTTCACAATTAATGTGAGTCATATAAAAAGGAAATCATTAAAAGCGAAATAATTGAGAGAATTGAATGAAAATTCCAACTCTATTACTTTCCTTTAAAATGATATCATAGCTCTAGGTAATTGAATTAGTTTAGTTTAAAGAACGCATTAGAAATGCTTAAAGTCCCTTTAGCCGAGTCTTTAGTACAATTAAAAATTGGAATTGCGAAGTCGTTGGCTTAGCTTCTGATCCAGCAATTCAATTGGAGTTAATTCCAATGGAAACTGTTTGGCTCATTAGTGGAAACTTATTGCTCATTGCATTGCTGCTGCTTGCCTCGATGGAAATTCAATAATTATTTGGCCTAAGCCGGCTCAGAGCTAAGTCCGTTAAGCCGTGTGCCCAGGGGAAGCTTTCAAAGGCAGCCAGCCGGCAAATGAAAATGGCGGAGCAGATTTTCATTTCCAAAATGCGCCAGGACGTGAAACTTGTGACAACTTTAACCGGCAAATTAACGGCGCTTATCGCGAACGGCGAACGTTTTGCATAAATTAAACAAATTAGGCAAAAGCCGGAGAAGTGAGTTCGGGATTCGAGATTCGACCTGGAATATGAGTTTTCCGGTTTTTCCAGCTGAGCGGATTGTTGACAAAAGACAGAAGCAACATTAAAAATAGCAAACGATCCAGTAGACCTCAGTTCCATTCCGCTGTTTCTACCCAATCACAATTTCAATTCCCATTCCCATTTCCATGTTTAAGAATTCCAAATGCGACGCTTGCGGCTGCGGCGTCTGTTAGAAGAGGGAAAAACCTCGAAAAACTCTCGAGTTAGGGTTTCGAGTGGAGTTTGGTTACAATTGCGCGCCTCAGTCCTCGCCGACCTCTGTGTCCTCTTTGTCCTTTCTGTCTGTTGTCCTTTGCCTGCGTCTCTCAGTAGGTACGCTGCCTGCCTTCCTGCCTCTCCGTCCTTTTGCCTTTGCCGCTTTTCACAACGATTTCCCGTCGTTTGTTGCTTGGCAAATTTAATTTAAGCCTTTATCTTTTCCACAAAATCCCGGCAAATACTTTTCCCCATCTGGCGAGCTGCCTGACGTATGGTTAAGTGTTATACTATTTTTATTTGAGCTGTAATCAAATGGGATTAGAAAATGATTAATGCAAGTGGCGCAGAGTTTCCCAATTAACATTCTCCAATAAATAGTTGAGTGATTTTATTTGAAAAGAGCGGAACGGAATGTCCGTTCGTAGCCAGCCGAAAATATGAGTGCGAAGTCCTAGATCAATTTTATTGCTTCCGACTACTCTCCTTCTCTCTCGCACACACGCAGGTAATTTACATAACTTTATTTCTGGAATTTCCCTTTTGCTTCATCTCCTCCTTGTTGGCGCTATAAAAACAATTGCAGAACAATTGAAGTCAAAGCGAATTACACACACACACACACACACACACAGACACACGCACGCACAGGCAGGCACATTTACACAGGCAGAGACAACAAAAGCGAACTTAAGGTGGAGAATGTGAGAGAGAGCAATCGAACTAGAAAGAGAGTTGAAGGCAAGAAGAAACGGTTCATGCTGCATGCAAGGTGTTGACAGCATGAGAGCGAAAGCGACAGCGAGAGCGAGAGAGTAAGAGTGAGTGAAAGAACGAACAGCCTGGGCTACCTGCTGGCTTGAGTGAAGTGAAGAATCCCGCAAAACAAAATTGTAAATTTACAGCAAAAACACAGAAATAAATTTCGTAACTGCAAGCAATAAATTGCAAAACGGCTACTGCTACAGCTACAGGAACAGCAACAACAACAGTAGCAGCAACAGCAACAGCAACAACAACAACAACAAGAGCAGCAGCAACAACAACAAAGGCGACTTTCGGCACTTCACTTTTGGCGAATGAAATAAAATTCAATAAAATGTTGGCTTGCCGAATGAAAGCCAGCAGAGGCGGGGGCGGGGCGCGGCTCGTAAATTGTGAACCACTTCAGCGGGCAGCTGGTAAAGGCAACTCGGTTCCTACCAATAGATAGTGCTCCCTAACTTTACCTTCCCCCACCGCTCCCTCAATCCACTCCACACACACCCCCCACCCTCTCCCGCTCCACCCACTCAGCGTGCCATAAAAATTCTGAGCGAAAATGTTGCGCCTTCTTTTGGTTTCGTTTCGTTTCGTTTCTGTGTTTTTTTTTTTATGGCAGCATAAAAATGCGCAGAGAATAGAAAATGAGAAAAATTCTTCTCTCGCTTGGCAGCTGTTGATGTGTGAAAATATTGCAAAAAATGAAGAAGAAGAGGAAAGCCAAAGCCAAAACAAAAATAAAAAATCATCAATTGCTGCGAAAATTAGAAATTTTGTATACATGTTTATTTACGGCTTCCGATTTGCTTCAATGACCACATACTTATTTTGGCCAGAATCAATTAGCCAAATTAACCGAGCGACTTCTTGGTTGAGAAAGCCACGCAACGCATTTCGAAATTGAAATTCAACAAGGTCGCATTCAGAGTGGAAACACTTCGATTCCATTTTCTCACACTGACTTTTTCAGCAGCGCCAAAAATCGTATTTGTTTATATTGGGGCTGATTAGTTTATGATACTTGCTCCGCCCCCGTCCGCGAACAGCTAGCAGCTAATGAGGTCGCGCGCCCACGTTTGTGGTCATGTTTCTACCTCTGGCCCCAGAGGTGATTGTTGAGTATCCACTTGGCCCCCTCAAGCACTGGACTTGTTTATTTTAGTTCGGGTCGGATATTTCTTTGCGAAATTCTGGATTCCCTCTGATATTCCATAACATTTGAATGCGTTTTAGTATTTAGATTAAGTCGATTTCGGTTGCCTACTCAAAGTGTAAGGCAGATGGGGTATACTGAGCTGCTCTGATTTGTGAAGCATCAAATGAATAACTAGAGAATGATATGCTCGTCAATATACCATATATAATGGATAGCTTCTGTTCTACTAACAATATGCAATTTACTTGATTTTAAATATATGTATACCCTCCATAAAATTGTGATAAAATAAAAACTGGCAGTCCATAATATATGTCTCATCAATTTACACTCTATAGCTAAAAACTATCAACTACTTTAATTGGCTTTTTGATAATAATTCCATTGTTATATTGTATATATATTCTATATAGTTTTAATCGAATATTGATTAACGTTGACTAGCAATACTAAACAAAACGATGCATGATAAATAAGATTTTAAAATTATTAAGCCTTGATTTAGCCACACTTTGTATAGGGTATCTTATAGTTGACTATAATAAGTGGTTTTATTTTTTATTTGAAAATATATATTCAATGCATGAGTAGAAATCGACTCAAAATCTTAATAGTATAAAATTCACAGTATAGGGTATTTGCTAGTCGATCACTCTCGATTTTGCTGCTTCCGTTTTTTAGGTTATAAGACTCTAAACACAAAATGTCACTGTAAATCTGTAAAGAATGGAGTTATAAGACTTAGTCTACAGGGTATCTGCAGTCGACTCCCACATGACTCTCTCTCTTATATAAACAGAGCTCATTCTGTTGTTGTTTAGATTTGTTGCGGCAATTATTGTTGGCGGGTGCGGTCGTTTTCTTGGTCTGCTGCTGCTTCTTGGCAACGCATATTTCAATAGATTTGCACTTGGCGTAGTGCCCCACTCCAATAGGTGCGGTCTATTTTTGGAGGGCCTCGGAACCGCTTACTTTAGATTGTGCGTCATGGATGTAATTTACAATTGTTGCAAACGCCAAATCGAAGCTAAGCCCGAATATCACATATCGGCAAGCATTCCATGGTTCGATATTGTGCACGAAATTCATTGTTTCAAATTGTTTAATTGTTTTTCATTCGCTTCCTATTGAAATGTAATTTAATTTTAAAATTGCTTCATTCGAGCTCGGTCTCATTTCAAAACCCCCTTAATCTATAGTGAAATTGCACATTGCGATGAAATCATTAATTGGTCTTGGATAAGTCTTTGGAATTCTACCGACTCTAGAGAAAATACAAGCGCAATTAGTTACTCCTCTTTTGGACGAATTTCTATTCATTATATGGGCAATTCTCTAGTGGCGAATGTGACATTCGTACGTATTTGAGTTTATAAAAAACGAATGCCAAAACATTTTTTTATTTTGACGAATAGTGAATCTTTTAGCTCTTGATTAGCTCTTTAATTGGTGCTAAATCTGATTTTAGGCAAATGTTAGTTTTCAAGATAATCACAAAAAACCAAGAGGTTCGCAGGCTACAACTTCAACCTGAGATTTTAGCGAAACCTTAAGCGACAATTTATTACGAATAATTTTAAATGATTAGAAATTGGCACATCTTTACAATGCATTTTATTTGATTCAAAAATATTGAGTAGTTTTTTTTATTTTTTAGTTTTAATCAGGGTCGAAGGTGACGTGTCGAATGTGACATTTTTTCCACCATACGTTTTTTTTTTTTTTTTTTTTTTTTAATTTTTTAGTAATTGTACATAAATAAAAGCATTAGAAATGAATTTCAATATATTCATTTTATTAATTTTTTTAAAAAACGTCACAAAATATATTCAATAGAGAAATAAATAGATATATTCATCTGAAATAAGTAAAACAAAAAAGAAAATCTGTTTTTTTGTACTCATCTACAATCATAAAATATGTTCAAAATTTCAATTTTTCCAACCTAGATTTAAAATTCACTTCGGTTTATTAAAATTTTGTATTTACCTTTTTACGGTGTCGAAAGCTACGCACTTTAAATAACACACTATGACCAAATAGCTTAATATTTTCGCGTGAAATTTTTTTTAATAAATTTGCAATGCAAAACTCTGTTTTCTACTAAATTTTGATGCTAGTTGCGCAAATACATTTGACTTACTGATAACAAAACCTATTTTTCGAGGTCGAACGTGACATCAAAATATACGGTGAAACAGACGAAAAAATTTACCGTATAGTCAATTGCATCGTACCTTTTATATTTTTTTTTTACTTATTAAGCATAAACGAAGATTTGAAATAGCATATTCCATTGCATAGCGTCTCTCTTTAAGAACAGTAATAAAAACAAAATGTGCAACAGAAATGCTCAAAACAGAACTTTGGCACTTGTTCGGCTTTGTGTGTCAATATTTCGAGATGTGTTATGAATAAATGTAAAATTAGTTTATTTTAGTTAAATTTAATCGATTAGTTATAAAAAAATGTTATCTGAACATGCATTCATTGACTTTGAATTTTTTGGCTGTGGTTGACCTTTCTGGAGAAATGCCCATATGTAATTATATACTGGTTTGACCAAAAATAAAAATTTTATCATACAAAATTTTATTTATAAATATTTTATTTCTTTTTCTTTTTCATTATACATACGTAAAATTATGGAATATAAATTATATACTGAAAATATTTCTCAGTTAATTTCATATACAAAATTTATTCATATTTTTGTGTGTGGAACTCATTCTATTCTGGAGATATTTTAAATATTTCAAATACTGATTCGAAAAAACAAAAACCTGTAGAACGTAAATCTTTTTATACCCTGGGAAATCAGGGTATAATGGTTTTGTTAAATGTATGTAAAAGGCAGATGGAGGTGTGGCAGACCGCACAAAGTATATATATTCTTGATCAGGGCGACGAGCTGAGTCGATTTAGCCCTGTCCGTCCGTCTGTCCGTATGTTTGAACGCGTCGATCTCAGAACGTAGACGAGCTAGACAGCTGAAATTGAAATTTTTTGTAGGTCCGTGTATAGCACGCGCAGGTCAAATTTGCTTCGTATGAACGATACCTATTTTTGTTGTAATGTTATCGATTTAAATGCTTATCGAAAATAAGTTTTTAAGGTGTAGTTTGTACATTGTTTGAGCTAGAGACTTCAAATTTGCTGTGTAGGTACATGTAATGAATACGGAGATAACGTAATCTTTAGATTTTGGATGCCACGCCCCATTCGCCCCCAATAGTCCCCTAGTCCCCACGCCTTAAAAACACATTAAAATGATCGATAAATGCTCATAAAATCTAAATTGAATGAGTTATCGGAAAAATTTTATAAACTTGTGCAGCGTATGGTATTATCGAGTATTCATGTAAAATTTCAAGTCTCTACGTTGCGTACTTAAAAATATCTCAGCGTTCACACGGACGGGCAGACGGATGGACGGACAGACGGGCAGACGGACGGACAGACGAACAGGGCTATATCGACTCGTCTTGTCGCGCTGATCAAGAATATATATACTTTATGGGGTGTGGCACGCCTCCTTCTGCCTGTTACATACATTTTAACAAAACCATTATACCCTGATTTCCCATTTTCAATGGGCTCAGGGTATAAAAATGTATATGTTAATACATATGTATGTATAGATACTTAAAAGTAAAGATTTTGTTATGATTATAATTAAAACATTTAAAAATATATTCTTCAAAGATTTGTTAATCGATTTCTATTTACAATATATTTCTAAGCTAGTAATTTCAGTTCCCAGGGAATAGTTTCATAATCTGCTTGCCAACAATTTTTTTCTCCCTCTTTGTCTGTTTGGCCTAAGCTATCGGCGGACTAAGTGCAGATTAGAGATGATGGTTGGGCACCTAATCCTCACTTGCCGATAAGCAGCTCAGCGGCTTATCCATAAAATCAACCTTGTTGGCGGCCCGATGTGCCTTAATGATGCCATGAGCTCAGCTGTCATATTGGGACCTGCGACAAGGGCAGTAAAATATATCAAAATTGTCAATCTTTACATTGCCCCGCCCTGGGGGCTGGCGCGGCAGCGACAAATGTAAAATTTCTGCAGCAATGATTTTCGCATCCTTTTTCCAAGGGAGATCTGCGGAAACTGTCAATAGCAGGCGCTGACTAGGCGCCGGCAAGCGAATTCCAACTTGTTACTTCCTGACAGCTGTCAAAAAATTTGCAAACAGCCAACAACAAAAGCAACACCAGCAACAACAACAGCAGCAGCGACAGCAAAAAGAAGTAATATGCAAAACTATGCGTCGAATTGTGCGCAGAATTATGTGAATCAAAGCGATTTGTACAAGCCCAAATTGAAAGAAAAACAAGTAAGGGTGCTCTAGTCGAGACTGCTCGACTAGGAGATACCCTGAGGCCTGTGAAGAGCCAAATATAAAATCATTCTACGATTTTGTATGCATACATACAAACAACACATACACACACACATATGCACGCAAGTATAATCGCGCGCTCTGCCAACTGCGCAGTTGACGCAGCGACTGCGCTTGGGCTGCAATGTGGGATTACTATGGGAACTTATTTGTTTAATAACTTTTCTTAGCGATAGACGAATTTCATCAAACTTTCACAACTTATTAATGGCATCCATATACATGTAATTGCCAAAGCACAAGTCTCTAGTATTTGATTTGCGCTTTTTACAAATAGGGGGCTATTGGGGCCGAATGGGGCGTGGCATCCAAAATCTAAAGTATTCATTAGACGTAACTACACAGCAAATTTGAAGTCTCTAGCTTAAACGATGTACAAACCACGCCTTAAAAACACATTAATATTATCGATAAATGATCATAAAATCGAAATGGAATGAGTTATCGGAAAAATTTTATAAACTTGTGCAGCGTATGGTATTATCGAGTATTCATGTAAAATTTCAAGTCTCTACGTTGTGTACTTAAAAATATCTCGGCGTTCACACGGACGGACGGACGGACAAACGGACAGTGCTATATCGACTCGTCTTGTCGCGCTGATCAAGAATATATATACTTTATGGGGTGTGGCACGCCTCCTTCTGCCTGTTACATACATTTTCACAAAACCATTATACCCTGATTTCCCATTTTCAATGGGCTCAGGGTATAAAAAGTAAAAAGGAGTAGAAAATGGTGGCGACAAAAAATTGACAGAGCGCCGTAGTTGGGAAACTGAACATGTCAGAGAGGGAAACGGAAAAATGCTGGGAATATTACACGTAAACAGCAGGAGGCCAGTGCGAGCGGTATCTTTGTCTGCAGCTATTTTTTCGCAAGGGACTAGAAGGACTAACACAAATACTCACATACATATATACAAATAATATTATATATATGGAGGCACACTCAACAGGCCCTAAAACCCATGCACTCGACCCTGACACACGCTGGAAGGGCGCTGGGTCTTAGATTCCATTCTAACTTCAGTGAAGCGCAGGACAACCGCAAATGAGCAATGTACGGCGGACACTCCCTGGATGAGAGATAAATTAGCACCGACAATGCGCTAGGTGTGTGAAAGGTGAAAGCCTGAGCTGACCTGCTGCGAAGTGTCGGCTACGTGCTCTGCGCCCATCTCCAGCGTCTCCAGACTGCAGTTGCACCACCAGCTGATAGGTCGTTAATGTCGCTTTGTCATTCCGAGATTAGCCTAGGGCATTATTCCGTTTTGTATGCCACGCCTCATTGGCAGGCGTTTCCTGCTGCTGAGTGAAAGGGACGAAGGGAATGAGAATGGCCCGCCATGCTCACCCGTTCATATTATAATTTGATTTTTGAATTGTTGGACCAAAGCCGCTTAGGCATATGCAGACACAGGCATCTTTGACATTATTCCCAGGTTATGGGCTCGCACTCAAAATTAATGCTGACTTAGTGTTTGAATTTTGTTTAAAATTGAGTTTGTGCTGGGGTTCAGAGGCGAGGGGAGTATCAGCTAGCGGATGTGCCGACTGCCTTTGCAGCATTTCGATTGCTCCAAGAGTTGTGACAGCTTCGGCTCGCCACAATCTGAGGCATTAGTCACCACATGCCACGCACAATGTATAGCATATTATGATCCGAAAACATTGTCTGGACTTAGTGACTGACAGACTGAATGCTTGACTGATGATTGTTTACAGTAATTGTAGAAGCAACTGCTGTGACTTCCCTCTCTAGGCTGGCCCCCAGGAGCAGGAGCCAGCAGCCAGAAGCCCGAAGCACGCAAAACTCATAAAAATATGCGAGTGTTTTGCCTTTTTATTGTCGAACATTAAATTTATTATTTTTTATAGAATGTTTCACAACTGAATGCAAGTTTGTTTGAGTTGTTCCCTGGACTGGCTTGGCTTGGCTTTTACGAGCGCTGAGCATTTCTCATTTTAATTGCATTAAGCGTTGGCCAAAATGGCAACTGAAGCTGCACTCGGAGCTGAGACAAAGACTCCTTTCCTAGGCAGCCCATAAAAAATTATGTTTTCTCTAGAGTTTTCCAGAAGTTGTTAAAAACTGTATGGAATGACAAATTCTTAGTGCGCCCCGAATAGGTTTTACATTGAAGCCCGATGATGTGAAGTGATGTAATGGGATGTGATGTGATGCTGGGGAACTACCCGCCGTATCTAGCTGTGGGAATGCACTTGCCAATTGCCGCCCTAGCGCCACGCCCACGCCCACGCCACTTCCTCTCGTCAGTTGCTGCCAGCTGCCAGCTGCGGCTATCCCTAATAAAATATATCTGAGTCGCTATAAATAGCCGAATATATGCCACTTGAACGGAGCTCTGAAAGATTTCGTTTATCAGCGCTGCCCGGAAGCCCCCAAGGCAGTTCATAGCAAGTGCGAGCGAGGCAGACAATCAGAGAGAGAGAGAGAGAGAGGGAGTCAAACTTTTGACCGATATACACTCGAGTGAGTGAGAGAGTAAAGGCTGTGAGCTGCTGGCGCTGTAATAAATCCAACAAATAATAAAAGCCGACTCTGAACAGAAGAAGAAGAATAAGGAAAACAACTCACACACACGCACGCACACGCACGCACACACACATTGTTTTAATGCGCCGAAATCTGGGCACCTTAAATCGGCTTAGAAGACGAAATTAGGCAGCAGATAAGAGCAGGACACAGAGGCACGGCCTGGACGGAGCTGGACGCCAGCTGTTGGTCCACTAAAAAGGCAAACAAAATGCGGTCACTAATAAAATTTGGCGCAGCGCGTTCTTTGGATAAACAAAACAGAGTTTCCCGCCGTAACCCCGCGCCCAGAGGTTGGACATTTCGTCTCTAAAGAGGCGAACGATAAAAATAGCAACAGCCAGAGACGGAGACGGAGAGAGGGAGAGAGAGAGAGAGAGAGAGAGAGAGGGAGCAGATAAGAAGAAGAACATTTTTAGGGCTTATCAGATGGAAAATCCAATACAGCCACGTTGACAAACGAGAGAGAGAGAGAGAGAGAGAGATGAAAAATCAGTGAAAATCATTTTCATTTTTATGGAACAGCAGCAAAGAAGCAGAAGAGGATGTGTAGCAACGACGAAGCGAAAGACAAAGCGCAACGAATCAAAACAATAAAATAAAATTTAAGATACATTTGAGACCAAAACAAAAAGGCAGCAAAAGAGGCGCACACGCAGCAAAGGGAAAAGACGAACGGAGGGAGAGAAAGAAAGAGGGAGAAAAGACGGGCAGGAAAATGGAAAATGTTGTTGGCTTGTTTGTAGCTGCTGTTGTTATTGAGGCAGCATTAGGCAGCTAGGAACAACAATGTCGCAGCTGTACGTCAAGAGAGAGAGAGAGAGAGAGAGAGAGAGAGAGAGATGTGCCTAGAGCTAGGCGAGCGATAGGGACGGGCATAGACGATAGACGCGTAGGATGTGTGTGTAAATAACTCGACTCGACTCAGCCCAGGCAGAGGACACTTAAAGTAGTTTTCATGTTCAGTTATACGAGTTGAATATAGGGGAGAATGCTTTATATGGGCACTTGAGGCAGCTGAAAGTGGAGATCCGGCGATAAGGCGCCTGATACTGCCAAATGATGAACTGAATTGCAGTCGCTCTATGCAGCCTCATGTGGCACAGTTAATACTGTGCTCCGATCACCAGAAACTTGTATCTTTAAGATACATTCGGGGGCAGCACACAGTGCGTTCGACTAATGGAAATTTTACGATAGTTGGGACAATGCAACATCAATTTTTATGGAGGCTTTTGTTCTTTGTGCGCATTTTTTTGGCACACACTGTGTGGGTGTGTGCACGTTAGGCGCTTGCATAGATATAGATACAAGATACATTTACACGCTGCACGCGGGGAGTACTGAACCAACAACATAAACAACAACAACAACAACCACATTTTTAGCACATTTTCGGGATATTAACTTACAATGGACGCGACACGCAGGACGAGGCATCAGGTTACTTGGGCCCGGTTGCTCGTCATTTGTCCTGCCTGTCTGTCTCGTTCGCTCTCTCTGTCTCGCTCTCTCACACTCGCCGTGTTTCTGTCTCATTCTATGCATATCGCATAACCTGCTTCAGGCATCTTTTGCCCACCCTCGTCGCTGCCTAATGAAAGGCCGTTAGTGTCCTGCGTCCGGCTCAAAAATGCGGGAGCAGGCATTCGAGAGTCGTAAAATAATAATAGTGTTCCAAAAAATAAAGAGAAGAGAGACAGAGTGAGAGAGAGAGAGAGAGAGAGAGAGACAAAGCATCAAAACATACGCATAAAGAAAAACAGGTCTTAAATTGAGCCACTTTTCTTTTTTTTCTTGCATCTCTCTCTGTTCCCTCTCTCTCTTCGCTCTCGTTCTCTCTGGGACTATGAAAGTGTAAATGTTACCTAATGTTTTTATTTGATTAGCGTTCGCTACGTGCCGCGCTTGTTGCTCTGCTCGCCTTGTTCGGGCCCAAATAAAGAAAACTGAAAATCTTGTGCATTTTCCTTGGAATTTGTCTTCTGGCCCGTTCGTCTATCTGGCGAGATTTCCTCTTCGCTGCGCTGCTGCTGCTGTTGTTGCTGCCTTTTGCTGCGCGAAGATTAATTGTGTGCGCGTAAATTTTTTTAATTTCGTGGAAATAATGTTGAGCGTCGGAATTTCATTTCTTAAGCCCGGATCGCCAGTCTGGACAGCGGGTAATTTGTTCGTGATTTGCATTCCTGGGAATACGAGTTTTTTCCTCTTCGTTCTTTGTTTCCTTCTATGCCGAATTTTATTTTGGATTCACTTTGATGTTTTCAACTCCATTCCTCAAATAAATATATTATATTTTTTGCGATGCAAGTTTATTTTATGGCACAAGATAAAAAAGTCAAGAGATTTCTATGCTGTCGCATTATTTGTCTCTTTTCTTAATAATCAAATCAAGTTACCTTGACAAAGTGTTATAAACAAACACACAGATAATCAAGTTCGGAAGAATACGTACTTTGTTTACTTGTTAAGAACTGTAAAAGTCAAATTTTTAATGTAAATTTAGATCTATTTGATTAATATAAGCATATAATATAAGTATCTTTTACACCTTACATTTCTGGTGAACTATTATTTTTATAAAACATTATAACAGTCAGAATATTATTTACCGTAAAAAGTTATGGTGATCCAATCAAGTCTACTTTTGCAAGAAAAATAACTCACTTCTCAAGTAGTAAAAAGAGACGAGTTTTATTTAAATTTCCTTTATATTAACGAGGCTTTATTAAGAAGAAACATTGTATAAATTTAAGATATTCACTTGGAGTGTGCAAGGAAAATCTAAGGCCCATCTTTCAAATCTTGTACGAAATTTATTGCAGGAAAGTAATTTCATATTTGTAATAAGCATTTTATGTATAATTTTACCATTCCTTTTTGTTACCACCTTGTTTTATGTTATGTTTTGAATTATTGAGCAAAATTGGAGAGTTCGAACTTTTATCATTAGACCATCAAACCTTTGGTAACATATATACCTAGTCGACAGCCCTTTATGAATCAGTTTCGTTTCTGACTTATTTTTGGCTTTTATAAGTTGCGTTCTCGATATGTGTGGATTATGCATTCCATCTGGCTTCGGCCAACACCGGCAGCTGAAGTTTCCTTCCAAAAAACAAAAGGGGGGTGGATTATATCACTCACGCATGCCGAGCCTTCTGCAGCTGACAGCATTCACAATTTACATTAGCCCAGTCGCAATGAAAGTGAAAAACTCGCACAGCGAGACAAGGCAAGGAGGATGTGGGGCAGGCACGTCCCCAATGGAAAGTACGGCTTAATTGTGTCAGACCGATGCGGAGATGCAAAGAAAGGCCCGGCTTGAAAGTGAAATGTTTGCACTTATTGCTCTACCTCCGAAATCCTTCGTGTTCCTTTGTGTTTTTTCCTCTCGCAGTTGCTTTCTTCTCATTCTTACTCGCTCTCTTTGTCTTCTGTGGTTTATTGCACTGCAATTTATTTGATGTGCTGCCACAAAAATTACGCATACGCCACATATTCGACTCCGGCTCAGATTCTGAGTGTGTGCGTGTCGACAAAGGCTGAGAAAAACTGTTGAGGTAACCGAGAGCAGGAATAAAAAGCGCGTGTCGAGGCCTCGGAAAAGTTTCGTTCCTACGGCAAGAGGGGATAATAAGAGAAAGCAAATAAAAGCCGAAGGATTTATCTGCCGTTCCTGCCGTTCTCGCCGCCTCCTGCATTTTCTTTGTGCTGACAAAATAATTTACTTAAACTCTTGCCTCAATTCGAATTCTATTCCCAGATCGAAGTCGCCCCATATATATGCTTTTTTGTGATTGCTTGAGAAAGTTTCGGGGCCAACTCATTGTTGGGGGCGGAGGGCGGTGCAGAGAGTCCTTCGCCATGGAAATAGTACACAATGAAATGCCTGAGCTCTTTTTATTTCTCTGCAGCAGATGGGAAGCTCTGTCGGAAAATAGAAAATTTTGTGCTGACAGTTGTCATTCGATTGTTTTCATTTCATTTTGGCCGTCAATAAGTGGAAATATAATAACTTCAGAGCAAGTACGAGGTTTATTTGCTTTGTGCTCCACGTTTGTCATGAGTCGCAGTACTGGAGCTGCAGCTACAGCTAGCTGTCCCGACCGGACCTCGCTCTGACAGTCTGCTGTCAGTTTTTGCCTGGCATGTGTGACAGTAATCATGTTCAATCATGTTTTGTTGGCATTGGGCCATCGACAATGGAGCTCGCTCCATCTCTGAAACTGACGTGAACGGCACTCGAAACTTGTTTATGCCATCTCTCTATGGTTAATGGCACAAAGACTTCATTAGTATTTCTCCCCCTCTGTCTCTCTCTTTCTCTCTGTCCTGTGACATCGAGAAGTTCTGTTTGTTCATCTGATCAGCCATAGATACGTACTGTGATTGTTGTACGCCGTATTTTACCTCGGCTGCAGCCTTAGCTCCGCGCTCAGCTGCCGCGATGAATTCAAAGCAACATATTCTACAAGCGGCAGCCGGCACTTTTAATAAATTCAGGAAAGGCAGCAGAGTCGTCCCCAGCAGCCGTGCAGAGGTCGGCAAAAAAAGTAATAAAATATTAATGAAATTCCAAACACCTCTCGAATAAGTTCGCTCCCTCTGCCTCTGCCCGCTGCTCGCGCCAAACACGCAAACGCACGCATCTAGCGTGTTACTAGACGCGGGAAGACCAAAGTTTAGCTCGGGGTTCGGGAGCTCGGGAGCGCGGGAGCTCGGGAGATAGCTACTGGCGCCTTGAGAGCAATTTTTAGTTGCGTTGCTTTCGCTAACAAAGCACGCACCGGACGAGGCTGGGCGACAGACGCAGCCGGACGCCACTTCCGGCAACGAAGCGGACAGGTGGACAGACGGAGGGACAGACCAGACACAGGTGAACCATTCTGAGCACCTCATCCTGGCTGTGTCAAATGCGTTCGCCATTTGTTCGCACCTGGCTGCGATGGCGTTGGCAGGTATATCTCATATGGACGAGGCTCGACAATGGATGAGTGCAGTTGGTCATAGTCATAGTCATAGTCGAGCGTAGCTCGAAGGAGTTGTCTTTAAGTGCAGGCTGCTCCCCATATGTGGAGCACGGCCAATAATGTAAGTTAATAGAGTTTTGCATTGGGGAGCTGTGGCAGCAGCGGGAAGCGAATGGCCTGACGAGCAAACAATGCAGCAGCAGGTTGTGGTTGAGTCAAACGTAGGAGCATCCGGGCGGCCTTTCACCTCTTTCGCTGTGGCGGGGAGCGCAGTCCCGGGCCGAGCATCTCAGCAAGGAAGTTCTATGCCAAATTCAATTTGGGCGAACTACAAAACAAAAGCAGGAACAGGGGGATGTAGGGGGCGGGTGAAAGGGCGCCGAGCCACAAAAGTAGACGAAATTGATTTTAAAAAGAAAGCTGAGCAGCGAGAGCTCTCGCTCGGAGTATTCGGGGTAGCAGAGCAATACAATAGGAGCTGGGAGCTGGGGGCTGGGGGCTGAGAGCTAACGCGGTTAGGGGTTGCCTGCTGCGGCCGCACGAAAAACAAATTAAAGTAAATTCCCCAATTTCATTTTGCGGCAACAAAGTAAAAAAAAAAAAATAAATAAAAGCAGCTTCAGCTTTAGAATTGAATGAAACAGAAGGAAACGCAACGAACTAAACAATTGCATTTGTTATGTGATTCGGACTGGTAAATGAAAATTGGAAATGGCTGCGAGGCAGCTGGGTTGGGGCGGGGCTAAGGCTAGGGATGGTGGAAAACTTGCAGAGGGAAAAGAACAAAACAAAATTCCAATGTATACCAAGACATAGACCAACTGTCGTCCTGCGACGTCCTTGAGCGTAAAGTTTATCACGATAAAAAAAGTTTTAATGATGTTCATAAATCAGCAAAGAGTAAACAACGGCAGCTAGAAATCTAATCGTGAATAATACGCACGCCTACGCTTTCGCTATGGCTATGGCAATGGGAGGCGATGGCCGGCTTTATTTGCCTAATGGGCCGAGGACAACCGCAGGACATCGGGCCTAGATGGCTGCCATGCATTTTCATAAGCAGCCAAGCCTTAAATTTGCCCAGGCGCAGAAAGTTGGCTTCTGTCCCAAACTATAAACTACAGAACTAACTTTCGACTTTTACTTTGCCGCTTTAATAAAGTGTGAAAATGTGGCAGAACGGCATAACAAGATGAAGAAAAAGAGTGGAAGGCCCAGACTGTCTCAGACTCGTTCTCAGACTCCTCAGATCCATGTAAACTTGGCCTCAAGTTTATCCTGAAAATCGATACGTGAGATTGCCCCGAGCAGATTGCCGGACGAGTGCGCGGCTGCACCGGACCGGACCGACTACAGGTTCATTCTGATGGGGCGGCGTATTTCATAAAATTTTCAACGCTTGAAAATGTTATTTATATTTCATGGGATGGCGAAAGAAAACTTTGGCGCAGCACGAACGACTACAAATCGTGCGTACAGCAGAAGAAAGCCAAGACAAATCGAGGTTGCGGGAGACAGAGGACGTACGACTAGGGGTAGGTGGATAGGGAGGAGGTTGTGGGGCTGTGGGGGAGGCACAAGCAGTGCACAACTTTTACACTTGGCCCTGGAATGCGGATGCGGCAATGTTGTTTCGCCGTCCACGTCGCTTTACAGCTTCGTTTATTACGTGTGAAAAGGCAACAAGGATTGCGGTAGGGCAGCAGGAGGCAGGCAGCAGGCAGCTGGCGGGCAGGTCCTGCGACGATTCGCCAACGTGCAGCCATAAAGTTGAGGCAGTCAGAGCCGAGCAGCGCCTAAATGCGATATTCTCCGCAATTTTGAAGTATCGAGAGCCGCGCATTGAATATATGGGCTGCAAACTTTACGGCTTTCCGCTTGGCGGAGTGCAGCCAAAGCGTGACACTCGCCGGACACTCCACGTGAGGGGCCTCCAATCAGAGGGCATCAGCACGAGCTTTGACATTTCGCCTTCACAACACAACAAATTATAGATTTTATTTAATGGAGCAAAAAATAAATGAAAACGCCGCACACTTTCCCCAACTCCATCAATCATAAGCAGCTCAGCTCGCTATCCTTCATCGACACGTGGCCTGGTGAGTCCATGGCTCCACAGTTGACAGTTTGCCACCTGCCCACTTGCAGCGGCGACCTAAGTCAACAATTAACTCTGACATGCAACTTCGCAGCAGTCCAGCAGGAGGAGCAGGAGGCGGAGGCTAACAACCGGGCAGCAGCTTAGAGCGGGACAGTTTCGAATGCTAATAAATTTATTGTTGTACAAATTTGTTAAACAACTTAAACTTAATTATACAATTTACGAGAACAAATGAAACGAAACTGTGTGTCCAGGGGCTCGTCGCTTGCGTGTGCCCTCCGCCTCCACGCCCACATGTATGTGTGTGAGTGAGTTTGTGTGTGTCTGTAATTAGCGTCTGGCAGCTTTCCGCTGTGAGCTGTAAGTGTTAATTGAATGGAACTGGCGGACGCAGAAATCCACCCTGCGAGTGGCAGTGGATGGTTCGTGGTCAACTCACGTTCAGCGTCCGTCGCATAATTGATGCGTGTTCTGGAGTCTGATTATTGATTTATGGGACTGCGTAGGTATGGATATTGACAGATCAATTAATATGCCAAAAATGCAGCCGAAACTCATTCAAATTTGCGGTTACTGCGCAACGAGACGGCTTAAAGCCAAGCAGAATGCTCTCCTTCTAGCCATAAACACATATTTTCATTGTCAAACAAAATCTCAACAAAATTATGAAACCTCGCAGCTGAATAAAATAAGAGAAAGATACATATATGTGTGTTTGTGAGAGTGTGTGTGTGTGATACATAAATAAAATAAATAAAAATTAACATAGACAACACTTTCAGTGGTTGGATGACTGCAAACACACGCACACACACACGCACACAGATACACATATGAATAAATAAAATACAACGGAAATCAAATAAAATGAAATGAAACAACGACGACGACAGAATTTTCTTTTTGTTTTCGCAGCATTTTCTTTGACATTTTATTTGATTTTCTTCTTTCATATTTAGTTTGCCGTCTTATCAGACTCTGAGTGTGTGTGTGTGTGTATCGAGCATTTCCTGCGGTGTCTGGATGCCGCAGCTATGAAAATATGAGACATGCGAATTATGGCTCGTTGGGAGAGCTGTTCAGGCCCTCGGCTGATCTGATCAGGCTTTTCACTTTATGGGGCGTGAATGAAAATGAAAATGAAAAATTTGAATTTATGACCAGGTGTGAGAGGCATATGTGCTCCGTTGTCCGCATTAATTGCCTGTGTAGACTCTAAGGCAAACACAAATACGGTTCGAGTGGCGAGAGACGAGATGACTTCTCGGCTGGGCATTAATTGTGTCTCGCTTTGTACACCTGGGGCTATACACCTGTTTGACAGGCGGGGCGAGTGTTTGTTTCAAAACATGCAAATTGCTGCAGAAAATGAGAGCGAGTGGCGCTCTTTGAAGGCGACTGCCGGGGAGTAGCTGGCAGAACGCAATGCAAATGGGAAGTGAGTCAAAGAGCTCTGACTTTCACTGTAAGACGTGTTGGCCAACTGGCTGACTGGCTGAAAGAAAACACGAACAACAGTATTGCGCAGTGAATGGAAATACGAGACATGTCAGCCCACTCTGTGCGTGTGCATGTGTGTGTGACAATTTAATAAACATAATGATCAGAGAGCGTCGTAGGACGGCGGTGAAGCAGCAGCCGCTTCGTGACAAAGTGACATTTCGCCCCTTGCTGGCTTTAAGGAGCGCAGTCCATGCGCTCCACTCACCCACTCAGCGGCTCATCCCACCTGGAGTTCCTCGTTTGCTCAGCTCAAGTTCAACCGCAGCTTCGGTACTAGGCTCGACTTGAGCTGCGGGCTTAGGTAATGAATCCACTGCCAATGAAGGAGAAAAGTTCCGGCAACAGAATCGAGCTGTTATTTTAAAATTTAAATTTCTGTATAAATATGTTCACGCACACCCGCCCAGCACACACACGCGCGCTACGTCGGGTGTGTTTGCTCGTGTGTTGGTGCATAAGAATGCCCCAGAGCCGCCGCCGTCGTCGCGACGGCATCGTCGTCATTAAAAGCCAAACGTCGACTTAGTGAAAAACTCACTTAAAGAGGACCCAGAAGGGGCAGAGGGTGGGTTCGGTGTAAAGGTAAAGCAGGAGCAGGAAGCGGAGTCGCTGCTGCTGTTGTTCTGGCTGGCTCCTCAGTTTGGGGGCTAACGATAAAAGCGGTCTGCATGTTTTTTGGCATCGCGAATGAAATTTAAATATGAGTACGTCGTGTAGTCTGGAATGGCCGAGGGGTTCTTTCATAATATTAAGTAAATTGCTTGCAAGAATCAATTTGAGAATAAAATCGATTTGAAGCCGAACAAGTTGCATCTTAATTGCGCTCCCCGAGAACGTTACTAAGTCAACAGCGAGTGAATATCACCAACAAGAGCTTTCGATCCACATTCAAGCGCCCTGTGGAAGCTATTTGAAGCCCAGGCAGGCTTTATGTTCCATAGTCCCGAAATCATATTTCAGTTCGTGTTCGAAGCCAGTGGGCAAAGGTCTTTGGAGATTTTTGTGGCCGCAGATCCCGAAGAGTTGACAATATTATGATCAGCGCAGATAAACGCTTAATGTGCAAAGTTATTTTCCTTTTGAGATCTAACACTAGAAGAAGTAGTAGATACTGGTGAGCGAAAAGTAAAGAAATCGTGAATCAGGAATTACTAGAAAGATCGAGAGATCTTTCTATTTGGGTGAGTGCTGAGATCCAGCTATGATATCATTTCTAAAGTGGACCTTGGACTCGGGGCCTTGATCGCTTTTATGGTTTGTTTTCGAGTTTGAACCCTGACCTTGGGCAGCATTGAGCTCATGTTTCCGCCGGAGCGAGTCGGAAGCGAACGGAACTTGGATCTTTCGGCTCTAACCACGTCACGTACAGCTGCTTTGGCACTTAATTTGTGTGTACGCACTTTATTCATTGCCCACTAAATGCCGCCTAATACCCCGCCACCTGCCCGGCGGTGGGGTTGGATCACCCCCCGTTCGCCAATTGCTCTGGAGAGGCTTTCAGCAGAGCTCGGCTGTGAGTGCAAACAATAAATCCATTGTGGCCAAAGTGAAATCAGGCTCAGCTCTCTCGAAAGCCACTTCATCGCCATCTGCCTCTGGCTTGGGGTTGGGGCTCCCTCGCTCTCGCTCTTGCTCTCGCTCTCGCTCTCTCTTTCGCGCAACTCTTGAGGCACTTGAGACGTCGACGGGCGGTTAATGCCTAAGCAAATGCCAAGGCTAAGAGCCAGACGGAGAAGGAAAGTAAAATGTTAATCAAGCTGATTGAGTTGTCAAGCGGGGCCACACTCTGTTGCCCCAAATGGAGGTCTAATTTTAGGCGCTGAAGGCTTTCTGCAGGCTAAGAGATTTGCCATTCCTTCCTTCCTTCACATGGGGAAAAATCAAGCGGCAAGCTTATTAACAATTCCATTCGAGCAAGAAAAAAGCGATATAAAGGTGCGAAGCGTTGGGGAGGGAGACGGAAAGACAAGACAAAATAAAAACAGATCTAAAGCAGGCTCAAGGTGCAAAAACCGACAATAAATATGCGTTACCTTCTAATAGAGACAATGCCCCGGCGTGGGGGGCGTGGGGAGCAGTCGAGGTGGAGCGTGTGCAGAAAACATGCAAATCCCCAAACAAACAATTTTAGCCAAGGGTATAAAAGGAGGGCTGGGAGGGCTCTTAAGTGGCAGTCTGATGAAGACAGCCAGCAGGACGCCGAGCGACCGAGGAAGGCAAACAAAAATCGATGCGGTGACATAAAGATGAAAGCCTGAAAAGGGCTGCATACATGCTTTGCCAAGGAGGCGTGCGACCGTCGTTATTGTTTTTATTATTAATAATAATAAAAAAACAAAAAAAAAAAACAGAAAAGGAAGCGTCAGACACTGCAAGGACCCGGGCCAGGAAGTGCCGGCGTACATCTGTTGACACAGTGCAGAATACGCCCGGGATATGCGCTCCTCCTCCCAGAGGGCGTTGGCGACAAGTGCACAGAGGGCGGTAGTGCAGGCAAACACAGGAAGAGCAGGAAAAGCTGGAACAGCGGGAAAGCCAGGCAAAGCGACGGCGATTAGCCGGAGAGTGAGAAGCAATCACATCTCTGCGATCGGCTCTGCGTTGATATGCGAGTCAGGCCGATGACAACCCCAGCAATTGAAGATGTTGACTGCAATGAAATTTATGCGAAACAACAAACGTGTCCTCGCGAGCTTTTCCACGTGTATTCCCCACGCTGCCAGCGACAAAATATGCTCTATGCCTGTTCAATGTATGCGAGCGAGTCCCGTTGTTTACACAAGCGTATAATGAGGGAGCGAGACGCGCTCGTCTCTTTCTAGGGCGGCCATATTGGTTTTCGCTCGCTCCCACTTGTTTTTCTTTGCATAATCTTTGGCGCTTAATAATGTTTTACCAAAACGGGCGAGCGACATTTCAGCTGGCGACATTCGCGTCACACGCAAACTTGCGGCTCGTGATGATTTCTTTAGCCCCGTCTCCTGCTCAATCTCCGACTCCTGCTCCTGCTCCTTCTTGCCATAGTGTACCTTGTGACGTGTGCGGGCAAGTTTGTTTTTCCTTTCTTTCTTACTGCTTTTGATTTCACTGATGGAGTCGGCTGTTAGGGGTTGCTGCCTAAACGCACCATTAGTCCTTGGCAATAGCTTAGAGCGAAATTTACATTATTAAGCTCTCGCTGGCCGAGCTGAATTGGGCTGGCGGTATGGCAGGGGCTTTGCTTTTCATTTCCGTCGTCAGTTTCCAGTCGCCAGCCGCCAGTCCGCAGTCGGCAATCGCCATTTTGGGTTTCCCTCGCTTGTGCGGCTGCCGCGATAACGGCACTCGGCAGCACCGTTAATGCAGCGTTATTACAACGCAATGTCAATATTTGTTGTTTTTGTTTTTTCGACAATTTTGCGCAACTGTTTGACGTCGGTAAAGTGAAGTGGGACGCGGCTGCGAGAGCTGTGAAAATTAAATAATATTGGCAACCCTAAATAAGCTGTGCACAGAGTGGGAGTGGGAGACACTCTAATTGGAGCACACTAAATGCTTGAGTAAATGTTGGGTCAACCCACAGCACAGGGCAATAGGTCAGCCTTAAAGTGTTTCCATTTACCCATCATATTTTAATTCATTTTCCTCTTCTTCTTGTTGCAGGTACGTAAACTTCATTCAGCAAATACTTAGATCAGATCGATTCACGTAAGTTTTTAACACGCAATTATCGAGCACTCTCCGTAGTCCTAATGGGTAATTGTTGTATAATGGCAGCAGTTGAGCCCCATCCGCATAACTATGCCATCCACGGCCATTAGAGATAGATACAGATAGAAATCGTGGCACGCCGAAGATGAGCTTTAATTGTAGAAAGCGAACGTATAGCCAAATGCCGAAGAGAAGACAAACAATTGGCTTTTCTTTTCACTCAAATGAAACAACAAAATATGAGTTAGTATTTGCCTTCTGAACTCGTTCCATGCCAGAAAACATTCGACAATGGCCAATTTTGTCTGATTATTAAACCATCAGATAGATCTGAGCCGCGATCTGAGCCGAGTCAACAACATGAAGCTGGCTCAGCAGCCGAAGACTAATTAATCATTTGGCAAAGTTGTGCGAAACAGCTGAGGCTTGCGCAGCGCAGGAGTTAGGGCGGGAGGGGCCATCGACTGGCTCCTATAATGGAAATTAAATTGCTCGGTAACTGCAGCGGGGCCGTCTTCGAGCTGCACTTAACGATGCCGCAGACCCATTTCCTAAGCGAGTGTCGGGCGAATTTGCGCCACTCATGAGTCAAGTGGGGTCGGAGGGCATCGCTGGCTGGGGCCATGTGTGCGCCTCTAATCGAATCGAGTTTAATGAAAATGAGCGAAAGACGCAGATAACATGATTATCGTCGGCCCATCGTAGTGCATTTGCAGTTTGGTTCGGCTCGTAATGTATTTAGTCAGCAGACAGACGTGGCCCTAATTCGGCTAAGCGAAAGCTAAGCTGGCCAAGAAAGAGTATCGCCAGAGTGCGGAGCGCCAGTAAGTAACTCAATCAATCGACTCGCCTGCAAACTCGAGTGCCATAAAGAACCCAGCAGCGAGACCCAAAAAGCATAAACAAAAACATTTAAACAAGCCATAAAAATCGAGCAGCCACAAACGCAAAATAAACAAAACGCCAACAACAAAATTGCGCTAAATTTTATTTATTTATTTTGCTGCTGCTGTTGCTGCTGCTGCTGTTGCTGCTGCTGCGGCAAATCAGAACAAATCGCAGCTGAGCAGTGCGAGAGCTAAGAAATAATTCATCACAGAGCCAAAAATTTGTGAGATATTAATCAGCGCCGCAGTCGAGTAGAAGAGAGAAAGAGGAGGAAGCGGACCAGGAGGCGGAGGCAGCCAACGCACATGTGGCAACTGTCGAGCGTTGATCATGCCAAAGTAAACTTTTTGTTGGCGGCACATATCAAAGCGTCCACTCTTTTGCTGGCCTCTGCCCCCAACTATCCCCCTCCCTTTCCCTGGCTAGGCGAGCAAATCAAAAGATTCGTTTGCTCTGGCTCAGCCCACGCAGATTTAGAAGACTCTGGGATTTCAGTCCGCGAGGGGCACCACTTGGAAACAATTAAATCAATTTGACATTATTTTGTTAATGGCTTCAGATGTGCGTGTCGCGTTGTTGTTAGCCGTGTGTTGACAAGAATTTGGCTCGGCGTCTGGTCATTAAGCATATTTAGGGGCAATGAAGTTGTCAATTCGCTGGAGCCGGAGTGAAAGGCATCGGGGAGAGTCCAGCGATGGCCAGGTAGTTTGACATGGTTTCGATGGAGCCACGATAATCGTATGACGAGAGCTCATGTTAAATTGTGAGCATCTCGCTGCGAATGATATACGACACATTAGGAGGGCATTAGATAAAGTCAGATTGCTGGCTCATTAGCATATCTACGCTAAGTAGGACGTGTGAATCCATGGGAGCTGGAACCAGGAACTGGCAAGAGCGAACTCCACCCGAAAGCATTTACTGCATGAACAAGACTTCAATAACATTTCACCTGCAGCAGTTGGGAAAACATTTGTCCAGCCACTCGAAAAAACATTGGCACGCCATGAAAAAATGTGGAAAATCGGAGTGCTCGAAACGATATAATAAAATCAAACTCTTGATTTGCACTAACAACAATGGCCAACGCGCTGATTGCATGAAAATCAAGTGGCAAAGCAACAACAGTGACAACGATGGCCATAAAAAGTGACGGAGTGTATGAACGGGTATAAAAAGTATTACCGAAAATGAAAGAGAAAAAACTGAAAGTAAGTGTGAGTGTGTGGGTGTGTGTGTGTGTGTATCTATCTGTGTTCGGCATTTAAGGTGAGGCAGCAAATCGAACACAAACTGTTACAGGGTAGCAATTAAAAGCCAGCCATTAACTACGGTACACATTCAGCTGAGGGGGATCGGCGGGCGAGGGAAGAGAGACAGTTCTAGGTCTTGCCAGTGGAAATGCATTAAACGCCTGAGATGTCCGAAGAGCTGTCAATACGAGAGACGGACGAAAACGGAGAAAAAACAACATCAACAGAAACAAAGGCAATCAAATTGACAAAACGTCAGAGTAATAAAGCGTTGATAAACCGCAGGAGTGGAGTGGAAGCAGCCGAGCTATGAGAGAAAAGCAAAAATTGATTAGCCGGTGCCACAGAGTCAGACTCGGGGGCCCAGATACCAGAGAGCAGAAAGCAGACACAAAACCACGAAAACCAAACCGAACCGAACCGAACCACGCGCTGAGCAGAAAAAGTGGTCAATCCGGAGTTGCAGCGAGCCGAACAGGCCTGACCAGATTCGAGTCGAAGCGACGTCTAGGGATGGGCCAGCAAATTGCACACGATTCACGATGCGTCGCTGGCTGCGGCAAGGAGGAGACGGGGCTGGCAGGCGGAGCACAGCGGACTCTGTACGATGCGGCATTCAGACAAGTTTGCCGCGGCGGCAGCGATGCTCAAGCAATTTACAATTTAATAGCGCGCCACAGAATCGAACGATCGAACGATCGAAGAGCGAGGAATCAATGAGAAGAGTTAAGAGCGAGAGAGAGACTGAGAGAATGTAACTGCTTTGGATAAGATCAGTCCGAGGTGGGGATGCTTCGGGCTTTGAATTAATTATGTCTGTGGCTATGCGAGATCTAATTATAAAAGCCTTGGCACAAATCGTTTTTAGTGCCTTATTTATCTCTCGGTCTTAAACTCCCAACTTGATGAGCATTACCTGAACTCTCAGGCTTCGTCTGAAGACTTCTAATAGTTGACCCGGGCAATTTTCTTCTCAACTGCCGCCTCAATAGGAAAACCAGACGCTAAGGCCTCTTGCGGTCAGCTAATGTCTGTTGGCCCCAGCGCTAGGCCCGATGCCCAGCTTTTCCACGGCTGCAGATCGGCTTCGTTCTGGCCCATGTTGACTTTTCATTTCCTTTTCTCATCAGTTGATTGTTAAAATTGTTTGATTGTGCTCGTTGCCGAGTCGGAATACGACTTTTGCCCACAGCAGCTGCTTTGCAAGATGCCGCATATTGATGCCCGAGTCTCCGCTGCTGCTGCTGCAACTTGCAATATATGTATTTGCCGTGTTTATTTATGTGCGCGACCTTATAAGGCGAAATAGCAAAAGAGCAGACAGCAGCAGAAACTCAGCAACTGCAGCAACTTCTCCTTCCGCCCGACCCACTCTGCCTGCCTCTAGCCGCTTTTGGCCATATTCAATTTTTATAGAGCCCGAATGGGCACAGGTACACACGAACCGGACCTGGACGCGTCTTTGCGCTTTTAGTCGGACGATTTTGGTTGCAAAGTATTTGCTTTTTATTGCGATTGTTGCTGTTGTTGTCGTCGTTTGTAGCTGGCTCATAATTTGTGCTGACCGTTTAGGCATGCATAATTTTCGACCCTGTTTTTGGACTGTTCGTTGTTGCTTGTTACATTGTTATGGCTTAGACCCTATTCGGAACGGGTCGAAATTTATGTGTCAGACCTTCTGTCGTTGGGGTTGGGGATGGGTGTTTTATAGTCTGATCGTGCTGGTTGCTGTACACGAAGAGCCTGACAGTGCCCCACTTGAAATTCGTTCTCTCCCATCCCAAATGTATACACATCTATCGAATCCTATTGGGCTCCCATTCAGTTCTAGTCGTTTATCAAGAACTCGAGCACCGCTCATTAACTCCCACTCGCCCAGTCGAGAAAGCACTTAACCCTCAGCCAGTTGGAGCCTGCGTCTAGTTCGCTTACAAAGGCTTCAAAACTTAAATGGGTCTGGCCAACTTAATGATTCAGAATTTCCTATACTACCAACTACCGACTACCAAAATAGCAAATAGCAAATGGCAAATAGCAAATAGCGAATGGCAACTGGAAGCTGCCAACTCAGAGATTAATGTTCCAATTAACCATATGCTACATCATTAACTGCAGGCGGAGTCCTAACCCGCTCCCATTGCAACAGAGTCGAGGCGAAGCGAATGCTAAAGCTAAAGCTAAAGCCGGGCCGTCGCGACGCGTCGTCAGGTTCGTTCTGCGAAAATTGCAAATCATTCTTCATGCTGTCAAAATGTCTGACAGCTAATCAGCAATAACTGTCATTTAGCAAATAGTTGCTCATATTTGCACTTAAGCAAATAACCAGAGACCGAATCCCCACACACACACACGCGCCTCATAATGAAAGAGATGGTGAGACAGAGAGAGAGAGAGAGAGAGAGAGAGAGAGAGACAGCGCACTCCAACTGACACTGACAAGCCCTGGTAATGGGCCCTGGACATGGACAGGCATAACTGGCAGCCAAAGGAGACAGCCAGGGCGCAGCGGAGGAGCTATCGAGGGCCTCTCCCGTAATGTCTCATTGTAACACTTCCGTTAAAGTCGCGTCGTCGTCGTCATCGTCGTCGTCGTCGGCATTGGCAGCGGCATCGGCAGCGTCATTGTCGTGTAACTGTGACTCATGTCCATAACAGTCAATAAACATAAACATGGCTCGTACATGGGACTAAATGAATGATAGACATCGAGTGGCTTTTGGTGCCGTTGCCGTTGCTGAAGCTGAAGCTGAAGCTGAAGCCAATGTCGATGCCGATGCCTGGTAGCCTGCATCGGGCTCTCGAGCGCTCGCTGCTGATGGTCGGGCAAAGCGCATCATTAACCCAAAAATAGTCATCGTCGTCGCTGGCTGAGACTCGGGCTACCCCTCTGTGCCCATTTCGCCGATTTCCTAGGAAATGAGCTGCTTAAATGTTTAGCGCAACGGTAAAGCAATGTATATTTCCTAGCAGGAGCCGCTGCATTCAGCTGCGTCCATTAACCTTCAGTACACGCGGAGCCCGCACATGGGATCATCATCAGCGTCATCCTCGAACTCATCCTCGTGCAGCTCGCGATAGCCGCAAGCTCGAGCCATGGCTGGCAAACTGTGCTGTCTTTCTCCCTGGTTTTCCATAGTCTTGTGAAGCTCTCTGATATATGCCATGCACGCCGACAACAAAAAAATGTGGCACAAAAAGTTACAAATAGTGGAGGGGACTTAGCTTGGCCAAAAAAGAAAATAATGTAGAACAGACGCATATGTTGGCATTACGTGTTGGGCAAACGATGCGCTACAGCGACGACTTGATGGATTCCGACGATGAAGTGCGCTTGGCTCTGTATGACAACAGCACTAGAGGGATCCCAATCAGAAGTCACAGTAGATGAGAGGTGGTAATAAGGGAATGCGGATCTCGAGATGGAAATTAAACGACAGAACAGAGAGTTGATTAAAGTCGTGTAGGAATCTAGCTTAGTTTGGAGGTTAAGCAGGAATAGCCGCGATGCCGAATCGCAATCTCTCCAACTGTGCGCAGCCAAGCCAAGAGTCCGAGTCAGAGTTCAGAGCCGAGCGTAGAGTATGGCAGCCAGCAAAATAAGTCTGGAACGCCAGCAGTTTATCTCGAGTCATACATCAGACTTTTGTTTGACTGTGCAGTTGCTGCTGCTGGTGGGGAGTGCAGGAGCAGGGAGGGAGTGGGGGAGCAGGGGGTCACCCTGCTTGAGTATTTAGACTCCATTGATGGCATACGTTGTCGATGCGCTGGCAGCAGCTGCTGCTGCTGTTGCAGTTGCAACTGAGCTGGCTTTTGTGGCTGCCTTGGCAACGCTTAAGCAACGCCGCATGTGAATACGCAGCAGTTAGTCTTGCTGTGCAGCAGCTCCAGTGCCAGTGCCAGTGCATCAACATCAGCGTACCAAGATGTTGGCTCCGTTCTCCTGCTGTCCCGTCTACTGCTCCATGGCTAAGTTTGCCATAAGCTGCAAAATTGCCGCTGTGTGGCAAATAGAATTTCAAACTTGCCTCGCCGCAGACTGCGCGCCCCTCGGCGCTCGCTCGGTCTGTTGATTGACCTTAAAGCTTGAACCGGCGACTCCGCACTGCCGAAGTAACTGTACTCTCATGGCATAGCTCTCTGGCTCCGTACCTGTCTGGAGGCCTCGTCTGCATCGTGCTGCGCTTTAATTCACTTATAATCTCCGTGCCCCCTTTTCACGAGGCCCAACGCAAATTTCACTTGATTGCAAAGCCCGACACGTTTTTGCCGGCCTGGTAGCACCTATAAATAGAGTCTCTCCCCCTCTCTCTCTCTCTCTCTCTCTCTCTGTCTGCCTCTCTATTTTCATTGACGATTCCTGGACAGTTGACAGACAAACATCTCTCATTTGAATATTGTGTAAGGTGCTTAAATGCCAGCATCATTCAGAAGAGCTGAGCTGGCCCGAGGGCATGTTAATGAAACGGAATTAAGATTATACCCCTATTAAAATGTTTTCGTAATTCTTAACTATTTATGGGGCTATTTCATCACCATTAATTATTAAGTGCCATAGTCTAGTAATTAATTGTTAACCAATTTTTTTTTGCACACGCCAAAAAGTCCACGAAAAACTGGGCTGAAATGGAGCTCCGATTCTCCAGCAGCACGAATAACGATTTATATTAAACATTATTCTCCAGCAGCATTTAAAATGTCAGCCAGAGATGTGGGATGCGAGGCACATGAATTATATGTTTAATCTGCAGAGTACATGAATTGTGTTTTTTCATGTTATGATTGATCGTTGCTTAAAGAGCAACTCAAACGGGAGTAGGAGAGGTAGAGGTAGAGGGGGAGACGGCATCGTTTAGGGAGTGGGCAGCATGGGGTTAAACAGTTACACACGGCTCTCAGCTGTGGTGGTGGGTCGGGTGGTGCAATGTCAGAGAGAATTGTTATTAATTCAGGGTTGGGTTCTTGGCATTATAATTGCTGTAGAAGTGACAGGCCGTAACACATGTGTGTGTCTCATAGTTCCTCGCCTTGATCGATGTTGTTTGTGAAAAAACGATGATGCACTTTGCATGCGCTTTTGCGCTTGACTGCGATCAGGCGAGGCACACGGAACATGGACATTGCCATGAATAAAAGAATGCAAGTGCTCAGAATGCCAAAAAGTCTGCTCAGCTTTTGATTTATATTGTATTATTTGTGCGAGGGAAGTTTATTATCACCATGCGAGGGGGACGATCTTGTAAGCTGTCAGGGATGACAGATCGCTTTGTAAGGCGTTGCCCAATCGGCGCGACGGCGATGATGGTGTCGCTGGCGGTCTCTTTTGTAATGCGATGAAGTCTTTAAAATTATTGACGTCTCTTTTTCTGACAGAGCTCGGGCTTTGAGATGAGTTGCCTGATTGCTTTGGTGAAAAGTTCTGCGACTGCCTTCCCAAAAATGAGTTAGTTCGCTCTCTAGCCGTCATTTCTGGTGCGTTTGTGTGTGAAATTTAATTAAAAATTCTTTGCTTTGCATAAATTTGCCTTTTGTTGCCCATGCAGGAGTCGGCTGTAGAGAGGGGAAGGGGGGACGCAGGAGTGAGCGAGCGGCAAAGGCAGTGTGAGACACGGACGCAGTATAAAAGAAACGGAGATAGACGATGTTATTGTTTGTAGCGAGCAATAAAAACGTCATCATGGTAATGCGCATTGCTGAGTCCTTCGTCCATTTTGCATTTCACTCGCACACCCATACACACACACAGACACATAAATAACATCATACTATTTTAACGCATTATTTTACAATAACAACAGAACAGAGCGGATGAAAGCAGAGCCGCTAAGGCCACACACATATACTGAAATAAAGGACGACTCACACACACGCACACACACAGACACGCTGAAACACAACGATATAAATTAAATTAAAAATGCTTTTCTTTTCTGGTTCTTCTCTCGGTTTGGTATTTCTCTCTGCTTAATTGCTTTGTTAATTAAATGTGTTAAGGCAAATAAAAAGGATATGAACGCGACAAGCGTGCGCTTATGCAAAGGACATTAAGTTGACAACAACAACAAGGAGAACCCAGTTCCACTAATATGAAATACATTTGTGCCGTAAATTATCGTGTAGTTGCTAAATGTAGAACTAAAGAGGAACTAGGGGGAGCAGCTCAAGCAAATTAGATGTTAATTTCCGTAGACAATGCAAATGAGCGAATGATGTAAACGGGCTGGCCAAATAAACAAGTCTTCTAATGACGTTTCGCCTTTCAATTGGCCATTCACGTCTTCGATTGATTTCCATATGGTATTCGATTCTGGATAGTTGACTGGTGTGGATGATAGACTGCATAGATAAGAAATATATGAAAACAAATGGATAGACTTTTATGCTACACATATCGATTCTTTCTGTCATAATAGTTCTTTATCTTAAGCAGTTGATTGGGCAAGTAAAATGAAGTGAAGTAATCGCCTATTACAGAAGTATTACTCTATTACTTTATATAAAATAGATAATTGATAGCAATATGTCTACATACAAGTTATATAGAGATTAATAGAGAGAGGGAGATAGAGAAAGAGTAAATACAGAAATAAATATAGATAAGTAAAGAGAAATATTGCTATTTATAAATGGATGTATATATATGAGCATACAGATAGAGAGTATAAATACAATATACAGCTATACATTTATAGAGTAGATAAATAGACTATATAGAGATATTATACACACCCAATAACCCCTTGAACACTATTAGCAACTTTTGATCAAAGCTAACTCTGAAAGATCTTAACAGATTTATATAGATGATTAAGAGATTTGAAGATATATATACATATATCATTTGGGCTATCTTTGCCACTGTTTACACAATTTCCAAGTCACTTTTTGCCAAATTTCAACAATTGTTGGTAAGCCACTGCGAAAAACAACCACAGGCAATTAGACGCAGCTGCCGCTGAATTCCACAATTTCAACGTTTTTGGCAAAGTCACATAAACTTTTGGCAACACGGGCAGGCAATGTATTGTAGCCCGCACCCAAAACAACAGCCTCAGCATGCATTTATATGCCACATTGTCAACATGAGCATGAAGTCAGGCGGCGCGACACCCTAGCAACGGCAACAACAGTTGCTGCCGGACAGCAACACGAAAATTCAGTAGCTGCTCGAGCTGCATTCGCAAAGAGTAAATATTGCTGCGACTGCGCAGCACATCCCAGAAAGGTAGACAATTGCGATTGCAGTTGCAGTTCCAGTTGCACAAGCAGCAACTTAATTAGGAATTCAGCTCATGTGATGTTTGGAGAGCTGCGCGCAGGCGCCACACTCGCGAGCGGACGAAATGCAAATTCGTTTGCGGAACTGCGCAGAATAAATGTGTAAAACGTTTAACTGGCTGACAGACGACTGACAGTTGTTGATGAAGAAGACGCCAGCGTAGGCAGTGTTTGTGTGTTTGTGTGTGTATGTGTGTGTGTGTGTGTGTGTGTGTGGAGCGGCAAGCCAGCCAAGTGGAAACGGCAGCAGCAACAGAAGGAAACAGATGCAAAGTCAAAACGGATGATGAATTGGCAAAGTTGAAGGTGGACGGAGTCGGGATTAGGCAGGCCTCAACTGGGTAAATGAGCAAACCAAACGAAGTTTGTATGAATAGACCGAGAATCTAGAGATGACTAATTCCCATGCCTGAAACGCCCACTCAGCAGACGTCGCCAAGACGCCAAGTCTGCAGAATGGGATTGGAGCATAGGGAACAGGAGGCAGGGAGCAGGACGCGGGGGATGGCGGCACATGCTGCGAATTCTCAGTTGTCAGCAGTGTAACTCATTATTTAATGTCAAATCTGGTCGATAGTTGAAGTTGTTGCGGCATGTCGTGCGTGTCGTGGCAGGAGGGAGTAGGAGCCGCGAGGGAGGGGCGACTACAAATGTCAACAGCTTTACGCTGGAAAGTCAAAGACAGCAAATCGATGCAGCCGGAAAAACTCGCTTCTTTCAGCCATGACCCACCGCTACCTACAGCTCCCGCACCCTCTCCAGCTCCCGCTCCCGCTCCAGCTCCCGCTCCCGCTCCCTCACCTCGTGACATTTACACGCATGCAAACACACATTAATCATTTGCGTTTGTCAGCTCTGACAGTAGCCACAAAAAAGGCAACGAAAAACGAGGAATTCACGTTTCAGCCTCTGCAGTAGAGCGAAGGATAATCGCATCCCATGCGCGCCGAGTGCAGAGTGTAGACAATCGATTTCGATTCGTATTGCTTAATCAGTCATATTCATATTTGGGCCCGAGACCCGACCCCAAACAGCGTTTCCTTAGCCAAGTGCATTAGCCACGGCTGTCAATGTTCCGGCGTAAGCAGCCCCTGCGCCGGCAGGTTCCTTTCAATTCCAGCGTGCCGAAAGTGAAAACCAATTTTTTACTGTCAGATACATTCGCAGCCCATTTCACATGCCGTTGCCTGTCAGAGACGCAAATGTAGGAGTTTATGATGTGTGCTCTGGCATTCGTGACATGAGGCGAGCATTTTTGGATTGCCCTGCGTCTAAGTGGGTCATCTCGCACAATATCATTACGAAGGCCACACGATTGGGGGCTTCTGGCATGCATATGCAAATTTATATACACGCATACACATACACTCGCACATGCATGTAAGGATGGAGCATGTCTAAGTCTCTGTTAGGATGTCAGCTGTAGGTGGTATTTTACGAAATGCCAAGGATTTGCGTTGCGTCAATGAGTCGAGAGCAGGGGCGAAGCCAAAGCCACAGCCAAAGCCAGGCATGAGCGTCTTCTATGGCAGCTGCTGTCAAGAAACCGTGTTGGAAAACGAGCGTGGACAAATAAACTGACAGACTCGAATCACCAAATACCCTTGTTGTCGCTCGTCTGTTGCACAACAAGTGAACAACTGACACAATGGAGAACTTGTGGCCCGCACCCTCCCCTTTATTCCTAACCACACACCTTTCCCATCCCCACCATAGCATTCGCTTTAAAAAATTAACACAAAAATCCCGCACACATGCGGCTTTCCATCGGACCCACTTTAAAGTCTACCTCTCCGGGCTGCCCAGAAATGTTTGTAATATTTCGCATATTTCCATGCGCTCTGCACAGTGCTGAATTTCCAAAGAAAACCGCAACCCCTGCAGCGAGGAAGGGGGTGGAAAAGAGAGGCTGGCGCAGAAGAGTTGCAGGTAAACAGTTTTGAAAATTAAAATGCCTAGCCTAATGCCGAGCACTCGGCCGAAAATGCTGCGGATTAAGCTGACTTGTCGGTTTCCGGCTCTGCGTCTACGACCCGTAAGCCTTGGCCGGGCCTAATGTCATTAGCCACAACTGTCAGCGCAATCGTCGCCACATGTCTTCATATTTAAATGTGCAGTGGCAGCGCGGCCGTTAATACTTTATAAATTTAGTGATTAGGACCACTCCTTCGGCGGTCCACCCCAGCCCGATTCTGCCATGTTGGTCCACCCCACACACAGCACTCAGTACATTGAACACTCAATAAAAAATAATTAATTGCACTTTTTGGCACATGGATGCTGCGAGAGGAGCTAACCATACGGTCAGCACCCTGTGAGTGCAGTGCCTTACGCACGACGGCGTTGCCACCCTATTGCAACAGAGGCCAGCGCGATATATACTCGATATGTTTATGGCGTTGACAAATAATGTCATTTTTATAACTTTCTGCCAGAGGGACTTCTTCCGAGGGTTGGCTACCGTACTGCAACAACAACAACAAGAACAACAACAGCTAGTCGCGATGTCCCGTTATTGGCGTTGATAATGCAATTTAGATGCCGTGGGTCTAATGACCTGTGCCACTGTCAGCAAGATACAGGGCAGAAAGAGACAGGCAGAGAGGGAGGAGTGAGAGAGACAATGCTATTATTGTTGTTGTTGTTGTTGGCTTAATGACTTTACTTGGCTGCTATTGAACGCACAACATCTTCCCTCTATTGCTATTATTATTATATTATATTATTTTTTTTCTGTTTCTCACTCTCTCTTTCCTTCCCTCTCTCTTCGCCTTGTTCTTTTTGGCAATTTTGCTTTGTTGTTGAGCATTTAATGCCTCATAAACTTTTAATTTAACAAAAAGGTCGTTACTTTTTCTATTGTCGTCGCCGTTGTTCACTCGGTTCGAAGTTGTTGGTATTGTTCTTCTGTTACTTTTCGACTGAGAAACATTTGTTCTCAGTTTGGGCTGTCAAAATGACAGTTGCTGAGGTAATTTCCCATCTCAAATTTAACCATTATGCGGGGCGAAGTGCGAGAGTTGAAGTTAATGAAATGTTTAATTTTAAGCCATCTGAAATAACTGTATGCAAAAACTGATCATAACTCTTAACCTCTTTTACTTGCAGGTACGTAAGAACTACGACAGACATGTCTTAACACCACAATTTACCCATAGATAGTGAGTATACGAAATGTCTACAATATTCCACAAATATGCTGAGAACTATTTCCAAACAAATGGCTATAAATTTGTAAAAATTATTTATTTGGAAACTGCTTGGAACCTGATTCAGGTAGCGAGCCGGGCAATGCCTATGCTTAGATATTATCATTGTGAGGCATTGTCGAGGAAATGATTGAAACGAATGAATTGACAAAATGATAAAGTGAATAGAAACGCAGACAAAAGTGGTGGCTACTAAAAATAGACAATAGACATCGGGCAGGGCGAAAAAGAGTCTAGAGAGAGATAGAGAGCGCGATATATTAGTCATTTATAGCACGTAGCAGAAGGATGGGGAGAGGGATGCATGCGTGGGGTCGCAACGGGCACTTCGATAATAGTAATACCCAATGCTGAGCAAACCGTTAGGCGGCAAGGGGTAAGGATTTGCCGCTCATGAGCATAAATTTAAGCGCTATAATTAATAATCATTTAGAGATACAACCGCACCAGCAGCAGCAGCAACGGCAACTTTTGCTGTTGTCAGTCAGCCAAGAAAGCTTGCAAAGCCGCCAGACAGTGGCCACTAATCCCCGGGACCGATGCGGCAGACGGCAGTCGTTGTCATCGCAGCTGCTTGAGGTTTGCTCTGTGATATATGTATGAGTGCTGTGTGCGTGCGTGTGTGTGTGCTAATGCCGTATTTAGACCAAAAGGATTAGCTCGAGATACAAACGTATCTTGGGCTAAACTGAAGAGCGCAAGTACGGGTTGGGGCCAAATAAATTACCCAAATTTATACAAAAAGCGCTGCAGTTGCGGTTCTCCGAGACGGAAGTCGCCCGGCGAACAAACTAGCAACAATTAAGAGGGCCCCGACTCGAGTCGTCCAGAGATAACCCGAGACGACATCTTATTGAGGGTCCACTAGACACCGGCCTAATCCTACATGCTACCTCTCCCAACCCAACTGATAATCACTTGTTGTCGAAAAAGCGCATTGCATGCCCGCTCGCAGCTCGTAGCTCTGTGCTCTGCTTCCTCATTTTTCGAGCTAACGCAAATTATGGGTTTGCGTTAGACTCAGGCTTCTGAGTCTCTACCTTCCCTTGCCACGCTCCGGGCAGTACAACAGAGACACGAAATCTTTCTGGGCAGGCAGCCAAAAAAACAAAACTGAAGGGGCAGCATCCCGAGCAGCATTCATGAATGAAACAATAGCCAAGACGAAGACAAAGCAGCGAGCACGCCGACCGAGGGACGGGGGCTCAGAGTCGAAACGGGGTCTGCACTTCAAGTGCCCAGTTGGCTGCTCGGCTCCTTCGGCCACGGCCGGCCACTTAGAAGTTTCCCCATTTCTCTCTCTCTCTCTCTCTCTCTCTCTCTCTCTCTCTCTCTCTCTTTCTCCTTCTCCTTCTCCTTCTCTCTTGTGTGTGTACATTTTTCGGTAGCCGCAGGAAAAGTGCATAACATGCTCTCCACATTTCCCCGCATTCCCTACTTTATTCGTTCATCTCAAACGTAGCCCCAAATTGCGCCCGGCCCCGGGGCAGAGGCAGAGGCAGCGCAGACTCTGCCGCAGCCACCGCGACCGCAGCTACTTTGCTTATGCACTTAAATTTTTTACTGCCCGCGGGAGCAGTCGCCAGATACAAACTACTTTCAATTTGTAATTTGTGGCTGAGGCAGCGTCGGCCTGGAGGGGGAGCCTAGGTGTGAAGGGCGCTACTCGGACCAGGAGCGGGAGCTGGAGCTGGAGTAAGTAAAATTGAAAATTGAAAAGCCGAAGACACTCATCAATTCAGCGCTGTAAAGTATCCGAAATATAATAGTTAATCGGAACAGAGGAACAGAGACCCTGTCCTCTATTCCCCCGAGAGTGCGGAATGCAAAGTACAGAACAAAGGCTCTCGCCCATGCACGTCGGGAATGCGGCCACAGGAGGAGCGGGGGAATGTGCGCGGAGCATTTGGCTGTTAAAATATGTAGTTGGCATCAAATATGATTAAAGCAGTGCTCACTTAGGCTAAGGCTGCGCCATGAACGACTCCACTGGCTGCCGCTGGCCGCCCAAAAATTCAAATGTGAGCGGCGGCCAATGAAATATGCATGGCTCCCAAAAGAGGCGCGGCCCTCGATAAATCAGATTACAATATGCATGTTAAGCAAGGCCCGCTCCAGCGGCGGGGGCAGCTCGCTTGACCTCTGAAACATATGAATTGAACCAGAACTGGAAGTGGAATTGGAACTGGAACTCGAATTGAAATTGAAATTGGAATTGGAATTGGCAGTCGAAACAGTGGGGCTGGGGCTGCACTGGCTGTGGAACTTGGGCCCAAAGCTATGGGAATGCCATCGACTTTATGGATTTTAATTAATTTGCAAGCACTTCATGGCAGAGCTGACTCAAGTCGCTGCTCCGGGGCTCCGGGCGGGCGCTTCTTGGCCTAGTCCCTTTCGGCTGGCTGTAATAAGAAATTCAATTTCCGCTGCCTCATAATTATTTTCTTTCAATTTCAAAACAGACGCCGTCACTCGAGTCCCATGAATTATGGCCGACGGCTATAAGGCTGCCTAGATGCCCGCCCGGCGTGCTGGCTCCGGCGCCACCCACGCATATATTAGCCCTGAACAGGAACTGGGCTGCGACTCCGACTCTGACTCAGACTGCGACTGCGACTGCGAACAGGTTTGGGTTTTGGGGGCTGAATTGAAATCCAGCTGCATAATTAGTCCGAGCTATGCAAAAACTATGTGCAACATAAATAGTTTTTGGAGAATTTATAGAGTTTCTGAAATAAAAAACCAACCAACAGCACAAAAACTGTGAAAGAAGGAAAAAAAAAACAAAAAACGTTAAAAACGTTAAACAAAAGGCAAAGACTCCGCGAGGCTCGGGTAAAAAAGTAAGTATATAAACTAAGCGGCGTCGGCGATGGCGACGGCGACTGTTGCGTGCATTGAATATAAAATTAGCTGACGAGCAGAAGAAAAAGAAGAAGAAGGGGACACAGACAGAGGCAGAGGGCTCCATGGAATGCAAGACAGACGTCTGCAGACGTGGACGCCAACGTTCTTCTGACAAGCGTCGCCTTCAAACAAATCTCTGCGTCTGCGGTGCCGCGAAATCCCAGAGACTCCAAACCTAAGCAGCTGCCAGAATTGCGCTATGCATAAAGATTCGCACACTGAGAGGAGAATTAAACCTTGTATGGGAGGGCTCAGGCAGACGGCTCGCAGTGGTTTCTTAATCTTCTGCGAATTGCTGAAAGTCGCGCTGGCTGTTCAGCAACTATTCTCTAAGCAGGGAAACAGTTTGTTCCAGTCCCGTTCCGTTTCACCCCGGCTCGGCTCCTGCTCAAGCAGCTAACTGCACAAACAAATGAGCGAGCGACACACTGCCCTTGCCCTGGGCTTAATTGAGGCGAATTAATTATTTATTTAGATTGGCCGACGCGACTTTCAGGGCCGCTTGGCAATTTGCGGCGGCGGCGCAGCGCTTGCAACATTGTTTGATAACATGCCTCGGCGTTCTGTCCGGCTGCACGCACATGCCGTGATTCTAATGCGCTGCGATTTTTTGCGTGTGCCGCAGACATTTCTCTTGAGAGCCGTCCGGGTGCGGGACGGGATTCGCGACGGGGTCCAGCCGCGGTAGGCACGCAATGGATCGAATCGAACCACCTTCCTCCACTGGAGCTTGGCTTTTAATGACGCATGTCAACGTTGTCATGTTGACCACTTTTTCCTTTATTCTCTTTTTGCGCACTGGCGTGGGCGTGGGCGCTGATGAGCGAAAATAGCTTGTTGGGAGTGGGTGGAGGAGTCGGCAAGGGTCCCGTATTGAGCAAGCTTATTTACTTTAATTGCTGCAGCCACACATGCTTAGAAATCGGGCTCTGAGACCGGAGAGTGGAGGGCGGCGAGGAGGGGTCCCTCACAGAGTTTGTTGTAATTTACGTTGGCTGCGTAGGTGTCGCCGCTCAGACGATCGCTCGCTTGCGTGTGCTGCACCCAGCAGCCAACCACAGCCAGCTCAAGTCAGCAGCAGCATCTCCTCGCTTGAGGTGCGGTGTTTGCCTTGGAATTGAGCAATTTATATGAGAAACAGAGGAGACGGAGCTCTCTGCTGCCCGCAAGGCATTGAGAAAATCACAAAAAATATGTAAAATGAAATAACACTTCATTAGCCACGGAGAGTGAGGAGCGGAGGGCGGAATGCAGAGGGCGGGTCTGCATCGGCACATGCAATGGCTTGAGACGTGGGCTGCGTTTTTATCGGAGAGAACACAAAGCTGGCGAAAAACTCACAGACTCTTAATGAGCTGCGCAGGTAGATGGTGCGTTAGAGGTTAGATTCAGCGCTCCATAAGGCCTCCATAGGCCTTTAAGCCCCAGTCAAAGTTTATGACGAAATCGCAACGGCACATAAACCCGAAAGGGTTCTGCCGCATAGAGTGCGTAGCCATTGTTCTTTATGCCAAGCAACGCAATTTGCCAGCCAAAAAGTCATTTGGCCAAGTCGTAACGCGCACAATGCAACCCACATACACACACGCACACGCACAGAGAAACACTCGACCCTTTTGTATGGGGCTTCGGCCATCAAATGGAGAGTGAGCCAACGCCATAATCAAAGAGAACTGTGCAGCTTAAGGCAACTACACAATGCGATGGATAAGTCGACGGCGAAGCAGCGGTCGCGGCAGAGCACGAGAAAACAAGAAACGCAATTTCCCCAAAAGCGATGCCAAGGAAATCCAACGAATATTTTTTGTTTGCCAGCAAGCGTCGGCTTATTGGCCGCATTGGCCGATGAGTCCACTGCTCTCTCCGTTTTTTGTTCGCCTATCTGGCTAGCTGGCCTGGCTTTAACTGAGTCAGCCTTTGGTTAGAGCTGAGCCGAACAAGGCCTTTCCACGTTCGAGCCAAACGGCAAATGCCAAACAGAAAATTGGCAAAGCCAACTCGCTCCCCGGCTGGGTTCGGCTCGGCTCGGCCTGGCTCCATTCTTGCCAGTCTTTGAATTTAACAAGCAAGCAGATTGTAATCAATTGCTGGGGCTGGCTGGCCCGACCCGTTGCGGCCCACGCGCATCACATATTAGCGCAAATCGCAATAGATTTTACTTAATTTATTATAAACAAAAGCAATTTACCAAACGCTGCTCTCCTCCCGCGTAGTCTGGAATACATTCTCTTCCAGCGGAGTCTTTATCCAATTTAGCTGTCATTTGGCTGTCTCCATTCGGCCCGTCTCATAATTCTCGGCCGTATTATTCGCCAGGCTCATAGTTTTCCACCAACGTGACGCCTTGCAGGAGACGTTAATAGTTGCCGGGGGCGGGCGGCGCTCGAGCATTCCACCGGCTTGCATTGCTTCCGTGTTTTATACTTTTTACGGGCTTTTACATTTTCCTCTCCCCCGCCTCTTTCTCCACCTCCTCCCACACACCGACACCAACTTTTTCTCTAAGTGCTGTATTTATTTTAAATTTTACGTGCGTTCTGCGCGTTGAGCGGCACAAAAAAAAATTAATTTTCCCTGCGCTGCGTTTTAATGTCGTTCAACTTTGCTTGAGTTTGGTCATATATTTAATATACATATATACGCGTGTATATACGTTTTGTTTCGTTTTGTGTGGTACGTGTCTGGAGAGATTGCGACTGGGGCTGAGGGTGATGAGGCCGGAATGCCTGGCGCAGTAGGCTTCATTCGTGTTTATCTATGCGCTGAGTCGACTTTGGCTTTTATGGGCCCAACAAGCTTGTACACAGGGCCATAAAATGACCTGACGTCTTAATTTTAATGACAAGTCGCTTACATGGTTATCTAGCCCCGAGAAGCCGCTCATAAAGTCCAATTGGAAAGTAGAAACCCCAGAGCGACGCACATGCATTAGGTCTGACAGAGTTCATACCAATATCTTGGCATCGTGACATATTGTTTCGGCAGTCCTTGGCAGGTGGACTACATTTCAAAATCGATCGATTGGCGAGGTGAGGAACTGATCTGGGACTGCCATCGGCTCCAGTTGCGGTCCTGGCAATCCTTGCTTTTCGCACCCTCCCTTCCACGCTCCTTCGCATCCTTCATAGTCATCCATACGGGAAAGCATTTTCCATAATGCCTTTGGCAGAATTTATTGACTATATTTTGTTGCCTTACTAACCACTAGCCAAGCCCATTGCGTGTGCCTTTCCTTGCGCTCGTATCCCACTTTCTCATATGCGAACCCATTATGGGCTGTCGGATAGATAACGAGCCATGTGGGTGTTGCTAGGCCGGAGCCAGGGCTCGGGCTAGCAGAGCGCCCATCGGAGATGTGCGTGTTTTGAGCAAAGAATTTTTGTGGCCTCCAGTTGCTAGCGTTGTCTGTTGTGACCATTGTTGTTGTTGTTGTTCTTGCTGTCGTTAACCAAATTGTGTGCCAAAAGCGCCAGCGTCGACATCGCATAAGGAAACAAAAACTGCTGCCAAAGTGCACAAAAAATAGAGAGCCAAAAACCCCATATAACAGCTTTGGATGCCTCGTTGGGTTCGCAGCGACAACGCGTACCAAGCGTCCCAAGCACCCGCTGATGCCGTCCCGTTGCCGCAGCCAACGCAAGTAGCCAGCGCGCGTTTGGTGTCGTGCGTTGCGCCGAGGCGAAAATTGCGTGGCTTTTCCTATTGGAAATTGGTTAAAACGAGGGCTCCGTCGCCACGGATCAACCGCTACAGCTGCCCCACAGCTCCCACAGCTCAGCCAATTGCTTGAGCTACTTTCAGTGTCATTTGTGCTTGCTCGTATCGCCCCTCAGTATCTAGCGGCTCGACACTTAATACTTTTTATTTCTGGCCAAAGGCGTGGGTACGTTTTTTGTGTATTCAGGGCGAGTTCGAGCAGATGTCGTGCCTCGCTCTGTGCGAGAAATGTATTCTAATTGGCTGTTAATAAGTTTCTGTGTGCGCGAATGAAAGTTCGGATACATTCTGCACTTTTGGAAAGATCGAGTCTCAGTGCGAAAATTCATTCCGACAAGAGTTGATTTCTATGCAAACTAACTGGTGCTCAACTGAAACTTCAACTCTCCACACTCAGGAACATTTAACATTTGTTTAATTTATTTATTTATTTATTTACTTATTTATTTATTTATTTATTGATTTGCATTGTTTAATACGCTATCTAACTTGCATATAACATTAAATTTTCCAAAATTAAATTATATTATATATTTTGAAATTTGATTAAACTAGAATGTATGTAAATCAAAAATAAATAAATAAACAAATCAACAAAAAAGAAGAAGAAAAACAAACATCACCGCACCTGGACTCGAACCTGCATCTATTTACTACATATGTAACGTTAGAGCGCATCATCTCAACTAGCACAACCACCTCATGTTTATAAATTTAAAAAAAAAAAAAAAAAAAAAACAAGTAAGAAAACTCTAGTCGGAGGTGCCCGACTAAGAGATACCCTGAGCCCCATCCGATTTGCATTTTTTAATACGCTTTATAGCTTGCATATAATATTAAATTTTCCAAAATTAAATTATAATTTTGAAATATTATTAAACTAGAAGGTATGTAAATCAAAAATAAATAAATAATTAAATAGATAAACAAATTATCGAAAAAAAAAGAAGATAAACAAACATCTCCGCACCTGGACTCGAACCTGCATCTATTTACTACATATGTAACGTTAGAGCGCATCATCTCAACTAGCACAACCACCTCATGTTTATAAATTAAAAAAAAAAAAAACAAGTAAGAAAACTCTAGTCGGAGGTGCCCGACTAAGAGATACCCTGAGCCCCGTGCGATTTGCATTTTTTAATACGCTTTATAGCTTGCATATAATATTAAATTTTCCAAAATTAAATTATAATTTTGAAATTTTATTAAACTAGAATGTATGTAAATCAAAAATAAATAAATAATTAAATAGATAAACAAATTATCAAAAAAAAAAAAGAAGATAAACACACATCACCGCACCTGGATTCGAACCTGCATCTATTTACTACATATGTAACGTTAAAGCGCGTCATCTCAACTAGCACGACCACCTCAGGTTTATAGATTTAAAAAAAAAATTAAAAAAGTTACGCTGTCGTCGCCGAGTCTCGAACTCGGGACCTTTCGTTCACGTGCTTTGCGCCTACCCACTACGCCACACCAGTATTGCGTCGTTTGTTGGCAAAACGCAAAGTAGTACTACAAGGGCGATATGTGACAAATACAAAACTAAAGAAGCAGATCAATCGCAATTGTGATTCTTAGAATATGCTGAAATGCACGCATATGAATGTATGTGTATGTAAACGGTGGTCTGTTTCAATGTATGCGTGTAAAGGGCGATATATGACAAATACAAAACTACAGAAGCGGCTGAAAATGCAAACACAATTCAAACACAGATTTGGTTGAAGAATATGCTAGAATGAATGGCCTTGAATGTATTGGTGCATATGGATAGCAGAGGCGCTTGCACGTTTCAATGTATGTGTATGTGTACATGTTTTTTGCTGCGCGTCGCTGCTTGCCATGTGCGTGTGATAGTTGGCTAAACGTGTTGTTTAATAAATCGGGACTGATTCAACGGAATTTGATGAAACTTTCAGCATATGATTTTATTGAATTTTTTACATTTTATAAAAATGCTAATTTATTCACATGGTTATATTTGCAACAGACTCTCCATGAAGGGCGAAGGGGAGGAAGGGGGTGGGTTAATTAGTAAAAAGAGCCGATATCCAAAAAATAAAAAATAGAAATTGCATAAAATTCACATTAATCTATATGCAAAATTTGAGGGGTCTAAAGGTGTGGGAGATATAATTTTATAACCTATTTTCGATAAGGTTTAAAATCGATAACAAAACAACCAAAATAGATATCGTTTTTTGGTAACAGACTTGACCTGCGCGTGCTATCATACGGACATACGGACGGACAGACGGACAGACAGACAGACAGACGGACAGGGCTAAATCGACTCAGCTCGTCGCCCTGATCAAGAATATATATACTTTGTGGGGTCTGACACGCCTCCTTCTGTCTGTTACATACATTTAACAAAACCATTATACCCTGATTTCCCATTTTCAATGGGCTCGGGGTATAAAAAATATTGACATAACTGGGATCAACTTTAAAGTAAACAATGAAAAATTTTCATTGAAAATAGTCTAAAAAGCACATCATTTATCAATAATATCACCTTCTCTATGCCCCAATTCACAGCCATTTCAGTCAGTGATTATATTGAAACTATAAAGGATAGAAAGTATTACGAAAAACTTACAAATGATTAATTAATTTTCTTAGGTATAAGTAAAAATGTAAGGATTGGGAAATCAATTACAAAATTATTTGAATAATTACAAAATGATTTGAAGAACGCTTCATTCAAATCGAGAGAAAATGTAATATTATAACCTATTCGCAGAATAAAACAAAATTTAATAAAGGTATTGTCATATCAGAGCAAATCTAGAGAAAAAGATATAGTCTTATGGAAATACTAACAAAAACAAGCATAGAAAGTATAGAAAGTATTACGAAAAACTTACAAATGATTAATTAATTTTCTTAGGTATAAGTAAAAATGTAAGGATTGGGAAATCAATTACAAAATTATTTGAATAATTACAAAATGATTTGAAGAACGCTTCATTCAAATCGAGAGAAAATGTAATATTATAACCTATTCGCAGAATAAAACAAAATTTAATAAAGGTATTGTCATATCAGAGCAAATCTAGAGAAAAAGATATAGTCTTATGGAAATACTAACAAAAACAAGCACAATGCATTGAAGGAGTTAGGCTATCCGGTTCAGCATTTCTAGCGAATTTTCCATTGAAATTTCCGTTTGCAAATTACAACTAAAACTTTAATTTCAAAATGGATTTTTAATTCTTGTTAGTTTATCCTAAATTTTCTTTTGAATATTGCTAAGTTCTTTGTGAATAACAAATTTAAATAGAAAATTGGCCGACATGAAGAATGACCCATTTCTTTAAGCTTCTGCCATCAAAAACAAATTCACACAGACTTTTCAGTCCAACAATTAGATTAAAACTAATAATAATAATGAAAGCTTAAACGGAGCAGTTTGAAATAAATGCATTCTATTGAATGAAAGTGAGATAAGCTTAATATAATTATACATATTTGATGCTCATATAGCTAACATTTGTTTCCCTATTTTTTGTCGTTGCAGGTACGTTAAATGGTAATCTTAAGGAGCAGCTGCTTGGGCAATATGAACAGAAAAGAGTTGCTATTAGGCAGCTTTATTGAGTCCCAGGGGGCGTGCTGGCGCGCATTGGCAATCCCCAGTGTCCAGATGCAATCAGCAGCTGCCCCAGCCAGCACCCAACTAAGTAATGCAATCACATTAAAAAGATTCTGCAGCATGGGTGAGAGAGAAGTAAGGAAAGAGAGGAGGGAGAGTCTGCGGCAGATGGCAGTCGCGCTTGTAATCAATGTAACTACAACTTGTTTGACAGCTCTTAGCATAAATACTTGACAACAGCGAAACGACTATCCTCGAGCCGAGAGACAGAGCCTAGAGTCTGGCCTGGAACTGCGGGCTTAGCCGCGCTGACAGGCGCAAGGTGAACGAGGTGTGGAATGGGACAGGCAGGCGACATAGACGCAAAGCCCTTAGCAGTTGAAATCAATGCGAATGCGGCAGTTAAATGCAGGAGGAACATTTCTTACTTTGGCACATTTAACGAGTGTCTTGTGCACTTGAGCACTGCGACACCGAGCCAGAAACAGAGAGAACAGAAACACAGATACAGAGTCGATACAGATACAGATACAATTGTATCTGCAGTTGGTCGAATGGCAGCATCATTATCATCTTCAACATTATGATTGTTTTATATTTGTCGATTCTCAACCTTAGAGCCCCAGTCTGGGAATAGACGCCCGCCACTGCCACAGTGCGCACTGCCTGTCTGTCTCTCTGTCCGTCTCTCTATCCGTAAGTCCGTCTGTCTGATTGTCTGGATTTCTATCCTTTTGATCTTTTGTCTTTTGCAATTACAATTATATTTTATTTGCCCGAGTTGACACAAGAGATACGACTTCTCTCTCTCTATCTCTCTCTCTCTCTCTCTCTCTCTCTCTCTCTCTCTCTCTCTCTCTGTGTCCTCTGCTTTTTGTCTCTCTAATAGCGTTTTGAAAATCAATTACGACTCCGCTCATAACCGACATTGACCCAACTCATCTCGTCCCGTGTCCGCCTCTCCTTGCGCGCCGGCCGAATCCGGAGTCCCGAGTCAGCCTTAATATTATGTCAATAAATTATTTAGTTTTTATTTGTTGCCCGTAGTTCTTAGTGCCCGTCCCGTCCCGAGTCGTGGCAGCTGCCCAAGCGTACGAGGCACGTACACGGGCTGGACACATGTTCTAGCAGGAATTCTACATTCGAATTGACATCAATTCCCTGCCGGGGCCTGGCCAATGCATTTTCGCAGATGCTTTGCCACAATTTGTTCGCCTCGGCCGCGGCGCTGCTGACCAGTTTATGACGCAGCCGCATTTGTTATTTGCAATTTTTCTATTGGCCTGTCGAATGCCTAGGTGTATTTTCGCAGCAATAAGCATTGCAGCGGCAACAAATAATTGAGTTGTACACACACTAGTCGAATGCTCCCCAACAACCAACAGCCCCAAAGTCAGAGGCGATAAAACACGCAATTGTTACATGCAGCAGTTCAAATGTATGGCAGTTGGCATAAATGGAGACCTAGCAACTGCTCCCCATCAATATATTATACAATAGTGCACAACACAAAGCAGTTGCTCGCAATATCGAATAGGAGCAAAGGATGTGCCCTGGATAAAGATATTATTGCCAGCGCAGGCGGAGGAATGCCATAAGTATCTCTCCGACTGCTTTATGGGCAGGTCAAAAGGTGGGCGTTGCACATCTTTCAATGCTATACCAAAGCATGCATGTGACTCCATTCCTCGTGCCTTTGCAAATCTTAATATCACGTGCCGTTTATCCATGCCTTTGTATGTTATAATGGACTATAAGTTTGTAGCATAAGACATCCGAGTAATCAGATTGCCAGCTTTAATACTGAATCTTCCACATTCTCATCTTATCTCACGCTGATCAAGAATATATATACACTATGTGGCGTGGCACACCTCCTTCTGCCTGCTGCAAGCATTATTACCAAACCATTATACCCTGATTTCCCATTTTCAATGGGTTCGGAGTATAAAAATACACTTATCGAAAAATGTGTATATATCTGCTTAATCTGGTAGGTATATCTGATACCTTGATCACCCTGTCAGTACATTATCTATAAGAACTAACTTAAACAATCAATGTCAAGTGACCTCCTCTCAGGTACAGTCCAGTTCTTGTTGTAGTTCACTTACAAAAATATGTATAACAATAATACGAAATAAAGCAACAACAAAACAAAATTTTTGTTCACTCGTTCAAGTCAGAATCCAAAATCTTTATTAAAATCGAAAGTCGGCTTTAGGATTTAGATTTAATAAACTAAAGTGCTCAGGCTACTACTTAGAGCTATGTATTACTCAGATTGCTTGAGGGGGCATTGGTGACTAATTCTAAATATTTGGTGATATTACGAGAGGTTTCTTGTGTCTGCACCCATGTATGTTACCAAATTTGATCTTCCAAGACTAGGTGCTTGTGCATATGAGTCTTATGATGCTTAAGACCTCCGTTATATGATCGGGGCTCCAGTCTTTGTGTCTAACATATAACTATATGCACTCATGTTCATCTCCCCCACAGAAGACACCACCCGAAATATATTTAATTAAAAATATGTTCGCAAATAAATGTAAATTTCAAACGATCCTTCGTCAACAGACTTTAGGTGGCATGCCAGAATGCGTCTTTGGCCGTTTGCCGTCTGCTGCTGCCGCTGCCGTTGCAGATGCAGATGAAGCTGCAGCTGACCTCTTGACCAGTGCTAAGGCGGAGCTACGACCGCAGTTTTCCATAAGAAATATGTTATGCATATTTTTCTCGTTTTCCCCAGCGCTTGCCTGGGCCCAGCCGACGCACGTGAAACCAGTTTCTTCTCCGTGGCAACAATGGCCGACTGTTTCGTATGCGTGCCCCTCGCGTCTGTCGGGCTGTCCATAAGCTTCAATATCCATAAATGTCCAATGGGTTGTGCGGATGGTCATGACTTTGGCCGGTTGCTTGGCATTGCTTCATTCTCTCCGCCTCCCACTTCGTCGGCTCTTCTGTTTTCCTTTGTTGCTGTTCTGTTCTGTTCTGTTTAGCTTGGTCTGGTCTGGTCCTGTTTTCCAGTTGGAGCTGCAGTTGCCGTCTTCGTTTGCTGGACTCTAGATTTTTATCGGTTTCTACTTAAGTGATTGTCAGTCAGTCATTGGCTTGTTGCGAAGCCGCTAAAGAACTGTGGGCCTCTGTCTGGTTGCCCGGGCAACTGCTCTCTCTGCTCCCGCTCCTGCTGCTGCATTTGGCAGCAATTTATTTAAAGCCTTGTATGAAATTCGCCCATTTGCTTGCCTGGCTGCCCCGTTTGGCTCGTCAGTGCCTTATTGAATCGTTGAGCTCAGTCGGGATCAGGATCACTGAAAAAGGTAATGCAGCTGATAAAAAGGCGATGTAACCCGCTTTTCATGTCGATAAGCCAGGCGATCGCATGGCTTTCAGGCCAGCAGCAGGATGGGTGGGTGTCGTGTGCAGTTTCAGCAGGAAGCCTGGCAGAGACCCGATGAGCAGTTTAATTAGGTTTCAGCCAAGTGTGAGAAGGGCTCTCGTCGCGTTCGTCAGGCGCAAACTGAAATCGTGGAAGCGTGTGGAACACACGTTGCGCGCAAAACTGCAAGAATTTGTCAAGTGCCAGCAAACGCATACACACACACACACACACACACACACACACACACACACACACACACACACACACACACACATTAAGAGGTATAAAAACCGCTTAAAAATATATGCTATACAAACAAACCCTCACAAACACACACATTCGACCCACTTGAGATTTTGCTGGCATATTGCGTATACGCCCCGTATAACGGGCTGGCACTATAAATGCGCATTTTTCATGGGAGCCTTTCGTTATGGAGCTTTTTGTAAGGTCTCCCTTTTGGTTTTCACTATTTTATTTATAATTTTATTTAATTTTCTTGCCGTCGCCGAGCTCCTCTTGCCCATTCACTGCCTTCGCATGTGCTGCGTTTGTATGTGTTAATTCTATTGAAATGCTGTCAAGCTCACAACTAAAACCAACGAACGAAACACCCACTAAAGTGGTTCTTTGTGTGCGTGTGTGTGTGTGTGGATGAGTGTGTTTGTAGCTTTGAGCTCTCATGTATTTACATGCCTGGAAATACAAACATACGCATCCGCACACACACACAAAGTGGCAAAAGGCACTGCCGCTGAAATGAGCAAAAATCACACAGAAAACACATGCGTACTAGTTTTTCAAATTAGTTTTAGTGTTTGGGACCGAAAACAAAAATGTACAAGAGGACGCCGATGGCAAGGCCCACTCGGCAGATATCCTGTAAAGAAGTAGAGATGCATAAATATATAATTTTCTGACATATATCATAGATGAGCGGAGTGCCAGAGTCACAATTCAGTATTTGTGAATCGACCTGACTTCTGTGGGTAGTACACCCCACCACGCTTTGCCTGCGTACAGGGTATTAAAAGAAAATTGTAATTCATATGAGTGATATGTGTAAATGGCAAGGCAACAACAGGACCCGACTCGAAATACTTTTACCACATTTGGCAAATTTGAATATGCGCTCCTTTGTGGAGCTCGCTGATGTGTGTTTGTGGGTCTGACTGTGGTTGGCTTTTGGCCAGCTGCTCGCATTTGTTTTGCATTCAAGAGTTGGCGAATCGTTATTTATGTAACGTGCATTATGTGCGTGCATGCTTTGATTAATTTAATTACATTTCGTGTGTCCAAGCCAAACATTATTGCAGCCCATCTCTGCGTATCGGTCTCCCATATGTGGCTCCAGTTGGGCAGGCACTTAGTACTTGCCAGATGGTGATAGAGAGAGTGGAAGAGGGAGAGGGGGAGGACTGTAAGTGCCGACAATTTTGCACATTTGCACGTAAAGTTTAACTCATTTTACAGAAAATGTTTGCTTTTTTCTTTTTAGTTCGCAAACTCCCAGATCCCAGATCCCACATCCCCGATCCCCGAACCAAGACTCCCAGCCAGCCCCAGCGCTGCGCTGGGTCTCTGTGTTCTTTGCCAAGCCGTAACATTTTTGTGGCACAAACTTTTCAGTGCTGCAGCTCACAAAAAACTAAATTAGTAAATTATAAGCCGCTCAAAATTAATTGCAAAAAAATATTTACACACACGCGCAGCACTCGAAACTTGTAGCAGTAGCAGCTGCCAAAATGGAGTTTTAAAATTCTTCTACTCACACACACACACTCAAGCCTTTTCGTGAGTGTATGTGTGTGTGTGTGTGAGAGAGAGAGATGAAGTAGGGGACTTTGGAAATGCAGCAAACTGTATGAAAAGTAAGGCAAAATAGTTCGTGTGAAAAACTCTAAGTGGAAAATAGAGCCAGCCCATTGATGGTGTGTCTGCCTTGGTGGGTGGATGTGGGTGTGGGTGATGGTGGTGTTGGCGGATAGTTTGTTGTATTTACAACGCAAACCACTTGAAAAAATATTTTTTAATTAAATTACAAAATTGCTAAAGAGTTTGCTGGCTGCTGGCAATGCAGAGCTCGAAGCTCGGAGCTTGCAATTCCCACATAAAAAGTAGCAAATGCAAAGGACAGCAAGAGTAACTAAAGGCAGTCAAAGCCGCAAAGCAGCATAATAATGTGCCACGGCTATGCAGCGGGGCTGCATTGAGGTCCAGTTGAGTGGCGACTCTCGAATTTCGACTGCTTGTCGAGTGGTGGGGGGGTTCCTTGGCTCGGCTAGCAACAAAGTTTTAATTGAATGTGTTAGATAAGCTTCGGCAAAATATTTATGGCGCTATCGTATACTTAATACGCACAACTAACTATTTGCTGTGACTGTGACTGTGACTGGGAGGGGAACTGTGACTGTGACTATGACTGCAGGTTGTCCGCTCTTAGCAATTGTTGTCCGCTTCCGTGCATCTAGCATCAAATATTAATTTTAATAACCGCCTTACCGTTCCGGCTTAAAATACCTCAACAAATGCCGAGCACTCGCCAGTCAGCACCACTCCACCTGCCGGACACTTGGCGCACTTTTAAGTGTTTCGCCAGCTTGTCGACTTTTGTCGTTTTCGTTTCCTTACGCTTGGCTGCCAGTCGCCAGTTGCCAGCTGCCAGTCCCTCCAGCTGGACCCCTGCAGTTTCCAACGCGTTGCACAAATTCGCGCAACGCCATTTTGCAATGCGCGGGTGCGGAAAATGTAGGTGAATGGACCTCGCCAGGAGGCAGCCGACGGGCGCTTTGTCCGCCAGCTGCGCCATTTTCTATTATTTGTGGCTACTCTTCGCACGCGGGCGTTGACTTTGCCAGCCACTGTAAATATTTAAGCCTTCCACGCGACAGTCCGCAGATTCGACTAGCCCAGAGGAGGACTTGAGGATCAAGCGCAACGTGCTTCAGCATGTTGAGTATCTTCGAGGAGCGAAGAGTTGAGCTGAGACTAAAATATATAAATTGTTGTTTACTCTGGACATTATGTATGTAGTTCAGATATAGTTGGAATAGACATGGTAGGTGCTCACACTATCGAATAGTGAGTTCATCTCATATATCACTTCTTATCTTGTCAAACTAAGGAAATTGAGCTGGCATTAATAATATTTAATACGCGTCGCAGCTCTATTATGTATGTTCGTATTCACGTCTGTGTGTGTCGAGCATATATTATATTTATGTATGTGCACATTTAATATTCTATGCCCCAAACGAAGTTAAGCTGCCTGTCTGATTTTTGTTGTTATTTATGGCAGCGATGGCTGTGATTTGCATTTCGAATCTGCCGTCTGACAGTGGACTGTCAAGTCCCCGATAATAGGCAGTTGATTGCATTAATTATTGCTCCCAAGGCGTCTCCAATCCTCGCTGGGCTTTAACTGGGCTTATTGCACGGGCAAACACAAAAGGCGGAGAAAAAGCGGAGAATGGCTTACGCTGGAGAGAAGTAAGCATAACTGCAGTCAGATGCATGTGCGGATTCCCACACAACATCATTCAGCTTGCTGCATGCAACATACCACAGAAACAGCAGCAGCAACAGCAACAACATTAATAAATAAGACGAGATGGAGTGGGCTTTGTTTCAGTTTCGTTGCCCGGAGCTATTGTTATCTTTATATGTGTGCCACATTCAGTTTTGTTTATAAATATTTCATTTTGTGGCAAACAATGAGAGTACGACTAAAACGACGCCAGGCACTTCCGCATTTCGCCCGCCCCCGCTCCTCCTCCGCTCCAGACGCTTCCGCATACTAAGTCAACAGAACAGTAGTAGCATAAGAAGAAGAACAAGTAAGAGTGCTCTAGTCGAGACTGCTCGACTAGGGGATACCCTGAGCCCTGTGAAGAGCCAAATATCAAATCATTCTATGATTTTGTATGCATACATACAAACAACACATACACACATACATATGCACGCACGCATAAGCGCGCGCTCTGCCAACTGCGCAGTTGACGCAGAGACTGCGCTTGGGCTGCAATGTGAGCATTACTATGGGAATTTAATTGTTTAATAACTTTTCTTAGCGATGGACTAAGTGCATTAAACTTTTACAACTTATTTATGACATTCATATGTGTGTATGTGCCAAAGCACAAGTCTCTAGTATTTGATTTGCGCTTTTTACAAATAGAGGGCTATTGTGGCCGAATGGGGCGTGGCATCCAAAATCTAAAGATTACGTTATCTCCGTATTCATTACACGCAACTACACAACAAATTTGAAGTCTCTAGCTCAAACGATGTACAAACCACGCCTTAAAAACACTTTAAAATTATCGATAAATGCTCATAAAATCGAAATGGAATGAGTTATCGGAAAAATTTTATAAACTTGTGCAGCGTATGGTATTATCGAGTATTCATGTAAAATTTGAAGTCTCTACGTTGCGTACTTACAAATATCTCAGCGTTCACACGGACGGACGGACGGACAGACGGACAGACGGACGGACGGACGGACGGACGGACGGACAGACGGACAGGGCTATATCGACTCGTCTTGTCGCGCTGATCAAGAATATATATACTTTATGGGGTGTGGCACGCCTCCTTCTGCCTGTTACATACATTTTCACAAAACCATTATACCCTGATTTCCCATTTTCAATGGGCTCAGGGTATAAAAAGAAGAAGAAGCTAACGCCTTACAATTGTGCCCTAGTCTTGATCCCAGTCCGAGTCGCCGTCTACTTTGTTTATTGAAGTCGCGCGACTTCTGCGGCTGACGAGTCCAAGTGGGGGAGCTCTCCGCCTGGCTGGGCTGGCTTTCTGTCTTTTAAAGAGGCGCAAGCAACAAGATTTTGTAATTTTCCATCTGCTGACATATGTAGTTCATTAGTTCGCCCAAGTTTGCATATGAATCGTACACAAGATTTGAATTAGAGCTGTCAAATCTTTGTCATACATCACGTTCGCCGGCTGGCAGTATCCAATCTCGAGCTGGGAGCATGGAGCATGGGTCATATGCCACTCAATCAAAGTATTTGCCGAGAATAGCTTTAAAGCAATTGTTCTACGCTCGAGCTTGCCTCTGCTGCTGCCAATCATGATGATGTTAAACATGCCTCCAGTAATAATAATGATGATGATGATAATAATGAGCAGGAGGAAGATGATGTATTTCTGGCGCACTATTTTCTGCAATTGTCCCGGTTAGAGAATTGATTGATTGGCCAATAGCAAAGCGCGAATACCGACGCTGGTCATGCAGTATTCATAAGGGTTGCCCGGGCGGGCGAGTGCGTGCCAGGTCTCATTAATATTTAGATGGCGAGGCTAGCGCCAGCTTCTGCGGCATAATTAAAAGTGACTTTTCCGAGCAACCAGTCGGGCAGCCAGGCAGCTAGGCTGGCCAGTTCAGCCCGTAACCCGTCGCAAGGTTGGGAAATGCCAGAAGTTTTTCGTCAATGTCGTCAGCCCTCTAATGGCTGACAGTTGCTCGAAATGATGATGACAGTTTAGATGAATTAGTTTATTCAGTATGTTGCTAATGCGCCCAATTAATGCCTCGGCTTTGGCGCTGCCCACTGGCCAGTGCCCCGCCCCCAGTTGTTGCCCAATCAATTTATTAGGCCTACATGTGTGTGTCTTCAGTGAGGAATGTTACATCATTATTTGCGTGGCGGAGGAGTTCCATTCACACTTCAATATGCAAGACGCAGAAATCATATTGGTAGTGGAGCAATATGAACTGGCGGCGAGTATAAGGAATATCTCGTTAATCAGTTGACGAGATAGAGAGAGAGAGAGAGAGAGGGTGAACCGCTCGATTCTGACAGGAGAATGTTGAGAGAAATGCGCATTTAGTGTCAGTTAATGCATACAATTATTTTAATTTATTTATTTATAACGTCTTCCCCTAATAGAAGACATTTTTCATTTCGTTTCATTTCTCTGCCCGAGCAAGTGGAGTTTTGTGTGTGCCCACACGAAATTACATCAAATATCAATTAGTCCATTATTGGGGAGGAGAAGAGGCTGTTCTTCTGCCTGTCTGCGCGTCTGTCCGCCCGTCCACTCCCCTGTTCCACTGGGTACTTACGGTCTGACCCAATTCAGATGGGAGATGCGAGACAGAAGCTCGCAGCATCCAGCAGCTGGCATTGTTTTTAGTGCATTTCACACTCAAATTGCGCCATAAAAATTTATATTAATTTCAATATTAGGCTCATTAACATGGCTGCCAGTAAAGTCGTGGCAAGGCGACAGAGAGTGGGAGAGAAACAGAGAGAGACAATATGACGATGATAAAGATGGATGTGCTGGAAGTCGGACTGACTCGTGTGACGTGTACAAATCGTAAAGTCAAGTCTATAAATAAAATATGTGCTCTATCACAGTAGCGGCAGCATCCGAAACTATTAGGCCCCAGCCCCAGCCCCAGTCCGTTGCTCAAGTGGTAGCGAGACGCTTTCAAAGAAGCGCATCACAAATGCAAAAATAATCAGCTGACATCGCAGCAGAAAAACAAGAACAGAGCAGAACAGAACAGAACTCAGCTGAAAAGACAATCAGGCAATCTGACTGGAGACAGCGGACTGGAGACAGCGCGACTCGAGCAATTGACTTTGAGTGCCCTCAGCGTATTTGCGTATTATAAACTCCCTAAATGGCGGAATGGCGGAATGACGGAATGGCATAACGACGGAGAGCAGAAATTTCTTATATTCGAATATATAAAATTCTGCGTAATCTACATCTGGCTTAACGACAAGCCACAAACGAAGACAGCAATGGGAAATTGCACAGCTCATAAGCTGAGCTGATGACGTCTCGACTCCGCTCGACTCGGTTCGGCTGGGTTCGGGACTGTGTGTGGATGCGTTTTTGGCATAAATTGAAATGAACTCAGCCAATTTGAGGCACAATTTGCATAGTCGATAGAAACTCAACACACATCCAATTACACACACACAGCCACAGCTAGAACACATTTTTTTATCGTGAAACAACGGAAGCTGCCTCATAGCAACAACAATTAGAAACGAAAGGGCGGATGCTCCGGCACATAGTAGAGGAATGCGCTTTAGAAAACTGCTCTCAAAAATACTCACATCAAAAATATATTTTATTACAAAACACACACATACACACACAGCAATCGCTGGTGCATTGACTTCCTTTAAGAATATACGTCGACTTCAAATGCAAACAACAATCAAGAAACCAGAGAGACTTCAGTTGCTGAAATTATTTCTGTTGTTTTTTCGAATACCCTGTAGTCATTGAGTGGGCAAGCAGAGTATTCAGACTTAATTAGTGGGTCATTATTATTTATAAAGTCAGTGTTGACTTAATAAGAAAGTTAAACAACCTGAACTGATGTACCTATATATCCACTACATACAAAGGAAAGTACTGGAAAGATATATAACAGAAATTTAGATTTTTCTTAAATATCTCAGAAGGCAGATCAAAGTAAAACTTTGAGTCTTCCCTTCGTGCGTAACACTCGACTAGACGGGGTATTCATCAGTCGTTCACTTCTCTTACTTGTGTTGTTTTTTGTGTGTTGCTAGTAGGCGACAAAGTCAGTTTCTTGTCAGTGGTGACAAAGAGGTATTGATTACATCTGCTGGACTGAGGCACTGAGTGGCCAGCAGGGCGAGAACGACCATGATGCGAAAGGAGGTGGAGGGTGTGTAGCGCACAGGGTAACTAAAGTTACTGATGTGTGGAGAAAAAGATGACTGATAGAGCAGAGAGTGTGTTGAGCAGGGCACACACAGGCAATGGGACCATTATCGGGGTTAACTAAGTACAAACACAATGGGGTGGTCAGAAGTCAAGCTTCCCTCACATATGAGAGTATAAATATATGTATCATAAATTGTCAATTCCAAATGAAACAGTTTAAGCTCTTTACTCACCTTCACTCTGTTCTTTCTCTCTCTTTGCAGGTATGTTTCAAAGCTGATTCCCTCAGAGTATGTTAATTAATTGAATGCCAATCGAATGGCCAGTTTGTGCCAGAGCACAAACTGTCGCAAGTGGGAATCTATCCATTTCATAAGAACACAAGACAAACTTAAAATGCATTGAAAACAAACAAGGTAAACTTTTTTGGCGAAAGCCCAAAGCCCAAACAAACAGCAAACTGCCAGTTGGACTAAGCCAAAGGACACTCGTTGAAGGTCAACTGAAGGTGGCCAAACGAGCAACAAGAACAGCGAGAACAGCTGGCAGCTGCCACTTCGTGGATCCTGGGGCACCTTCAGCAGCCCGACCAGGTGAAAGCAAATAAACGTGTGGCATTTATATTTGTGGCAGCAAATTTATTTAGCATGCATTTTCCACGAGCAAGAAGCAGAGAGCAAACCCGACGCGCGGAAAGTGTGGCAAGCGCTGTAAATTTTTACTGGCATCTAAAATACATAGAAACAAGCGGGAGAAACGTGCGCGATTCCAAATTGATTTTCGGCTGATTCGAATATATGGTCACATACATGCGTGTGTGTGTGTGAGTGTGTGTACAGCAGTTAGGGTAGTTGTGGAAAGCGCTTTACAAATTACTTGGCCAACATATTTTATTTGGGGTTTAATTAGTTAGTTGGCCAACGAGCAGCTGCTGACCACATGCGCCACAAATGCATACGAATTTAAGTATTTTCACTGCATATTTCATGGACTCGTTTCGATTCCATTGTTTCAATGCTTTCAATTGCGCAGCGCTTGAATAGAGCGCCAAAACAGTGATGCTCACGATAGGAACCGCCCCAACTTATCAGTGCATGAGCTCATCCGTCAGATTTCACTGGCAAATCTGGTTTATTTGTTCAGTTCGCGGCTTCTTTGATTGCGACATGTTTTTAGATCGGGATCAGAAAGATCAGTGTCGTCGCTGATTAGGAATCGGGAGCAGCTACATATCACAGCGCCCGATTTCAGCTGCGCTAATTATTTATCTGGCTGGCCCCAACAAAGGCCCCAAGCTAAGAGCCAGGAGGTGGACTACACGCGTGAAACAGATATGTTTAGGCATTCGGCTAGCGGATAAAACAAAATTTGACTAACAACCGCCTCGGAATGGGCGTGACTAATGTCGAAACTAAAAATAAACCCAAAGCAAGCACATGCGATATACCGCGACGGACATGAATCGCATTGAGAGAAGTTCGAGCGCGGGCGAAAATACTTTTAAATGCGATGATTAGGCAAAAAGCAGCCCGAGCTGCCACAGCTAACATTGTGTATTCGCTCAGTGTCGAAAGCAAACGATTTACAAGACTTACACACGCAAAAGCACACTCACACATACACACACGTCTTCCTTAGCAGAATGATAAATAATAAATAGCCACAAAGAGCTGAAAACCCCTCATAGAAATACGAGAAAATACGGCGGGTTACCAAAGCGTGACAAAGCACTAAGTGAAGCGACTTGAGGTCGAAGCCGCAGACAGCGTTTTCTTAAAGAGGCCAAGACTTTGGGTCAGATAATTGGTTATGCCAAAACATCAATTAAAAACTCCGATAGGTGGGCGCCTAACTGCAGCAAAAGAGATGGAATAACATGTATCAGATCCGTAGAATTGGGCTGAGACGAGACGGCAAGTGCGACTTGGTCTGGCATCGCGTAAGCAAAGCCAAGAAACGAAGGGTAGCAGCACGTCTTATGGGGTTAGAACGGAAGCCGAGCGGCGAATGAGCGTAAAACGTTTTTCCGGTTACTTAAGAAAATTATAGGTTATATAAAAAGAAACTAGAGGAGAGTGAGACACAGAGAGAGAGAGAGAGAGAGAGAGAGAGAGAGAGAGAGAGAGAGAGAGAGAGAGAAGGGAAGAGAAAGATAAAGAAACTAGATGTGAAGACGCCTCCAGTAAGTCGGGCAAATCGGACAGACAATTGGACAATTCGTCAACAATGTCAGCCAGAGTTTGTTTATTTATTTATTTATTGGATTGCCCCGTCACAGCGTTCGTTCGGCTTGGCTCGCTTTATTAGCCGTAAAGTAGTAAAAATGGTTAAGGTGAGTGCTCGGTGTGCCATTGGGCTTGTTGCGTGAGGTCAAGAGTTAAGTGAGACTCAGCGAGGCGTGCTATTCAAATACAAATACGAGTGCAAACACGACTGCGACTACGGCTAAAAATACTTGTATCCCACCCGCCAAGCGGGGCGCGCAGTCCCCACTCTTAGCCCAATTGTCGCTTCGTTGCTGCTGTGGTTTAAATATAGCCACGTTTTATGGAACTGCTCTAATTTAATCACATGCAACTATCAACCGATCCAGGGGCGTGCTCGAGAAAGGGGGCGTATCAAAAGCAACGAAAACACAAAAGACGAGGGCCCAAACTAATGAGCGACATAACCTGCTCTAATCGTAGCAGACGGCAATTTCCCACTCCAAGCAGTTCACTATATTTACATATCTCAATACGATACCTACATATTAACTCATAACTCTCGAAGACTTGCGGTAATATGACGAGTATTCCTTGTACAAGACATCGGTCTGGAAAATATTAATCTCAAAGTTACCAAGAAACTTTAGCAATTGTCAATCATACTTTATACTTTTTTAGTGACTGAATGAAATGAATGCTTTTGTACTTTATTTACGAGATGGTAAATCTAGCGGACTATTGACTCCACGCACCCACACACGTGTCCTGCGGCGCTTTTTCTCTTCTATTCATTTATTACCTTTGATTTTTTCCGTTTCTATTTGCAACCAGCAACCGACAACAAAAGACAACAAATACACAATACGTGAGCAGGAGGCGAGGGCGGAGCAGCAACAATGAGCCACTTTTAACATGTGGTTGAGAATCAATGCCGTTGCTGGCCGTTGCTGGCGTTAAATGCCGCGACTTTTCGCCTGTCAGCACAATTAGAAGTGCACATATGAACCGCTGCAGAGCGCTGATGTGCTGATGGCCGTCATAATGGCGTATTAATAAAGCCGTAATATGATATTCCAGGCGATGGCTATCGGCGCTACACGTCGTCGGGTCTGATGAAATTATTCATGCCTAAGCAGGCTGGCGGTTGAGTGGTGAATGGACTGGGCTGGGCTGGGGTGGTGTGTCCGTAGTAATTAGTCGTAGTTATGGCAGCCACAAATATAAGTTACTAGCCAAAAGATAATAGATAGACAACTCAACCCACACACACAGTGAGAGAGGGAGAGAGAGATGGGAAGTGACAGGCTGCGTGTGGGGCTGGCCGGCTGAATGGTAATTGAATACCTCGCATGTTGTTGTCGGCTGCACACATCATTGAGCCTAGTTAAAGCAGGAGCCGTGGACCGTGCAACTGGGGACAGCTCTGCTTAAGAGTCGCGCTCGCAATCCGAAATCGAACTCGAAATCAAACTCGAACTCGGTCATGCAGTCCGCATGGATGGGAACCGATGGTCGATGGCCAGCGGCCCTGCGGGTCGATTGCCCACTGCGACGACACACGTATGTGTGGGTGTTCGGGTTTTGAATTTCCGCTCATGCATTTTTCATGCGCCTAGTTGGTGACCCGTAAATGGAGGCGTTATCAAGCGATTCCCAATAATAACGAGACTCCAATATGTGTGTTGTTAACAAATTGTTGCGTGTGTGTATTTAATATAATTAGCAGTGACAACAACCGTACAACCCGTAAACCGTAAACCGTGAACCGTAAGCCCGTAACTGTCGTGCCACATATTAGTAGTGTTGTCAGTTGTGTAATTGGTTCCGCTTCTGGGGTGGCACCACCAAAGGGTTTCTGGCTACAGCTCGCCAGCGTATCATGACTTTCAAATGACTTTCTTGAGGAAGGGTGCTCGAAGGAATGAGTTACACCAGCCAAGCTGACCTGGCGACGAAATCGAACTCCAAACTTCCTAAGAACCGACAAATTGAAGACGAATGAACTAAATACAGAAATGTAAAATTGAAACGTAATCGAACTCTGGTTCATTAAACCCGGAACATATTGAAAATGATTGCTGACAGGCCCTCTAGAATATATGTATTCTTAGTCAGGATAACGAGTTGAATCGATTTCGGTTTGATTGGACGTTCGAAGACGCAAAGTTGTTCCATTCATTTATTTTATTTTTGTTTGAAGAGGCCTAAAATTAGTGGAACAGTAAGGCTCTGCAAGGTGAACGGTATCTCCTAGTTGTGAACTCCCTTCTAGTCACTACTTCTAGCTCTTTTCACTCCTTCTTCCGGCTAACAGCATAATCTGCTTTTAATCTCACTCGGGTAATTCCCACGTTTTCGACGATATTTCTTGCTTTCTAGCATGAATGTTGTATTTGTTTATTAGCATTAAAGACACTTAATGCAGTTGTCGCTGCAGCACCAGCAACACGAAAGACAACAATTACGAGCAGCAGAGCAGCCCAAAAACCAATTGTCAAAACAACGCACATCGGAACAGGGCAGAACAGAGCAGGCAGAGCTCCATGTCATTAGCTTTCGCATTGAATATAAAGCTTATGTACGGAGTGAGTAGGGGGAGTACTCGGAACGGAATGTGGGATCATCCAGAGGGTTGTGTGTTTGAGTGGCCTTAAATGTACGTGGCGGCAGTTGGGTTTAAAGTTGGGATCCCTCTGGGATGGATCGTCAATTGGATTGTTCAAACACATTGTTTTTACAGCTTGCATTGTTTATGTTTTGTTTGTGTCTTTGAGGGACAGTTTTCGTCGCTCGTACGGATTGTTTTTACAGTTGCTGTCGATTTCGGCCACGACCACTGGATGTGGCGGGGGCAGCAGCAGGGGCGTGGGCGGGGCATGGAAATTGACTTCGGGTCCACGTAGCGCAACTTTTTAAGCCAGCCAGCAAATTAAGGGCATTAAAAAGTTACACGTACGCTCACACATGTGTGCGGAGATGCTTAGTGGGAATGCAAGTTTTTCAATTTTCACGTACTTTCCACACAGCAGAAGCTTACAATTCAGCCAAACTTTCCACGATTAGTTGGTCATTAGGTGGGTGAGGGACTACGGAAAAGTTCCTGAACCTCCCTAGGTGGGGCAGGCGAGAGCAAGCATTAATCATGGGATGCCTGCTGCACTTTTTAAATTGCAATTGCGGAATTTGGCTTTGGCGTTGGCTTTGGCTTTCGGTTTAGCTTTGACTTTGGCTTTCGCTTTGGCTCTGGGTCTGGCATGGCTATGGCTATGGCTTTCGCTTTAGCTGTGACTTTTAGCTGTGACTTCGCCTGCCGATATCAAAGTTTTGCCTTCATTTGCATATCGCACAAAAAGTTACGTTATCATTTGGCTGCCACTGTCTATCCGTCTGTCTGTCGGGTCGAGTCCAGTCCTGGCAAATCCCTTTTTTGGCATCTCTGTCGACCGAAAACAAAAACTGTTCTTCTGCTCGCACTATCCATATGTATCTCTGTATTTCTGTATCTCTTGAAAAAACGCCAAAATCAATTTAAAGTTTTGGCGCATAAATTTGCACCACATTTTTCTAACTGCAATCTCCCAGAGTCCCAGCTGTACAATAGATAAAGTTAATTTTTTTAACTTCCACTACCTCCCTCTCTCTCTCTCTCTCTCTCTCTCTCTCTCTCTCTCTCTCTCTCTCTCTATCTCTTTCGACTTTCGTTTGTGTTATTTTGTTTTGAAATTCAAGCAGTCTAATTGTTGTCTGCCAGGTTTTTTCTCCACACAGAAAGTTTTCTTGGTTCTCGTTCGCTCTTAATTAATTGATTAGCATTCGCAGTGACATTTGCATGCTTAACTACAAATTGAGCACAAACTATTTAAAGACCGAAACATGTCTCACATTTTGCATGATTAGATGCACACACACTGAGGTAGACATATTCCCGTCGTTATAGAGGCGAATAGACAGACAAACATTTTTTAATTAAACCTCAAGCAATTACAAGTGCTGCAAGTCAGGAGGCTGCACAAAGGGAGCCAACGACGACGAGGACAACGATGACACCTCGCACAGTTTACACTCGAAATGACATGCAAAGCGCCGAGGTGGGACGCGTTGACAGTGGAAAATTTCGGTAGTCGAAGACTGAGAGGCAGCAGCGGGCGCAGGAGCCACTCCCCTGTGTGGCTTTCTGCGGCACTAATTGATGTGGCAGCCTGGCTGCTGCTGCCTATATATCTGCCTCGCTCCTCAGTGCCGTCTCGCTCACAGCAGCTGACATAGATTTGTACAGCAGCAGCAACAACAATGATGCAGGAGTTGCTGCTGCTGCTGCTACTGCTGCTACAACATCTGTTGAGGAGGACGTCTCCAGCACTTGAGCGAAGAAGCTGCCACAATTTTCTAATTATTTGCAAAATTTTATGCCAACGAAAAGGCGAACACAAAATGCAGGCAACCCATTTGGCACGGTACTTACACACACACATACACACGCACACACTGAGTCTCTCTGTGTGGGGACTGGGGCTCATGCTTTTGGAACGCCAAGTTTTATGCAACATTTTTGAATGCCGTTGCCAGCAGCTGTTGCAGTGCGGCAACAATAACGAACCAAACGAATTTTTGCAGCTGTGTGCAGCCCCCACCCAACTTCCCTTCCCTTCCGTTCCCATGCCCCCCTTCAGCCCGCTCTGGAAAACTTTGTCCGTATGACTCTGTGTGTATGCGTGTGCTAAATTTTACATTAGTTCGATTTTCATTTCATTTGCTGCCAGTTATTTTTGATATAAATTTTTGAAAATGACGCCAACGTCAGTGACGCGACGTCCTTCTGGCCCTTTTGTGCTATTTAGGACTGGCGCTCTCTATTTGTGCCCTTTATCTTCGTCGTCCTTTGGCCGCTTGTGCGCTGCGATGCGTGTATTTAACTTTTGCTGGCTCAGCGCACGCTGCAAACTTTCTGCTGACCCCTTTACGCTTTTCAAATACAATTTTCAATCACGCAAATGGAAAGCAGTTTTAAAGTATCTTTGAGCACAGCTTGGCAGATTTCGTTGGGAGCGCCTTTGATTCACGCATTTCCCACACGAAAACCAAATCGATAGGCAGAGCAACATCAAAGGCTGACAAATGACAATTAACTGCCTGGCCCCATGAATAACCATAATAATCAAAACTGATGCCGAAAGCAAAATGAAATAAAACGGGTTAATAAAACGCCGCAGCCAACTGAAGCGTTGCGCAGCTAGCCAAAGAACTGGGCGTGCCAAGACCCAGACTCAGACTCAGTTCCATACACGCGGAGCCGCACTCAGCGGCAGGTAACAGCGCCAGCTACGCAAATTGAATTCAGTGAGAAAAAGAGTCGCCGAGCAGAAGCAGCAGCAGCGGCAGCGGCCGCATTAAATAAAATTGACGCTTCATTAGTTTTTGGCTTAACGCTATTTGTGCTTCAGCAAACAAAATAAGAAATAGAAGAGCCCTAAAAACATAGACAACGAGAACATGAAGCCGAAAGAAAATATACAAAGAGCCAAATAATAATATTTGTATTCAAATTTAACTTCCATCAAAACTATTAAAAACTTTTGTCACAAAGTCAATTTAGTCGGAAATACTTTAAGGTCAGATTAATGCATTGTATTATTTATTTTTTTGGAGTAGTGAAATACTATTAAAACTAATACTAACTATAACTAAAGTATTGGCTGCTGGTGTTTTCAGCTTGTAATGCTTTACATAAGTCGCGAACTTCTTGGAAAGCCTCAGATCACTTTCATTAGGCAATAAATTGGCAGTCCAATAATATTTTGCCTCTGGTAAACAAGAGTTCTGTGTTGAAGGCTCAAAATGCTCCACTTGGAGATACCCTGAAGCCCGACTCCACAAGATCAATATTATCAAACGCATTGCATATCTTCAGTTCTATTACTGAAGATCGATAACGATTTTAGTCGATTTCATTTAAATAGAAAAAGTTATCTTTAACTCTTAAAAGTTCAAATTGTCGTGCAAAAAAAAAAAGCAGATTGAAACGGCTCCATCGTTGTTGACATTGATCCTGCCCAAGGATATACATGTATATTATTTTTTAGTTTCGTTAACTTTGTTAACTTTCTTACCTTCATACAAAGATTCAGGTCAAAATCTTACATTCTTTTGTTTGAAATGAAAATCATCCGGAGAAGTGGTTCTTATTTATTTTTAATAAATATTTTAATTTATTTTTTTTTATTCATTCATATATTTTATTTTAATTCGACTCACTTAATCTAGTTTTACCATTTGTTGTTTCCAGACAACTCTCAAAAAGTTTGGATTTCATTTTTTTCCATAAATTAATGAATTTAGCTAAATAGGAATTAATTGATGCAGAAAGACTTTAACTTCGCGTAACCCAAAATAGGTTTAATATGAAGCACTTCTCAGGTTTCGTGCGAAATTGTGCTAAAGCCTTTGCAGTGGCTGCGGCTACCGAATTGAGCGAGCTAACTGCTGAAAGTTGATTTTCAAGTTAATTATCAGTTGGCATGTGCGGCAAGTTGTAGATGTTGCTGCTGGTGCTAGTGTTGCTGCTGTTGCTGGTGCAAATAACTAACAGGCAACAGCGGCGCGCTGACGTTTTAATTGAGTTTGGCTTCCATGGCAGCTGCGCTTCCAGTGTCTGAGTCGAGTCGAAGACGCGGATGCGTACAAGTTAAATAATTTCATTACAAACAAATGTGTGCTGAGTGTGGGCGTGGCAGTTGGGGGGCGTTAAGTGCTTGCAATTACTGAGCTGCTGTGCGGTGAAGGAAGGGGGGGGGGAAGGCAGGGGGTGCGACTATCAGGTGCGCGGGATGCCGACTCAAATGGCCACTCCTCGGCGTGATTGACGGCCGAAAAACAATATCTGGTGATTTGCGAACTCTATGCACAACACAAATTAACTGGAGCAGCAATAACAATGCAAGAGCCATCGAATTGGCGCTAACTGTGCGCCGCAATCTGTCCGGACCACGGGTCAGCTCTATACTGGTTATTGTCTGATGCGCCACTGCAGTCCGTATACATATTGTAGTTTTTGGCAGCAGTCGAGAGCAATGCACTTTGGCATTTGGCACGCTGCTGCGATTCGGTTTAATCTTCCTCTTTTTGGAGCGACATTCGCTGGGGCGTCATAAAAATTGATGGATGCCCGGGCCAGATACAAGTCCGGCGAAAGCGCCGGGAGGATGCGGTTGGCCCCCCTGAGCACAATGGAATTGATCGGCGCTAAATTTGAAATAATACGTATGCATTAAAAGGTTTTTTTTCCGCTGCTCCGGAGCCATAAATTTGGCATGACAAGTATTTATAGAGCAATCGAAACTATATCGACTCGCTGTCGTTGATTAAAAACGGAAATGGTCGATTGTCATCCAGTTGCATTTCGCGCCGCACATTCCAGAGCCCATTACGGAAATGTAAGGATAATATTTGGAGAGTCTTCTCTGGCCTCTGTCCTCTCTGTCCACGGTCCACACTCCTGCATCCCTGCCATGCCGACAATCGAACTGTAAGAAATCATTGGCAAGAAAATGACGATTGCAGTTTTTCATTTTTTAATGCCAGCTCGCAAAGGAGCAAAGGCTGCCCACTTCAGTTGTCACAATGGGGCGGGGACAGTCGCAGAAGATAGAAAAATTATTGTTAGAGAAGATCCCGACCATATCGCTTTCCTTGGTCATTCCTTTGTAAATACGAATGAAAGGACTCTTGAAGCTCAGCTGCAGTCGGAAAAATATTTCCACTGGCCGACGAAAATCTTTAAACCCACTTGAGAGAGAGGTCACCGAACTCAGTCACTCACTCAGTCAGTCGGAGGAAGCTCTTAGCGCTACGAAAATCTGTGTTCATTTACATAGCTCATCCCCAATACCGAGTACAGGGCTTCCCAGTTTGATAGTGTGACTATTATGCTCCGTTATTATATGCGCGGAAGAGAAGCTCGGGAAAAGTGGAGGAAAACTAGGGGAAAACTGCTACGACCTGACACTTTTGCGATAATTTATGTAATTGCGCGCTTTGTTCTGGCTTGGCGACTTGGCATTTGGCAGCGAGTTCGCCCTGTTCGCCATGCCTTTTGGGGCCAGCGAGCTGTGAGGGGGAAGCGCCTGCGCCTAAAATGCGGCAAACATTTTATGCGCTCGCTTATTTTGCTGGCTCTGGCATTGCGAATGCAGCGCCATAAACATGATTTCCCAAAAATGGCTTTTGTCGCATTTCCTCGACACATTTGGCGCCCTTTCAAAACTTGGCGCTTGTTGATAAGGCAGGTTGATGAAGACAGTGGGAAGGCTGCCCGGCCTGACAGGGTAAACCATAAGTGCGGCTTGTCTAATCGCATTCCAATTTGTGCCGCCCAGCTAATTGCCTCGCCCCAGTGGAGGGGTTGCGCTGAGGCTGCCTCTGCGGGGGCTTAGCGCCGAATGCGCTCGAGTGGCCGCTTGACCGGCCACACACTGTTCAAGGCCATGGCTCAGAGCAAATAGCTTCAATTGTTTTAAGCTGCATTCTTAATTAGACATTGTGGCTATCGGGTTCGACTTCAATGACTACACACACGAAAGTCACTAAGACAACAACTAACTAACGAACTTATAAACTAAGCAAAGCCGCTGGCCATTGCACAGCTTGAAAGGAGCCGTCTTCAACTGATAATTTAGCACGTACGAGAGATGAGCAGAGGCAGAGCTGAGACTGAGGAAGAGGGAGAGGAAGAGGCTGATGCCTTAGCTGAGACCCAACTGAAGCAATCGAAGCACGTCGCTTGTTCCATAATAATCAAGTGCTGCCAATTTTGCGAGCCTCTGGCATAAATGTCAACGATTTGATAATGGAACTATTCCAGCTGACTGGTGGCCGGGGTCGGTCGGAGTTGGAGTCGTGTTTCGTTGCGGTTGGCTGCGTGACGAATGCGGAACTGTTCCCCGAGCACACTTCCTCGCATTAGTCGGCATTTGTTTTGGTTTGCAATGTGTGAAGCGCACAAAAAGCCAAGACAAATATTTGAAAAATTGCACATAAACCGAAAGCTGTTAATGTCAGTGTCGGCGAGGGTTGGCCTGGTCCGGCATCTCGTGTATATATATAGAAGTATGTGTTTATCCCAGGACCCAACAGCCAGCACCCAGGACCACTTGAGCAGCAATTGACGCGTGCTATCGATTCGCCATGCCTTGCAACAACAAACAAACAAAATAAACAAATATTCAGCAATTGCGTTTGAATGACGGCTTATTTCGCAGTCTCTGCACTTTTCGCTCTATTTGCTTATTAAATTTGTTGAATTCATACGCAACTAGCAAGGATAACAAGAACTCAAATCACAAGCCCCACGCTCCATCTACCCACTGAACTAGCACACACTTTGTACTATTTCCTTTCAATCTATTCGAATACTGTGAGTGTGAATGGCTATGAGTGAATGTGAATGTGAGGGTGTGTGAAATGTGTGTGTGTGCGTGTGTTTGCATTTATTTCCCGCTTTCATTGGCATTTATTTTGGCACTCAACAACCACGACCTGAGACCTTGCCATAAGTGAAACTTGTGGTGTTGCTGGTTGCGGTCTGATTGGGCTTTTATGAAGCTGACCCAAACGATTTCGACTCACCAGGAGTAGGGTATATTCGCGTATAGGCTCGATTTGCCATCGAGGTGGATTGTTATTTGATATTAACTTTAAAGTTCCCTCTCTCTCTCAGATCCCTGCTGGATACGCATGTGTTCTCTAGGCTGATGTTACCCAATACTTTTGGCTTCTCTTGAAGCGTATTCAGACGAGATTCACCTTCGATTTTGTTGGCTTCTTTTCTTATATTGCCAGCTAAATCGACTTTGCCTTTGTGCGTATTGTGCGCTGTACACAATATGGTATTTCTGTAAGCTGCAGATCTAAGAATACACACACACATATATATATTCACATGTCTATAGTTATATGTATACGTATGAGGAGCGTTGCAGCTTCTGTCCCGGCTCCCATAGAGTTGCGTTTTCAATTTGTGCGCTTTAATAATTCACAATTCAATAAATGCTAACAAATTGACATTGTCCGAAATGTTGTATAGATTTTCCTTTCAGCTCGGATTTTCTTTGCCTTGACAAACAACCCTGTAATCATGTGAGCATCTCAGCATCTTTCTTCTGGGACGCGTTGGGCAGGGCTGGGCTGGGACGGATGGGGACGGGCGGCAAGCCCACCAATTTCATTGCCAGGGAATTAACTTGAGCGACTTTTATGTCAATTCAATACAATCGCCAATCTCTGTGTATCTCCGTATATATAGTAAATGTATATATATGTGTGTATTCGTGTGGGGGCGGGGGCGGATGCTGGGCGTGTCTACGCAACATATTCTCTGCGTCCATTCGTAGTTTTTGCGCAAATTTTCGCAAAATTAATTTGTAATTTTAGTAAGCGCAGAACGCTGTCAACGTCTGCTCAGCCAGGACTCGGGCCTCGGCAAATATCCTGCGGCGCTCACAAATTATGTGCAAATAAATTGCCATTTGTTAAGTGGCTTTGCATAAGAAGTTCCTTTCATACGTCCTGTACGGCTGTCTGTCTTTCTGTCTGCCTGTCGGTCGTTCAGCCAGCTTTGTTGGCATTATTAGATCGCACATAAATATGTATGTTGGCAAATACGCCATACACATATTTGGGCCACGTTCAATTTATTTCTATTAATAGCCGAGCGCCTGCATTTTGTATGCTCTTCATCGTTAATTTCCAGCGAGTATTATTCACAGCGGACAGCCCGTTGAGTCGTGTGAGTCCTTCGAGTCCTTGGGGTGGATTTCGCTCGTGGCGCTTGGCGCTTGACTCGTGCTAATTAAAGTCAATGGAAAGGTAAATCAATTGCATGAAAACTTTTATGACGACAACTATTGGCAGCAAATTGCGCGGAAGGGAAACTCGCTTACGCAATTAATTAACTCCAGATAGATAATGATTAGAATTTGTAAATAGAACTTTTCACCAACTCGCAGAAGTCTTTATTCATTTGCCTATTAGGCTTACACCTGTAATCAGTGCACGGCCTGTCCAATTGATGAAACTAACGCAGTTTACAATCGTTTTAGCTGAATCACAGAGACAAAGGCTTTATAATCAGCTTAACTTATGCCGTGCGCGGAATGCCGCTCCGTAGAGCTTTATATGCCTTGATTAATATAATTCTTTGATAGCGACTTCTCCACGCTTCACAGCAATCAGCTTTCATTAGAGAACAAAGAGCCAAATTACAGCCAAAACCAGCTCGAGCGGGTGAGAGTGGGGAGGCAGGGAGGCAGGGTTGTTCTCTCACTCAATACTCTATTTAGGAGCTCCTCAAACTATAAAAGCCCATATAGTAGCTTGAAGATTGCACTCTTTGTGAATATCTTAAAGAAATTGCATTCTGCTTAGAAAGGAAATCTTGATAGGCATTATATCAGGCTTGTCATTCCCATATAATTTTATACACACAGTGGAATGGTATTGGGTTACAAACAAAATAAAGTTTCTTTATATAGATAGAGACTATATAGATTTCTATATTATTTGTACTTTTCATATGGTAGCTTGAATATTGCTCTGTTAAACAATCTGAATATATTTAAAAGAAATCGAATCCTGCTTAGAAATGACGTTCAGATCGATATTATAAACAGCTTGTTATTCTCATATAATTTTTATACACTCTGGAATATTATTGTTCCTTTTTTTTTATATATATATATATATATAAACTGAAGTTTTGTTTCTACGATATGAATAGATGTGATATAAATAGATTTCTATATTATTTATACATTTCTTAGCGTATTCAAAAGTCTTATATTTCTTTTCTTTTCAACTTTAAATATTTCGTGGCCTACGAAACTCTGCATGGAGCATAAAGAACGCAATTAATTATATGGACAGGCGTTACAAGCTTCCAGCGGAGACGCAACTGAAGAAGCGTAAAAATTGTCCAAAATGAACAAACTGAAAAATATCAGAAAGAGAACGTAGAAACCGAAAGAAAAAGAAACCATTGAACGCCGCCATTCAGTTTCTTCTTGTTTGGCTTTTTTCTTTTTCTATAGTCCAAAGCGCTAATAACAAAAACAATAACAGCTAAAGCTGCCGCCGTCAGGTTAAGAGCCTATCGACCAAGTCAGACATAAGTGACTGTGTCAGTGTGTGTGTGTGCAGTGAATACACACTCACATATACAAAAGCAGGCACCAGAGGTGTGTCGGTGCAGAGGGCCAGCTGTGCTAGTGTCCATGCGGCTCCGAAGTCATTTATATTAATTTTAATAACATTGTTAAGCCGCACTGCGTCTAGGATTCGGCCCAGATGAACTGGTCGAAGTGGCTCAAGAAGCCTAAATTCGGTCGGTCGATCGGTTGTTCGGTCGGTCGGGGTGTTAACGATGAAACACTTTTCGGCTTTTGAATTTTTGAGCAGATAATCAAGCTCCAAGGCAGCGCCTGCTCTTGCCGTATCTACAGCCAGGTCTACGCCGCATATTAAAATCAAATTAGTGTTTTGTTTGGCTCAACTATCGGCCGAGACCTGGGGCAGCCCTAGTGGGAGGGGGCATTGGTGACGCCGTGTAAATGTGTTTTTAAATGCATTGGCATTCCGAACTGCGAGCTGCGAGAGGCGAGAGGCGAGTGTCGAGTTGCAAGCAGCGAAGCATCGCGTGTCTGATTTATCCATTATGTTCAGCTTTTATCATAATAAATTCGATAAATTGGCGAGTGGCAGCGCAATTAGCATGCAAATGGTTTTTAATTGACCCGTAATGTGGTCTCAGAGAGAGAGAGAGAGAGAGGGGAGGAGGGAGAGAGAGATCATCTGATGGGGCTAGATAACAAGCCGATGGCCAAATGACCGCAATGCGAACTGTTCGACTATTCGCAGCCAAAGCATATTTGTCATATTTATGAAATTTGAACTTCGGAGGCGAACGCCAGTTCACATTGGTTTAACCTTGGCTTTAATGAACCCGTCCGGCAGATATCTGCGGCTCAGCTCCCCAGCCAGCTGACAACAGCAGCGCAGCAAACTTTGGCATATTAATTACTTTTGTTTTTCTTTTCGGAGGAGGCGGTCTCTTTGGCTGTGGGTCAGAAGTAGAACTATTAGAGAAGCTTCGGCCCCTTCCGCTAATGACCCGTGGCAGGCCAGCGGGAGTGAAAGGCCTCCCAGCCCAAAAGAGCGTTGCGCTGCGTACTTAGCACTTTCCCGGAAGACGAAAAAAAGACAACTGAAAACCTCAACCAGCATGCCGCCACTGCCACGCTCTGCGTCTGCAATTAATCATCATTACATTTTCGTAAACGAAGCGGATTTTAAGTGGGATTTGCAGCTCAGTCGGCAGCGGACGGAGGACTGGCATCTAGTACTAGTCGGACAGACAGCAAGCTATCTATTAAAGCCCATAACATGCTCATATAGTAATGATGCCACTGGATGGACTCTCCTTTTGGCAGCCACTTGAGCGTATTCGGTGCTCGGCCAGCATCCGCATGGTCCGCGCGGTCCTCAGCTCGTTCGGTCGCTGCATTGACAGCTGGGGCTGCTTATCTGTCCTGCATTTGACATTTAGCATTAAAAACGCTTTAATAATAACGCAGTAATAATACCCGCGGCCCTCAGCGCGCAGCTTGTAGCAATTTTTGTGGGCGATGGCGAAAGACAGAGCCAGATATTTATCATTTCATCAATCAAACGGACGTCGTTCTCCGGGCAGTGGTTGGTTGGGTGGCTCGGATGAGCTGGGATGCTAATGCCAAAGGAAAACTTTTCATCATTTAATTTTGCCGCTACAATTACGCAAGCTGGGATTCCGGAGACCGACTCTGAGTGCCGAGTCTTTCAAGGCATCATCAATCTCTTTTAGCGTGTAAGCAAAATGGCGGACATTGGCAGGACAATGAAGGCAACACACACGCACACACACGCACACATACACGCAGATAGCAGCACTTATCAATTACAATACCCGCCATTTTGTTTAGCACATGCACACACACGCACACACATACGCACACATGCACGCGCGAGGACATAAATCTCATAAATGCAAGTCATATTTAAAAGCCAAGCGAAAAGCCCCACAAAAGTTTCGCCCTTGGCGCTGTCATAGATTTTTGTCATAAGTAGTTGTTCGGTGGGGCTAGGGATCGGGCTTCGACTGGAGCTTGGACTTGACTAGCAATCTCATTTGCTGATGCTCGGACTTGGCTTTTGTTGTTTGAGGCTCTATCCCTGCCTCTATCTCTGTCTCTGTCTCTGTCTCTGTCTCTGTCTCTATTTCTGCGTCTGCCTCTGTCTCTGCTGTGGCTGCTGCAGTTGAGTTATGACTTAAGCTGACATTTCATTAGTGCGCATTAAGTGTTCTGCGAATGAGTTTAACTGCCATGAGACACATCCGACACTCTGCGCAGCAAAACAAAGCAGACTCTCCGAGCGGAGTGCGTGTGTCGGAGCTGGTTTTTAGCATAGCCCTGCCGTAATTAGTTGCCCTAATATGGCAGCATCTAGAGCACTCGAGCCGGGCACTGAGTGACCCAATTTCCACACATACACACACACACATACTCGACTTGACTCGCCTGTTAATTAGACATTACTCCAACTGACCGCAGGCTTTTAAATTCCGTGCGAATGCAGTAAAATAATTAATTGTGTGGCAAATGCAAGCGATAAACAACAAATCGAAATAGCTAAACACAAGCGGGGGAGGACTTGATCCACTGCTGGACAGTTTGCTGCAGCTTATTAACTTTTATTTGAGTTTCAGATGTCGACAGAAAAGACATGTATCCAATTAATAGTCGAGGCGGGATGAGATACGATGGAAAGGGATGTTGAGTCGGGCTGTTCATTCCTTACAGGGTATTCGGGTAGTGATCACTCTAGTCGCACACGAATAAATGAATATAGAATTCAAATTCAAACTTAAATTAAATGAGCTCCGGGGTAATTCAGGTCGGGCCATGTCAGTACGGGGCTTGGCTCTCTCAAGTGGGCAGGCCACTCGAGTGGCCACAGCGCCACTTGAACGAGCCATGGAAATGAATGGAATTGACCACGGACCGGCTGACTGGCTGACTGGCTGACTGCATGACTAACAGGCTGAATGAGCGAATGAACGACGGAACGAACCATTTGCATGCACACAAAACATTTGCAAAAGTGGCAAACGCCGCAGCTAAGTAGAGCAACGCGCGGAAGTGCAGTGTGGACTGCAGGTCAATTAATTAAGGGTAAATTAAGTGCAGCTCTAAAGCAGGGCAGCCGCTCCAGCTCCAGCTGCTGCTATTGCCAAGCTGCTTAGCGATTTGAGTAGTAAGATTATGAGCTCAAGCCGACTCCAAGAGTATAGCACAAATCCTTAGCTACCTACGCATGGAAGCGGTTGAGTGCATTGCCCGGAAGTGGAAAGCTTGAACGTTGTAAATGGTAAATGGTAGATGGTAAATGGTAAATGGTAAATGGTAAATGGTAGATGGTAAAAAGCCAGCAATAATGGACATCCACTATCAGTATGGGCGTGTTCGCTGCCACTGAGGAAGGGCAGCCCGCTTGATGAACTGCTTAGCCGAATCCGAGTCCGAGTCCGAACCCCATGTTACTCGAAGCATTTGTATTTGTCAGGCTGCGCACTATAAATGAGCCTTCGAATCGATAACGAAACATGGGCACAGAACACGAGGGAAGCAAAACTGGGCCATGGAAGCTCAAGTCGAAAACTATAAAGACTGCCATCTATTCCTTTTGTCTTTAGCTGGTTTCTTGTCGAGCTCAGGTATTCATTCACATTTCTATCATATCTTGTAAAGAGATTTTAAGGTGAAAGAGGAAAAATCGCATAAGAGTTTGCAGAATATTTATTGAGAGTAATTGAGATACCCATTTGGAATCGAATGCATTTAATAATTACTAACAAAAATAATTAAATTGTAAATGCCTAAAAGTCTCAGCTTCTTGTGTTAAACTGAAATTGATCAGCCAGATCTGAGAATTATAGCTAACTGTATATGCTTAAAGCTGCCCCTTCATCACAGTGATAGCAGCTAACAACAGGAAGACCCGTGCAGCACGAGGCTCTGGCTGGCTACTCCCGCCTTAACTACAATGAGATAATTTAATATTAGCGCAAAATGAGGCGCATCGGGCGCATGTGGAGATAGCAGTTGTACGAGTGCAATAATAAACATAACGATAAGCAGCAGCAATGACCACAATCAGCGACAGCAGCAGCAGCAGCGGAGGCAACTCAGATAACGACAATAATAATAAACTCAATAAGCAAATAAGTAGCCGGACAAGCGAGGCCAAGCTGGGAGTCATGAGTCCAGAGTAAAAGAGTTGAGCTCGAGGGGGAGGAAATGTCTCATATTTGCATGCGCTCTGCTAGGAGAAGAACAACAATAGCAGCAATTTATGAGAGCGATACACAGACTGCAGCGCAACAAGAAATGAAATGGACAATTGACTTGCCTCGTGGCATTGTCGGAGGTAACCGCACGACGCATATAGGTATATACGTATATAGGAGTAGGTGTATTACGAGCAGGGCAAAATATTTGCAGCGATAAATTAAGGCGCTCTAACTAACCGACTGTAAGATAATGGCGAATGAATCCGTAGGAGTAGCTGCTGCTCGCCCAGGCAAGCTCTGCATGAAGGCGGATCTGACCGGCACCGGCAGAGGCACCGGTCGTTGCATGCCCCAACAACATGTTGCGCATTCAAATGAAGACCGCGTCGAACCCACACACGGTCAGAGCGACCCAGGAGCACGTCCATTCAAATTGCCAGAGCCGGGACCTCATGTTCATTGTTCAAATGCCACGAACAGCGACAAGGCTGCTGCGCCTGTGCACTGCGCTGCTCTTTCGCTCTCCACTCCCTCTCCCCCTCTCTCTCACACTCATTCGCTTGTCTCCCCTTTGGGCTGCCGTTTATTATCATTGCATAGGCACACAAAAAAGGAAATTCGCCTCGCATTGTTGCTGCCCAACTCAAGTCATTAACTTTTGTCCATTCGCTGCTCGAGCTGCATCCTCCTCTTCCAGTTGCCAGTTGCAGTTGCAATTTGAGGTTTGAACATCTGCCTGTGGCTACTGTGTGCGACCAGAACAGCAGATTGCTCGCCTGTCGAAGATGGTACCTCGTGAAGAACCGCCTTGGCGCAGCCTACGCACAAATGTCTTCAAAAGGTTTCTTTTTTTTTTTGCTTCTGCAGCTAATCGAAGTTGGGATTAGGCAACGTGGATTGCCAGGCTTATGCAATTTCCCATGCACAGCAAATGCATATTAAATTGTTGCCCATTAATCAAAAGTCGATTTCAGTTTGCAGTCCAAAAATTTCTCTCAATTAACCAACTCTAGCCAAGGCACAGCGAGAGCCACAGTCAGAGCAGATTTGCATATCAGTTCGAAATCATTTCACAGTTTTCATTTCACGCACGACGCTCAGATAAGAGTAAGCAAAGAATGATAATACACACATGTGACAGTGTGTGTGTGTGTGTGTGTGTGTGTGTGTGTGAGCACATTAGTGGACAAAAAGTGTCGGGCGACATGGCAGTTGATGTCTTATGCCGTTAATATGCAGATGACAGACGGCGCATCGAAAATTGAATCTCGTATCGCAGTCTCTCATCACATCTGGAACTCTTTCATATTCGACGATCGGAAATGGGAGATCGTGGAGCGGGGAGCGGTATCGGTATCGGTATCGGGTGACTGCAGCTAATTTCTTGTCACTTATGCAAGATTTTTGATAGCCATTTTCATTTTCCATGATTGTCATGACAAAAGAGGCAATGGGCAATGGAATGAGGCATATTTAATATACAAAATATGAGCGCTGTAAGCATTCATTAGGAAGACATTTAAATTAATTTTTCAAGTTTTATTGTGCGTTGACGCCTCGTCGAGTCGTCGTTGGGCGAAATTTAAACAATTTAAATGGGATTCAGTCGGTTTTCCATTTATGACAGCATTCGGTTCAGCTATTTCACTCATTTCACACTAAATGAACTCGGGCTGCACAAAAACAGCACCTGAATGCGCGAAATGTGAAGTAAATCGGAGGCGGTAATTGCTGCGATTGACGTGGACAAAGCCCCAACGCGGTGGCAAAATAAATAATTATAATACGTAGTATCCCAGAATAAATAAAGCCAAATAAAATAAATAAAAGCAAAAATAATAATAATAAATACAAACAATGCAAATACAGTTGCAGCAGCAGCAATGCAGCAGCAGAAACCCAGTGTGGTCAGCCACAAAATGCAGTAAATTAAATTATTGCAAAAGCCGAAGCCAAAAAAAGAGAAAACACATAAAAATAAAAATGAAACATGAGTGTGTTGCGTAATGAAATTAAATAAGCAAAAATCTCTTATATGAAATTTTAAAACTGCAATTTGATTTTAAATTAAGTCCCTAACTAATGCAGCTCCGATTGCCTACTACAACTAATTACTCTCCTCTCTTGCAGGTATGCTTCCCGATGAACCTAATTATATGAACTCGACTCAACTGCAAGGTTTGCTCAATTCTTTTGCGACTCATGAATCATAAATCAGAGACACTCCAGTCGCCAGTTCGTCTAATTTGCATGAGAACACAGCTGAGAACCACAATTGCCCCCCTCAGTCAGACTACTTTCATCCTGAAATCTTAGATGGAAGGGTCCTTTATAAAAACTCTAATAGATCTACGAAATGCACACTCCAATTTAAAACTGTATTTAAAATTTATATTTAAAAATTTCCCATTTCCTATATCACACCACTCTGTCTCTCTGTCATTGTCTGAGCGTTCTCAATGGTAAGAATCATTATCATGTCGAAAGAGACCTATCCTATACCTATTCAGTTATATATTCTTAGGCAATGCAAATCAATCGAATTTCCCACTAGTTTAACCAATCTGAAGAGCGATAGACTATATTGCATAGAATAGACTTAAGAGGTGGAATCTTCTTAGTTCAGGAGGCGATATAAAATATCAATACATCTGCATACAAAGCACCTATCGATTGGACAATGTCTCATCACCCACACTCATCAAATCATTCATTACTCACATTCGAGCTACTCAAATATTATATAATTGCACATGGATTTATTAGCCAGAGACTCGAGCTTCAGTTGACACAAGGCAATTGGTGTATTTAGAGTTTGACAGGAATAATGTTTATTGACAGTTAGCATAACACTTGCTGTTGTGCCAGGCTTTATTTATTATTATTGCGAGCTGTAGGTAAATATTTTCGCATTTAATTAACTGCACTGGCAGAAAAACAAATTCGAAATATTCTGTTGTCAGGTTTAGCTTCCTTTGAAGGGCTGCGAGCTAATGGGACTAAGGCTAGCTTCCCCTTCATGCGAGTAGTTGAGTGTTTTTCGCAACAAGATGAAAAACAGGCAGGTACACAGACTCAAAGGTGCGTCACAACATGTGTATAGCTAACACAATAGATACGAACTACATAGAACTGTAAGCTCAGCGTAAATAGTTTCAATAAGGGACTACAACAAGAGCAGCAGCGAAAGAGGTGAGCGGGAGGAGGGCAGCTGTAACAAGATTGTTACACGTGTTGCTGCCTTGCCACGCCCACACAAATACACACCCGCACAGACACGCACACACTGACAAAGAGAGACTGCAAACATGGCCATTCCTGGCTCATTCTACATTTGCCATTCCCCACAACCCCACGATTGTTATTATTTATGTGAGCCAAACAGAAGCTTCCGTTTGTGCCACATGCCGCGCTGCGGCAGCAGCAACACGAAAAGGAAGCGGCGAGCATTTAAAAAATGCACGCAGCGAGGCCTTGACTGCAATATGTTGCCTAACAGCGGGCGCAGCCCGAGCTCCCCAGCCGCACCGCATTTTATAGATTTTTAGCAGGTCAGCGGCGTGTGGGTGCAGCGGTGCAGTGGGGCATCAGCCGCTGCTGGCTTGTTGAACATTTTTCAACAATTTATTTAATCATGGGTTAGCTTCAAGTTGCAAGCAACATGCCAGCAGCAGCTTCTCTGCTTTTTTCCGTAGCATACTTTTTGGCGGGCCTCGTATAATGCGCTCTCTCTCGCTCTCGCTCGCTCTGTGCCTTGTCTTTGCTGCTGTCCTGCTCGGCTCAGCTGATTCTAGCTGGTTGGCACACATTTTGCATGCCATTAAAAGTCAACGGTTTGTTTGTTATGTGTGAGTGTGTATGTGTGTGTGTGTGTGTGTGTGTGCACAGCTCAAGTTATACTGTGAGTTTTTTGCTGCTGCTACGGTTGCTGCTGTTACATTTTAATTGCTTTACATAATGCCAGCGCCCGCTTGTAATGCTGCTAGATGGCTCGGCGCTGATGTTGTGTTCTTGCTGTGGCTGGTGCCGCAATGTTTTTCCATTATTTTTAATTGTTGCTACTGCGCCTGTGCGTAGGCACTGAAACATTGCACAACGCACACTCTTAGCCGCACGGATTTGAAATGCATGGCGGCATTGCTCGGGCCGGTTGCCTAGCGCACTGCAATTAACCGACTTTAATTGGGAAATTAACTTTGCACCCAGCGGCGAATGCAAGTAGAAATCAAAGAAACACAAACTTTTTAATTAAATGAAACAATTCTGTAATACACACACACACACACACGCACGCACACAGATACAGAAATGAATTACAGAAAAAAAGTCAACCTGGGCTAGTTTAATACGCAGTAAGCGCTGAATCACTGATCAAAGCTGCAGCCAGCAGGGACGAGAGTCCGTCCGAGCATCGTCGTCATAATTTGCATGCTTCCTTGTGCCCCAGAGAGGATGGATGGAAAGTTTCGTGCATGCGGCGGAGCATAATTACAGAAAACAAACTTGGAGCAATAACTAGGCTTAAAAATGTTCTATGTGCATGGCAAAGTTGCTGCTGGATGTTGCTTAAATTGTGCTTCCTAGAAAGAAACTGCAAGTGGACCAACTAACCCTCAAAACTTTCGCTGCTACTGTGCTTTGTGTGTGTATATGTGTGTGTGAACTTCAAAAGCGAACACTCGAAAACCTTAAAAATAAAATAAAAAAGGAAAAACTCCTCAAATCAGCGGAGTGAGTGCTGCGGCGGGGTCGGCGCCAACCCTCGAAATGGCAAATAAAAATTAAGACTCCAAGAGAAAGCAGCGCAAGCAACTTTTACGACTCTCCGATGGACACTAAAAGTAGCAGCAGCAGAAATAAGGAGAGAAATTTTAAAATTATATTAACACAAATTGAGGGAATGTGAATGTGGATGTGAATTGTGGATTGTGTGGCCAGCGCAGTGGCTCCATTTGCCATTTCGCTCGCCCATTAGTGGGGTCAAATAATAAATAATCAACCGAGCCAAGGAAACCGTCGCAGCTGACCTGCTACAATTGCTGAAAGCGGCACTCGACTGCAGCGGGCAGCAGGCATACGTCTCGAGCAGCAAATTCTCTTTCATGTCCTTGCAATTAAAGTTGTTACGACCTGCCCCATTCCCTGCCATCTACCCTCTCCCCAACCGCAGCCCCTGCGCCGTATGAACTCGTAATTCGAAACTTGAAATGTATACGCAGCGTTGACAGCGGCGGACATCAGCGAATTTGTCATTTGAAGAAAGTTGCTTGTTGTTATTGTTGTTGTTGTTGTTGCTGTTATTCTTGTATTATGTATATTTACTCACGTAGCTGCCTTTGGTTGCTCCTCTTCAGTGCGGAACATTAGGACGAATGCTCATTTTCCGAATTTCAATTGCGTTTTTGTTGTTGTTGTTGTTGCTGTTGTTGCTGTTGTTGCTGTTGCTGTTGTTGCTGTTGTTATTGCTGTTGACGGCGTTTGCATAGCAACTTTTGTCAAACACGCTGCTTGGCAATAGCAATCTACAATGGAATGTGGCCAAATATGAAATCCAATTAGGTTCGACTAACAAATACAAGCAAATGCAAACTTGATGTCCCTGCGAATTTAAAGATCTGTAGGGGAAACTGAGTTTGCAGTAATTCAGCAAAGAGAACTAGCAGAATGAGTAGTGATATAGTAATGTGAGCGATAGAGAGCACAGTCTATACTCTATTAGCATAAGTAATTTCTAGTTAACAGGAGAAAAGAATAATGATTATTCTATCTTTAAGATATAGAAAGAGAAATCCAATCAATTCCAGTGTTCCATATATGACATGTAAATTAATGGGGTTTCTTAGGAGGTATCTAAGTGTGATTAATTTTAATGCAATTGATTTTCCATATAAATGTATGTTTAGGTGAAAAAGGACTAGGAACTAGCATCGATTTCATTATAACTTATCCCATAAACTAGAATCGACTTGTAATCGAATTAATTCTCTTTTATGCAATTTTCAAAAATCAAAGTATATATTGTTCGCTATTTTAAATAACGTCATCATATTTTACAGTTTCACGTACTGCCTCAACTGCCTGTCTAATTAATTTTCCATATAAATGTATGTTTAGGTGGAAAGGACCTTTTCTTAAAGGACTAAGTCCTGTACTCCTAATCTAATCATATAACACAAAGTCCTTTGTATTCCATCGATTTCGTTGTAACTTATCTTATACATTAATGAATTGCTAATATATGACTTGCAGAATTATTTTTTATGCAATTTTCAAATAACAAATAAAATGTTCCTCGATAAGGTTTCTACATTATAGAACGTCGTCATATTTCACATTTTCCCGTAGTATCTTCAACTGCTTGTCTAGTCTTTCGCCTTCTAACTGCCTGCTCTAATAGGGCAGACGATGCACATGAAAAACATCTGTGCGAAGATTTCTATGCATTCTAATACCCTATTATTTCCGATTGTGGCAATAAACCGAGCAGCACTCGGCTTCCCCATGCGTCGGGTGCAATCGCACATGAACATGAGCTAAATAGCCGGAGCGAGCGTTAAATCTGGCGCTGGGTTAGGTCGGGTCAGGTCATGTTGTCTGTCAGCTTGTTGCACTTGGCCAGAGGCTCATTAATAGAACGATTATTTTTTCTCTATTTTCCCCACCAGGCTTGAAAACGCGCGCGTGTGTGTGTGTGTGTGGGTGGGTGGGTGTCGGCAGAGACTTGGCTGCGCTTGTTGACACTCATTGAGACAAAAGTGCTTAACTGCTGTACTTTTAGCAACACCCACAGCCACTGCAGCTGCTGGAAGAAAACTACGACTATTTTTTACGATTTGCTTTACACACACAGACTCACACACATTCACTCACACACTCACAGTTTATTTTCTGCTTTTGTACGCTTAATTTGCTTGTCAAGCGCAGCAAGTTCGTAGGCTTTGTGGGCGCAGACAATGGAGCCGCTCTAGAGGCTTGGCTCTTGCGGCACTTGCGGCATTTGCGGGCGGAGCGTTAGGCAATTCTGCTGCATAGCACTAGGCGCCAGCAAAATGTCAAGCACCTCGAAACACTGCGTCCTAGCAGCAACAGAGAGACAACAATGTCGTCGAAGAAGGTTAAGCACCAATCAGCTGTTGCAATCCCCCGATTTTCGGTTTTGCCTGGAAGTGGGTGGGGCTGGGACTGGGCCGGGGATTCGCTGGCCTATTAGCTGCCGCTTGACACTTTGAAAATTTAATGAGCCGCAGGCAAGTGTCAGCCGTGTCTGGCCTTCATATTTGGACGTCACTTGAAAGTTTTGCTGCATTTCCTGGGCCCGCTGCATTAATTTATGTTATTCAACGATAAATGAGTGGCAGTGGGCGTTGCCGACCGACCTAGTTGCAAGTTTCGCGTTGCCGTTGACTTCTTCGACTTCAACTTTCCACACGCAATGCTGGAAATGTGTCAAATTTAGCAGCGAATTAGATTTAACTTCTCTCATTCTTATGACACCCGAAAAAGTTTCGCTGCCTATGAAGTGAGTGACTCTAGCAGCTGACGGCTGGCAGCTGACGGCTGACATCTGACATCCCTCCGCCCGTAGGACGATTGCCCTTTGCAAATAGTTCAAAGTAGTGACATTTATTACAGACCTTTGACCCACTTGTCTCTGCCAATTAGGCCAAACAGCGAACGCCTCGACTTGAAGCCTTAAAGCAGCTTCTCACGCGACATGGGGCATAGACGACGCTTTTGGTCTAATTGGATTACGGCCGGGCTGCAGCTCCAGTTCCACTAAGTAAAAAGCGGGAGACGAGCTTAAATCGTTCCAAGCGGCTGGGCTGCGGTTTTTGTGCCGTTGTTGCCGCCGTGTCAATGCCGGCGTCTGCTCAACTTTGCACGCCGCAAAATCAATTAACCAACGTCGCGTCTAACGGCGCTCGGCAAAAACTATCAAAATCTGTCAAAGTCGGTTTGCAAGGCGCCGTATTTGCTGGGTAGATGGAGTAGGGTCGGATAGGTCGGTCGGATCGGTCGGTTGGCATCCGTTCCTTAAATGGGATGCTACCAACGGGGTCGTTGCTCAAATTTGATTAACTGCACCACAAAGTGTGCATCGAAGAAATTTAATCAGCTGGGCAGGAAGGTGAGCAGCCGGAGGTGGGGCTGGGGCTTGGGGCCGCATCAATGTATCAACATGTAAACTGGCTTGAATCAAAGTTTGCCGCTCGCCGTTAGCAAAAAGGACTAATACGCTTTAGTCCTTGCACAACAGTTAGAAACTAACTAGCATACAAAACCCGGCTAAAGCAAACAGCAAACAGAACAGAAAACAAAAAACAAAAAACCTAATTTTACCTAAAATATGCGCATCGCGTGCCTTTGGCTTTTTACCTTTATATGTTGTGTTTAGTATTAACGTACTTACCCCCACCATGTGTGTGTGTGTGTGCCATGCGCCTTGTGCAAATCCCAGTCATACACACATACACGCGCGCCGAGAGAGAAACATGAAACGTGACTAAGCTGACAATTGTGTCGAAGTAAATCCAAGTTCTGTGGCCGTACACTCGGACTAAATAAATCTCCACGCCCGACGGGAGCCGGGGCTAGTGCAAAAGTTTGACAAACAACAAACAACAACAGCATTAGCTGATGGGAGGGGCGGGGCCTGCCGAGGCCCGCCCGACGGTGCGAGCATGAGTTGCGGGAGTCAGCAACATGACAAGCGACATAAATAGTTGGATAGACCCGACATTAAAGAGGCCCCGAAAAAGGCATCTACTACATTTAATCACAAACTCGCCAGGCGAAAGGCGTAAGGCATGAAACGGGCTCCTCCGAACCATTATGTCGGGCCTACACCGAGTTCATTTTGATTCAAGTCCGACTGCGACGACAGACCCTAGCCTGGTATCCTCAGTGACGCCCAATCGAACCCTCGCCCACTCTCACATACAGTGCTGCAAATGTATGCAAACACAAACAGCGGCGAATGGCAAACGTTTGCACGCATACGGAAAGCCCGCATTATAGAGGGAGTCCCGGCAGGTCGTTGGGGCAGCACTATACTAACTAGGTGCATTCAACTGATGGGCCATAAACAGGCGTAGGCAAACACTGAGATAGATAGGCATAAATGCGTGTGTGTGTGTGTTGGTGGGTGTGGGTGGGCGTGGACCTCAGCAACATCTGCTTATCCACAAAATGGCAGTGAGAGCAACAGCGGGCATTAGCAAAGCATAAATAGAACATCGCTCAACTACGTTGCTTGTCGACTTCATTTGGCAAACCTTGTTTCAAGTGATCTGCAGCTGGAACCCGATCGTCGCGTCTGCTTAAATACATCGTCAAGTTGCAGTCGACATTCATAGACTCGACGCCGGCAAGTGCTGCACTTAATCCGCTGTTAGCCCGCCGTGGCAACAAGTGTAAATAAAGTAAAGAAACTGTCGGCAACAAGCGCTCAGCGGGTGCCCACCTGGCCCACCTGTCCCAGACACAATTTGATTACGGCTGGAGCAGAGCTGAGGGAGACTAAGGCAATTCGAGCTTAACTGACATTTCAGCTGTCATTCCGAAAGTGTTTTACATTTCTCTCCACGCCAGGACGCACGGATGGAGCCAGCAAAGATGAAGGCAGACGGCAGAATGCTGATGAAGTTGTTATTGTTTTCGTTATTCTTGCTGTTGGCACCTTGGCAGGAACATCGGCATGGCCGGCCCGCCTCCTGCTCCGGCTTGTATTGTTCATTCCTGGCATGCCGTAAGCGGCTGGTGTCGTTCTCCGTTTCTCCGATAGCCGCTCCGAGATGCTCTTAATTGAATTACCGTAATATAGTTTTGGGCGCTGCTCAAGACCCGCCAGCTGACTGCAGTTCGGCTACTTACTTGGTTAGGATGCGGAGCCAGCTCAGCTGGGAACTGCAAATGTAAATACTTCTGCCATTTGCTGTGCTCATTTTCATTTGTTGTTAAATGCATTATAAAAGCATTAAGCTGCGCCACCACAAAAGCCATCAGCGCTTGAGCTGGCGCGGGAGCAGGAGCAGCGTCAGTGCCAGCCAGCAGCAGCAGCACCAAAAAGACGCGGTGGGGGGGGGGGTAAATTTGTTTTGCCGCACACACACACACTTACGATTGGCATTTGTGTATGTGTGTGTGTGTTGTCGCTTTTTCATGCTTCGCCTGACGAAATGCCATTACACATTTTGCGTAACCAGAAAGCAGCAGCAGCAGCAGCGGCAGCGACGACATAGCTGACGACAACGACGACAATTCGCATTCAAAATGACAACGACAATGCCAGCAACAACAACAGCAGCAACAACAACAAACATACAAGCAACACCCACACAAAAATAAACGCTGGAGGTTGTAGAAATTAAGATAAGCTGCTTATCAGCGCCATTGCCTGGTCTGTTGTTGTTGCCTGCTCCTCCCACTCCTGCTGTTCCTGCTGGTGCTGCTGTCGTTGCTGGATGCATTCACATTGACTGCTCCTGGGCCTGTCTGGTATGGCAGCGGCGACCATTGCAGCAACTTTGTTTGGCCGCCAGAGTTGCCATTGTCGCTGGCTGTTCTTTTTGTAGTCTTCTTCTTCTTCTCCCCAGCCACGGCAGGAGTTGGGACAGCAACACAATTGACATCTTGCCACTCGGTGTTTAATATTAAACTAATGTGCATGCAGCAGCCACATCTCCCCTTGGCACCTCTGCCCAGCCCCTCTCCCCCAGTCCCCTCTGGGGATGTGTGTTTAAACAACGTTATCGTCTGTGCATGCAAATGCTAAGAGCGAAGCTTAACTTTTACGCTGCGAATGCAGCTCCAGCGCTGTGATGCTCAACTTTTCGGGATTATGCTAGAGCAGCAGCCGCTGTTAAAGCGCCATCTTTATCAAGCGCCCCAGAGCTGCCCACTTTTTAGTTTTCAATACATTGCGGCTGGCGACTGAACGCGGCGGCTGTCAGCTGCTGGCAATTTCAATTTGCTGCTCATCAGTGCTAAGCGCCTTAAATCTCAAATCTAATTACACACAAGCCAAAGACAAAAGCCCACGAATATTTTAGGCCAGCAGCCGCCCCTCCGCTCGCCCCCTCTAATCACAATTGACCGACAAAGCCCTGACCAAGGCTGCATCCCGCCCTCGCCAGCCGAGCTCCTCTCAGCCATTTCGAATTTCGAAAAATTTGTGGCCGACTTTGCTACTGTGTTTAACCGCGTGAAATAATCTTTGCTGGCAGCGGGAGGAGCGGCAGGCAGCGGGAGGAGCGACAGGCGGACGCGTTTCATTAGAATGATAATGCGCAAGCCCCACGGACATTCGGGACGCAGCCCAAGCTGGTGTCATATTTTCCGCAGCTTAAATTTCCCACTGCCTCGCGGACCTGGTCACTTGCCTGGTCTTTCAGTCGCTCGACCGCAGCAGGGCGCACTGCTCGGAGAACTGGGCGCACTGTCACCAGTCCTTGATGGCGGCCCGGCAGCTGCGAGGCACTTGAGTGGAGGGCTGGGTTTAGGCAGCATATAATTTTCGCGCTAAGCAAATCTCAACAATTTCGAAATTTCTGCCATTGGCCTGAGGCGCTTCCGCTTGCCGTTTGCCGTACGCCGCTTGCCGTTTGCTTTTTATGATTTTGTTGTTTTCGCTTTTGGCATTTAAATTTGTCGAGAATCCTCTTTAGCACACCACACGCCCCACCGCACCACTTCACCCACACTGCCGCACATTTTAAGCCTATAAATGAGCTTAAAATTTTCTATGCGACTGAATGCGAATGTTTTTGAAATTTATTATATGGATCCCGGCGCGCGCTCCACTCCCCCATCCCACACGGGGTGTTGCCGCGCACACACTCAGCTGAATACCTTTTTATTTATGTATATTTCTGTCTGCGAGTGTGTGTGTGCCTGCTTTTAAGTATGTGCATGTGCTTATCAAAGGCATTTGATGCCGCCTCCTGGAAGCTGTTGTCGGCGACATTCAAATTTTTCAACACAGCAAATTGAATTTATTTCGATTTCTTTCTCGCGCTGCTTCTGATTCCCGAATTGCCTTTCGCTAGGCAATTCTCTCTATTCCAAAGACACATTGCTCTGTATATCCGTGTGTGTGTGTGTGTGTTTTCGAGCGCTGTTTGTCTGGCCCCGCCCAGCAACAAATTGAATTTTCACTGCTGCTAAATAATTTAATTTTTATTTCTGCCTGATTTTCGGCGCTCAATGCGCGCTGATTGCAGGCCCCGGCAAAAGAAGAGGCCAGCAGGAGCAGGTAGCAGGTAACCCACCCACAAATTCCATTCTCCGTTGTTTAAAAATTTACTGAACTGAACTTTAATGTCAAAAATCAGAAATAAAACAAGTAAGAAAACTCTAGTCGGAGGTGCCCTGGATTGTTTAATACGCTCCATAGCTTGCATATAACATTAAATTTTCCAAAATTAAATTATAATTTTGAAATTTTATTCAACTAGAATGTATGTAAATCAAAAATAAATAAATAAGTAAATAAATAAATAAATCAACAAAAAAAGAAGAAGAAAAACAAACATCACCGCACCTGGACTCGAACCTGCATCTATTTACTACATATGTAACAACTAGCACAACCACCTCATGTTTATAAATTAAACAAAAAAAAATTTAAAAAGTTACGCTGTCGTCACTGAGATTCGAACTCGTGACCTTTTGCTAACGTGCCTTGCGTCTATCCACTGCGCCACGCCAGTATTGCGTTGCTCGTTGGCAAAACCCAAACTAGTACTACAAGGGCGTTATGTGACAAATACAAAACTAAAGAAGCAGATCAATCGCAATTGTAATTCTTAGAATATGCTGAAATGCACGCATATGAATGTATGAGTATGTGTACATACAAAAACGGTGGTCTGTTTCAATGTATGCGTATAAAGGGCGATATATGACAAATACAAAACTACAGAAGCGGCTGAAAATGCAAAAACAGAATTCACACAGATTTGGTTGAAGAATATGCTAGAATAAATAGCTTAGAATTTATTTGTACACATGCATAAGCAGACGCGCTTGCACGTTTCAATGTATGTGTATGTGTAAATGTGTTTTGCTGCGCGTCGCTGCTTGCCACGTGCGTGTGTTAATTGGCCAAACGTTTTGTTTAATAGATTGGGACTGACTTAACGGAATTTGATGCAACTTTCAGCATTTGATTCTATTGAATTTTTTACATTTTATAAAAATGCTAATTTATTCACATGGTTATATTTGGAACAGACTCTCAATGGGTCGAGTAGTGCGAAGGGGGGAGGGGGTAATTAGTAAAAAGAGCCGGTATCTAAAAAATAAAAAAATAGAAATTGCATAAAATTCACAAGAATCTATATGAAAAGGGGTCAAGGTCTAAAGGTGTGGGAGATATAATTTTATAACCTGTTTTCGATAAGGTTTAAAATCGATAACATTGCAGCAAAAATAGATTTAGTTTTTTGGTAACAAACTTGACCTGTGCGTGCTATCCACGGACCCAACAAAAAAAAAAAATTCAAGTCTCTCGGTCAACTACGTTCTGAGATCGACGCGTTCAAACATACGGACAGACGGACAGACGGACGGACAGACAGACGGACAGTTCTAAATCGACTCAGCTCGTCGCCCTGATCAAGAATATATATACTTTGTGGGGTCTGACACGCCTCCTTCTGCCTGCTACATACATTTAACAAAACCATTATACCCTGATTAAACGTTCTTTAATCGGCGATACTCGACTGGCAGGATACCCTGTTTCAGAAATGGCAAGTATCCGGTGCACGTCTGGCATGCTCGCTTGCTTTATATGCAGGGTATATAAAATTAAAATGTATTTATTATGGATTTCCCTTTATTTGCTTGTGCTCCGGTTCTCAATGAATATTTTATGCATTGAGAGCGTAAAGAAATCAAAATGCTTTTACAGCCAGTTACCAGTTACGAATCACGCCACTCACTCTCTCACTTACACATATGTCCTTCTCTGTCACTATTTTCAGGCTTTCTCCTGGAGGGAGTCACGCCAACAGCACCACCGGATGTTCCGCCACGTAATCCGACAATGAGCCGCATGAATAATGCCCGTTTAATTGCCGGCGCTGTTGCTAACAATCCCAATGATCTGGGCGTTGACTTTGAGCCATCGTGTTTGGTGCGGACGCCATCGGGCAACGTTTACATTCCTAGTGGAAATCTAAGTGAGTATTTTACAGATGCACTGCGCCACTCACACTTCATATGCATGTGTATTTGGGCCATTTCCAACCGAAAGCCATATGCAAATCGTCGCCCCCGCTTGCAAAAAGCCACTTGGCTCACTTAAATGTTTAGCCCGCGACGTGCACGAAAAATTCCATTTGCCATATTGCTCTAAAAATGCAAAACATGAAAACTAAAAACTGAAAGCACACAGAGAGAGCGAGAGAGAGAGAGAGAGAGAGAGAGAGAGAGAGAGATAGAGGGAGATAGGGGCAAATAGGCAGAGGCCAACAGCATTTTGCAAAATTTGCTGGTCTTTTGTTTTACGCCATGCGCCTAAAATGCCGCAATACATTTGCCATTTATTGTTTTTCCAACAATCTTTTTTCTCAATACTCGTGCGGTGTGTGCGAGTGTATGTGTGAGTGGTGGATTGTGTATGTGTGCATATCCGCAAGCAGACTTTAGGGATAAAAACATTCGAAAGTGGAGTGAAAATAGTCGACAACAACAACAGCAACAACAAGTGCCCTGCACTAAACAAACGAACAGAAAAAAGAGATGCCAAACGGCCGCAGGGGCCTACGACAAAACAAAAAAAATAAAAGAGAAGAGAAACAAAAAAAAAACCGAAAAAATAAAATCCAAAATCTAGCAAATAAATGCGACTGCCTTTTTGGCGCACATTTATGTACACACACACACACACACACACACAGATATAGATACACACACTCAGATACAAATACACATCGGGCTAGAAGGGAGAAATTGGAATTCCAGTTTGGGGCCGCAGATAAAGTGGCTTAAACTGCGCTGCATTTAACTGTTGTCGCTGCGGCAAGGGTTTGATAATGGTTAAACGTTTTCGAAAATATGTGATAATAAATTGTGATAAGAGAGAGGGAGAGAAAGAGATAGATAGATGCGGGACAAGTGGCTTTGACGAAACTCTACTCAAATGCTGGCGAGCGCGCAGCTAGAAATGTGAGTAAAATAACACGCAAGACGAGAAACACAGCAGCATCCACTCCATAGTGTGCGCGTGTGTGTGTGTTTGTGAGTGTGTTGATGTGTGTGTTACACATTTGTAAACCATACTTTCTGGCTGTTGGGCAGTTTGCTTACGCGTGCGTGTATGTGTGTGTGTTTGCTGAATACCGCCTTTTGTTGACTCTTTCACATTGTGCAAATACACATGCATCTCCCTCTCTCTCTCTCTCTCTCTCTCTCTCTCTCTCTCTCCCCTCTCCCTCACTCTCTCATTGTGACGTGTGTGTTGTATATGTGCCAAGCTTTATCCAGAATTCGCTGCGTCCCATTAAATTTTCGTTCTTTCTCTGCTCAGTTTTCTCTAGCTTTGTCTCTGTCGCTTTTATAGACTGTAATATGAGGCTCAAGCGAACAGTTAAAGACCTTAAAGAGCACTGCATTGGCATTGGCCAATTCGATCTTCGGCAGGTCCCATACACTACTGGCATCAATATTGAGCAGAGCGAAGCTCCGCCTGCATTTTGCATATCATTTTTCGTCTTTTGGTGCTGTCTAAAGTGCAATTAAATGACAATTTTGGAAATTCTATTTGCATATGTGCATAAATTTATAAGCAGCCGATAACTGGGCCTGCAGGGGGCGGCTCGAATAGTCGTAGTCGTAAAGCATATATTGATTAAATTTTGTGCAAATTGAGATTGCTCTCTCTCCCACACACACACGTATACTCACACACTCACACACACACGCACAGGGCCTGTTTGCTTTGTCGGGCTTTTAAGCCTACCCTTCCGCAGCGTCCGTCGACTATCCATGCCAGTTGCATGGGTGCATCAGTATATTTTCATTTCAGTGACGATTTTTATGCAAAAATATTATTTGTTGACTTTTGGCACCCATTCGGAGAAAGGACCAGACGCAGACCAAGAGTTGAGTCCGAATTCGATGGCCGTTCGGGAGTCGTTGGAGGGGCTAAGTGAACGGCCATAAAATATTTTCCCTCACATCATATGCATGCAAAAACAAACACGGGAGAGTCCTGGCTGCTCGAAGAGTAGATATCCTGTCAGCAAAACATTACATCTGATACATAGATATGTTTTAATACGTTAATCAAATCCGTTATCTGAGATTAAGTTCGATACCAGTACGGATCATGCTGACCCTGACTATTACAATATATTTCCAAGGTATTTATTGTCAATTTCGTGGAATGCAGGATATATGGTATACAAATAAAATACCCTGAGTAAAGTTCGTCCATATATTGCTATAGTTTCCAATTTTTTCCGGGCTCCAGATGCTTTTATTTGCTTTCTCCATTTTTTATTCGGCGGAACATGAAAAAATGCCTATGCACCATTTGCAAATACGAAAAAAAAGTGTATTCAGTGCGATTGCTACACGCACACACACACACACGAGGTTTCAGAAAGCGACATATAACTTTTGGGCAAGAGTTAAAAAATATATTTGTACTATATATATGTATATATAGATATATACTATATATATATATATATATATATATATATATATATATATATATATATATATATATATATATATATATATATATATATTCCTATATGTATATATGCATATATGCAAGGAAATTTTCATAAATTGCTGTAGCGCACGGTCGAGTTTTCGCCCAAAAGCAAAGAAAAACAAGTAAGAGTGCTCTAGTCGAGACTGCTCGACTAGGAGATACCCTGAGCCCTGTGAGCCAAATATAATATCATTCTATGCTCTTTTTAAGCATGCATAAAAACAACATATACACACGCATACATACATATGTACGCACGCATAGGCGCGCGCTCTGCCAACTGCGCAGTCGACGCAGCGACTTAATTGCTTAATAACTTTCCTTAGCGATTGACTAACTGCATAAAACTTTCACAACTTATTAATGGCATTAATATGTGTGTATTTATGTAAGCACAAGTCTCTAGTATTTGATTTACGCTTTTTACAAATAGGGGACTATTGGGGGCGAATGGGGCGTGGCATCCAAAATCTAAAGATTACGTAATCTCCGTATTCATTACACGCACCTACACAGCAAATTTGAAGTCTCTAGCTCAAACAATGTACAAACTACACCTTAAAAACTTATTTTCGATAAGCATTAAAATCGATAACATCACAACAAAAATAGTTATCGTTCATACGAAGCAAACTTGACCTGCGCGTGCTATACACGGACCTACAAAAAAAAATTTCAGCTGTCTAGCTCGTCTACGTTCTGAGATCGACGCGTTCAAACATACGGACAGACGGACGGACGGACGGACGGACGGACGGACGGACAGACAGACAGACGGACAGGGCTAAATCGACTCAGCTCGTCGCCCTGATCAAGAATATATATACTTTGTGGGGTCTGACACGCCTCCTTCTGCCTGTTACATACATTTAACAAAACCATTATACCCTGATTTCCCATTTTCAATGGGCTCAGGGTATAAAAATATACAAAAATAAAGAACGAAATTAAATAAAAGAGTTGAACAAAAGTCGACATATTGATGGGGTGATGCTGGCCCATTGGGCCGTTCGCCGTGGTTCACCCAGTTCCAAACGTGTTTAACAGTCTTGAACGCGCCGAAAGAAAGAGAGAGAGAGATAGAGAGAGAGGTCAACAATGTTGTTTAAAGCTTTAATAGACGCTGAAAGAGATAGTTTCATGTGTGAATACTTCAAGCTCTGCTTCCATTTTCACTTACTTCCAACGATGATATTCTAATTGAATAGCTTGCCCGCACTTTAAGTTTTTCGTATCTCAAGGGAAGCAACCGAAGAATTATTCAAGCTGTTTTCTGTAAATCAACTAATTTTATAGCATACTTTTGTGCGCCTGCTTTGCATGTTGCAGTGGTGTAGTGAGGGTCAGACCCGGAGACCGTGGGCCGGAGCTACGAATACAGACATTGCACTTGAAAATTAATGGCAACTTGACGTTGGTTATGCAACCGTTAGGGGCGCTCCTCTTGGAGCAACAAAGTCAACTACTTATTGCCGCTTTTACTGCGCCAGGTTTAGTGCTTCGTTTTCATTATAATAACAGCCCGTTGCGGCATTTTGATGCAGTAAATGCTCCCGCCCCTCACCTTGCGCCTCTTTTCCGCCTACCTATCCGTCTCTCTGTCTGTCTGTCTGTATGGCTGTCTGTCTCTCATTTACTGTTGCTTTAATTTTTTATCGTTTCGAGGTTAGTTTGAAAAACTTTAGCTGTCATTGACCGGCCCGGACAGAGACCAAACAGCAGAGTCGGCCAAAGGCCAGACACCGACGACTGGCAACTGCCAACTGGACAGCCGGACTACCGCACTGCCTATGCCCGGCACGCCCCTTTGTCTAGCGACTGGGCAAGCGGCATCCGGTTGTGTGTGTCCTTCAACTAACTTCCAGCCGATGCTATAGTGCACAAGTAGTCTAGTCATGTTTAGTCCTTTGCGGTCGTCCTGGCTAGCCGTCCGTCGTCCGCCGTCCGCCGTCCGCTGTCTATTGGCATTGGCTCGTCGTTATTGCTTTCGACTGGTTTGGTTTATCGTCGCTGGCAGCCATGGAAATACTCGTAAATTTCGAGTACTCGCCCACCCGCCGCCTGCTGGGCGAATGCTTTAAATTTGTATAAATACGACGAAATGTGCTAGCACGTTTTGGTTTTTGTGCTGCTGCTGTTGCTGCCTTTGCTGCTGCTGCTGCTGCTACTAAATTCATTCATAATGGGTTTTTCAGTCCACTCGCAGCCCAGTCGACTCCATCCTCACTCACACCCTGGCGCCTGGTGTATATAAATTTTGCGTTTTTACGCAAACTGAAATATATTATGGCGCAGCATAGTAATTTATAAATTTTATGCCTTCTAAGTGCTGCGCCTCGCCCCTCTCGCCTGCTTTTTATCAGAGCGACTGCAATGAATAAAGATCTGCATGCAACTCTCCACTGTGCACTCGCCCTGCCCCATGTCACGCACCATTATTGGCTTTACATAGTGCTTAGAATTGCTGGTGTAGGGTATCCCGAAGTCGGGCACTCTCTCACCTGTGGTGGCGCAACAAATTGCCTTCTGTTGCTGTTTTTATTTTGCGCTCGCTGCTGCTCCACTTAGCTTTAGCTACTGCAGTGGCCGCGGATAAGGCACTAGTGTGTATGTGCAGGTGTGTACAGGTGTGTACAGGTGTGTGTGTGTGTGTGTATGTGTGTGTGTGCATATGGATGTAGGTAAATGCATACATCAGTGAGGTGTGTGACAAATTTTTTACTTTTGTAGCCTCTGCTCTCGCAGATGCTGCTGTTGCGGCAATAACCATTTGGCAACTAGAAATTGGCATTTTATGCTCGCCTGTCTCCCTATCCGGTCCGTATCTTTTGATTTTTGAGTGCGATTGCCGAGGATTTATTGGCGCCTAGTGCGGTCGGTCTATGAATACAGCTGCAAGCGAGGCAGGGAAGCGCATGGCAGTAGTTGGCAGCAAAACAAAGTGCTTTACCTTTCTACGCACTCAGCTATTTGCAAAGGGAACGCAGCGGCTCGCATTCCTCTTTCATTTTAATTTTTCAGCCCCAAATACCTGAGTGAAATGTACTGCTGCGGCAGCAGACGGCTCTTCATTAGGGCGAGACAAGTTTCGCAATTTCTTAAGGCATACTTTTAGGTGGCGCATACGAAATATCTGCCCCGCCCCCGGCGCTATCGCAGTCTTTTCTTGAACCCTTTTTAGCGCATCACCGAAACGCCACCCCGCAAAAGTATGCAACAAACGGAGGCAGAGGAAGAGGCGCAGGCGGAGGCGGAGGCACACTCAACATTAGCAAAACAATTTTTGTTGCCGTCATCGTCGCTGCAGTTGCGGCATTTTCCTGCTTCATAATTATGCAGACTGGCATTTCATCATTTTAGTATTATGGAGCTGCGCGTGGGCGTGGCAGGCAGCTGGCGCTCGCTATCCGCGTGCATAATTTATATGCTTTTAATGATTTCGCTTTGGCTTTGCAAACAGTTTTTAATGATTTCACATGGCAACATAATGCATTCTGTATGCTGTATATGTTGGCTTGTTGTTTAAGTTGTCGCGTCTATGTAATTAAAATTGCAACGCACACACACACACACATGCACACCGGAGACGCACACAAACACAAACACACATGCGCGCCCACATCAGCTCGAGTGATGCGGCTATCGCCTTTGTTGCCCTGAGCCCTTCCACATATAAATATGTTAATTAAAATAATGTTACCCCAGCGCAGCCGACAGAGAAAAAAAGCCAGGCAAATGCCTTAGAATAGCTTCACACACACACACATATATATATATATATATATATATATATATATATATATATATATATATATATATGTGTGTGTGTGTGTGTGTGTGTGTGTGTGTGTGTGTGTGTGTGTATATTCAGCGCAATCCCCTGCAGGCGAGCTTTGTCACCATTTTGCGTTTACACGCCACGCTCAACGCCTTTCCAAAAGGCAACATTGTCAGCCAACCAGCCAGCCTCATTACACGTTACGCAGCGCAGCTCGTAGCAGGAGCAGTAGCAGCAGCAACAGAATGTAAACAAGCGCAAGTATGATGACTTCCGTTGTGGGAAATGCGGACAGGACCCGCAGTGCCTCTCCCTGACTGGGTTGCCAGCTTTGTGCTTTCGCTGATGTGACTTTCGTATTGAGAATAAATTGAAGAAGCAGAACAAATGTATGTGTGTGTGCATATGTATTAGGAGTGTCGGCGTGAGATGCATTTAGCCCCTGAGTACGAGTAATAGGGCGTGCCAAGCCGGCATCGCATAATTATGAACTTGAAAATCTGCTTGGGAAGCTGGCACTCGGGCCCGGCCACTCTGACGTCTCTGGAGCTGGCCAAGCAGGTTGCGTAGTTGAATATTAATTATGTGCAAAAAAGCAAAAGCGAGCACTGTGTAGACATTCCGCTGCACGCGCCCAGTGACGAAGACTTTCTCCAACTTGAGACACGTCGAGTGGGTTATTTGTCTTGTTGTTCTTTTGCGAGAAAGTTTCCTGCCGGCAGGAGACAATTTTTAAGTACACTGTGGACGCAGATCTCTTTATCCATATGCCATAGTCATCAGCCATAATTAGAAGTATTTGGTATTTACTTTTGCTTCTTTGCCGTGTGCTTTGAGCTCTTAAAGTCTTAAAGAGTCCTTTCGAAAGGAAAGTCATTCAACTGCACCGTTTCCATTTGCCTGCGCCCAACGATTTTGCCGTTGCCTTAGGTCATTGCAATTTTGTACTGCGACACGAAAGTGTCTCGTAAACAATCACCCACACATACACATACCTGAACACACACATTCACGCTCACGTACGACACGCTCAGTACGTCAACGTTGCGCTTCTCGACATTTTCTCTTCGTCGTATATGAAAATTCATTTCAATTAGTGAAATGGTTTTGGGATTTGTATGGCAAACCAAGCAACCAACCACCCAACCACCCAACCACCCAACCACCCGACTATCCAACCAGCCAGCGAGTGCAGCAGCGGCAGATAGACCCTACGCTCGTCACGTGTGCGGCGCTTGTTGCAACTTTATTTACCTTCACGTGGCGCATAAATTGTAAATAGAGATATAAATGGGTGTGCAATGCATGAAGGCTCTGTGTCTGTGTGTGGGTGTATATCCTTACCACATTATGAGCCTGCATTCAAGTTATGTGCTTCAAAGATTGCGATTAAGTTTTGAGTGCTCCGTCGCAAGGTAGGGACTAGGAGTGATTCATGCCTGCGAAGTCCATTGAACTGAACGAGACTTAAAGTAAACTTTAGTGATGCTCTGCTCCCTCCCAGTTATTGGCTTGGCAGATAGCCACGGATTAACTGGGCTCCGGCTTTCAGATGTATCTAAACTTACGCCGTTTCACACAAGTTGCTCCCTCGACGACGCTTTGGAGGGTCTGTCTGTTATCAGGGATACAACCAAGCGGGTCCAACAAAAAACAAAAACAAACAACTGTAACCAAATTTATGCAACTAACAAAATGTTTATTTTTTCCTATTTCTGTTTTTTTTCGCTCCCCGCATTTTGTACCCTAAACGTTAGCTGCAACAACTGAGCGCTAGCAGCAAAAACCCAGCTTGAATCCCCATTTTTTATTCCTTCACACATTCGTTTACAAAACCTGGGGAAGTTTGCAGAAGAGGCGCAAAAAGCGGTTTCCAAATTCATGCCATAAAGCAGAGACGCCTGCGAGTGGAGTTCGCGTTGTGGCTGCACTCCAACGCGTCAATCTACCCAAAACTGGAAGAGGGCCGCCCAGCGGCCATCTATGTAGGGCTCTTCGTTAGCATGTGACTGTGTGATCCTTTACTGGATCAAGTCTATTCAGTAAGAGCCACAACAGCAGCTCAGATGAACATACTGCATCTATGCCCAACATTACGAAAGTCAGTTATCGATAGTTCAAGTCTATTCAGTAAGAAAGTCCAAAGTCAGTTATCGATAGTACATAATGATTGCAGTAAATCATCATATTATAGGAATGTTTCCTTATTCCTAGCAGCTCGCTATCCATCACAGATGAGTACCGGGTATCTGCGAGTGGAGCACTCCCAACCTACCTCTGAGCTGCTGGAGCTTTTCTCAGTCATTTGCGACGCTCTAAAGTAGCAGACATTCTGCAAGTTTGTTTGACAAGTGTGACAAGTTTTAAAGCCCATAACTAACAAACAAAGCAGCCAAGCAGAGCACCTCCCAGAAGCAGGCTATCTGGTTACCTTGCAAACAGCAGCAGGATCAGGGCTGTCGTGCTGCTGCTGCTGCTGCTGCTGCCTTATCAAATGCTGTGGTTAAGCCTAGGCATATTACATATGTACGTCGCACCACTACAGAGACGACACGGGGCAATAAAAGTAAATTTCGCACCCAACGACTGCTGCTGGCTTGTCTCAGATTTTTGCCAGGGGTGGCTATCACAGGTCCCTACAGACTCTCGCATGACTCGTTAAACTTTTTACCATTGTAATAGTTCTGCTTGGTTAGTTGATTTCTTCCTCTGCCACACAGGAGCGTTGGTGTCTGTGTTGGGTGTATGTGTGGCATCTAAGTGTAGTTGTTTTACATATGAGCCGTTCTTTGCTCTCGGTTTTCAGAGTCCTCAGTTCTTGCTTCTTGGTTATGCGCATAATTTATAGAGAATGAAAATGTGTTGCCGTGTTCTTGGCTGTCCGAAAGTTTTAAGCGTTTCGTTTAAGACGTCGCATTTCCTCGTTATTACTTTTATTTTGTATTCGTTTGGGTCCTTGGACTAGTTGTTGGGGTTCGAGGAGCAGTCGAACGTCAAGGTCCTTCGCACACGTCCCAATATCATTATTAATGCTCCTTTGGCAAATTATCTAATATTCCCACTGAGTTACACAAGCCGCCCAAGCTGATTGATAAATGATATTTACCTTTTAGCGCCCGATTGAACACAACGCTAACGAGCCGCATCAGGCATTACGCATTCAGATAATCACCAACGACATCGTGACAGCAATTACCAGCATTAGTTTAAAGTCAAGTGGCAATGGCATGCAATTAGTTAGTTGACGTAATTCTAGTTTGGCCAGCATGCAGGCAGGTGGCCTGCATTACGTAAGACAAATTTGATAATGTTTCCCCGTTCGCCCCACTGGCAGATTAACGTCTGCTTTGACTTTGAAAGCTGAGATGCCAGGCTCACACGTGGCTTTATATTATGTCGAGTCTGCTGTGCCCACTAATCAAATGACAGCTTCGATAGTCCCCAAACATCTGTGACCGATTAGGCATCGACAATCCCCCACCAACAAAGGCCTTTCGCCGGACTTGACTTTTGTAATACTTTCTCCAATATGTATTTATAATATGCATTTATTGATTTAAGTATTTAAAATTATACGTGGAAGAATAGAAGCAAAAGAAGTCTGTGCAGCAGTGTGACCAGACTATATGGTATATTAAAATACCTAAGCGCAGTGTTGTTAAATGTTATTTTTGTGTAACATATTCAAACATTAACTCTATATTGAGACAAGTTACAGACAGAATGAAATAGCGGTAAACGACAAATTATATAGACAAAAATTTACGCTAGATATATCTAATACTCAAATGAAAAAAAACGCTGTTCAAATTTTGGTTTTAGGTAAGCCAAATATTTGGAGTGTACTACAATACAATACATGGGCAGTAACATTAAGGTTTACTCTAATTAATTGCAAACATTTCCGTTATTACATTTCTATTTTATTTAGTTGGATTAAAATGGCTCCTTTTGTTGACCGATCACGATTTATCGACCCAATTTTTAGCCGCTTTTAACCATACAATTTCTGGCATGTCGATCTGAAAATCCCCTCTAGTGCTACATTCCGTTCTAGTCTTTTGTTCGGCTTTCTCTCTGGGGTATTAGGGCTGTGGGCGCTTGGGCTTAATAATCAGAAGAGCGCTCGATGTGTGCATCTGACAAATATATTAAGCGAATTATTATAAATAATTCAAATAGTTGTCAGCCCCACAACAGCCCATTTATTACACTCGTTCGCGAAGTGAAACGGGTGTATTGGTTTTGTGTAATGCATCTATCACTGTCCATCAGTATAAAGGAATGCGAAGCGTTCACTAACCGCGAAGAAAATAATAATTATTATTATGATTTTCATAAAATATCTTGTAGGCGTGTAGAATCTATTCAAACTCGAATGATAAAAAAAATAAATAACTATCAATCGACTCACTCTACAACCCTGCACCTGACACCTGCCAAACACACAAAGATATATTCATAATTTATTTGCTATTGTTTTTTTTTTTTTTTTTCAACCCTGTAGCGAGCATTATGTAGTCTGTTATGCCCTGTCACAATATACGTAATGTATGGATTGTCGAACATTAAATGCCTTTTTTTCAATTTTTTTTCTTTTTTTTTTTATGCTGTTTGCTATAATTTAAAAAGCTTATAATTTAGTACATTTTGACAGTCGGTAACAAAGCTCCGGCGTGGGTTTGTTGTTATATAGGAATAGCTTTCAGTTTAAAAATAATTTATTTGTAATTTATGTGCGATGCCAAAAGAGGCTCAGGAAGCTATTTTTAAATGTTTCCATTCATATTCATTAGATGAATTAAACAGCAGTTGGTAAAGCATTCAAGTAACGTTCTCAAATAAATGATAATTTAAAATTAATTTAGTAAGCAGGGCTTATATACTCTTGGCCCCTATAAACAAGAAGCTTAACTTAGACATTCTTTAAACTGGGAGGAACACCGTAGTCGGGCATGATCTGCCGACAATACTCTCTGCATGTAACTGGGCCTATTTTTCGATAGATCCTTCGAGCTGCCAAGCAGCTCTATGTCGATATTTCTTTTCAGATCCGCTGAACCCTTAAATGGAAAACCCAGAAAAACATTTGTGCACTCAGCGGCAAAATAGTAAATTGTTGTTATTGTTGTAGTTGTTATTCCTGCCAGCGCAATGATTATAAATTATAACAGGCTCGCACTATTCTGTTCGCACTGCTCGCACGATTCTGTGGCAGTGACAGCTACCCACAAATATGTGTGCATATACGAATTAGTAGTTGGATATATATGTATATATAAAGACGAGGACATATATCATTGATGGATGCAAGCTCGCTCAGTTGAGTGGAAGGAAGGCTGCCGACTGCGGACTGAACGAGAAGTGGGCGCCCAGCTTAAAGCCGCTCCAGAAGTGAAATCCTTGAAGCTTTTGATTTATTTGCTTGAAGGCAATCATTAATTTGTTTGGCAACAACAAAAAAAGGAGAACGAAGCAGAGAAACGAGAAAAGCTTAGCATACAGTTTCCGCCGCTGTCAGATTTAGGGGACACAAACAACCACCGAAAACGGAGCCGGCAGCGAAATTTAAATAAAACGAAACCAACAAAGTAATCTGACACATGCGCTGCCAAATGATTGCCTTAATGATACTTTGGCACTCTCTGCTCTGCACTAGCCGGTTGCCCCTACCACTGCGCACGCCCATGCCCATGCCCATGCCACTGGCTGCAAGACAGCTTCTGGGTCGGAACACTAATCCCATGTGCAGTATCCGCCAAGTACATAAAACTGAAGTCACTTTACTTTATAAGAGCGAGTGGAAAAGCTGACACTTATTAAGGACAATGAAATGTCTAAAACGCTAAATTTCAAATGAAAATTGGACGGGCTTCGAGCGAATTACTGCGTGATATTTGGGGCCTTAAGGGATAGAGTAATTTTGATTCGAACGCCTGGGACACTTGGGGGGCTTTCCAATTACTACTTTAACATTCATTACATTACTCCGATCGCCATCTTGGCCGGCGTTCTGCCTCATCTCTTCGATATAATCATTCCCGTTACTGTGATCGATGTCGACGACCTCAGCCTTTGTCTTTTCCGTTTCTGATTCCGCTTCCGATTCTGATTCAGTTTCCGTGCGATCTTCCAAATCCTTTTGTACTTCTTTTATCTGCACATTGTGCTCTTCGATTCCGGAGAGTGAGGAGTCAGATAGCCAGTCGCTGCTATTATATTCATGTAAACAGTGTGTGCTATCCTGATCTATTGGCTCTAAGCTCTGCTCTAGACTTTTCTCTTCCAATTTTTTCTGGATGGACATATTTTACATGGATATTTCATAAGAATAAACGATTTGCGCTTACCTTTTTAAGGTATATTTTGTAGAGATTGATAGAGAGAAGGACCAGAAGGAAGACCGAGAAGAAAATTACTCCTGCAATCAAACCAATTTGTTCGCGCTCTGGTATAACCACATCAAAAGTCACTATCGACGTGTCTCTTCCAAAGGGGGGGTAAATAAAACGCAAAATCTTATATGTGAAGATACCGATTTTGGTCTCCGGAAATGGTGTTTCGGAATCCATGAAGCTCAAAGATTCGAGAAACATTCTACATAATAAGCAAATTTATAATTGTTTAACTCCGCTCAATGTAGTTCTTACCTTGTAATGGAGTAGGGGCCTGAGCAAAGTAGTTTCAGATTGTTGGTAAAGTATAATGTGATATAATGTAAAGGCATTAGAGCCTTTCAGACTAGGTAGTTTTCGGTGATCTCATTTGTGTGTAAGTGTTGTTTTGCTAATGCGACCTTAATACAGTCCCCGTAACCGAATAGAACTGATTGATAATTTCTTGCCTACTTGTGTAAGTCCCGAGAAAAGATTCTTGATTTTTAAAGGGCTTAGAATGGGTGTGCAACACACCCCAAAATCAAACACACAAGCAAAGGAGAGCAGACGTCGCTGAGCCGCGGAATCATATAAAAGGACGTCATGGCGAGCTCGTAGCTTATGCGGCGCAGCCGCTGCCAACTAACTTGGCCCAGTGCGCGTGCTCTTAGCCAGGAACACGTACGAGAAATCATGAAATGTTGCCACCATCATACCGAAAATTGTACGGTAACGTGCAAGTAATCAAAGTATATGGAGGCGCAGTCTCGTCTGTTTCTCTGCCTTGCTCCCGGAGAGTTGTACACGTCTGATTTTTACTACACACGTGTGGGATGTGACGTCAACAGGATGCCGGCTGTCGACTGCCGGCTGCCTACTGCCAACAGAGCACTAGCTATGAAACTAACCCAAAGCTCTGACAGCGACTAGCTGCACCTCTCTCTCTCTCTCTCTCTCTCTCTCTCTGTCTCTCTCTCTGTCTTCGTCCCTCTATCGCTAGTGCCGAAACATTGAGCAATTCTCCGGCAGACGTGCCACCAAAATGTATGGCATAACTGACGGCCCAGACGTGCCAGACGGAGAGCCTGTTTCTGCCTTTTGCTGTTTAAGTAAGCATGCAAATATCACATGCAGTTGACTCCTGGAGCCGAACAGGCGGGCGTATGGGCGGGTAGCGGGCAATCAGATAAGCAGTCTCAGTTATCAGTAGGCGAGCATCTGTGTGCGTATTCATAAAAGATGAGGCAGCGTGGTTAGTCCACTGCCCGACCTAGGCGAGACAGGAAGTTGAGGCCCGACCTGGGCTGGATTTGGTGATTTCCCCAAGCATGTGGCGTACTTTTATATAATTCCGTTAGGGGCATAAGAGTTTGGCTGATGGTTATTGATTTTGCGCGCTCTATCAGTCACGGCTAGGGGCCATGGTGAGTAGTTTGAGTAGATTCAGTGGGTGGGCTCTCTTCTTCCTCCCCAGCATGCCATCCTTGCCTCGAATGTGTGTTAGAGACTGGAATGCAACATGAGCTGCTGCTTTGCTATTTGTGTGAATCAGAAATTCATATAGTCGGGAGGCGAGTTATATAACTCACTGCTGATTTCTTGGCCGGCAGGGCGTCTGCTGAAAATCTAGCCGAGTCCCAAAACGTAATTTACAATTACTGCACGCACAGACAATTTATTTTCGAGCTCAAACGTTTTGGCCTGCAATAACACGCGTCTCAAGGCAAGACAAGGACCGCTACCTCCCAGGTGTATTGCAAATCAAAAAATCAGGCAACCCGAGGCACGGCTCGGCAAGGCACACGCACGCCCAGGCAATCAGTTAAATGTTTGTGGAACTCGCCAATGCCAGCCAAAGCACTCGAGTCTCGAGTCTAGTGTCTCGCGTCGCGCGTCTCTAAGGGACAGCCAGCCAAGTTCTCTATGCATTTTCAGTTTTCCTTTTTTTGTCACTGGATACCTCGCTGACACGCCTTCCTCAAAAATTGAGTAGAATTGAGTTTGCTCGCGCCAGCCACGAAATAAAAGAACTAAAAGGCAACAAAATCAAATGGTGCCACTGTGGCCAAACAGGGAGCGACGCTCGATGAAGCGCCAAGTTGAAAAATCGTTTGTCGCAATGTGAGAAATAGAATCGCCAGTGCCAAAGGCAACCCAAAACCGAAAGCCAAACGTCGAGCGCCAAGCGCCGAGCGCCGAAAGAGTTCACCCAGCTCAGCCGCAGACGAAGTGATTTGGCTTTAAAAGAAAGAAGGAAAGCAGGAAAAAACCCTGCCATGTAATGAAACTGACAATTTAACTCGCACTGTGTGTTCGTGCTGAAAAATCGTGTTATCGATTTAATGCGTTGCATTATATAAGTCTACACACATGCGGATACACAAAAAAACAAAATGTATACACTCTCGAATAGGGGTATCCACTTTGCACACAACGTATCAGGAGCAAATGCGCATTGCCGAAAGGGTTGGCTCCGTGCCCTGCTTCGATTTCGCTTTGCCTTTGCCGTTGCCTTTGCCTTTGCCTTTGCCTGTGCATTTGGCGTTGCCTTGAGCTGTGGCATTGGCTTTATCGCTGGCTTCTGGCTTTCTGAGTGACTGACATTTTCATGTTGTTTACGAGATTTCTCTTTGGCCGTAGTTTATTTTTGTCCGTCTTTCTAATGGCTAGACTTGCTGGAAAAAGCATTTGATTAATTCGTAGCAGTTTTCAATTTGAAATTGCTTTGGTTCCTTTTTCACTCAAATCCTCTGCGAATATATGTCTGTCTGTGACTCCGCGTGTCTCTGTGTGTGGAGAGCACTTTAAACATATGGGTGAGCCCTTGAAGCAAACTTTCAACTTCTCTTGAAGCCTCGTCAGACTTTCGCTGAGACTGAAATCTAGTTAGCCCTAGCTGAGTGATTTTTTATTGTAACTGTCACTTATCCTATACTTTTCTGTGTTCCTTGAATTCTGTTACCCTGCAATGGACGTGTGACATCCCCTCTTTTAATTTTGGCTAGATTCCACAACATAATAGGAACTGAACCAAAACGTTTATTTATTAACCTATTTAACAACTAAATTGACATTTTACTAATAAATAAAACTTTCTTTTTCTCGTTTTAGGTACGTATAAACAATTTAATAGAAACAAGTAAGAACTTAGCAGTCGACTGTGTTATATACGTTGTAACTCAAAAAACAAAATTGGATAAATCATTTATGACCTGTGTTAAGTAAGATAACTTTCAAACGCGTTTCCCAAAATGAGTGATAATCGTTACTTGTCCAACTGATGCAAATGTTACGTAACTTATCCTGAGTATAAGAGCTCCAACAGTTCGATATGCTTGTGAGACTAAATACGAATGATTTAAATGAGCAAACGGATTATGCATGATATGAACGAAATTAATTAGGTTACTTAAAGCATGGTTTGTTTTCTTTGAAGTAATGAAATGCAAGAGCAAGAGAGAGAGAGAGAGAGAGAGAGAGAGAGATAGAGAGAGAGAGAGAGAGATAGAGATAGAGAGAGAGAAAAAGAGAGAGAGAGACAAAGTGATAAAGAGATAGATGAAATAGATAAAGAAATAGAATAGAATAGAATAGAATTAAAAAGATTTAGAAACGGAGATAAAGATATGAAGAAATTAAATGATTGGGATATTGAAAGATTTAGAGCAAGAGAGATAAAGAGGTAGAAAATGAAATACAGAATTAGTGGGATTTAGAGACAGAAGTAGATATGTAGAGTATTACAGAATAAAAAAGATAAAGAAATAGAGAGATGAGTGATAAAGCGATGGAAAAATTAAATTATTGAGTTATAGAGATTTAGAAACTAGAGATTTTTTTTTTTTTTATTTATTTATTTGCAATTTGTTTTTATAACAATAAGCAAATTGTTTAAAATACTATACTAACTAACCGGATGGTTTAAGCTCCAGTGAGCTTAATCCATATATTTATATATATACATATTTACAGAAAACCTATTTTTTTTTTTTTTTTTTTTTTTTTTTTTTTTTTTTTTTTTTGTATGGTCTGTTTGGGAGATCCAGGACATGGAATCTTTTTAGGCGTCGTGGACTGTCATTTGAGTTCTCTAGAAGTCCCAGTGCTAAGGCGTTGCCGTGACCATGTAACCTTTTTAAGTATCTTTCTGTGCCCGCCTTTACTTCGTCTTTGACAAGAGGGAGTTTAAGGTCTTTGTGGATATCATAATTGGTTATATACCAACGTGCACCTGTAATTGTTCTGAGTGTCATAGACTGGTATCGCTGCAATATTTCTATGTTTGAGTTGCTTGCTGTTCCCCATAGCTGCATCGCATAAGTCCAAACTGGCTTCAGGACAGTCTTATATAACCGTATTTTATTTTCAAGGCTTAGCTGTGATCGCGGAACTAAAGAGATAGAAAGAGAAATAGAGAGATTAAGAGATTTAGAGACACATATATACATACATATAGAGAGATATAGAGATAGACACATATGGACAGAAACACATAGGCAGATAGACAGCTGACAGAAAAAGAGAGAGAATGGCGCATAATAATTATGACAGTTTAAGAAAATGTAAACGAAACGTCCATGACAAGGACAAAGAGCAGGGGAACCTGGAAAACTAGGAATACGTGTTGAGTGTCAGCCATGCCTAGGAGCGCTGCTCTGTGGTCTAGAACAGAGAACGAGGCTTGCAGCAACAGCTTATCGGTTCGGCAGACTACGTCTCTCTTGCAGGCGTCACAATAAATGCCACACGCAGAGGCATGCAACAAAATGATTTTATATGCTTATTATAATTACTGACAGCTATCGGCTTTTGGGTTTGGTGCTGCCGCTGCTGCTTTGGATTGTATTGTACATTATTATGATTATTATGGAAATGCAAATGAGGCAAAGTTGTGAGTTGCCAGTTGCCAGTTACTGGTTGCAGATGCTGCTGCTGCCTCTGTTGCCGTTGCCGTTGCAGTTGCAGTTGCAGGCATTCATTATTATTAATATGACAGAAAACAGGAGCTGAGCGGCGGTTAAACATGCAAAATGCTTTAAGCGAATTGCGAACTGAATGCGAAATGAATGAGATTGAATGAATAAATGAGGGGATGGATGGAGCACAGACTGAATGGGTGTCAATTCAATTGCCAGCGAAGACATGTACAATTTCTTCATGCTGCCACTCTTTCTCTCTCTCTCTCTCTCTCTCTCTCTCTCTCTGTCTGTCTCTCTGTCTCTATCGATCTCTCTCGCTGCATGTGTGGCGTGTAAATAGAGTCAACAATCGACATTGTTTGGCAGCAGTCTGCATACTTAATGCATCACTTTTCGCATAATATTTGCCAAGGTTGTTCTTGTTGCTATTGCTGCAGTTGCTGTTGTTGTTGTTCCTGTTCGGTTGCTCATTAACATAATTTCAATTTGCATAAAATGATGTTAAATATTACATTTCGGAAAGCTGCAGCAGTGCAACTGCAACTGCAACTGCGATTGCAGCTCCAACTGGTTGACTGACAGCGACCGCGCCCCTCATGTGGGCAGTGAGTAGCTAATTGCAGGTGTGAATGTGTCGCACTATGTGAATTGCGTGCTTCATTAGCCAAACACACACACACGCTCACTCATACAAAATCTATTGTTCCTCTTGTGTTGCCCGCTTGCGCATTTTATATTTAATTTAGATTGCGTTTTTTGTTGCCTGAATAATGCATATTATTTTCAAATCTAATGCGAGCAATTTGCACAAGTTATTTGGTTCTTTTGTGGTCGGTTTATGCGGATATCAAAAAATTGCATTTGGCTGCGGCCCTAAAACTAATTGATTGAAGTGTTTACAAATATGTATAATAGCCAGAGTTATGGCTGTGCCTATGTCCATCCGTTGAATGGGCGCCGGCCTAATTAATATGCATAAATATGTTCCACTCACTCAGATAGCTGTCCATTATGATGGCTTTATAGGGAGTGCCGTCAATAATTCATTTACACTAGTTGGCATAAATATTTTGACGAAATTTATTTTTGCTTTCGATGCTGGCATTGCTGAGATCCGCTAAGTAATGGGAACAAAATTATGACTAAAACAAAGATACTATCAATAGCTCTATGCGTGTCAATTTTTATGTCGTTAGCCTTTTGCATTGTCATTTTGCTGATAAGAATGCATGCAAATATCGAATTTCTGAAAGATTAGGTGCCAAACGTAAAACGTATGATATTGATGACAGAGTCCTGCTACGTGAATTTAAAAGAAAATGTTCTTTTGAAGCCTCAAATGCTGCAGATCTTTTCAATTTGACAGCCGAGACTCCAATCAATGAGCGAATCGTCAGACGACGCTTAAAAGAAGAAGAATTCGGCATGTTTATAGCCAAGGACATGTCGTTTATATCAAAGCCTAAGCCTAAAAGGCTAGCCTTCGCAAAGGAACATGTTCTAAAGCCAAAAGAGTTCTGACGAATTGTTTTGTGGTCAAATGAGAGCTCCTTTAAGTATAATTCATACAAAAAGAAGGAGCAGGCAAAAGAGACGTCCTATTTGCCAAAAAGTGAGCCATGGTGGAGGGTCTGTTATGTCCTGGTGATGTGTTACATTCTATGGGTTGGCTGATTTCATTCCTGTCACCGGATTGATGAACCAGGGCCAATAATTGAGAGTGTTGAATGATAACACATTCCTTTCCGAAGATAATCTTAATCATTTATTCTGCAACAGGATAATGCCCCATGCCATAAAAGCAGGATAGCCACGAAATTTTTGAAGGATGTTGGCGTCAATACTCTTGACTGGCCACCACAATGTCCAGACTTGAATGTCATTGAAAACGTGTGGTCCCTCATTAAAGAAACTGAATTGCTTCTTTACATAAAAGCAAAGAAGAAACAATTTATGAGACAACTTCCCTTTGGAACGAGGTGTCCTCGGATATCATTGAAGCTTTAGTGGACTCAGTTCCAAGACGGCTGCAAAAAGTCATTAAAGCTAAAGGGGGGGACTACTTTTTTATTTTTTTTTTTATTAAAAAAAGGTGCATATTATTTTATTAACTAGCTTACTGCTACCTAATGTGGCAACTTAATCTAGTTTTACATTAATGAGAACAATATATCACAGGCGATATAGCTGTGTATTATTTACAATGTTATTTACAATATTATATATATTTAAGATTTAGATTTTGTAAGAAATTTAAAGGAACCTGGTGGGAAGATCCAATGGGTGGTTCCTTTTAAGTATTCTCTTTCTTGGTTTGGTAGTGAGTTGTCTGGCAAGCTCATTTGGGTGTCTGCCAAGACGTTGTATGTAGTTCAGTGAATGCAATTGCATCACATCACCCACTTTGGGAATCCTTAGATCCCTTTCAATGTCCCTGTTGCGTATGTACCAGGGAGCATTGCACATTCGCCTTAGTATCTTAGATTGAGCAACCCTAATTTTATTAAGGTTACTCTTTGCTGCTATGCCATATATTTGCAGTGCGTATTTCCATATTGGACTTAGTATGGACTTGTAAATGGTAATTTTATTTTGCATTGACAATTTATTTTTTGGTGCCAGCAGCCAGGCCATCTTTCCTGCTTTCGCCATCACCGACTGTCGAACCATGGATGTGTGAGTTTTGAACGTTAAGTGTCTGTCCAGGATGACACCTAAGTACTTATGCGAGCTCTTGTGGGTGAGTGTGGAGCCCAGCATAGTAATACCCCTACACGATAAAGGCCTTGTCGCAAAAGTGACGTTAACGCATTTGCTGCTGTTGATGCCTATGTTCCATTTAAGAGCCCAATTCTCAAAACTACTCACATATTCCTGCAAGGCTCTCGAAGCTTGATCTATGCTTGAGCTTCTGCAAAGGATTGCTGTATCATCAGCGTATGTTGCTACTAATACATTGCTTTCATCCAGTGCGCTTGTAGGAATTGTTGTTGGCATGTCGGCTGTATATAGACTGTATAGTGTAGGGCCAAGAACACTGCCTTGAGGAACTCCAGCGCAGATTGGGCGCTTCGAAGATTTTGTTCCATCGACAACAACGCTAAAACTTCTGTCCTTGAGAAAGCTGCTTACAAGCTGAAACAGCTGCGGGGTTAGTACACTCTTCAGCTTAAAAAGAAGTCCATCATGCCATACCCTATCAAAGGCTTGTTGGATGTCCATAAACACAGCAACTGCGTACATTTTTCGTTCCATAGCATCTAGGGCAAAATTAACCACTCGATGGAGCTGTTCCGGCGTGCCATGACCTTGTCTGAATCCAAACTGACACTTTGGAATTTTTTCAGATACAGTCTCCAGTTTCAAAATGCGGTTAAGTATTACTCTTTCCGTCATTTTCCCTAGTGCTGAAAGCAGGCTAATTGGTCTGTATCCATCGACATCCGTTTGTTGTTTTCCTGGCTTTGGTATCATGGTGATGAGCGCAGACTTCCAACTATTTGGGAAATGACCAATCCTTAGTATACTATTAAGAAGCAATACTATGTACAGCAGGGCTTTCTTCGGGAGAAGTTTTAATGTTTTATTATCCAGGAGGTCTTCGCCTGGGGATTTTTTAGCTTTTAGCTTCCTGATCTGCTGCTCAACCTCTTGCAGTGTTACTGGATTTGCTGGCAAGGACATTTGAAACGGCATCTCCTTTCTCAACTCTATAGCCCTACGCATAACCACAGTTGATAGATTTAAAGGCTTAAATCTTTCCTCTAGGCTATCTGCAAATATTTCAGCCTTCTGTTGACTGGAGTAACACCAACCACCAGCAGGATTTTTGATAGGAGTTTTCGGGATGACAACTCTTTTAAAGCGACTCGTGAGCTTCCAAAGAGTATAGTTGAATGATGCTTCCGGTCCAGCATTCTCTAGAATATCATCAATTTTTCTTTGCTTAAGTTTTGCCAGGACTTTTTTCAAACGGTTCGACAGTCTACTATAAATTCTATGGATGCGAGGATCACCCGTTCTTACGTACTCCTTCCTTACTCTTCTTTTCAGGCGTAAGAGCATATCTACGCCATAAGGAAGAGTAATTTGTCTTCGTTGGCTTTGTGAGTTCGTATTTTCCGGAGAGGCATTAGATGCTGCTAACCTAATGTTACTCATTAGAATTGAGATGGCATCTTCAATGTCCTCTGGGCTGTTTATTTCAGTGTTTAGGTTGACTCTTCTCTCCAGGTCAGCTTTAAAGATTTCAACACAAGCGCCTCGTGGAAGGATATGCTGTCTCTTGTCTTTGAATTGCGGTGTTTGATGAAGTGTCGCTATGATTGGCAGATGATCCGAGGAGAGTTCACACTTACTTGCGATTGAAAGTCTATTTATATCAATACCCTTAACAATATAAAAATCTAAAGCAGAAGGTGTAAGCCGAGTGTTATAAGAGAAAAACGTTGGTTCGCCTGTGGCAAGGATTTGGCATGTGCTACTGATGATGGCCTCTTGTAGCCGTTTCCCTCTGACGCAGGATCTAGAGTTACCCCACCACGAGTGCTTTGAGTTGAAATCACCGCCTGCTATGAATTTGTCACCTAAGTCCAGAATTAGTTGTTCAAAATCAGCTTTGCTCCAAGGTATATTGGGAGGCAGATAAATGGACGAGATTTTGATGCAAACACCGTTAATCGGCACAGTCACGCTGGCAGCTTGTATATGCAGTCTAGACATTGGTTCATTTTGCTCGTGAGTAATAGACGATCGTACAAAAACAGCAGCACCATCTTTCGAGGTGCCACTCGGATGATTTGCATAGTATTGGTCGTACCCTGGTAAGTAGATTCCCTGGTAAGAACGCATATGTGTCTCTGTTATTAGCATAATATCTATTTTATTAGCACTAAGAAAAAGTCGCAGTTCTTCAACATTTCTGACTAGGCCTCGTGCATTCCATAATCCGATTTTTAAGTTTGAGTTTATCATTTAGAAATAATTTTCTGCACAAGTTTACGAAAGGCTTTGTTTGCCTCCATTGTGTCTTCAATGAGCTTGAACATTTGATCTATTCTGCTACTTAAGTCGCTGATGGCTTTTTCCAGTAATTTGAATTTGTTATTAAAATGTTGATCATCAGTTGTATCGAACTTTCGGGATCTATCCTGGGCTGAGTTGATGTGCTTGTCCAGACGAGGTCTTGTAATGTCTGCATAAGTAAAGCCACTCCTAACAGTAGCATCTGGGATGACTTGTGATCTGGGTGGGCGATTTATATTTCGGCTTCCGATTGGCAATCCTTGCTCCGGTAGTCTCGCAGCTGGTTTAAGCTTCTTGCTCAGCTCAATTCTGACTGAGCAGCTTTTATCACTAGATAAGTGGTTATCGCCGCAATTTGCGCATATCGACTTAGAGCTTAGACTTAGTCCACATAATGTTGATCCAGTATAATGGTCGCCTGAGCATTTGCCGCAAACTGGCTTTTTAAGGCAATAGTTCCGGGTATGTCCGAAATCCTGACATCTAAAGCATTGCACCAACTCTCTATTGTAATTAGCCTTTACAACTGTTACTCCATGTCTACCGATTTGAGTAATTTTAAGTGCTTCTGCAACGTTTGGCGTCTTCTTTATATTTACATAGAAAATGTTTTGTCGAGTTTTCATATTATTTATTTCTGGATCATCCTCTTCATTAACATCAATGTTGCGCCAGTCTGGTTTTCTAGGACAATATACGTTCAAGACTATGAAACCCTTATCAGTAAATACACGTTCAATCAATTGTTTTGGTACATTTGGGTGAATGTTTCGAATGACTAGTCTACACGGTGTATCTTCTCTCAACTGATGATGCCAGAATTCGCAATTTTGCTTCGTAAGCATGTCTACAACTGCCAGAAAAGCTTTGGCATTTTTCGCATATATACGGGAGACTCCAAATCTCGATGTACGAATGTCGTACTCGTCAGCTGAAATAACAGAGTTAAGTGCTTCTTCGAGATTGCTCATTTTGTTGACATCAGGTACGCAGATGGCTGGAGGCTTAGGCACTGTACTTCTTGGCTGCTCATTGTTATCCATAGTTAAACTACTGGCTTTTACTTGATCATGTTGATCTTCTTCGTCGAGTTCCATTATAGCATCTTCTTCTAATAGCGCTGCTTCTTCTTCTAATAGCGCTGCGTAACGATTATTTAGAAGAGCTGCCGAAGAGGTGGTAGCTGGAGTTGGATTTTGTCGGCTTATTGTTAGGTGAGTTTTTCGTGAAGCTGGTGGGGTGTTTTTCTGGATTGTTTTGAAGACTTTGTCAGCTCTCTTTTGTTTTTTACGAAGAGAGACCATCGGTATCTGAAACTTACAATCATTTGGTAATTTTTGTGTTATGTTAGGGATAGAAACCTCTGTAATCGAGGATTTCGATACGGAACATATGCCACCAGTAGTGGCACTTGCTATTGAATAGCTTAGTTGGCTGCTTGTACTTGCGAAGGTTAGTGTACTTGTCGTAATAGTGCTTGTTGTCGTAGCGATCATGTTACTATTGAAGTTTGACATTCCATTTGAGTTATAAAGGTCTTTCGCCATGCTGGCCCGCAGCCCTGCAGGTGGACCAGCAATTTTTCTCATCTTCTCAGCCTTCGACAGCTTTTCACAAAGCTGGGATTGGTCAGGTAAGTCTCCTTCCATTTTGGGCAAGATTCACAAATTTGTTGCTGCCAAATTTGCGACTGCCCAAGAGTATGCAACACTGACTGTTGACCTTCCTTGGACAACAACCAGCCAGTGCGACTTCCGTGGACACCAACCAGTGACCAGCTGTTTTGACACGCTGTCGCTGGCAGGCGGCCGGAGCCCGATTTACAAACTGCACTTTTAATTAATTAATTTGGGAAATGCACTGTATATTCTCTTCACCGTGTCTTTAAAAAGACACTGTACAAGTTTTTGCCACTAACGCGGCCTATTGACTGTGCCGTTTCCAGATAATTCTGGTGGCGGCGTTCAGGTAAATAATTACTTTTCCGGGAGCACTAGAGAAACGCGACTGCACCAGTGTGTCCCTAAATGACACTGGGGGGGACTACACGTTCTATTAATCGAAATAATATTTTGAAGACTTTTCTTGTTTAAGTTGCTATTTTATTAATAATCATCACCCGTCAAAATACTTATGCCAACGGCTGAAAATCAATTTAATTCATATTTTTGTCTGTTTCCATGAAATACTTTTTGTTTAATTATTTTTAAGTTGGTATAGCCGAGATGTAAAAAAAGAAAAAAAAATTGTTAAGTTCTATAAAGTCAGTAAAATGTTATAAGCAAGAACACATCACTATAATTTCGTCAAAATATTTATGCCAACTAGTGTATATGACAGACATTTTATGCTATTTCATTTATCAATGCATCATTGTTTCTCGTTAAGATGATTAGGATACGCAGAGCAGGCTGTTGATGAAAGAGTTTTGCTTTTCGACTTACGCATTTGCCAAACGAATCATTAATGCATTTAAATATTCATATATCATCTAAATGTTATAGGAATTCTTTAGAAAAGTCTAATTCGGATATAAACTCAGTTCCTATTCTAAACCAAACCAAACTCTATTCCCATTGAAGATTCGATTTAGCAGCTCGGCAACTGTCCACTTGGCATCAAAATCCTTGTCGATTGGTGGACCAATTAATGTGCTCATACTTCTGCTGGAACTAAAAGTCCTCTGAATGCGTAAATGGGCGCAGAATTTAAAGCATTTGACTGAATCGCGCCGCGCGAGATTGAACACTGGCACAGCCATGAAGGAAACTTTGAAGTATTTCCAACTCGATTACCATAACCCAACTAAGAATCATAATCAAATTTATCCATTTGACACTAAACTTTCTACAAAAGGCATAGCTGGGGAATGGAGCTCTGGCAGCGGTTGGGAGGTGGTGGTGGGATTGGAGGGAGCGGAGCTTTCTGTTTCTGTTTGTCTAGGACGACCAAGAAAAGCATCGTCATCATCAACTTGCCGTACAGTTGCCTTCAAATTGAGTTAGTCACTTAGAAATTTTCGTATAGTTCGTACATTCAATATGCTCTTGAAATGCCGTGGCCGCTCGAAAAGCGTTTAGGGCTCGTTGCGGGCAATGCAAATTTTGAGGTTCCCAGTTCCAATTGTCAGCACTTAGGCATGACCCAGCGACGGTACAAAGTCTTTTGACCACCCACCCACACCCAACTGAGCCGTCCCCAATCTATTAGCAATCCTAAACTGAGTTAAAGCCCCAAGCCGCTTTATGGTAGGGTGTGATGCTTACAACGCTTTCAATGATGCAGCACAATCCGTTGGTTCGGATCCTTTTAGCTTTTTATGCAAGTTTTCATATCATGGCATTGTATGGGACTGTTGTAGTTGTATTGGCATTCTCAAATTGTGTGTGCGTAAGCTCATTAAGCTGGAGCAGTGCTGTGCCTTAATTTGGCTTTGCAGCTGACTTAGTTGCTTGTTTTCGAATCACAGACTCGTTTGGCCAATGTGCCACTCGATGCTGCATTGTCTCTCTAGGCAAGAGCACTTGTCTTTGCGCAAAAGCCATGCAAATAGGCCATAAATTCATATTTTATTGGCTTGGCTCGGACAAAGCCTCGACGGACGTCAGACAACTGCAATGCAATGACCCCTTGACCGACTCTGCTCCAGAATGCTCAAAAGCTTCACACAAACAATTATGTCAACTATAAGCTGCTTTACTTTCCTCTCTCTCGCTTCCCCTCTCTCGCCCTCTCTCTTTCTCTGACAATGAACTTGTGGCATGGAATGCATTGCAACATTGTATACTAAATGCAGCAGATCAGGCCACAAATTATTCGCTTTGAATACTTTCAAATGCATTGAGTATGACATGTTTTGCACGCAATGAGACTCATCGCAAACAAAAGTTGAATTAACTATTTAAAAATACATATTCAAACATATTAAGATATATAACAAACAGTTTCCATACCAATTACACTCGCATTTATTTCCTGACATTTAACGCGAGGCTTGAGCCTTTATAACACCAAATGCAATATGAATTAGTTGAGATTTGTGGAATTAAACTTAAGAGCTTACATTTATCTGCAATCGAGTCAATGATTATTGTCATATATAAGGAATATGCAATACTTACTATGGATCTATGTGTTATTCCATTTGACTTGTTGAAATTAGGAATACCTACAGCATAGTCTTCAAGGGCAACGTAAACAACACATGGCATATTAAAAAAAAAAGACGCGCCACTTAAAATTTGATTCACTTAGATAAAAAATCTATTAATGCTGCACTCAGACGATTGCAGTTGCAGTTGCAGGTCGTCAGCCAAATGGCAGCTCAAATGGGCAGCCTTTTGGGCGCCAGTGCAGTTAACGGTCCGGAAATATGAAATGATTGCAATTGAGTGTAATTCCATTTGATTTTGGAAAATTTTTATCCAAACAACAGAAAATGTTGTGGCTGTGGTTCGGGTCGCCCCAAGAGCAGCGCCCACTAAATGCAGTTTCCATTTCCGTCTATCCACAGCCAGCCAAATGCGAGAAGGGGGATGCCAATGCCCCACTGTCCCCCATTCGGTAGGCGTGTCCACATGCATTTCTGTATAAATTTCAATTTAGTTCATGCTGAAATTTGCATTTGCAGCTGTCGAGCAAAATATTGCCGGCAGCTTAGCTCGTTGTACTTTAGGCCTTTTGATTGTTGTTGTTTTAATTAAAAAGAATACACACACGCACACACGCACACACTTGTGCATAAATATATATATTATTTCTGTTGCTGTTCTGTCTGTTCATGTGTCCATCTGCCCGGCCGTCCAGCTGTCCGGCTGTCTGTCCGTTGTTGGCTTTGCCATTCAAGTGTTAATTTTATTGACATGTGACAGCCAGCAAATAACTTGCCAGTTGGCAAATGTTTAAATGTCGCTGCTGGTTGCTGTTGTTGTTACTGTTATTGGTTGTGCTGGCCTCGCTGCGGTCGAAATGGATATTTTTAATGAATTTAATAAACGCACCGCTCGAACCGATTCTCGTAAATCTCGCAATATCAAAAAAGTAAAGCGAAAAGACCCATTTGACATGCAAGCCGTGAAAGCGCAGTAAAAAGAATGCCAAATGAAAACCAGAACCAAAACAGAAACCAAGAGCCAAAGGTAAAGGGACCATGGCCAGAACGAGGAAACATTAATCAGCGTTAAAAGTCGCATTAAACAAAATGGGCGCGGCAACGCGGCAGGCGGCGGGCGAAGACGACGAGAGGCGGGCGCTGGAGGCAGTGCAAATTGCACGCAAAGCCAACAGCAGTCAAGCAACCCAATAAGGACCCAAGAATTATCGAAATGTAAACGAAATGCCAAAGAAAATTGGAAAACTGATGGCGAAAGGGAAAGCTAAAACAGAGAGGAGCAGGAGGAGGCAGACCCAGCACGCACAGCTCCTATTCAGAGCTACCAACAGCAACGACAACGGCAACGGCAACAACGAACGTGGCGAAATGAGTGACTGGCAGTCAAAATCATTAAAAAGTCGTAAGTATCAGTGGAAATGGTGAATGGAGAGAGTGGGTCGGTGGGGGCGGCCACTGAAAATACGCACGCTTTATAATTAGAATTTAATCAAGCGCAAATCGCAAACTCTCGCAATTTGCAAACCGAACCGGGCCAGCAACAAAAATTGGTTAGCCTTGGTGGGCGGGTTTCAGTCTGTGTTATGGGTGTGTGCGTGTGTGTGGGACTGTGTGTGTGCAGCTTTTGTTTAACGTGTAATTAAAAGCGTCGTGAAAACCTTTTAGTGTAACGCCAGTAGAAACGCTGGGTGCGATGATATTAAATTTCCCGAACGAAAGAGTTAGTTGGATCCAGCGCGAAGCTGCAGCAGCAGGAGCAGCAGCGGCAGTCCCAACAGCATAGATTAAAAATAAAAGCCCCATCGGATGCCCGACCTTGTCTAACCTTCTGGTAATTGATGGTAGGTAACAACTTTTTGCATGTGTCATCTAACAAATGATGCGACGCGCTCTGCCATGGTTTTCGGGTTGAGGCTTTCAATCATTGCCAATTACAAAGTGCGAAGATGTGGAAGAGTGAGTGTGGGTGGGTGTGGTTGTGTGTGGTTGTGTGGGGGCTAATGACACTGTCCACTGTAAATACAGCAAACCAAAACGTATATAAGAAAACTGACCTGAAGCATATCAGGTACGGTTTCGTAATGTGTATTATAGAGATGAAATTGATGATGTCATGGGTCAACTCTGATTTGCTTTACAAATCTCAAGTCAGACTTGAAAGCTTTTGATTTCTGGCGAAGTCCTCGGATAACCCTTAGTTCATGGGAAAGTCCTAATGGGAAAAATCTTTTTTCGAAATAACAACTTGTTCCATATCGTGACGCAGAAGCACCGAGCATGTTCGCTAAAATAATCCTCCAGGGAGTCCAAAAATAGCACCCAGCTACCAGCAGCAGAAAAAATTGTGACATTCTAATTACTGGCTGGCAGCGGAGCTCAACACGACCTGCTTGTCAAGTATAAACTTCGCCCATAAACAAATTTTAATGGAGCAATTATAAGCGTCTAAAAATGGCTCGCAAAACAAAAGCAACTCGCAATTTTCATAACTAAAGGGCAAACTACTTTTTGCGCCAACTATGACGGCTCTGGCAGGCTCTAAGTTCTCTGTTCCCTGTACTCAGTTCATAGTTCTCAGTTCCCTGTTCTCAGTTCTCTGTTGCCTGTTGTGTTCCATGAGCTTGTAGCCAAAACGCAAATGTGTAACACTTAAAGGCACGCAGCCGTATCGTGGAGATTCGTGTCAGGCTGTGCTCGAGGACGATGACGCACGCCAGTGTAAGAATGTCCTGGAACTTCCGAGGGCGGCTGAGTGGCATGCAATGGCATTTATTAAGGCTCCCCTGGCCGATTGAGCCCCACATGGACTTCATTGATATGCATCTGCCGGTCTGGCGGACCGGGCGGATGGGGAGATTGCTGCTAGATTTACCGGCATAGCGTCTTTCATGCTTATCGACAAAATCATTGACAGTAACAGAGCATCAGGAGGCGGAGGGGGACATCTTCATAAATCCATTGCATACCCCCAGGCGCTGACGAGTCATTCATTGCTGCTGTGCATAGGCGGTAGCTGACTCGCACAGTTAACCCCTTGTTGCCCGCATTTAAATTCCAGCTCTTTCCACTTTTACGGCGTGTTTTTTCTCCCCTTTTTTTGTGCTTATGTTTACATTTTAGCTCATACGTTTTTGTTTGCCTTGCTGCTAGGCGCTCTGCACTGCAGAGGGCCCGCTGTCTGCCCACTCGGCAGTCTATTAAATTTGCGAGTGCGTTTGCTCGCTCGTAGGCGGCAGACAATAAAACTGTTGAAGTGATTAAAAATAGTCGCAGTCGCAGTCGCTCTGCACTCTGCACTTTTTCTAGCATGCTTTTTAGTGATTTGCCTAGCGCCGGTTCGGCTTTGTTTTGGACCTACGGAAAATCGATCAAGTCGATGGGGCGTTAATGGATTTCTAGGCTAGACAAAAGTTTATTGAACCGCATGCTGACAATGGCAACACCATCTACGATGTCGATAATGAACTGCAGCTGCAGACAGAGGAGAGCAATTAAATTTGTCTGCTTTGGTCATTCGGATGGGGCAGCTTTATTGAAAGTACTTGCCACTGGGCGCATACGCCTAGCCACGCCCCGTGCTAAGGCGAAAACACGTGCCAATCGTCACATAAGGCGCCGCCGAAAGGGCTACAAAGAAGCCCGAAAAAAATCTTAGACTAATCGTTTTTTGATTTCTTACCTTGCCACAATGGCTGAGCCAACCTGGGGCTGGCCTGTGCCAAGCGCAGGAAACGTGGGCAGGAAAAGGGTTTTACGAGCTCGAACCCGTTGCCATTACCGGTGACTCTTGATTCTATCCATTCCGACTGCTTTCTTGGTCCCATCTAGATAGTCCGCTTTCGTCCGAAGAGTAATAAACGCCTGTTGAAGCCGACGCGACGTCTTGCGCCCGACCCGTTTTTTCAAAGGACTTTTTGCTTTGGCGTTTTCGCATTTGTAATATTGAATAATGTCGTTTTAATTACCGCATCGAGGGCCTGCCAGAAATCGTGTTCGACGGAAATAACTGACTTAAGGAAAATGGGAAAAGAAATGGGAATAATTTTAATTAATTCGGCACGTAAAAAACGCCAGGGCCTCTAATTACTTTTGTCTGTGTGAAAACGAAAATGAAATTGAAATTAAAGCGAAAAATGGAGAAAAAACAGTAAAATGGAAAATGGAAAATGATTAGACCCGGTCGGGTGTGAGTAAACTGTTGAAGATTTATTACCGCAAATGACGAGTCTTAAAGCTCGGCTAATTCTGGACGAGAGCGCACCTATCGTGCTCTCCTGCTCCTCCAGTCCTTGATTTGATTTGTTGTTGCCTTGGCTGCGTTTAATTATAAAAACGCAGCTCACTCCGGCTTCGGCTACCTTTTATTTAGAGCTCCTGCTATCATGGGCTTCTTAACAGCCTCCCCTGTACGCTGTGGCAGCCGCAATCCAATCAACCGCTAAGTCGTCGGCCTGCTCAACTTGGCGTTGATTAAAGGCCAACATTCTGCGTCCCGCTCAAAGGTATGCTACATAAAATGCGTATCAGCTTAGACAGCCCGCTAATTGACAGGCGCCCTTGGCCTGGGGCTGGGGTGGCTGGGGTGACGGACGGACGGACGGATGGACGGTCGGGCGAGCAACGTTTTGTAATTGAATTGAATTGGTTTAGTGAGTGCCGCCTCCATGTGAAGTGTCTGGTCACCCAAGTATACGTACAGGTGTAAACGGCCGGAACGTGACGCTAATGAATTTCTGCTGCGAGGATAAATGTGTGCCTGAAAGAGCGACGGCGCTGCTAATGCTAAAGATTTAATGATAAAGATATTACGAGGCATTGAATGCACTTGTTGTGCATTCGAGTTATTCGCTCTGCATTCCACTCTGCTGGCTGCCGAATATCAAAATTAATTAATCGCCTATCGAAGGATTCGAGATCCCCAACCATCGCCAAACAGCGCAATGTCCACTAAAATGCATTCAACAATTAGCAAATCCGCAATATAACAGTTTGTATAACAAACGGCTGAACCACGCACACATCACGCACCACCCAGCATGCACCACGCACCACCCACCTCCAGGCATATCATTTTTATTGCATAACAAAAAATTGTCAACATTGTCAAAATTGTCAGTCAGGAGGAAATGTGCATGCATAGCTCAGGCCTCGTCCCGCTCCTGCGCCAACTCTGCTTCATTCCCCCTCTTTGGTATCATTGCAAAATTTCATTTCCGCGCAGGCCTGACAGGTAATGCTTATGACATCCATCTCCCCTCTCCGGTTCCGATTTTGTGCGCTTGTCGCTGTTTTTGACAATTTTCATGTTTCAATATTTCAGTATATGCAGCAAGCAGAACCATTGTTGGTTCTGCTGCAGAAATTAGTTATGCATTATGCTGGAAAAGTGGGCGTGGCACAGTCAGAGGCCCTCTAATGCCCTCCCACCCAATCCGCCGAGCGAACAAAAGCCCATCCCCAAACAGTAGGCGAGCTGCCTTGGCATTTCACATTCCGCAGTGGAGAGGGGAATGTCATTTACGTTGGGAATTGCTCGCTTTGATCGATGTTGTGCCAGAGTGTGGTCGAAAAGATTAGACTGTGCTACGGATGGGACTCACACACACACTTAGACACACGTACATACTCTACTCTTTCTGGGAATCAGGTAAGGAGCACGGGCAAAAACTATCCCGTCCACATCATTAGCTGGGCCAAGTACTCGGCTGAGAGACTATGAAGCCAATTGAAGGCCAATTGATGAAGCCTTCGAAAGTCAAAGAAATTATGCCCAAAAAAAGGCATTTGGGAGCGACTCGGCCGACTCGAGGGGGCGTGGCAAATGGCAAATGGCAAATGGCAAAGGCAAAGGCAATGGCAATGGAAGTGGCAAATGTGCGTTAATGACAGAATAAAACGAAATCCAAACATAAATTACGCGCTTATCAATTTCATTTATCTTTTAGATTTCTTGGCCATGCAGCGCCAACGGTTCCCTTTTTATTTTGATGGCTTTGTAATTGAATAATAAACTTCGTTTTGGCGACTCGGCCAACTTGGCCAGCGAGCGAAAGTTCTGTCCAATAACAAACACAAACGATGGGCAGGCACAATAAATTGAAAGTTTCTTTCCTCCGCTCAGCCATCTCAGTCCGCATCGGCTTCGATAATGAGGCGGGGCAATTGCCCAGATAACTAGTCGAGAGTATTCTGCAGCAGCTCCTTTACAGCAGCTGTCCGCTGGGTGCTGCTCTGAGAGCATTTGTTATGTTCGACGCCTTCGATAAGAGCCCATAAAAGGGGCCATTATCAAAATTTTACTACTCTTTCGGCTTATTAATGAGTCTCAATCGCTGCGCCAATAGTGTGTGCGAGGCCGAGCTTTTACAACTGGCAGAACAGCTCACATTCATCAGCTCAGCTCAGCTCTGCAGGCGAGCTCCAAGCTGCGAGCTGAGCCTGATTTTACATTTTATGGCCAATCACTCATCCAGATATGCAATTCAGGGGGAGGCAACCCCTTCGCTGCTGATTCCCCGCCCGCCCGCAAAGGAGCGCCTGCGCGCGCAATTTATATCACTTAAATTTAAAGCAGCAAATAAATCTTCAAATCAAATGAAGTGTGTGTGTGTGTGCCGTGTGTGGGTGTGGCAACTATCCCTTACAGCTCTTGGAGCTCCGCCGGAAATTGATGCCTATCAAGTGCGCAAATCAAAATTGTCCGTCATTGTCGCATTGCGCCTAAAATGACACACAATAAATTTTGATTTGGCGCTTTATTAAATTTTATTCCACCCAAACTTGAACACTAACGGCCACGGCCGGACGACAGTCCATGGGACGTAGTCTATCGTCTCTATAGATGACACAGGCCGTCTGGCATTTGTCTGGCATATAACACACACAGCTCCCCTTTCTTGCCGTTAGTATCTGCGTCTGTGTGTGGGTGTGGGTGTGGGGGGTGTGTGTGATAGCTACTATTGAGCCTTTGGGGATTGGGGAGTGGGCGTGGCACACTCGCAGCCTTTGTCAAAAAGTGTTTGTCGTCTGATGAGGACTGCCGCGGAAAAAGGCAAATTCATCAATTACTTAATATAATTACTTTTGGCTTTCGGATTATGCATATATACAAACATTCCCACACACACACACACAAACACACAGACAGAGGGAGATATATATTCAGATAGACAGACAGTAGCAAAATGTATTGCTCTGGCTGTCCGGGGTAGCCAACATTAATACTTAATATAATAAATTGTAGCCAGTCGGCAGTGGCTCCCATTCGGTCAGCGGCAGCCCAGCCCATCTGGCTGCATGGCTTGCCGTATAGCTATATGTATGTTTGTGGAAACCACGCCCACCGCACTGCCCTCTTCGGCATTCATTTTGCAAATATTTTTGAGCGCATCGGCCACAAAAACAGAAACCGTCCAGGGCCAGTCTCGGCTCCGTATCGCTGAGCGTTGCATGCTGCTGGGGTGCAACTCCATTACCAGTAGCTCTGATGAAATTAACAGACTCCCGCACCCTCCGCCCCCAAGAGAAACCCGTTCGCATCGGGTGGCTTTTGCAGCCTATTTGCCATTTTAATGGCACTTAAAGTGCAGGGCATCGGGGCGGGGAAAGAGAACTGCATAAGTGCGAAATATTAAATACGAGCCAAATACAAGTGATTGCAATAGCTGCGCTTTGGGTTTTTCTAAACAGCGTGAAATCTGGCGATAATTAAATGCGTCCTGCCATCAATATTCATTTATGCCAACACTTTGTGTAAACATTTTATTGGCCACAATTATCGTAGACTTGAAATGGTTTGGCGCGCCATTTGATGGGTATATTTTAGTCGGTTAATAATATTACATTAATTTATGCAGTTATTGGCAGCGAAGCCCATGACGGGCCGTGCATTAAAATCAATTAATTTCAAACTCTGCCAATCGAAGCTGATAGACGGAGGAGCACAAACTATTGCATTTAAATTTAATTCAATTCCGAATGCTTAAATGTCGAGCTCTAAAAATGCGTAATTGCATCACAAATATTAATTTCATTAACTTCATAATGTCAAATCTTTTTACCATCATCTCTACGCTGCGCATATTTAATGGGATCGGATGCGTACAATTAAAACAATTAAATGTCATAAAAATAGCAAAGTGCATAATAATTCATAAATAATAGCATGATTTGGCGCGCCCGAAACGGTTTCGAGTAAATATGACAAATATCGCAAAAAAAAAAAAAAAAAAAAAAAAAAAAATATATATATATATATATATATATATATATATATATATAATAATTATACCTCAAACTCATTGAAAATGGAAATTCAGGATAAAATGGTTTTGTGAAAATATATGTAACAGGCAGAAGGAGGCGTGGCACACCCAATAAATTGTATATATTCTTGATCAGCGTAACAAGGCGAGACGATATAACCCTGCCAACCCAAATATACTAACGACCGATATAGTAATTAATAATCCATATAAAAATATTTTCCCGAACATAGTAATAAATATTATAAAAATATCTTATTTCAACTTATTTAATAATCAATATATACGGCGTTTGTGTAAACCCCATATACTCCTTTTATACTAATATATTTGAGGGTAAGCAAAATAGAGATAACCTTAAATGAAATTATTGCATGGAATTGTTTGTTTGTTGTGCAATTGTTGTTGTTAGAGCAATTTCTGTTAATTTAACACACAAAATATTGTTTTTAATTATAGAGGAGAACAAAAATTTTGTTTATAATAAAAATTATAATTAATGAAATTTCAATGAAATGCACATAATCAAATTATTTTGATGATCGTTACACAGTTCTGTAGCCTTTGTTCATGAAATGTTTTCAGATTGGTGTGGTAACTTGTTTTTGGAAGTTTCATCGTAATTGAAATTTTTAAAATATATTATTAATAAGAAAATATGTTAGGTTTGAACAATGGGTAATAATCTTATACATATGAAAATATTGGTATACTTTCAATCTGCAATAGCTTGTATTTGCAAAAATTATAATTAAATTATGTGTATAAAATATGCAATGGTCGAAGTTCGTGGATCGTTAAATATGCGCCCCGTAGCGGCGTCCAGCTCGAAAGTATGCAATTGAATTTAAATATTACGAGCGCAACTCCAAGTGCATGTATATGTGTGTGTAAGTGTGCGGTGTTTGTATCGTTAATTAACATAAGTCTATTAAAAAACTGAATCTACGGCTGCTCCAAAGCTAAAACTTTATAAACTCAGAAAACTCTCCACTTTCACTTTACGCTCTGTGCTTATTTAAAACCACTATATATAACTGTACTGAAACATGGATGATTACACATGGCTTAAATTAGTTTTCGCTGCAATTAGCAACTGGCAATAGGCAAGCGGCAGCAGCAGCAATTCCAATAACTTTGTAGTTCCAATGCGGAATTGGTAAAACCACAAATGACCTATTACAAAGGGTGTGCATTAATTTCAATTAATGGCGATAAGGCTGACAATGTTTATTGACTATAAAATAAGCAGACGTCATTATAACAGAGAGAGAGAAAGAGAGAGAGAGGCACAGAGAAGGACAGAGAGAGATAGAGATAGAGAGCGTGGGAAAGAAAGAAACAGTCCGCCTATTATGGCAATAACCGCAATGTAAATGACCAGCAGAATGGCAAAAAATAATGTTTATAACGATGATCAAAATCGACGTAGCCGTAATTTAAATTAAATGCATTAAAATTTTCATAAAATGCAACAAAAAACTGGCAGCGCAACAACAGCGATAACAATAACAACAACATCAATATAAACAATAATTATAATAATAAAAACAGGAAAAATTGAAGCGGCAAAAAACACAATTGCAATAAATATGGCAGCACTTTACAGTTCATTAAATCGAAAACAAAAGGCGACCGCCTGCATTTATTTTACCTGTTAAATTCAGCAAGCACAAACAAACAAACAGTCGGCAAGCAAACAGGCAAACATTTCATTTCGATTCGTTTTTAAAATACTCACACACACATACGCACACATGCACATATCGGAGTGTATTTAATGCTGGCTTTATCGCAATTATTGTCATTAGTTTGACAAACGATGCCACAGAATTATGCAGTATTTCAAGCTAATTAAATTTAAGAGCGGAAATGCCAAGTGTTCCACAAAAGCTGCAGGCAACAACAACACCAACAGCAACAACAACAGCAAAAACTCTGCAATAAAACAGTTGTAACTGCCAGCGCGCTAAAGTATGCTATTTGTCCAAACAGCGGAGTGAGCGGAGCAGCACTATCGTGCACACACATCTGTCGCTCCTCCCTCTGTCCCCCCTCTCGCAGGCATCGCTTTGTCTACTTCTTGACTTCGCTTTGCATGTGCGGCGATTTAATTGGTCCAAAAATTGCACGTCGACGTAAATAAATTTTTATTTGAAAAAGTTTATTAAAAATTTTCCATTGCTCAGGCAGCGCACGTAGCTGCCACGCCTCCTCAGATGGTCATGACTACTCATGTGTGCGTGTGCGTGCGAGTGTCTGTGGATTAGTGTAGGTGTCTGCGATTGTCCTCTGGTCGCTTTTAGCCATTGGCGCTTTTTATTTCAAACTTTTTGCATTTCCTTTTTCATAACCAGACAGAGGGTATGATAGCTGGCATCCATGGCATGTACACAGGTGCGCCATACAGTAAATACATATATATTTGCTGAGCTGACCCAACCGATTTATTGTATGCAAAGCTGTGCATATCTTTGTCAATTAATCTCTCAGTAATCATATGGGAGAGAGAATAGAGAGGTATTCATATAGATATCTGTAAGGTATCTAGTGTTCGGCATTCAGGAGCTGTTGTGGCATTGCTGCTCTCTCCTCTGCTTCGCTTGTATGATTTTATTTTATTTTTTTAATTTTGTTATTAAAAAAGTTTCGAGATTTGAAAAAAAAAACAAACTCAATATGGAAAAGTTTTGCTTTGTAATTACATGCAGCAGCCACACGCTAAAGATGAGAAATGAAAAAATTAAAATTAAAACACAATTTTATTGCTAGCAACGAGCCAAAGGGGACTGTTCAAATGTCCCAATGCGGAATCCAATCGGAACGTCGAAGATGCTAAATATTGTTGGAGAATGTGGAGTACGTGCTCATAGGTGAAGCCAGCTCGCACGGGCTCAATTGCAACTGTTAAATTCAGCTTTTGGGATATCGCCGAAAGCTAAGGTGAAATAAGGCGGACTTTCGTGGAAGCTGACGCAGAATTTTAATTAAACAGCAGCTAAAAATAATATTTGTCCACAAGAGGCAATCAAAATACATAAACTAAACTCAAGCTATACACTGATAATCCTGGAATTAAGCGGCTAACGGTAAACACCCCACGAAACCTAACGAACCCAACTTGGCAAACAAAAACAGGACCAAGCGGACGGAGCTGAAAACTTATTTATGCGCGCACTCTGCGTTGTCTACCCGCTCGGAGGACTCAAAACTGTTATCAAATAATTTATTCGTCTCACTTGCAGCAGCAAATTAAGTTTTGTTTTCGTCCAAAACAACACCTGGAACACACAACAGAGCAGCAGCACAACAGCAGTCAGCCAGCAGCGTTACAAAGGCGGCGAGTAATCCACGTGCCTTCCACTTTTAACTCATTAACCGGGAGGAAAGCGCTACCAGCTCGTGCCGCTGCCGGCCATTAAAAGACTTATTTTCACACTTGCATAAACTCATTTAGTGCGAGAGCAAACTGAAAATTGTCTGCACAAAAGGCGTGTAGTCCCCGCAATCCGCTGAATCCCCAAACTCTCCACCTAGTTCGCTTGCCCCTTGACTCGTGCCCCTTGCCATATTATCGTCTTGCTACCTTATCACACGGCACTTTGAGAAAGAGAGAGAGAGAGAGAGAGAAAGCATCGTGACATAAAATTAATGCCCAACCGACAATTTTAATCGGCAACAATTTTTGTCTTGAGTTATGGCTCGAAACGAAACGAAACGAAACGGCAAGTCGCACCCTTAGACGAGGTCGCGAAAACTTTGCTGCAAAGATTTTCAAGTTTTGCCTGAAACAAGGCGAACGGCCAGCAGCAGCACAGCGAGCCGAGGTATGCGAGGACATGCAAACGTGCAGACAGTCAGGCAGCCAGCGGGATGCGTATATTTAAAACTTATTAAATTGCTATAATTTATACGACTTATCTTGTGGGCGCTGGCGTCTTCGTCTCCGACTTCGTCTTAGAGTGCGTCCGCGCCTTGAGGGTGGCTTTAGACTCGTAAATACTCAGCGCAAGAAATCGCATGGCACTGCTAAAGGCGCACACGGCGACAGTTCGAGGCAAAGGCAATTAATTTACATGCAAATCGTTCTCAAACTTTTTGCCCTCACTCCCGCAAAAAATCCAGTGTCTGCCTTAAAGTATTCCACGCTTAAAGGCTAATACTACGAGCACCCGCCTACCCACACCCACACACACACTCACTTGATTAGTGGGCCTCCTGTTGTGCGCAGCCTGTTTAAAACAATATAGCGAGAGCTGAGGACCGAGGAGCGAGGCTACGACCCTTTTGGGACTTCGACTCACGTGCGTCGATGTCGACAGGTTGCCGTACCTTAAAGACACTTCGAGTTCCATACCGTCCTCTTTGTCGTTGCCTCTGTCTCTGTCTCTGGCATTGTTATTGTTTTTCTTCTTGTCTATTCCGGCCTACAAATTGCAATGTTTTGTTGATTCCTTTTTGTATTGTTGTTGATTTATTGTACAATAACAACAAAGGGCACGACGCCAACTGAGTGTACATTAGACATTCCGTAATGAGTCTAAAGTTTATAATGGAATTTTTGATTGTACCAGAGCGGGAGAGGGTGCACGATGGATTGCTCGACCTTTTGGAAATTGCTACATACTTAAAGTATCGTAATTACAAAATACGGATCATTCGATGTTTTAAAAATGGAAGACCATTTTTTTCGAAATCCGTAAATTTAATGAATTAAGACTTAAGAATTGATTCACCTAAACTAACAATCGTCGCTGGCTGCTTCAGTTTATCAATCCATCACAGACTCTAATGTCTCCTTCTTCTTCTCCTGCTGATTCTAACCCATTTCCACACTTGTGCAAATCTCTTAAGCTCCACACACTTTGTATATAAAGTAAATTTGTATCTTCAATGTCTGTCTCTGTTTTTTTTTTCAATTTCCACAACATAAAACGCGGCTATTAAACGCTTTAAAATCAACATCAACTCTGCGACGGCGGGGGCAATAAAGTCGATCCGAAATTGCTTCCTCCGCACATAAAATCCAACAACATGGCGAGCCCCGAATTCGTCCTACATGCCTAAATTCCTTTACACAACACCAAACACACCCACACAAATACGTAGATACACACACACAATTACTGAGCTTTGCGCGCAAGCACAGCAAAAGTTAACGAAACACTTTACCATTTGCCTGATTTCCACACGCCCCGCAACGCTCGCAACGCCCTTCCCTCTGGCACTTCCCCTACCACGTGCTCTGCCCACTTAATACATAAATGCAAACGTGTAAATTATGTGATTTTTCCCCGGCGGCCATGTTTGTTTGCAAACTCCATTACCAACATGGCGGGAACTTCCTTCGCGTCGAAATATGCCCCTTCCTGCTGCTGCTGTTGAACACATACACCTGTTTGTTTCGAGAAATCGTCGCGTTTTACCATTAAAAGCGAAAAAACAACAAAAAACGACAAAAAACAAAAACCTAACCGAGAACCCCTTTATGTGTTTTTCATGTACTTTTATTTGATTGTCGCACGCTTCGACGCTCCGACGCTTCGCAGAGCGCCCAGCTAGGCGGGCGGGCCGTAATTTATAGCTCTCTTTTAGTGCTTAAAATATTAGCAAATGTTCATTAACGACTATTCAAATTGGCGTTAGTCAGGCTCACTTTAAGCACGGCGAGTTCTGCAATTACTCAAAAGTACTTAACACACAATTGACGGACGGAAAGGTTTTAACTGCCCACACCAGCGATAGTGCGTCTAGCTTGAAGCAATCATAAAACAGGCCCCGGTCTCTCAGTCTCCGACTCTCGTCGATGCGATATCCGTGCATTTAGAGGAAAGCGAAGAACAGGCAATGCTGAGGGAAAGACAACAAAGTAAAATGAAATCCATTCCACGGCCACTAAAGGCACAGTGTTTATTAGACTACAACAACACCTTGCCAAGTGGCGCGCACATAAAATATAAATTTGTAATTTTAATATTATTAAAAATGTTAAATTGCACGCAGCATAAATCTCATTTGTGCTTGTGGGCAGCTCTGGGGGTGGGACGGGCGGAGGAAGGGGCATAAATGCGACAGCTTGTTGGCTTCATTGTGGCCCAGGGGTTGTGACAAACACTTACACTCTCGCACACACGCCAACACACACACGCACACACACACGCATGATGTGCGCATTATACAATAACCATTACTGGCAGCTGCGTTTGCCACACTATTTTTATTGTGCCCTCTTTATGTGTTGCTTTAATTTAAGCGATTTGCTTTGGGTTCATAAAATAGCCACAGGCTTAACGAGCCCAGCGCCAGCCTGTTCTTCTGCCAAGCTTGATATACAATTTTTAATGAAATTATAAATGCAATTAAACAAATAGATAATGATTTAATTCATAAAGCTTAGCAAGGTCTCTTAGTCTCTCTCTCTCTCTTTCTCTTTCTCTCTCCTTTCCTCTGCACAGTCTATCTTATACAGATTAATAAAACTATACAAAATACAGAGAATCTAAACCTCAAGTCCTCGCCTTGCCATTGACTCAAGCAACTAATAAGTTAGCTGTTTTTGACCCGTTCAATCGATAAATGGAGAGCCAGCTTTACCACTCCGGCCATTCATTTAATGAGCCAGCTGCAAGTAGCAGTTTCGGCCAAAGAGCTATCAGTATGCTCCCACTTTAGTATCCCGTTTTTTAAAAGTACCCAAGGCCCATTAACTTATGTGAATTTATTTCAGCAATTGCCAGCTCCGACTACCGACTGCTATTATGCGTTCGTTAATTATTCACATACACACACCCACACATACATCGCGAATCGCAGCACGTTTCGGTCATAAAAGTAGCCTCCTATAAATGAAACGCCCCTAACGTGGGCATCTGTTTTGGAAAGAGGCAAACCGCTTAACCTTCGCTCCCTAATACGAGTGCCTCGCAGATCTATAGATATTTATGCATTCATTCATCAACACACAAAACTCACCCTAACCCATATGCAGGGAATCTCGACATTAAATAAATCTAACCTACACATATCACATAAAAGCTTATAGTGGGCAACTTTAATGCACAGACAAGCAGCCACCCAACCACCCACACACATGTGTAAAAAATGACGCAGACATTATTCACGCTATCATCGCACACAGAAGGGCAGATACACAGAAGGGCTCACAGATACAGACAAACAGTCAGGCAGGCAGACAGACAAACGAAGCAACGGAGAAGAGGAAAGGGGGAGTCAACCCAACCATTTTAGAAATGCTTTGGCTATATCTATTTTGGGTTAGCCAGGCGAACTCTGCTCGCCCGGATTTGTCGCCATTCCCTTGTCGCGTTGCCTCTTTAACTCACACACCAAAACATAGCCACTGCCAAAATGAATTTTAGCGGCAAGAGGACGATTAGCTAGGAATTGCAATAGTTTGTTCGCCCAGTAAGCGAGCGAATATGGAAAATACCTAGACATGGCCAAAGGCATTAAAGGCATATGTATGTGCTTAAACGTGGGTGTTTCCCTTTCGAAATATAGAGTAATCAACAAACTCGTTAGGCGTTGCTGTTCTCTCGAGTAATTAAAGCCAAATCTGAGCACTTGAATCGACTCTTACTGTAGGCGTGCAAGGCCAAGCCCAGTTTCTGGCTGCCACAGCCCATCGTACATGCATCAAGCTAAAAGCTGTCTCCTGCTATAAACTAATATTTTCTACTGATGCCTGCTCTAACAAAACGAAGTCTTTTGATGCGAAACGTCCTCAAAATTTTCAATTTCGGCTCGCATTGTATTTGCAAATCTCCCTGCCCACACACACACACACACATGAACACATTCTCATTTCCGTATCGACCACATGAAGCCGTCCAGTGACCGTTCCCTGGGTTCTGCTTAAGCACCCGTCGTATAATCGAATTATCATCATGGCGTCAACAAATGATTTCTATTTATCCAGTTACGGCTCGCAATTTACCCTCCTAAACATGTTCTGTCGTCGATTTAGTCTGCCCCAGGGCAAGTTTAATTTTTTTAGCATCATTTTTAGCCTTTTCGCTATTCCTTTATTATATGTATATACCCTACACCAATTGATATCGATATTACTGATTTATTGTACCAGGAACGAACGAAATAATTCAGACCATACTATTTGCATTGGGTTAAGATTTATTAATGTTAAAAACAAAGAATTAATATCCAATTATCCTATATTCGTTAAAATTTATACAGAAAATCGGACTGTTCCAGGCGGTTCACCAAGCTCCATACCTTCATATAAAAGTTGATCCCTAACAGGACAAAAGTATCGAAAATTACGTGGCAACACTCGAACTCTATTTCTCCTTTTTGGTTTTTTTTTTTAGTTTTTTTTTCATCTTTTTTGAATTGGCAACGTCATTGTCGCCGGTCACTTTCCATGCTACCACATTCACTTGTTTGCTGATTCCTTTTTCCATTTTGTTCCATTTTGTTTCTTTTTCTGAGTTCTGTCGACGTTTGTTTGAGGTTATGTTGAATGTCAGTTTGCTATCCCTCTGCAAATCCTTTTACTCAAATGAAATTTGGAGCAAAAAGCGATAAGCAAAATACAATTGTGTCGACAGTCGAATTACCAGCGAGACAAACAGACCATTTGCTCCCGGCTTAGCCGACGCTGAATACTTTTTGATTTAAATGAAAAGATTCTCTACATGGTATAATTTGTATCTTGTGTTTAAGTTGAACGAGTAGACTAACACCATTTCCGTCTTTTTACTTTTCGCCACAGATATCAATAAGGGCTCACCCATCGACTACAAAAGCGGATCAGCCTGTTCCACACCCACAAAAGACACGCTGAAGGGCGGCTACGAGCGCAGCACGCAAGGCTGCATGGGGCCGGTGCTGCCCCCAAGGAGCATGAACGGGATGCCTACGCATCATTACTCGGCGCCGATGAACTACCGCAAGGATCTGGCCGAGCGCTGCTCAGCCCAATGCAACTGGGCTAGCATCGCCATGATGGCGGTCCTGGCCGTAATTGTTCTCTTGATAGTCGGGCTGACGTGCTCCGGCACCCTGCGCTGGTCCGGGTCGGAGCCATGCCCAGTTCTAGTCGGCAACGAGGTTTCTGAAGTGACGGCTGCCAAGAGCACCAACACCGATTTATCCAAGCTGCACAATGCATCGGTACGCGCGAAAAATGGCCAAGGCATAGGAATCGTACAGGGACAGGCTGGAGGAGGTAGCGCAGCGGCAACCGTCACTACGGCCACATCGCACAGCGGGACTGCTCAAGGGTTACAGTCGACATCCACCTCGGCGGAGGCCACCTCCTCGGCAGCGGCGGCCACTGCAACGTCCTCCTCGTCCTCGTCGTTCGCGCCCTCGACCTCCCTATCATCATCCTTGGCAAATGCCAATAATGGAGGTAATTATGCACAAGTTTTAATTATTTTTAAATGAGTTTCCGTAAGTTTCGCAAAAGTAAGAAACTTAAAAGAAGAGAGAGAGAAAGAGAGAGAGAAAGAGAGAGAGAAAGCTTAAAAAGAGGTCTATTAAAAATGAAGCGCTTACGGGGCGTGCTTAGCACGTGGCCAAACTTTATTTATTTCTTATAGATTTTAGCTCAAGTTTTTCTTTCTTTCCGCTTGACAGAATCGACCTAAGTCCAGCCACTCAAATATTTATAGTCAATGCCGCTTCCATTGTCCTCGTTCATTAAACGTGGCTTACGACACTCCACTAATTACATCCAGAAATTGACAGCGCAAAGTGAAATTAATGGCTGCCAATGAACGGGCCAATTTCAAAAATATTTTCAGATTCTCAATTCCAATTTCTCAATTTCCACACCATTCTCGGTAAGTCAAACATTTGGCCTGATGAAATAGTTAATTGTAGTTCAGCACTTGCCCATGTCACAGCCGTCACGCTGGCAAATACCCAACATGGGTCTAAATCTTCAATCCACGTCACTACATACATCTAAACAAGAAGCTATAGTGGCTCTATATTTTGTCCCGTTCTCAATGTGTTGTCAAAATGTCAGCAAATTTAAAACCCTCCGGTTTATTCCGCAGCATATAATTCATTGCTTAGCCGGCGAAAGTGGATTTGATTTTCGAATTTTGTGCTATGTATTTTTAGGTCAGAGTGCACACATGACACTTCACATTTGGCAATTAAGCTGTCAAATGTTGACGTACTTTCTATATCCCTTTGCCATTTTTTGTGTCTGTCTTTTCTCTCTCTCTTTCTCTCTCTATCAGTCTCTTTTTCCGTATATATACATATATAACTGTGCTCTAATCGACCCAGTGTAGTAGTTGGTAATGGACTAAACAACCTGTCAGCTTAGCTCGCACACGCGTATACAAATTCAGAGAACATTTCTGACAATTTGCCTGGTTGAAAATGATTTAAAAATACAATTTGCGCTTAAATTAAGCAAGTGCAGTGGTGGGGGCCAGGAGGGGGTGTCTAACCACAGTGGGATAAGGTACTGCTAGGTAATACTCTAACTCTCACCGCTCATCCAAATAACCGTAGCAAGTAAAGGAGGCACGAGAGCCGTGTCAATAGGGCTGTCTGTCATCAAGGATGGGAAGAAACGACACCGCAATGAAAGAAGTTTAATGGACTGGCAGCGGGGGCAGGACGATGATGATGATTTGGCTGGAGAAACTTTCAGCGACTTAATTACAAGAGCAAATGGAGTTCATGCACAAACGTATTTGGCTTTGACAACAACGCCAGCATCCCAATCTTCAAACGTGAATCGGCCCAGGGGGCCAGCTGACATTGGTTTGGATGCCCAGCAAAGCAATTACGATAAAACTTTGTACAAAATCGATAAAATATTGAAACTCGAGCAGAGCCAAGGTGCTGCCTTTGTGGACGACGCCATCAGCGATTATGAGTATGAAGATGAAAGCGAAGATGAGCCGCACAAGCAGACAACTGTGCGGCCAGTGCCTAAGACTAGGCAACAATTTAGCAAATCATTAAACGGCGATTTGCGTAAAGCAGGTAAGACGCTTGCCAAACGCCAGCGGAAGTTTCAGCTTGCTGAGCCTGAGACTGAGACTGGCGATACCATCGACGGCGACGCAGTTGAGTCAGATACAGAGGCAAGCAGTGTTGCTTCTGTTATTGATGACTATAATCAAACTGACAGCACCATCAGCACGAGCATGGAGGGCTCAACGCTGACAACAACGTCGGAAAATGACAACGATGACGTTGTTGAAATCGACACCACCGAAAAGAATGGGAGGATGTCCTCAACCGTCTACTTTATTGAAAATGATTTTCAAATCAAACAGAATACAGAAGCACAAGCTGCAGCTGAAGTTGAAGCGAAGCAGAAACCTACCGCTAATGATAACAATAATGAACGTGATTTACTTGATAGCAATGAGCAGAACAGCAACAAGGGGCAGCTACCCCCACAGAGTATAAATCAAACGGTGTCCGACCTAATGCTGAGCGATGCAGCACTTTTAGATAATGACGACATCGATATAGTCAAATTAGACGAGTCGCCCACCTCCAATGAAGTTGACCTTTACAAGACGGCCGTTGAGCATGCTAGACTAAGCCCGGCCCAACCTCCGTCAGCGAGTGAAAATGAGGTTTTCAAAGAGCAAGACAATGTTCTACCGGCTCATCTAACGCCTCTGAAACCATATGTTAGCGAGCGAATAGATCGACCCAGTAAGCGCATTCTGGTAAATCTAACTATAGCCACGGAGGGGGACAGCGCATCCGTATACACGCTTCATGTGGAGGTGCCGACCGGCGGCGGACGCCATAATGTCGAGCAACTACTGACCCACGAAAAAGTGGTTGAAGATGAGAACAATAACATAGACAATGGTGGCTCATGTGTATTTGAACCACCGCCACGAATGCCCGATTGCCCCTGCAGCTGCCTGCCCCCGGAGCCTCTTATTTTCGCGGACAACGACAACGAGAACGACAACAACCCGGTTGACATTGACTCTGCCATCCCGACGACAACGGCACCGCATGCTGAGGAAGCTACTATCTTGAGTCATCAACATGATTCGAATGATGACGAGCTGGTGGAAAATCTGCCTGAGAGCACCGTTACTAACCTTCCTATCACTGACTCTACTAACGGCATTGCCGCCTCTGATACTAGTTCTGAAGTTCGAGTTGGTGAAAAGATTGCATGCCCCGATGTTATGCCTATACTCATACTGGAAGGTGATTGTACTATCTGCTTTCGATGCTAACCTCACTCTAAGTGCATTAAACTAACCCGTCCAAAGCATAAAATAACCAATAATTAACTACCGTGATCGCTGCGCAACTTATAACTCCTTAGGTTATTCTAATGATAGACATCATAATCTCATTATAACCCCAATTATTGTACAAAAAAACTTCAAGCATGAAAATGTGGCACCAACATCTGGCTGGCTTTATAACGAGCATCTTTATCTACTAACGAAAAGGCGTCACAAAAGCAACTCTCCAGACTCACCCAATGATCTGAGTGAATAAGGACGCATCATCATTTCATATGAACCCCTGTATCTATATATATATATATATATATATATATGTATATATATATATATATATATATATATATATATATATATATATATATATATATATATATATATATATATACCTTACCGAACATTCCACATTTAAATATTTCATTTAAGTCTACGTTTCTTGAAAAATTGACTACGACTAACCCAAATGTGAATTGTTTGTGTTCTTGTTTTATCATCCAATCACTTCTCGCACTTTCGTCGCATTGTCCGCTTTTGCGCTTCGCCAGGTGCTCGCACGTTCCCGGCGCGAAGCTTCCCGCCAGATGGCACTACCTTTGGCCAGATAACGCTGGGACAGAAGCTAACTAAGGAAATACAACCGTACAGCTATTGGAATATGCAATTCTATCAATCGGAGCCGGCATACGTCAAGTTCGACTACACCATTCCAAGGGGTGCATCCATTGGGGTTTACGGGCGTCGCAACGCGCTGCCAACGCACACCCAGTACCATTTCAAAGAGGTTCTCAGTGGATTCAGTGCCAGCACACGCACCTCAAGAGCAGCACACGTAAGTAACAACTGCCCAGGTCCATGTCCGCTAGCACTTCAGCTAACTAATCTCACTCTTTGTGCATTTCATGAATCACCTAATTGTCATGCGTTCTATACACAACACATCAATTAATTAACTTAACGCGGACCGCGCACTCGCTTGCTTGCCGGCGCCAGCTTTCCATAACTCGCGAGGTGACGCGTTACATGGAGCCAGGACACTGGTTCGTCTCGCTCTACAACGACGACGGGGATGTGCAGGAGCTGACTTTCTATGCAGCCATAGCAGAGGACATGACGCAGAACTGCCCGAACGGGTGCTCTGGCAATGGCCAATGCCTGCTGGGGCATTGCCAATGCAATCCTGGTTTCGGAGGCGACGACTGCAGCGAGAGCGTCTGCCCCGTGCTGTGCTCGCAGCATGGCGAGTACATCAATGGCGAGTGCATTTGCAATCCGGGCTGGAAGGGCAAGGAGTGTTCCCTGCGCCACGACGAATGCGAGGTGGCCGATTGCAACGGGCATGGTCATTGCGTTAGTGGCAAATGTCAGTGTATGCGCGGCTACAAGGGCAAATTTTGCGAAGAAGGTAGAATTCAGTATTTCAGTAATTCAGCTAAGCCTAAGACATTCTTCTGTCCCAAATCCCCAACCCCCAATCTCCAATTGTCACCAATCCAATTTCGCCTAACGTTATTCTTATCCCTCCTTAGTGGACTGCCCGCATCCGAATTGCTCAGGACACGGATTTTGCGCTGACGGCACCTGCATCTGCAAAAAGGGCTGGAAGGGCACTGACTGTGCCACCATGGACCAAGACGCACTTCAATGCCTGCCAGACTGCTCGGGTCATGGCAACTTCGATCTGGACACCCAGACCTGCACATGCGAGACCAAGTGGAGCGGCGACGACTGCTCCAAGGAGCTGTGCGACCTCGACTGCGGCCAGCACGGTCGCTGCGAGGGCGACGCCTGCGCCTGCGATCCGGAATGGGGTGGCGATTACTGCAACACGAAGCTCTGCGACAGCCGCTGCAACGAGCACGGTCAGTGCAAGAATGGAACGTGCCTCTGCGTAACAGGATGGAACGGCAAGCACTGCACCATCGAGGGCTGCCCCAACAGCTGTGCCGGCCATGGCCAGTGTCGGGTGAGCGGCGAGGGTCAATGGGAATGCCGCTGCTACGAAGGCTGGGACGGACCAGATTGTGGCATAGCTTTGGAGCTCAACTGTGGCGACAGCAAGGACAACGATAAGGGTATGTAGTTCACAGTCGAATGACGTAGGGAGATCATTTTCAAAACTACCTTCCCCCAATAGATGGCCTGGTTGACTGTGAAGATCCAGAGTGCTGCGCTAGCCACGTATGTAAGACATCCCAGCTCTGTGTGTCGGCGCCCAAGCCCATCGATGTGCTACTGAGAAAGCAGCCCCCGGCAATCACTGCCTCATTCTTTGAGCGCATGAAGTTTCTGATTGACGAAAGCAGTCTTCAGAACTACGCTAAGCTGGAGACGTTTAATGAGAGGTGGGTGCTTCCTTGTAGCCAATTCTCTGCCCACCGCTTTTAGTTTAATTCGACAAGTCGCTGGGAAAGTTAAAGTGTATAGTTTCCAGAATTGGCAAGAGGCCCGCTGAGGCGCCACATTTCCTGTATATTACAAAACATTTAGCTGAATTTCATACGTACTACCAATCAAATATTAATCAAAATAGTTTGCATAATTAATATTTTATGTGTTTAAATATTTATGTTTTTCGTTATCGTGCCCTCGTCTAAAACAAATCCCTATAAAAAAGGCAAGACAATGCTGAACACAACTTCCCAATTCCCATTGAAAACCTTGTAAATAATCCTCCACATGTCCTTTGTTCTATACTAAACCGTAAACCTAAAAACAAACCAAATCAAATGAAATCTTTGTATTCGAAACAAATTTAAGGTATACAAATAAGCTTATGTTGTATTATTAAGAAGTTAAGGTATGTATACAACTTAGATTAGCTCTTAAGTACACCTTTCACAAGGAGTTGGCATCATAGTCACCTCACCCTTGTTACACAACGCTGGCAAACGCAGATGTCCACCAATATTCCGATTCCTAATTCTCACCTAATTAATTCAAGACTTCTTGTGAAGGGTTCGGCTGAGATTTCGGTATCATCGAAAGCAAGGATCTAATTTTGTTTCGGGTTTCATAACACTATCAATTCTAGTAAAAACAAAACCAAAAAAAAGATAAGACAACGACAACCATGCTAATTCAAATATTTTTCTCTCTGCTCTCTTTTTCTTCTCATCACGCGTGCCCTAAATTCGAATAAATGTTGACTAAATACCTTATAACTTTACTACCACTCGCTCCTCTCAATACTCGATACTAATTCCTATAAAAAATAACACACAAACCAACATTTGCGCAACCAAATTCCAAATGCTTTGTATTATAACTAACGAATTCTATTCGCTACTTGTTGCTCTCGCTAAATATCAAAATCAAATACTAACAGCATTTTTTGGAATTATTTCAATGCAAGGTAAGCAAGCGAAAAACCGGTATTAAATAATATTAAAAATACTACAAATACTAATTCTCAATGGTTGTTTGGTACACTCATTTCATTTCTATTACACAATTCGTATTATTTCCCTTACTATTTATTTTAAGTAAAACGAAAAAACCAATTTACTTTATATTTTATAGCGTAGTTTATATAAGCTCATTTTGTAGTTATTTTTTTATTGTTTTCAATTCAATATACTTGTGGGATCGAGTTCGACCCACTCGTTACTTGACTCGCCAGACAACCAATATAATATTTGAATTTTAATTTAACATACGTATAAGCTATATAAGCTGTTGTACTTAGGTCAATGCTAGGTCATACACAAAGCTACATACCAAAATATACATATATACAAACTATATTGTTCAAATTGTAAACCTTTGTATGTGTTGATACGAGTCTTATGTTCTGTGCGTGTGAACTTTATCATTTGTACTTATCGCATCATTTCTTTTTCTAAAGTAGTTGCGAATCCTACGTTCGATATGCTTGTTAGTCATATGTATTTGTAGTTAAACCCACTCTGAACACCAAAATGAGGCCCAACTAACTGTTTTATTTCGTTACTTCCCCAACAGCCGTTCCGCAGTAATCCGGGGACGAGTTGTCACCTCTTTGGGCATGGGCCTGGTCGGTGTGCGCGTGTCCACAACCACACTTTTGGAGGGCTTTACACTCACTCGCGATGATGGATGGTTTGATCTAATGGTTAACGGTGGAGGAGCAGTGACATTGCAGTTCGGGCGCGCTCCGTTCCGGCCACAGTCACGCATTGTGCAGGTCCCATGGAACGAGGTCGTTATTATCGACGTGATGGTTATGAGCATGTCCGAGGAGAAGGGTCTAGCCATGGCTACAACGCACAGTTGCTTCTCACACGACTACGATCAAATGAAGCCTGTTGTGCTGGCCTCGTGGAAGCATGGCTTCCAGGGCGCCTGTCCAGATCGCAGTGCCATACTGGCCGAGTCACAGGTCATCCAGGAATCCCTGCAAATACCTGGCACGGGCCTCAACCTAGTTTATCACTCCTCTCGCGCGGCTGGCTATTTATCCACCATTAAGCTCCAACTGACGCCCGATACGATACCAACTTCGCTGCACCTCATTCACTTGCGCATCACCATTGAAGGCATCCTGTTTGAACGTGTCTTTGAGGCGGATCCGGGCATCAAATTCACCTACGCTTGGAACCGCTTAAACATATATAGGCAGCGAGTCTATGGCGTCACGACAGCTGTTGTCAAAGTGGGTTACCAATATACCGACTGCAAGGACATTGTTTGGGACATACAGACCACTAAGCTTAGTGGGCATGACATGTCTATATCAGAGGTCGGCGGCTGGAACCTGGACATCCATCATCGCTACAACTTCCACGAGGGCATTCTCCAGAAGGGCGATGGCTCCAACATCTATCTGCGAAACAAGCCTCGCATTATCCTCACTACAATGGGCGACGGCCACCAGCGACCACTCGAGTGCCAGGACTGCGACGGCTTAGCTATGAAGCAGCGTCTGCTGGCTCCAGTTGCCTTAGCTGCCGCTCCAGATGGAAGTCTCTTTGTTGGCGATTTCAACTACATTCGTCGCATAATGACCGATGGCAGCATCCGCACGGTTGTCAAACTGAACGCCACACGCGTCTCGTATCGTTACCACATGGCCCTGAGTCCGCTTGATGGCACACTTTACGTGTCCGATCCGGAGTCTCATCAAATCATACGAGTGCGCGACATCAATGACTACTCACAGCCGGAGCAGAACTGGGAGGCAATCGTAGGCTCTGGGGAACGGTGCTTGCCCGGCGACGAGGCCCACTGCGGAGACGGAGCCCTCGCCAAAGACGCCAAACTCGCCTACCCCAAAGGCATTGCCATCTCAAGTGACAACATTATCTACTTTGCGGATGGCACCAACATCCGCATGGTAGATCGGGATGGCATCGTAAGCACCCTAATCGGTAACCACATGCACAAGTCGCACTGGAAGCCCATTCCGTGCGAGGGTACGCTGAAACTGGAAGAGATGCATTTGCGCTGGCCGACTGAGCTCGCTGTGTCGCCGATGGATAACACTTTGCACATTATTGACGACCACATGATTTTACGGATGACGCCGGACGGGCGAGTGCGTGTTATATCCGGACGCCCACTGCATTGCGCTACCGCCACCACTGCATACGACACCGACCTGGCCACGCATGCCACTCTCGTTATGCCGCAATCAATTGCATTTGGACCGCTGGGCGAACTGTTTGTCGCGGAAAGCGATTCTCAGCGCATCAATCGCGTACGTGTTATAGGCACGGATGGGCGCATAGCGTCGTTTGCAGGCGCTGAGTCAAAGTGCAACTGCCTAGAGCGGGGATGTGATTGCTTCGAGGCTGACCACTACCTGGCCACTAGTGCTAAGTTCAATACCATCGCAGCCTTATCTGTCACCCCCGACGGACACGTGCACATTGCCGACCAGGCTAACTATCGAATACGCTCTGTCATGTCCAGCATTCCCGAGGCGAGTCCGTCCCGGGAGTATGAGATTTACGCGCCAGATATGCAGGAGATATACATCTTCAACAGATTTGGTCAGCACGTCTCCACTCGTAACATTTTAACGGGAGAAACCACATACGTATTCACCTACAATGTGAACACGTCGAACGGAAAGCTCAGCACCGTAACAGATGCAGCTGGCAACAAGGTCTTCCTTCTGCGGGACTACACTTCTCAAGTGAATTCGATTGAAAACACCAAAGGACAAAAGTGCCGCCTCCGCATGACTCGCATGAAAATGCTACACGAGCTGAGCACTCCGGACAACTACAATGTCACCTACGAGTACCACGGCCCTACGGGATTGTTGAAAACAAAGCTTGACTCTACAGGACGCTCTTATGTCTATAACTACGACGAGTTTGGGCGTCTAACCTCTGCTGTAACGCCGACTGGTAGAGTCATCGAACTGAACTTCGATTTGAGTGTAAAGGGAGCCCAGGTGAAGGTGTCGGAGAATGCACAGAAGGAGATCTCTATGCTGATACAAGGCTCCACTGTCATCGTTAAGAATGGGGCTGCAGAGTCACGCACTACGGTGGAGATGGACGGCTCGACAACGAGCATCACACCATGGGGACACAATCTGCAAATGGAAGTTGTTCCCTATTCAATTTTAGCCGAACAGAGTCCATTATTAGGCGAAAGCTACCCAGTGCCAGCAAGACAACGCACCGAGATTGCCGGCGATCTGGCCAACCGGTTCGAATGGCGCTATTTTGTGCGACGCCAACAGCCCTTGCAACAGGGTAAACAAAACAAGGGTGCCCCTCGTCCAGTCACTGAAGTTGGACGCAAGCTGCGTGTCAATGGAGACAACGTTCTCACCCTGGAATACGACCGTGAAACACAGTCGGTTGTTGTCATGGTTGACGACAAGCAGGAGCTGCTAAATGTTACTTACGATCGCACTTCGCGTCCTGTTAGCTTCCGCCCACAGTCCGGCGACTACGCCGATGTTGATCTTGAGTACGATCGATTTGGACGATTGGTCAGCTGGAAATGGGGAGTCCTGCAAGAAGCTTATACCTTCGACCGCAACGGACGCCTAAACGAGATCAAGTATGGTGACGGGTCTTCGATGGTTTACACTTTTAAGGACATGTTTGGTTCACTACCGCTTAAAGTGACCACACCCCGACGATCAGATTATCTCCTTCAGTACGATGATGCTGGCGCTCTACAAAGTTTGACAACTCCGAGAGGTCACATCCACTCCTTCTCGCTACAGACCTCGCTCGGCTTCTTTAAATATCAATATTACTCGCCTATTAATCGACATCCATTTGAAATCCTTTATAATGATGAGGGACAGATTCTAGCCAAAATACATCCTCATCAATCTGGCAAAGTGGCGTTTGTGCACGACGCTGCGGGACGACTTGAAACCATATTGGCAGGACTTTCGAGTACCCATTACACTTATCAAGAAGCAACAAGTCTGGTGAAGTCCATTGAGGTGCAGGAGCCCGGTTTCGAGCTACGCCGCGAGCTGAAGTATCATGCAGGCATCCTTAAGGACGAGAAATTGAGATTTGGATCAAAGAACTCGCTGGCATCGGCCCACTATAAGTACGCCTACGATGGCAACGCACGGCTGAGCGGCATTGAGATGGCTATTGACGACAAGGAGCTGCCTACCACTCGTTACAAGTACAGCCAGAATCTGGGCCAGCTGGAAGTAGTGCAGGACCTGAAAATCACGCGCAACGCCTTTAACCGGACCGTTATTCAGGACTCAGCTAAACAATTCTTTGCCATAGTTGACTACGATCAACATGGGCGTGTTAAGAGCGTTTTAATGAACATCAAGAGCTTCGACGTATTCCGCCTGGAACTGGACTACGATCTACGCAATCGCATTAAGTCTCAGAAGACAACCTTCGGCAGGTCAACGGCCTTTGACAAGATCAACTACAATGCGGATGGACATGTCATCGAAGTGCTGGGAACTAACAACTGGAAGTACCTGTACGATGAAAACGGCAACACCGTAGGCATTGTCGATCAGGGTGAGAAAATAAACCTTGGCTACGATATCGGCGATAGAGTCATTAAGGTGGGAGATGTCGAGTTCAACAATTACGACGCAAGGGGCTTCGTAGTGCGACGAGGCGAGCAAAAGTATCGGTACAATAACCGAGGCCAACTGATACATGCTTTCGAACGCGACCGCTTTCAAAGCTGGTATTACTACGATGATCGCAGCCGCCTTGTAGCCTGGCATGACAGCAAGGGAAACGTGACGCAGTACTACTATGCAAACCCTAAAACACCGAAGCTGGTCACTCACGTGCATTTCCCCAAACTGGGAAAAACCATGAAGTTGTATTACGATGATCGGGACATGCTGATTGCACTGGAGAATGCCGAGTTGCGTTACTACGTGGCCACCGATCAAAATGGCTCCCCACTGGCTTTCTTCGATATGAACGGAGGCATTGTGAAGGAGATAAAGCGCACGCCATTTGGTCGCACTATCAAGGACACCAAGCCCGACTTCTTTGTGCCCATTGACTTCCATGGAGGACTCATCGATCCGCACACAAAACTGATCTACACTGAACAAAGACAATACGATCCAACTGTGGGTCAATGGATGACACCACTCTGGGAGACGCTGGCCACAGAAATGTCAAACCCCACAGATGTGTTTATCTACCGTTACCACAACAACGACCCCATTAACCGCAACAAGCCACAGAACTATATGATCGACCTGGATGCCTGGCTGCAGCTCTTCGGCTACGAACTCAACAACATGCAGAGCAATAGATATACCAAGCTATCGCAGTATATCCCACAGGCCACGATCAAGTCGAATTCCCTTGCACCAGACTTTGGTGTCATATCCGGCTTGGAGTGCATTGTCGAAAAGACTAACGAAAGGTTCAGTGACTTCGATTTTGCCCCCAAGCCGCTTCTCAAGATGGAACCCAAGATGCGAAATCTGCTGCCCCGTGTAAGCTACCGGCGAGCTGTCTTTGGTGAAGGAGTTCTCCTGTCCAGAATCGGAGGACGTGCTCTGGTCAGCGTGGTGGATGGTTCTAATAGCGTCGTTCAGGACGTAGTGAGCTCCGTATTCAACAACTCTTTTTTTTTGGACCTGCATTTCAGCATCCATGATCAAGATGTATTCTACTTTGTCAAGGACAACGTTCTGAAGCTACGGGATGACAATGAAGAATTGCGTCGCCTTGGCGGCATGTTCAACATATCAACACACGAAATTAGCGACCATGGTGGTAGCGCTGCAAAGGAGCTCCGACTTCATGGACCCGAAGCAGTGGTCATAATCAAGTACGGCGTGGATCCCGAGCAAGAGCGACATCGCATACTCAAGCATGCCCACAAACGAGCGGTAGAGCGCGCCTGGGAACTGGAGAAGCAACTGGTAGCAGCTGGATTCCAGGGCCGTGGCGACTGGACAGAAGAGGAAAAGGAGGAGCTTATACAGCATGGAGACGTCGATGGCTGGATCGGCATTGATATTCATAGTATACACAAGTACCCCCAGCTGGCAGATGACCCCGGCAATGTGGCCTTCCAACGTGATGCCAAACGCAAGCGTCGCAAGATTGGTAGCAGTCATCACGCCAGCTCCAACCGACGACAGCAGAAATATGGAGAGCTGACCGCGTGAGTGGAGGACGACCTTGAGAATGAAGCTAGCAATGAAGTCATCGAGGAGTATGACGGGCCAGAGGACTATTTGATAGCTGTGGGCTCGGTTGTCCCCAAGACAAACACGGATCCAACCGTTGAGCAGTTTTTGTAATTACCTAGGTGAAATGCAACAGCGATAAGGAATATAAGCGATAGACGATAACCATTAAGCACAATATACAAAAACGTGACACAAAACAATTTAACTCACCAATGCAAACTTTGACCGAGTCTAAAATTGAAAATATTATTAGCCAGGCGAACCCGAAGTATCGAACAGATCAACCAGCAATCCACGTAATCTTTATATATGTATGTATGTTGATGTTGAGTTTAAGATATCGTAAATAGGGATACTGTATGTTTAGTCCATGTGCAACATCATATGTACTATATTTTATTGGTAACTGAAGCTTGCATGCTGAGAGAACAATAGGATATGTATAAAGAAACGGGAGACGAGATCATACTGTAGCATTCATTGATGAAAAGCGCGTTGCTTGGTAATGAAAGAGGACCCAAGCAAAGCCAACTTTAGTCTACAGAAGTCTAATTAGCCAGTTTCATTCGATATCAGACAAGTATTACACGACCGGAAACGAAACAAATTATGCATATTCGAATAAGTAATAATATATAAATAACAATATATATATATATATATATATATATATATATATATATATATATATATATATATATATATATATATATATATATATATAAATGTAAAAAGTTAAAAGAAACCCCGAAAAAAAAAAGAATAAAGAGGATAGCATTAATCAATACAGATAAAATGTAATATTCCCTAACCCTACTCCCATACTACTTGTATATGGTAAGACGAACTTAAAAGCTGCTTCATTTCCATAAACTGCTTTGTATATTGTACATACACATACATTATCTATAAACAACTATAATAGTTAAATATGCTTTAACACTCAGCGCGCCATTTTGATTAATTTATAACCCTATTTTAGTCGTACGCATTACGTAACTGAAACCTACGTAGTCGAGGTCCATTTGACTTATATTTTAAGCAAATGCTCGAATTTACTCAAACGCATATACTTAAGTTTGACAGCCAAAAATCAAAAACTCATTTTTCGGGTCTGCTGCCCACCTAACCAAATGGAATATAATACTTACACACTCGAATTCCTACATATTTTCAATCTCCTTTTCACTGTTTCAATTTCATTTCGAAGGCAAAAAGGCATTAAAAAAACTTTTTACAAATTGTGATATATTTCTAAACATTTCGTCTCACAACTTGAAATGTTGCATAAATGAAGCCGAACGTTTAAAACAGCAAAGTACTTTAATCATTCGTGTTTTTTTACATAGTCTGATAAGGTTTTAGTTTTTTAAAATGCAATATTTAATTTTAAACGTTTTGCCATGTTACTTTGTAGAAGCAATGCAGTTCATAATGCCTTTAATACAATGCTAGTTTAAGAACAATCGTAGAGATCCGTATCCTTTAATGCATTTATTTTTTATTGGTTTTTAGACAACAATCTATAAAACATCTATAAATGTTAACTGTCGCTTCGCTAAATTTGTTTTTTAATAATTTAATTCAGATTATTAAAGTATTTATATCTGAAACTAAACTATTAACTATTGAGGTATAAATAATTTAGCAATAAAAGTAACAAAGGATACTTAATTCTTAATACTCATCCTCATATATGAAATACACATTGTAATATATACACACGCACACACCCACACACACAGACAGACAGACACACACATACACACACACACGTAACTACACATCGTTGACTAAGGATTAGGCTAAAAATGAACGAAATATAGCACTTAAATATACATAATATAAAAGTGAAAGCAAGGAGTTAATCGTACTACAATGTAGGAATTAGTTAAAGTGTTAGTAATTTTATTAAATAAAATTATATATAAAGTGCAGAACAGATAACGAAGAAAAACAAATGTGTAAGTGTAAGCATCAAAAAATATTACAACAACAATAACAAATGAAATCGAAACTCAAATATAGTTATAATATTATAAGATTGCATCATTGCATCTTTGTCTCATGCGCAATGAAATGTGTAAACAAAACGATATTTTCATGTTTTCCAAAAATAACAAAAACAAATACTATTTTACACAAAACGAATTGTATAATAAAGAAATGCAGCAAAACTTATATAAATGTATATGTAGTTAAATTAAGCAGCATTATATTAACCAAAAACCAAATGAAAATTATTGAAATCAGCTAAACAACAAAAATTGTGACTGCGGAGGAATAAAACTATCTACGTCGTCTACTCAATTGTGCTTAAATATACTTAGTATCTTTTGTTCATCACAAGGAGTTGTAAATTTTCCGAAAATAACAAACACAGTGGCAACATAACATAAATATGTATTACAGTTCGTTAAGCTCATGTTTATGTATTGGTATTGACACAACTTATAGAGCAGAGAAACTGTGCTAGAGCAAACGATAACCCTTTGATAATAAATAAATTATGAATACTTGTATTAAATGTACGAAATTGTCTCCAACTAACGTTGCGCCGTCGTTGCATTTCGGCGAAGTCATGCAGATTGAAGTAAAAATACTCGTAAGCAAAGCAGATATCAACATAACACATAACACACATTTATGGCAACCCGGCATATATGATACAACCATATATATCTAATAGTATAACGAATAAAAAGCGATTTCAATAAAAATAAAAAATTACAAAAAAACAATATTTAGTTTATAATGCGTGGATTGGGCTGAAGAAGTTTCCACCGTTTTATTGGAGAAACTCTATTAGTTTTGCGCAATGTTTCTCAAGCAGTCCCTTGGTATGAACGTTTTAAAACTGCAGAGGATCCTGACTGACACGCCCCAGGGGTTGTGCACATCTAATTTTTAGCCTTTATTTACAAGGAGTCTAGAGTAGATCTAAAACTGTGGAAATTATAGGTTGTTTTCGATATAGATAGGCAACGACGCCGTCCTGTTTTTTTTTTTTTAAACAAAGTTTAATTGAAATTTTATTTCGTTCAAGTTTTTTTCATACATCGTGATTTTACTCGCAATAAATTCCAACCAATTTAACATTTCTTTCGAATGCAGCACCTACAATAGGCTGCGACTTTTGGGGTTCTCCGTAAAGATTGTGGTTCCAGACGGCTGATTAACAAAATTTGAATATGGAATCGAGACCACGTCGAAGTTGGGTGCTTGACTTAGTGCATTCGTGCCGCGAGTTAAAATAAGGAGTTTTCCGTTTAGGCTCTTATCAATTGTATTAAGTTCGCTAATTTTCTTTTGGTTGTCCATCACATAAATGTTGTAGCTGACGCCGTAGAGTCCAAAAAGCACGTCGAGCTCACACCTTAATTTGTCCAATGTTATGTACTGTTTGGTGATGCTGTCCTGAAGTAAGATGGAGCCCTTGCTGCTGTTGACAAATCGGGGTTTCAGCTCGCCATCTAGGGTTACGTTTAGCCACGCGAGCTTTGGCAGTTTCAGCTCCTCAGTGGAGCAAATTGTCAGGTCAAGTTGCAGACCTTTGAGGTCGCAAGACTCGCTGATAATTTGCCTCTTTAAATCGACCTTCTTCTGATCAAACGGAAGGAATTCCGATTTTACCGCCCCCTTTATCATGGACGAATAGTTGATCAAAACATTATCCAGTTGCGACTTCGCTTCCTGAGTTTCTTTCTTGCTGTCATTGCTCTTCAAGTCATAAAAGATGATCACGGGGTCAGTTGGTATAAGCTGGGCCTTTTTCTTAAGCTTTTGCACACGATTAATAGCTTCGCGCGCCAAGCCTTCTTGGAGCAGCTCCTCATTTGGCGTCATGTCCATTAAAACCAAAACCTCATTATCGCTGTGTGCTTCAAAGTTTCCGGCCACCTTATCAGAGGTGCAGTAAATGATGCGCACTTCCTCCAGCTCAATACGTTGCTCCAGAACGTTGAAGTAGCCCTGGGCCACCTGCTTATGAATCTCCTCATCTTTGAGCGCTTTGATGGCTGCCATAACTGCCTTAAAGTTGCCCTTCAAACGTTGTCCGAGCGTCTACAACAAAGTGTGTAAGAGAATAGGCTAATAAGAATTACAGTCCTGTATTATCAGCAATAGAGGTTTACCTTATGATCAGGCTCGGCACGTAGTGTCACTCCATATTTCTCCTTATCTAAGCTTAGCGTTAGTTTGCGCACATTCAGTTCGCTTAGTATGAAATCTTTCAAGCTTTCAATCTCCTTCAAAGTTTGCTCGTCTTTGTGAATAACAATAATTTCCGAAATGGGATATTTTACGGGCAGTGTACGACGGTCACGCATGACGCGACCAAGCTCGACCACCGACTGCATCAGTGCCACGGATCGCTCAATGTCGCTTCGGACAAACTTGCGCTGACTAACAGGCATCATTTGGTAGTGCACAGAGTCAGCGTGCTCCAAGCTACCTGTGGGCTGAAACAGCACCAGCCGTTGGAAAATGTACTCGGTTAGGTACGGGGTGAAGGGCGCCATCATCTTAGCCATCGTGTACAAAACATCGTACAGAGTATCCAAGGATTGTATGCACTGTTCTGCGCACATCTCGCCCTTAATGCGACGACGATTCAATCTCACGTACCTAGAAAATGAATACTGAATATTTAGCTTCAAATATGAGAGTTCGGCTTACCAGTTAGTGAGTTGATCAATAAATTTAGTTAGTCTTGGCACGACCGTATAGAGGCGATACATTTTCATCTCTGTCGCGAAGAACTCTAACAGGGACTCTTTAAACGACAGGATCCACACGTCAATGACAGAGGCGTGTTCCATGTTTTGTAGATGTCTCGAGCGCTCATAGGTATACTGGGCATTGCCGCCCAGCTCCTCTTTCTCGTAGCGCACAATGTTTTGCAGAAGAAAGCGATAGGCGTTGTACCATGGCAGAAATACATCCTTAATTATATCGCGTACGCCTTCCTCCTTGAAGCGCAGGCTCTCTGCGCGCACCACTGGTGAATTGATAAGATACAGGCGAAGCGCATCCGCGCCATACTTGTGAACAACCTCCATGGGGTCCGGGTAGTTCTTCTTGCGCTTCGACATTTTCTGCCCATCGGCGGCCAGCACCAATCCACTGGCAATCAGATTTTTGAATGGCGCCTTGTTAAACAATGCCGTTGAGATCACCAGGAGCGTATAGAACCAGCCGCGTGTCTGGTCAATGCCCTCAGCAATGAAGTCAGCTGGGAAATTGTTCATGAAATCTTTTTCATTCTCGAAGGGGAAATGCTGCTGCGCAAATGGCATTGACCCAGACTCGAACCAGCAGTCGAACACGGGCGCAATGCGACGCAATGGCGGATTTCCGGGAATAGCCGATGGGATCTCGATATCATCAATAGTCTCACGGTGCAAATCGTTAACTTCAACTCCGGACAACTCTGCCAATTGCTTAATACTGCCCACGACAATCGTTTCGTCGCCATTTTGCGAGCGCCAGATGGGTATGGGAGTGCCCCAATACCGGTTACGTGAAATCTATAGATATATTTGTGAGCGTAAATCAGAATAAGGCCAACTTAGGCAATGCAACAAGATATCTACTTACTGCCCAATCCCTGGCATCCTTTAGCCAATTACCAAATCGCTTTTCCTTAACAAAGTCCGGAACCCAGTAAGTCTGAGAGCTGCTGGCCAATAAGTTTTTGGACATATGCTCGACGCGCACAAACCATGAAGGCACAGCCTTGTATATCAATGGGGTGTCCGAGCGCCAGCAGAAGGGATAGCTATGCTTGACCTGACCACTCGACACTAAGTTTCCGCTCGCTTTCAGCTTAGCTATTATGTGCTTATCCGCATCCTTTACGAACTGGCCAGCAAAGTCTGTGACCTCTGCTGTAAAACGACCGGAGTCGTCGACCGGACAAATCACTTCGCTTGACTTAGTGATAATGCCAGCCACCAAACAGACACGATAATCGTCCTCGCCAAAGTAGGGCGCATTGTGCACAATACCAGTGCCAGAGTCCTCCGTCACATACTCATCCACCAGTACACGGTGGGCTTTTACTTTGGCGCCACGCTCGGCAAAGTAAGGGAAAACCGGTTTGTAATAAAGACCTTTGAGTGTCTGCCCTGCAAACTTCTCCTTCAGTTCGTATTCCGCTTCAGTTTTAAATACGTAAGACAGTCGGGACTCGGCCAGAATAAACAGTCGATCGCTTTTTACTTCGCGCACCTAAGGAAACAAAATATATTGATTAGCTAATCATCTGATAGGTCTCAAAGCCATAGCAGAGATAAAGAAATATCTGCATATTTGGAGGGAAAGAATCGTCAAAAAACAATATGCATTAATCACCTTGACATAAGTCATCGTTGGATGCACGCAGCAGGCGAAATTGGATGGCAGCGTCCAAGGTGTTGTGGTCCACACCAGGAAGTAGGTGTTGGGAAGTGATTGGGCTTCGAGTGCAATAACAACGCACGGATCGACGACCTCTTTGTAGTTTTGGTTCGCCTCGAAGTTGGACAGCGAAGTGGTGCAGGCAGTGGAATAGGGCATCACCTTTACGCCCTGGTAAACCAAGCCCTTGTCGAAGAGCTGCTTGAATATCCACCAAATCGACTCCATGTACCATGGGTATAGTGTTTTGTAATCATTTTTGAAATCAATCCAGCGGCCTACACGCGTCACAATAGTCTCCCACTCGTCCGCATAGCGCATAACAATCTTCCGGCACTCGGCGTTGTACGCCTTTATGCCCATCTTGGCCACGTCCTCAGGACCCTTGATATTCAGCAGCTTGTCGATTTCGAACTCCACGGGCAGTCCATGGCAATCCCAGCCGAACCGCCGATCCACATGGTAGCCCTGCTGATAGGCATATCGTGTAACAATGTCCTTAATGGTGCCAGCAAGGATGTGTCCATAGTGGGGCAGGCCAGTGGCAAAGGGTGGCCCATCGTAAAAGGTGTATCTAGCAATTGTCAGTGTTACAGTTTTGAATGATGCAACTAATTGTGTTTCTTACTTGGGCTTTCCTTTGGAAAGCTGGCTACACTTTTCGAAAATTTTTTCGGTTCGCCATTGCTTCAGCACATTTTCTTCTTCAGCCGGAAAGTTGATGTTCTCAGGAACGCGACAAACGTCATTGCGTTTTAGTTTCTCCGTATTGCTCATTTCTGTCAGCTACGATTAGTGAATTGCACTTTTCTGCTCTAATTAATGAATATGAATGACTTACTTTTTATAAGTTGAAGGTGCGAAACTGATGTGATGGCAACAACATGTGCTTATCGAATGCACCGCTCTCAATAATCACGGTGAACTATCGCATTTCGATAAATCGAAATTCACATTAGTGGTAGTACGTCATTAGCTAAAAAATAAATTTTAATCTAGTAAATATGGTATTTTATTGTTATTCTCCTAATTCATTGAAAATACTTAGACAAACCGCTAATGGTATTTTCGTGAGATTTAAAATTGAAAATTAAAATGAAGAACTAATACTTTACATAGTTCTTAAAATAAATACAAATAAATTAGTTAATTTCAATTCAATTTATTTTTTTTTATATATTTGTATATCCACATTACTACTTATTAAACGTTAAATCATTTTTAAGGCAATTCAGCATTTTTCTTATTCCATGATTTGGGCACACTGTATAAAATGTGTACATTTAGCATAGCCGTCTATAAACATAAAAGTAACGACAAGGAATAAAATTATTAAGTTGTTTAAATTCTTGTGTTTAAATAAATACGTGTGCGGGAATTAGTTGATGTATTGGATTATATTCAATACTAGCTAAAAGCGGTATATGAAAGTATAAATTCAGTTCGAGGCACACTCGCAATCGAAAGCAATGGCACGCCCAATTTTCCCCAATCAGCAAAAAATTGCTGAAAAGCTGATAATATTAAACGATCGAGGGCTCGGGATTCTTACACGCATTTATAACATAAAGAAGGCATGTGGGGATACCAAGTCCAAGCCCGGCTTTTTGTCTGAGAAATCCCTGGAGTCGTCAATTAAATTCATCGTGAAACGCTTTCCCAATATCGACGTCAAAGGCCTGAATGCAATTGTGAACATCAAGGCAGAGATAATCAAATCTCTCTCACTCTATTACCACACTTTTGTGGACCTGCTCGACTTTAAGGACAACGTCTGCGAGCTGCTGACCACTATGGATGCTTGCCAGATCCACCTGGACATAACACTCAACTTCGAGCTAACCAAAAACTACTTGGACCTTGTAGTTACATACGTTTCGCTGATGATTGTGCTGTCCCGTGTCGAGGACCGGAAGGCAGTGCTGGGGCTTTACAATGCGGCCTTTGAGCTGCAAAACAATCAGGCGGACACTGGCTTTCCTCGTCTGGGCCAGATGATCCTTGATTACGAGGTGCCGCTGAAGAAGTTGGCCGAAGAATTCATTCCTCACCAGCGACTGCTCACTAACGCACTGCGCTCTCTTACCTCGATCTATGCTCTACGTAACCTGCCCGCAGACAAGTGGCGCGAGATGCAGAAGCTCAGCCTGGTAGGCAATCCAGCCATCCTGCTGAAGGCCGTACGGACAGACACCATGTCCTGTGAGTACATTTCGTTGGAGGCCATGGACCGCTGGATCATATTCGGACTGCTCCTAAACCATCAAATGCTAGCGCAGTACCCGGAGGTTAATAAAATATGGCTATCCGCTCTGGAAAGCAGCTGGGTAGTGGCTCTCTTTAGGGATGAAGTGCTTCAGATTCACCAGTACATTCAGGCAACGTTCGACGGAATCAAAGGCTACAGCAAGCGCATTGGCGAGGTCAAGGAGGCCTACAACACGGCCGTTCAGAAGGCATCGTTGATGCACCGGGAACGGCGAAAGTTTCTGCGGACCGCGCTGAAGGAATTGGCACTCATTATGACAGATCAGCCGGGCCTTTTGGGCCCCAAGGCAATATTCATATTTATTGGACTGTGTCTGGCGCGTGACGAGATTCTTTGGCTGCTGCGCCACAACGACAATCCGCCGCTGATAAAGAACAAAGGTAGGTCCTCAACAGTCCATGGGATATTAAACTTTGAGGTCTAATTATAGGTAAGAGCAATGAGGACCTGGTAGATCGGCAGCTTCCAGAACTGCTGTTCCACATGGAGGAGCTGCGTGCGCTGGTGCGCAAATACAGCCAGGTGATGCAGCGCTACTACGTGCAATACTTGTCCGGATTTGACGCCACAGATCTGAACATACGCATGCAAAGCCTGCAGATTTGCCCGGAGGACGAAAGCATCATCTTGAGTTCGCTGTACAACACGGCCGCCGGACTAACTGTCAAGCAAGTGGAAGACAACGAGTTGTTCTACTTTAGGCCTTTCCGGTTAGACTGGTTCCGACTGCAGACATACATGAGCGTTGGCAAGGCATCGCTGCGCATTACAGAGCATATGGAACTGGCTCGCTTGCTGGACTCGATGGTGTTTCACACGCGTGTTGTGGACAATCTGGACGAGATTCTTGTGGAGACCTCGGATCTAAGCATATTCTGCTTTTACAACAAAATGTTCGACGATCAGTTTCACATGTGCTTGGAGTTTCCGGCACAAAATCGCTATATAATCGCTTTTCCCCTGATCTGCAGCCATTTCCAAAACTGCACTCATGAAATGTGTCCAGAGGAGCGGCACCACATACGTGAGCGTTCTTTGAGTGTGGTCAACATCTTTTTGGAGGAAATGGCCAAGGAGGCCAAGAATATCATAACGACAATTTGCGACGAGCAGTGCACAATGGCAGATGCTCTTCTGCCCAAGCACTGCGCCAAGATTCTATCCGTTCAATCAGCGCGGAAAAAGAAGGACAAATCGAAATCCAAACACTTTGACGACATACGCAAACCTGGCGACGAGTCCTATCGCAAGACACGCGAGGACCTGACCACCATGGACAAGTTGCACATGGCCTTAACAGAACTGTGCTATGCCATCAACTACTGTCCCACTGTGAACGTCTGGGAGTTTGCGTTTGCGCCGCGCGAGTATCTCTGCCAGAATCTAGAGCATCGGTTCTCGCGCGACTTGGTGGGCATGGTGATGTTCAACCAAGAAACCATGGAGATCGCTAAGCCATCAGAGCTGCTCGCCAGCGTGCGTGCCTACATGAACGTGCTGCAGACGGTGGAGAACTACGTGCACATTGACATCACGCGTGTGTTCAACAATTGCCTGCTGCAGCAGACGCAGGCGCTGGACTCGCACGGGGAGAAGACAATTGCAGCCTTATACAACACCTGGTACAGCGAGGTGCTCCTGCGCCGAGTTTCTGCCGGCAATATTGTCTTCTCGATCAATCAGAAAGCATTTGTGCCTATTTCGCCGGAGGGCTGGGTGCCGTTTAATCCGCAGGAGTTTTCCGATCTGAACGAATTGCGCGCCCTGGCCGAGCTAGTTGGTCCGTATGGAATCAAGACGCTAAATGAGACACTAATGTGGCACATTGCCAATCAGGTGCAGGAGCTGAAGTCATTAGTGGGCACCAACAAGGAGGTGCTCATCACCTTGCGCACCAGCTTTGACAAGCCGGAGGTAATGAAAGAGCAATTCAAACGGCTGCAAGACGTTGATCGGGTGCTGCAACGCATGACCATAATTGGGGTTATTATCTGCTTTCGCAATCTTGTGCATGAGGCACTGGTGGATGTGCTGGACAAACGTATTCCCTTCCTGCTTAGCTCAGTCAAAGACTTTCAGGAGCACCTGCCAGGCGGCGATCAGATACGCGTCGCCTCCGAAATGGCGTCGGCAGCGGGCCTGATATGCAAGGTGGACCCCACCTTGGCCACCACCTTAAAGTCAAAGAAACCCGAGTTCGATGAGGGTGAGCACCTGACCGCCTGTTTGCTGATGGTGTTTGTGGCCGTGTCCATACCAAAGTTGGCTCGCAACGAACACTCCTTCTACAGAGCTACCATCGATGGCCACTCGAACAATACACACTGTATGGCAGCTGCTATAAACAACATCTTCGGAGCCCTGTTCACAATATGCGGGCAGAACGACATGGAAGATCGCATGAAGGAGTTTTTAGCTCTAGCCAGCTCCTCCCTGCTGCGCCTGGGCCAAGAGTCCGACAAGGAGGCCACCCGCAATCGAGAATCCATTTACTTGCTGCTGGACGAGATAGTTAAGCAGTCACCATTCCTCACAATGGACCTGCTGGAGTCCTGTTTCCCGTACGTTCTTATCCGCAATGCCTATCATGGCGTCTACAAGCAGGAGCAAATAATGGGCCTGGGCCTATAGAGATGATAGAGCGAAGTGAAGAAAAGTCTCACATTCTTACCCGATTTATATATTTAGCTCTATAGTTTTTGATAATCGATCATTGTGCATTATGCTTGCGAGTAATGAGTATATATTATTCTATTGTTAGACCCTAATAATTACACATATAATACCTACTAACCCTATTTGCGTATAAGGCAAAAGTATTCCGCATTTTGATACATTCTTTGTATAAATAAAGTGCATATGCAAACCAAATCATAAGACGACTGTGTTTAACTTGCCTCGACATGTGAGGAACCTTTGCCGCAATATAGATATAGATATAAGATGGTGGTTCCATTATTATTATTGTTCTTTATTACCCATGTGTATATTAAATGTGTATTGTTTATTATTTCCTTTGCGTGTCGATCGAAAAATCTTTCACAATATTATATTATTTGGTCACGTTTAATGTCACTTTCTTAGGCTTGTGTAGAAATACTTGTTGTAGGGTAGTAATAAAATATGTTTAATTCTCGTCCAAGTACAATGCAAAGTGATTAGTTTAAATTTCATTAGAGGATTCTCAATTCCAATTCCAATACAAGACTTCCACTTGTGATTTACTCTAATACCATATTGATTCTCTGTATTATACCATTGTGCATTTTAGTTTGATTTAGTTCGTGATTATCTCTGTTCAAGCACGCAGCTGCCTTATGCTTGTAAGACGAAAAACTAAAAGAACAGTTTATGTCTAGGTCTATATAAGAGTAACAAATGATAACTGATTATAAACTAACCGAATTCTTCAGTTTGGGCTCGTCACAATGTGAAACCAATTTAGAAACAAAACACACACAATTATATTCAGCTGAGGTTCTACAATATTTGGTTAGCTATACCACAATCACTACTTGCAGCTAGAAAGCGGGCTGTATTTGTTTCTTTTAACTTTATCGTTATCGTAACAATGTTAGTTAGTATCTATATTTGAATATGTCATTAATTATACAAACACATACGTACGTACATATATACCATACTGTTATCAAACGTTCCTCGCAATATTTGAATAATCCTTATTATTATATCTTTAGTTTCAGTTTTGCTCGAAAAGATTATAATATTTTTAAATTTTTGTTTTGTTTTTGTTGCAATCAGTCATTCAGTTTAGGCATCTGTTGACTTACAAATTTTCGCCTCTGTCTTTTTTAATAAAAAAAAAATTAAAATTAGAAAATACAAAACTAAAATAAACAAATTAATTCGCTTTGATATTCCTGTCTCATTTTAATAATAAATAAAACTGCATTGATTTGCTGTGTTTTTTTTTTTAAAGCTCTCGAGTACAAAATTGGTTTAATTTAAAAAAGTTTCGAAAACTCTTGCCCTACGTTCCGAAATTGTAATTCTTTTTTGTGTTCTGCCTTTACGCTTAACTCTAATTTAGCATATATATAATATCTATATATATAATTCGTAATGTTAATTCCACTATGACAATCTTGTTCGCATATAAAATACTACAAAGATGAGTTCGAGATTAAAATATGTTCTATCCACTGTTCAGTGACGCTTGATCCCAGATCCTTGATCCTTGCTCCTGCAGTGAGCTAGACGAACTCCTCCTGCTCCAGCCAAGGGTGCTGCAGGCACTCCGCCGCTGACGCCCGTATAACTGGATTGTATTCGAGCATAGGCAGCAAAAAGTCGGAGAACTTCTTCGCCTCTACGGGATCCCAGTCATACTTTTCCACAAGCACATTCAGCAGACTCCAGGGCTTCAGCTTGGTAATGTTCCGTAAACTGCCTGCGGAGGATGCAGTCCCCTGACAGTGTTAGTGGCTGAACAGTCCAGCTTGGACAGTGATTCGCACTTACCATAGCTAGTGAAGTACTTGAGCCCATGTTTTCCACGAAGGATCACCGACTGCGGTATAGATCCCAGCAGCTCCACAATATGCGCCAGATGATCCTCGTCCCGGCTGTAAGACTCACCCGCATGCGGATCGAAGAGGTAATCGCCAGTGGCCAGCTCGAACGCCAGGCACGCGGTGCTCCAGATATCAGCTGTATAATTGTACGGCGCGCCCAGCAGCACCTCGATTGAGCGATACTGACGCGTCTGTATGTCCTCGGTGAAATGGTGGTACTGCAGAGCGCGCAGAGTGAGAGCGAGATGGATTGGATTAGATTGTTCAGTTCAGATCAGTTAGTGCCCTTAGGCTTACTCACGTCATAGCAGGCATTGCCTAGGTCGGCGATCTTCACCCTCACATTACTGTTGTTGATCAGTGACTGTATCGTGTGCGTATAGGATTGGCTCTGGGTCTGGCTCTGGTTCTGCGAAGGAATGGCATTGGCATTGACATTTAATTTAGCTGTTGTTGTTGTGGTTGTGGTTGTGGTTGCGGTTGCTTTGATGGAAGTCGCATGGCCAGTTGTGGCGCTTGTTGTTGTTGTTGTTGTTACTGTCGATTTGCTATCACAACCGCCAATGTTGCTATTATGATACAGATCAGTGATTGTTGCTGTTGTTGTTGCTGTTGCAGCAGTTGCTGTTGGTACGAGATGCGTGAAGGAGTACGTGCACGTGCTGTTGTTGGTGTTGTTGGCGGTTGTGGGGTTGTTGGTGGTGTTGGTGTTGGTGTTGTTGGTGCTGATGGAAGCTGAAGGTGGTGCATTGGCAGGGTCTGATGTGGCTGTTGTTGTTGCTGTTGTAGTTGTGGAGTTGCAGGTTAGCGTGTCGGTATTGGGGCTGTGTTTGCTGTCTGTTGCCGCAGGAGTGTTGTTGCTGTTGTTCTGTTGTGTCGTGGACGTGCACGTGCTTTGAGTATTGGAGTTAACAGTGGTGTAGGTGGAGCAGAAGTTGGTATTCGAGTTGCTGACTGTGGAGGCATAAGGCAGCTGTTTTGCATACGTGATTATTTATAATATTGTTTGGTTCACACAAGGAAAGAAAAGAAGAAGAAAACACGAATTTTTTTTTTTTGTGTAGTACTAAAGTATATATCAGATCTTAACAGATGAAATTGATCAAGCGCGTAGACCAACTGGCAAGATCAGATAAAAATATAAAGAATATCAAAGGTTTGAGCTAAGGTTCAGTACTCAATATCACATTTTTCAAAAATATGTATTGGAATGTATAATATAAAAATAATATTAATTATTTTTAAGCTTTTGTTGCTCACTTATTTGACAGATATTGAATGCTGAATCAAACTTAGCATAAACAGCGCATTTATAACATCAATGGATAATTTAACATCTCATAAAGTAACTTGGCTTAAAGCAAGTATAAAAGTTTCATACATATATATCATATATATCAAGACGGCAATGCCAACCACCGAAAAGTCCGTAGATCGGTTAACATTGTTAATGAGTATTATTGTTTGTTTTTGTTGAACTCGAATAAGTATATCTTATATATAATAATAATACGCCTAAGACCAAGCCTATTAATCTAGTCTTAAACAGTTTTTTTTCTTTTATTATTAGCATAATCTCCCTTTAATATTTATATATCCATGTATATAGTATAGTAAGATAATTCATATTTCTGCTTAATTGTCATGTGATACGTCTCTGTCTTTTAGCATGATATGGTTTCACTACTAAATGTTTTTTAATGTGACCATTCATATTTCCATTTATCCACGTTACATCTTTATATACGCCAATGCTACAGAACGAAGTGGCTTTACTTTTCTCTTTAGGATCTAACTTAGAGTTTTCCCTTATTCAACGGCTCAGAATTAAAAAAAACTATTGCAAAGAATAAATCATCAAGCCTTTCAGTTAACCGATTACATTGAGTGGTTTTCGTCGGCTTGCAGAATTTATATATATATATATATATATATATATATATATATATATATATATATATATATATATATATATATAAACATAATATATTATAATGATTTTGAGCGGGTAAAGGGTTACGCATAATTACATCAAAAGCTTAAGCCAGCTGTAAGTATCGGGTGAAATAACATATGTATATAAAGAGTTAAGAATATCATATATAGTTATATAACAAATATATACATATATATCTTGGAATTGTAATTAGCATAGTCATAACAGTGTCTACTTGGGCGTGTAAATATGAAAGTTAGCAACTGAAGACTTAAAAATATTTTTAAGCATAAATGGGTCTGGTTAAATAAAAGTAACGAAACGTCATAATTTGGTTTAAGCAATGACATTTGGGTTACGGTTACATTTAATGCCGGAAATGAAACCGTCCTAGACCTTAAAACTATAATGAAGATGATCAAATTTGTTGATGATGGATTAGTCACGAACGCATTTTGAACTAGCCAGAGGCTGTTTGCAATGGATCTAAGCTGCCCCAGAGTCGGGCAGGTAGCAAAGCATTAAACACAATTACTGAGCAAACGAACGAACGAACGAGTAAACTTCCGTGGGTTGGGAGCAACTATTTATGGACTTTACCTTATCTGAGTGACCGGTAACGATATTTTTGGTAAGACTAACGTCTTGGTCGGTAGGCGCGTCACTGGCAATGGTGCTATTGTCACCGACGGTATCGGTGTCTGTGTCCTCATCGTGGTCAATAGAAGACTAACGAAACGAAAAATGTTCGAAAGGAAATCAATATGGAACGGAAATCAAATCATACCAAATCAAACCGAATCAAATCAAATTAAGAACAATCGCCATGTGTGTAGCACATAAACACATACATACATACATACGTTTACGTACATACATACACACAGTGGGTGGGTAAACATAGTTGGTTGCATTTCTTTCATGAGAGGTTTGACTTGAGTGCGAGATGTCTTCGACGCAGATGAGCAGAAAACTGTGCTTGTGTCGGCAGAAGATCCTGCGGAGCTGTGGGGCGCTGGGGCACTCACCTTGGCAGTGATTTTCTTCTCAGCTCGATATCGGTTGCTTATATTCGTAGTACCTCCGATGATGGGGCTATCGCCGCCGCAACCGGTAACCAGGCCGCCTCCGTTGCACTCGCTGTCGCCCAACAGGCTGGAGAATTTGGATGCCAGCGAGGATGTGGTGTTGGAGTTCAGCGTCGACGAGGTGGTGGTGTCGTCCTTGTCCAGCGAGGACATGACCACAGCGGCCAGCGGAGTCGAGGAAGTCGAGTTGTTCGCCGTGCTGTTGCTCGTGTTCGTAGAGCCGTTTGGTTCGATCAGCGGCCACTTAGCCCTCGTCTTCGTCTGCTTCTCAATCGAGCTAACTGCAAGTGAGAGGAATACTGATTGGAGCGTCAGCTCTAGAGGCGATATAACTCTTCGATCTTACTATACGAATCAGGAAAGTCGACGCCCTTCACGCGGAGGCTGTTGATTTCGTCGTCAATCTGCTGATTCATAGCCGCCGCATTGTCGATCACAAGGAGAATGTTCTCGGGCTTGATATCTGTGTGAATAATGCTGCACTTGCTATGCAGATAGTCCAGGCCTTCCAGCACCTGCTTGATAATGTTGCGCACCTGCGCAATGGCCAGTCCCTGGTAGTTGTTCTTCACGATCAGCTTATACAGGCTGCAGCCCAGCGCCTCGAACACCAGGCAGGTGTGCACGCCATTCACGCCGCGCACCGTGAAGTGATTCATGAGTCGGACGATCCGCTCTCGCTTCACGTCGAGGGGATCCGCGTCGCGTATGGCCTCCAGCAATCGAATCTCATCGGCCGCAGTCTCAATGTAATGGGGCGCACTCTTCACCACTTTCAGAGCCACGTATTTCTCGTCTCTGTGGGCAATAGAAGATACGGTTCAAATTCATTCATGCCAAACATATTCTTTACTCACTTCAGATCTCTGCATAGCCACACCGTGGAAAAGTGGCCCCAGCCTAGCTTGCGCACAACCCGAAACCGATTGTCGAATATGTCGCCAATGACAACCGGATGGTAGCCACCCCGGCAATACTGCGAGGCGTCTTCCTGCTCCTCGTCGGACCCGTAGAGACTGCTATCCGGCGAGTCTGGGTAGATTTCATCTGTGGTGCTCAAAGTGCCGCGAGGCTCCGAGCTGAAGATAAAAAGAAGGCGGTCAGCTTTATCATATAAGGATTATTTTTATTAAGTGGGTAAGTATAAATAAATGACTTGGCAAATAGTTGGAGTGTTCTGTATTTGCCCCATCAACTGGATCGTGATCTTACTTAAAATTACTGCCTGAGTCTATAACTATTCCTAAGTCAGATAACTAATTATACTTGAGGTCAGATCAGACCTATCGAATGAGGGAAATAGAAATAGTTCAATACGAATACACGCACATGAGTACCATCAAATCTTTATCTTCTGTTTCCACTTTCATGGGTGGAACCTCCACCGACTGTTCATCCGTAGTGCTCGTGGGCAGCTTCAGCGTCAATGGTTTCTCCCTGAGCACCAGAACATTCTCCAGTATTTGATCTTTCGGCGACAGGGGCTCGAAGTTCACGTCGGAATTGCGTTGGCTTTTTGGTCGTTGCGATTGGTGGCGTAGTGCGATAAGTATTGGGCCAGCAGAGACGCATTTACGCTTCTTAGTAAAGCGCTTGCGACGCTTCTTTTCCTCCACCTCTAGCATCGCTTCAGTGGCCGCCTCCTGGGCGACTCTCTTCTCCTGCTCGGAGACGAAGTTGAAGTCGCAGGCCAGCTCCTTGGCGAGCAGGGGCGTGGTTATTGCTGAAGCAGAGACAAGACTCTCGATGCTACTCGGCCGCAGCAGGTGCATGAGGTAGAGGAAGAGGAGCAGCAAGCACACCTTCAGTCCATAAACGAATATTTCATCTTGCGAAAGGGTGGCGATGATCTGGCCGAGAGATTGGCGCAACGCGCTGGCAAAGATCGCCAACAGATGTGAATAGTCCGCATAGTCCTGCCTGATCAGCGGACCATTCAAGGTCCACTTCCAATCCAGCCACGCCCAGCCACTGGTCATCGTGGCATTGACCTCCTTCGGACAAAAGGGCCCCAGCTCTGGGGCGTGCACCCACCAGTTCTCCATTTCGAGTTCGGTTTCGAGTTGGCCACTATTCGATTCTCGCCTCGCGCTTGTCTGCATTGCACATAGGCGCAACGATAGGGTGCGGTCCCCAAGGGATGCAGTAGGTAGAGGCAGAGGGGCTCGCGACCTTGACTTTCCTATGCGTTGGCGGCCTGCTTCGGCGTTAGCATTGTTTTTGTACGCTCGCAAACTGTTCACACTCTTCACTTCACATTCCGCAACGGCTTACATAACGCGCGTGCTGAGGATGCGAGCGAAGGTAAATAAATAAATCGCACAACGCAGAAAATTTTAAAATATGAAAAGCATGTGTATCTCTTTAACTCGACGACCGCACGGCTCGCTACCATCTACGAGAATGCCGAAACATCGCTGCTTTCCTATTTCCCCCGAGCGAACTGAGCGAGCCAAAGTCAAAGAATCCAATAGCAATTTTCTGCTGCTTTTATCACAGCGAAACACAAAATACGTCAACTGCCCATGTTCATGTATAGAGACCGTGCAGCCACAGCAATTCATCCACACGTACCCTCATACATATACATATGTACATATATATATAAATACATATATGCATGCACATATATTTATATACATTATCCAATGTTCTTCAACTCGTCGACGTCGTAGCACGCGGCTCTTGCCGGTCATGGAATTTGAATAGCGCAAGCATCGGGCGGCTTTATTATTATTGTCATCACTAATGTTGCAATAAAGAAAGATTCGTTAGGCATCGTGCCAATCTGGAGGATTTGGATTTGCTTCGCATACATGTGAATACTTTTGACTGGAATTTCCAGCTCTATTAGAGCCACGCGACATGCAGTTTGAGTTCGTAAGTGAGTAAGCTCGTCTGAGAGTATTGATTTATCCCCCATTTCGGTCGCCTACGGGCCCCTCGCGCCTTAGCAAGTGCCTGGAGGCCCCACTAATAAAACACTTGTTCCTCGCATGATTCACCCTAATGCACAAAGAGAAGCACGCACCTTAGATCTTCTGCTTTGTTGCCGTTCGCTGTTCGCCGTTCGCTCGCAGAGCCAAACTAAAAATTCTCTGTGGCGGCTGCTTCTTCAGTACATTATTATTTATAGACACGCCACACACACAAACATACATACGGTTGCTCGTGAGCGCGCGTGTGTGTGTGTGTGTGTGTAGAAACAATACTTCGCTGTGTGCATTCGCAAATGTGTGAGCTCATGAAGACGTCATCGTTCTTTTCAAGTGCAGCACACAGACACAGGTATAGATGTGCGTGTGCGTGTATGTGTGTGTGTATGAGGTGAAAGCAAATTGGAAACGTAAACAAGCTGAAAAGGAATTTGGATTGGTCAGTGCCTGAGCTTATCTAGGAATATGTCTATGCGTAGGCGTGTAGAAATCTCGCTGGGAAGCGAATAGTGACTATCGCCAGTGACTGCACATTGGTGCACAAACGATTACAATGATTCTGTTGATAGCAAAAGCAACTTCGCCGTGACACATCAACTTTACTACTCGAAAGATTTGTTGTGTGTGTGAGCTCATTCCCATGACTTAACTATATAAGTTTAACTTATCAAGGATCCCAAGCTTTGCAGGTGGACCGCCCTAGAGAAAACACCCACAAATGAACACTCATTGGTCTCCGAACCTCCCCTTGGTACGTCCCGCTGCTTTAAACCGTCAATGAGTCTCCTACTGTTATCTGATCTGATTGATAAGTCTAAGGGATATACAGAAAGTTAAATTGCAATCCCTTTGGATTCGATTTGTGTATCGAACCTTTCCTTACAGTGGTCATCGATTATAGCATTGTAAAATGGTTCAGTTTTTCGGCAGTCACGCCCCACTGTGCGCTAGGGGTGGGAACCGAGGCAGTTGCTGACTCGCCAACACAGAAATTGAGAGGTGCTGTTTGCAGCGATGGGTTTAATTGTGCCCCATGCTAGGTGACACGAAATAGGTGCGATAAGGGGCATATGACTAAGTGGAGGCGGGTCATGACTACTCACAGGCTGACGAAAGGTCCTCGCAGGGCCGGCATATCGCGGCGCCGATTGAGCGGCGGTGAGAGTGATAGAGAGAGGAAGTCCTGCTGGGCCTTGTCCTCGTCGACGATGCTCGTCGGGGTGCTGTAGATGCGCGTGGTTGGCAGGTAGCCAATCTGCTGAAGAAAGTCGTCCCGGTACGAGAGCTTTGTGGTCGACTGCGAGGACGTCAGCGTGCCCAGCGACAGCGGCTGATGTGCCGCTCCCGCGCCGTGGTGATGCAAGTGCAGATGATGGGCGGACGTAACCCTCGGCGCGGCCATGTTCACATGGTGGTGCGCCGTAGGATGGAAATGTGGGTAGGGAATAGGAACGGGTACGGGCGCAGCTGTGGGTGCACCAGTCCCGCCGTAGCCCAGACCATGCGCGTGCGACAGGAAGGGCGGCGCAATGATTTTGTCGTCGAAGCTGCGCCTGAAGCTGAAGCCCTTCAGCGAGTTGCTGTAGTTGCGGTGCGACAGGGGCGAGCTGCCCAAGTCAATGCTGGCAGCTGGGCCGAGCAGCTTCATCGTGCTCAGGTAGTTAGGGGACCCGCTGCCCGCCGGGCTCAGCGTTTGCGTTTGCGTCTGGGTGTGCGCCTTGCCGCTCGCCGTCGCCGTGCAGCTGCCCAGCATGCTCAGCGCCGGCGAGGTGCGCAGCTGAGGACTGCCGCCGGCCGCGTTGCCCCCGGCCACTGCAGTGCTGCAGACCGAGTTGCCCGCCGACAGCGGCGGCGAGATGGCACTTAGTGTGGAGATGCCGCTGTCGCTGCTGCATATGCCAGCCGGCAGCGTGTGTGTGAGTGTGAGAGAGTGGCCCAGCGATGCGTGGGTGGGCGAAATGAGGTGATGCTGGTGCTTATAGCTGCTGCTCGTGCTACCACTGGTCCCACCGCCGCTGATGCCGCCGCCGCTCACAAGGCCGGCCATGCCGCTACTGGGCAGAACGGGAGCCAGCTTGGCAAGGTGCCCGCAGTGCGCCTGCAGTGTGAGCGATGCTCGGAGAGAGTCCTCTTTCAGGTCCTCGTCGCCGCCCACTCCTGTTCCGTGGTAGCGCTTCTTGAGTTGAGCTGTGTCTGAAGGGTCGTCGCCTTGGTTAGCAGCGGCATGGCGCCGATGTCCTAGTCGCCGTCCACATCCTGATTGTCCTTTGTTGCTCGCTGCTGATTTCCCAGTTCGTGCTCTTGTTCTTGTTCTTGCTCTTGTTGCTGGGGCGCTTATGCTCCCAATGCAGCCAGAGAGTGTCCAACCTCATTTGCACTCGTAGTCGAAGCCATCGCCTCCCCGATTACTTTGCTTTGTGTAGCATACTTCTGTGCGTAGAAAAATCAATGAGGCCTTCGCCGTTTAGAGTATTTTAATGCATTTTAAAGCCCGTTTTCGATTTTCGTTTTTCGGTCTTCGATTTTCGCTTTTCGCCACTCGCTTTTCTTTATAACCCAAATTGCGCATGAAAAATTAACACATACACGAACGTAAACTACACTCACACGCACACACACACACACACACAGATACAAACGCGGTGTATTTTTCCTCCACTTCGCTATTGGGTTTGGTTTACTTTTTATTACTCTTTCGCTTTGCCGATGTAATGCGATTTGCGTGTAAATTGATTTAAATTCGTTTCCCAATTACGGCCTCACAGAACCTTTTTAGCTGCCCAATTTTGGGCCCACAGCAAAAATTAAGTGTATTTCTGGATTACACCTTGATTATCCAGTTTCAACTTCACAGTACTTCGCACACGAACTCTCCGCCAGTCTATCGGATTCTGACCCGTCCAAACTCTGCAGCGAAGTTGTGCCGAGCCGTTTCTACTTACTGCCCAGCCTCAGCCGCTCTCTCTCTCTCTCTCTCCCTCTCTCTTTCGGTCTCACGCACTCGCTTTTACTGGCAGAGCGCATGTGCCGGCTTTGCCGTTACTGCAAAAGTATTTCCACAAAGCACCAAAACAAAACAAACCAAAAGAGAGCGAGCACGAGAGCAGCTCAGCGAAGTAAAAAGCTCTTTGCCTTCAGAGTCAGCTGTCAAAAGCTCAGTCGAAGCACAACAACCCCAGGGACGATGTCGTATTTGTTTACTAACGCACAAGGATATAACACAGTCATAAAAATGGCGTTTAAATTTGTAAACTTTCGCCGGTCGCTTTTTGACTGGTGTTGCCGACAGACGCGATCCACCTTAACAACAATTGCTTGAAGAATACTCACACAAAGCAGTATTAATTTATATAGTTTTTTTTTATTAATTTCGATTTTATTTTTTATCAGGCATATTTAAATTTGAAAACAATTGATAATTGTAATTAAATTTTTTGAATTTTTTCTATTTGTTTTTTACTCGTAAATACACACACAAAAGTTTACTATCATAAATTGAATTGTATATAATATACATATTTATATATATGCTTTTATTGAATTGTATGTGTGTATACATGTGCGAATAGTTTATAATTGATACAGATGATATACATTTAGGATATTATAAAATTGTTGACTAATTGCAGAACATTATTTATATGAATTCACATGGAAACGAAACGAAACATGTTTAAACAAATAATTTAAATACATAAATAATACAATTGCTGATTCATTTGATTTCCAATATCTTGTGAATATAATTTGGGTACGAATACTTTCGAACGATATTCTGGAACTACATATTTATTACTTTGGATTTAATTTGTTCTTGATGTTGAAAGTTAACCGTTATTGTTATATTGAGTGCAATTCTAGGCTGTTTAACCTGACTTATTTATATACATTTGCAGCTAATCGAATGGGCCAGTGGCTCCGCTGGGATGCGATCTCCATGTACAAAGATACCCGAGCCCAATTGACCCATCCATTTTTCAGCTAGTGCACAGAACAGTTTATTCGATTCTTTACAAATATGCATATATTTTAACAATTTGTTGTAAACTAATTTTAAAAATTGGAGACCAGGTTGCAACAACAAATATTATTCTTAGCTAACAGGCGAATTTCTATAGGGCACTCACACACACAAATGCAAAGTAAATTTAATATACGCTGTATGTGGCCGACACATACATAGACATAAAAGTAAAGCGGACTCTTTAGACTCAATCCGATGACATACAGATCAAAAGTTCACATTTTGGGTATACATAGGCATAGGCGCTAAGTAATTTAACCTCTTCCTCAATTCAACTTAGGTTCAGTTAAATGTACTATACATAATGCATAGCTGAATATGCAGATCAATTCGACATGCATTGTTCAGTTTGAATGTGATTTCAGAGGAAATTGAAATGATTTCTTATCGGATTGATTAAAACGTGCACTTTACAATTCACATTATAAATTAGAATTAACTGCTAAAGCTTATGGTAAATATATAAGTATGTATGTGTACATATATATATTTGTATATATATGCGCTTCGGATTTATTGAACATACCAAATGTTTAACAATTAAAAGGAATAAAAAAATGTATGGCTGTTCAAAACGCTCTCATTAATTGGTTTCTCTCGCTTGACGCATGAATCTAATATTTTTGCTTAACCATATCTAGATGCAAAGAAAGAGAAAAGAAAAAATCGATGAAGTAAAAGACAAAATAAAACAAGAATATAGTCAATTATGCTTATGCTAAAACCAATTACCAAACAAATCTAAAGTGCGAGTTGGCAGTGTGATGATCAGTTGTTGAGCAACCCTAGGCCGGATGATCGTACAGCAAAGATAAATAAACAGTTTCATTGGTGATCAAATAAAATATATTGGGTGTATTTACAGTATGGTGTAACTTCAATAAGATTTTGAAGGATTCTGCATTCGAGCAACAATCAAATCTAAGTAGATGAGATGAATACACGAGCACAGCTCCTGGGCAGTGTTTGAGCAATGCCCGAGATTGGTTATAGTTCTGGTTAATGGACGATTTCTAATTCTTAGTTATGCATGGTGGTTTTTTAGACCAAATAATACCGAGAAATGAAAGTGTGGGTGGAGATCATAGGCATACATACATCACATATATATACTACATTTATTCATAGATCAGAATCACATATGCCTACTCTCCGTTCGTTGTGAAAATGAGTGTTGAAAATCATACGTTCGGGTCCGACAACTGTCATACATACGAAGATGTGTGTGTGTGTGTGGGTGTGTGTGTGTGTGTGTGTGTGTGTGTGTGTGTGTGTGTATGAGAGCTTATATGGGTATTAAATTGAATATTAATTGTTTATAATCGTTTAAATATTTTTAAGTATGTGTGTATTACGCGGCTGCCCAAAACAAGTGTTGCAGGCTGCACAAAAAGTTGTTAAGAGTGACTTCTGTATGAAACTATTCTTATACATATATATGTGTATATACACATATATATATATTCATTGAAAAGGTTACTGTGGTTTACAATATTAGGGATTTCGAATTTCCAGTATTTATGCAGAATTAACAACAAGTTCGATGGTCAAAGACGCTTTCTTAAAGTCAAGATTGTTATTGTACTGCTGCTAAAAGGTCTTGAATGTATATTTTCTAGTTCAGGTGAAGGACAACATTTTCGATTCCTCAACCGACCCAACTCGCTTATATACCTGGTGTGTATGTGGTCTGTTCTGTTGTGTTCAGCGATGTGTTCTCGTTCGCAGCCACGGGAGCTCCGGTGAAGGGATTGACGCCCACTCCAGCGCTGCTTGGCGGTGGCATGGCAAAGACGGGCTGTCCGCCTGCCTGCTCCCTGGGCTGTGTTGTAACAGGTGCGCCTCCGGCACCCAGGTTAACATCGTCGAGGTCAACGTCCTCCTGTGTAGACAAAGAGGAAAAACAAGTTAATGTTAGATGCCATTCATGAAAATATATCCGAAGGCCTGTAGAGCTGTATACTGCGTCTGCATTGTTTAGTCAAGGAGTTTTCTGGTTAGTAGAGGAAGCTTTTTACCATTTAAAAACAAATATTTTACAAAGCTTTCGGCCAGCGTCAGCAAACTAAAACGACGCATACAAAACCAAAAATAATTTACAAGAAAAGCTAATACTACGTATTACATATTACATTCTACATATTACGGGATTACGTGATTACACAGTACAATTCTAGTAGATGAAAGTTATGTTGTGACAGAGTTCATTTACCCAGCGGGGGACCTAGCCAAAACATGGGGGTTCTAGCTTCTCCACATCCGTTATGTCAACTGAATATGGACCCGAATTAAATTTTATAGAACGTCTAAATTTAGCTTGTTACGATGCTCGGGTTAGTCAGACACGTGCGGATAGTTACATCGTGGATATATATATTGTTACGCCTTAGATCATGCGGAAGTCATGCCGGAGTCGTTTTCTATTGCTATACTTACAAGACGTGGCTGCTGTCCCAAGTGCGGTGGCAGATCGCTGGCCTCTCGATTGCCATCGGAGCGCTGGGTTGTTCATATATGGCGAAACATATCACAACATATGCATGAATCGAAACGGTTCGGATCAAGTCGGGCATACGTAGCAGATGTGTGTATATATTTGCGATATAAATTGAGTATGAGCCGCGCGCAGGCGCAATTGTGTGTGAGGTTGTAGGTGGGTATGATGAGTCGATCGAAAGGTGGTTTTGAGAAAAAATAAACAAAATTAGAAATGTAAATTTGTTGTATTCCTTATTTTCGTCACATACATGCACATAAGTAGTACGCACAAAAGAAAATCGAGTTCAAATACATATATTGCATATATGTATACATGTTACAGAGACAAGAAAACAAGCGCAATCAATCTCATTATGTAGACTTAGAAGAGAAAGGAAAACGGCGAATATCATTTGTCAGCGTGAAAATAAAAGTATACAAAATTCCTGATTGCCTTTTAAACAAAAAATGTTTACAACGAAATCGTGTTGGTTTGACTTTCGTTTGCCATCGAACTGAATTGAAATTGGAGTGATTATTTAGAAGCCTGCGAAGCATTTGATGATTTTCGTGGAATCCGCATTCAAAGCAAAACAAATAATAAACAGGATGGGGAGGCAATGTCGAAAATGATGATGGAAACATTCGTGGGTGTTGCAAGTAGTGTCGTATATACCTTCGCCTTTTGTGGAGAACTTAAGCTACATACTTACTTACCTCAACTTAAGAAACGAAATATGAGACAGTTATTAGAGTACAAATGAAGCTCAAATTCAAATTCAAAATCAAATGATAAAAAGCTCGTTAAATGCACCGAATCAAACATATTATAACAAAACTTCCGATTTAATTCACAATTTAATCAAGCGTTTGTGGCCATTAGCGAAATGCTGGTTAAGATGTAGGCAGTATAGTGTTTTAGAAAACTACTTTTGACTAAACAATCGCCTCACAAAAATCATCAAAACGTGTCCAGTGTTGCGTAGGAGAATATTTTAACTGATAGTGTTGTGAAGCGTATATATACACATAAACAAGCTGCGTGTGTGGGGGGTGTGTGAATTGTTTCAAAGGTTTTACGGTAGAATTCACTGAGTATTGTGTAGTGTTCATAATGAAATCGATTGTTTCTCTTGTTTTTTGCTGACTCTCATTTTATTCTTATTTTTAATGGTTAGTATGTGGGCAGGGGCGCAATCAATAACCAATAACCAAATCAAACATCACTCACATTCAAATGTGAATACTGGTCGTGCGACTCGTTCACCGGTGGCTTGAACTTGCCGCAGCAGAAGTTGCAGCAACAGCAGCAGCAGCAACAACAACAGCATCCCGTCAGCAATGTGCAGCAAATGACCAAGGCCTGCAAGTACAGAAACGGAAGACGTTAGACGGAGAGTGAAAGGGCAGAGCGCTCACTCGACCCACCTTCACGGCCGGAGATGTAACCACAAAGTAGGCATTCACATTCTCCTCGCCGAACTGCTCGGCAATGTAGAGGCCCAGCGAGCCGTAATTGTCATAGATGTTACGTTTCGTCTGATCGCTCAGTATCGAGTGCGCCCGATTGACCTCCTTGAACTGTTGTAAAAGGCAAATGTACGTGAGTGAAATTCTCATTCCAATTTACACTTGTATTTTCCACTTCACCTTGTCGGCAGCATCAGCGTTGTCTGGATTCTTATCTGGATGGTATTTGAGTGCAAGTTTTCTATAAGTCTTCTTGATGTCATCAGCTGTAGCTGTTTTAGGAAGTCCCAAGATCTCATAGAGCGAATCGCCCGATGTGCTAAAAAAAAAAAGCAAATTGCAATTATATGATGTATTCGTTGTAAAGCAACTCACTTCCATTCGATTAAAGCAAACAAGTCGATTTACCGAAAGTGAATTTACTTATAGGTGCGACAGCAAGAGCCAGCCCAGACAGCGCCATACCTCAAGCGCCAGCGGGCGAATAAGTACCTAATCTAACTCGAAGGCCTGCAGCTCGCAAGTCGCCCCTGACTCGTCAACGATGACTAAGTGCTGGGCATTCCAGCAGCAACAGTTAAGGGCAATGCAACACGCGATAGCCAGACAGAGGCGTGAGTATATTATACATATACTCATATTTATTTGTATATACATGTATATATATGTGGCTATAGGGGCGGACTGCGGGATGCGTAGTGAGACCAGCTAATGTGCGATTAGACCCGTTTCATCCTAGGCCAACTTCCTGGTTTATGTATTTATTTTTGGCAAGGTTTAGCTGAATACTTGGCTGTTTATGGCCTTGATGTAGAATAGCTGCCAGTCTACGTGCTGACAATGCAAACGGGGTGAAATAATTGAGATGCTTAGAGCAGCAGCGCGCTTAGCAGAGGGTGGCGCAAATGCAGGCCTGGCCAAACCAAGGCCAAGGACGCACGGCACAACAAAATGTTTGCCAGAACAGAGCTTGGCCTCTTCGGAAAGGCAAACGGAATTGGGCCAGCGAAGTGCCGCACGAACATTACTCATCGCACATTATAATTGTTGTAGCACCAGCAATACACTGCACACATACATGTGTCTCAAGAATGGGAACACCAACTGCCAAATAATGTTTAGCCCCTCCAACGCTTTAAATTCAAGTTGTTGTGGATAACACGTATAAATGGCTACCTGTGTGTGAGTGTGAGAGAGAGTGAGTGAGAGAGGCAAGGCACTTGTTGTTATCAAAATTCATTAGCTGCAGAAGCTTGTGTAACTTTAGTATGGCAAACGCCCGGGACTCATGAACGTATTCATTAAATTCCAGCAGTATCTCACGAGTAGATCATTGCTGGTAATAACTGCACACATGCACACGCACACATAGATACAATACACACACACACACACGCACACGCACACACAGCCACACAGCTAAGCAGCTGCAATCGCTCTTGCTTACGGATTTGGCTCTTGTTTACCTCAGAGTGAATGGAAAAGAATGGAACTTAGTTCAGCCATTACAGCAGCAGCTGCTGTTGCCGTTGTTGTTGCTGGCGTGCGGAAAATCAATTGAAAGTCGACTGAGCTGCCGCCGCCGCTCGCGTTACCAATGCGCATCTGCCGTCTGCGGACTTCGAGTGTGTATGTATGTGTGCGCAGAAAAAATGGTAATGCGAGGAAAAACCTTTGCAAAATTGTACTTACGACAGTTTTCTTTTATCCATGCCACCGCCACTCATGTCGCTGTTGTTGCTGGCGCGTCTCTCGTGATTATATGTCACACAAAGTTAACAACAATTAATAATTAACACTAACTTTTTGCACGCACTCAGACAGTCGGGAAACAACACATTTGTTATATTTGTCACGAAAATTGTAAATGACTACGGCTACTACGGCGTTATCGTTATCGATTCTGACTAGTGATGTGTGCGTGCTTTGTCAGCGAAGCACGGCATGAGCCGCAATCGATATGAACAAATGTTTTATTAGAAAAAGGAACACATTAAATAAATTAGCAAAAGGAAAAATATTACATATAAAATGCAATACAATAAACTCAAGGCTTGCTCAACATTCATTGATGACATCTGAAAAATTTCATCGATTTGGAATCGACACAAGGGCTGTCAGCCGCACAAAAAAACAAAAAATTTTATTTGAATGTAAATCAAATTAAAAGAATGGAAAGATTAAAATTCGAAATTTGTAAAATAAGATAAGCTGATGTTGGCATTGAGTTTTTACTTATGCATTTTTTGCTATCAACAATCGATCAATAATTTCGATAGTCGCAGCACAATTAACTTTACCCGATGCGAGTGTGACCATTGCGCTCACACACTGCCATTAGAATGTGCCGCTCAGTTCAGTGCGAATTTAACTGTTGGATTTGTCGGTCGTTTGGAGCGCGTGTAAGTGCCGCGCAATTACAGCAAATGCCAAAGCCCCAAATTCATGGGTAACTGCTATCTGTTACATATTTGAATTTTACACACAAAAAGAAGTGCGCGCGTGTCATGTTTCTGTAATTCAACCAATTTCACCATCAACCGCAAAAATCCAATCTCTTTTGCATGCTCAACATCTGTCGCAAACATTGGCGCTCCGTTTCCTTTGGCAACAGGTGTCCATAAATTGCCCATAGCGCAATCTGTTTGCTTTCCTATTTGCCGTCTGCGCGATCGAGGTGTAATGGAAAATGTGTGTAGATCTTTTCTCTGCTCGCCCGATGTGTCAAATGTGGCACCAATAAATAATCGCTGCAAATAATGAAAATGAGAATATCTAGTTTTTAATTATATGCGTACGTTTAGTGCGTGCAATTTCTGTCGAAATCGCTTCGCTGTGCCCCACACACAACGTGACAAAATTTGCCAAACAAGAGAACAATAACAACACCAACAACAACAATAACAACAGCAACAAGTGCAAGCATACATAAATATATTTATGTGTTGTTTTTGTGCGTAAGTATGCGAATGCGTGGGCGGACATGTGCATAAAATAAATAGGAAAAGTTTACAATTAACTTACTGTCCTGTTTTATGGCCCGTTTCAAGTACCGTTAGCAAGTAAGTCTGTGCTGTGTGGGTGGGTGTGCACGTGTGTGTGTGTGTGTGTGTGTGGCCACATATGCTACACTCACACATATACATATGCAACCTGCCTAAGTCTTTAAGCGTATGCCAATTGGGCATTACAAACTCAATTAGCCGCCGTTATCTTTTGCCCTCTCAAAAAATTCCAAACTTCCCATTGACAACGCGTTTCGGCAATTATGCAATTGCACGTATGAAAAACAACGCCGCACTCGAATTTAATTTGCATAAATTTCTCATGCAACGACAAAATAATTGATAAGCGTCATAAAAACAACAACAGCAATGTCAACAGTTGCTGCTGCTGCGCTGCGGCAGAGGCAACAGCTGCACAACAGAACAACAACAACAAAGCAAAGCGCACACAATTGCAATGCAATTTATTTCTTTTTATGTTTTGCTCACTTTTAAATGAGTTTTGCGTGAGCCCCAAAATGAGTCAGTCTCAATAGCAAAGGCGCGTGGCAGCGGCGTGGAGTGACGCGGGCAGCGACGTCAGCGCCATAAGCATATGCGACTGACGGCATTTCTGAAAATGTGATCGCACCGTGTGTGAGCGGGAGGAGGGTGGGTGCTGCAGTGCGAGGGAGGCCGCTGTCAGACCCGTTTCGTTTGTGTTATTGCTTACAATATGCAATCGCGCGTTTTGCATTCAGCGTCGACGTCGGCATCGGCGTCAGCGTCCCTGTCACTGACCACAGTCAACGGAATACACATACATATGACATATTGGCATATTGGCAGCTGCGCCGTTATGCTCAGTGTTGCGAGATTTTGAGCCATGAAAATAGCAAAATCGCCTCTCAACAATAGCTGGAAAAAGCTTAAAAAAAAATTAAAAATAGCTTACAAAATAGCTGAACTCTACATGCATTATGCATTAACTTAATATTGCATTAGCAGTATATGCAATATACCCGCGTTTTGTCCGACTTGTCCTCTCTTATCCAAGCTTTCAATTCTGTGCTTTTTTTCCACGAATCACGAAATTTTGCTTATATATTTTTTCCATTTCTTAATACACCCTTTCAGACAATTAATTCCGAGAAGCGCGCAATTAGTGATGGTGTAAATTCACCACTATTGATGATATAAGTACAATAAAGTAGTGGTGGTAGTATCGCACAGATCATTACGTACAATTTTGGAGTTAATCGAACGATTTTTTCTTTCTTTAAGTACTAATATAAGATTAACAATATTCTTTTGTAAAATAGCTAGATTTATAGCTAATAGCATTTTCAAAATTTTCGGAGCATATAGTATTTTAAAATAGCTAGAAATGCTATTAAATAGCTAAAATGGCAACACTGGTTATGCTGTGCATTGCTGTTGTTTCTGTTATCGGAGCTTTGCGAATATTATGAATGGCAACGGCCGTTGGCCAACGCGAGCCAGCAGACAGATGGCATGGAAAGTTGATTGCGCACCCGCTGATTGGCAGACTGTTGTCATATCCTTATCACGTCGTAAGCATTAAATTTAAATAAATTCCAGTGCTTATATAATTTAATAATGCTGATTAGAGAATGTGGGTTAGCAGATTATGCTGATTAAGCGGTTTGCATGCCAACGCGTGTGCAGCATAAAAACTGTCCGCAAATTACCCGCAAATCGCTTGCGCCCGCAGCACCGGCCCAACGACGCTCCACCAACGAGTAGAGCACCTGTTATCGCACGGTGACGTGGCCGTAGGTACTTTTAATTAAATTCCGTATGTAGATGGATTTTCAATCAGTCGCATGTCCCGCTTATCGGTGGCCAAATGCAAAGCAGACCCGTACACTATCTGGAGGCCTCTGCTGCTGTCTTTGCCATGTGGTATGTGGCGCGTTGCACGTTACCTGTAGCTGTGAGTGTGGGTGTGTAACTACAACACTCCGAACATCAGAGTTAACACACGTTGCACTGCCTTCGCCCTAGCCTATCGTAGGCAAACATACGTTAACAACAACCACCAGAGTGGCATACTCATTGGCACAGTTTTGGGCGGAAGTGGAGGGCAGGGGCTGGCATGAGTCGGGCGTTTAAAGGCTGCCTAAATGACATCCCATAAAAATGTTGACGACAACATTAACATAACCATTAAAGTAAATTCGCAAATTGACGATAAGGCAGACACCCGACTAAGCAATACTCAGGTGAAAGGTATGATAACCATTTTAATTGCCGTCTGGTTTCAGACAAATCCCGAAAGAAAAATTAATTAGTTTGTTTTTCATACAAAATGAAACTCTGGGACCCACGCGGATATGTGAAATATTCAATTATATTATGTGTATTCAAAATGGAAAATAATTTCGTAAGACTTTATCTCTACGTAAACGTTCAGTTTACACATGTTTAAAGTCCGGTAAGATCACAAATATGAATATGATTCATAATATATAAACTAGTCAATATTTAAGCTAAGTTTTTCGTACCCTAAGAAAATACAAAATATATAAATTACTCAACCGTATTATGCCACCTACAACATTCGCTTTGGTTAAAATTTTATATGTTTATATCTGCGCTAATTGAGTGAAATAATAAATTTGGTATTGGCATCACAATTGTGGAAAGGAAATTTAACAGAGGCGTTTCTAAATGACTTCATTGGTTGACTAAATTTCGTTTCCTATCAGCCGACGTTAATTAACATTACAAAAAGCCAAGCTGAAGAATCGTTCGAGTGTGCGTCTGCGTCTGTATGGAATGGTCATATTTTATGGGGCGGCAAAACAATGGGTAAATCGGCAAAAATTGCCTGGTATTCATCTTCCGTGTGGGGGGTAGCACTGCGGCATCTAATGGGCCACCCAATGCGTAGTGATTGGCTCGTCGTACTGTGGGGTGAGTGTAAGGTGAACCTTTGCGAACCTCTTTCTAAACGGAGATGTAGAGGCGCTGCCTTGTTCCAACTGCAGGCGAATAGTCAAATTAAGGCGTTAAGCCTACGGCTAACACTCAGTCGAGCACCTCGCTGCTTGGCCCGATTCGGTTTCAGCTTTAAGTCTTCAACTAGTACCTTCACATACACACACACGTTCACACATGCACGTAATGGTATCTATGTGTGTGTGGGGGGAGTGAGTGGGTGTCGATGACGTTGATTGTGCTGTGCGTCGGTCAGAGTAACCACTGAGGAAATTGCAATTAACGTTTAGGTTACACCCTCCGACTTTGTTGCTACTTTCCAGCATATTAAATTAATACAAAGTAAGTATAAACGCTTCAGTCAGGCATTCCATACCCATATTGTGCTTTAATAATTGGCCAACACCGATAAATAAGAATTTTTCAGTTGTGCGCTAAATACTGTAGCGCACAACTGAAAAATTCTTATTTATCGGTGTTGGCCAATTATTAAAGCACAATATGGGTATGGAATGCCTGATATATTCCGCATATTTTTTATCCCTGGTTGACTACTCGATTATACATTTCAAATTTAAACTCTCTAGGACATACCGAATAATGCATTTGCCGAATGTATCGCCATATCGGGAAAATCTTGATCCAAAACTTAGACAAGGGTGAACACTAGTATTTGTGCCAAATTTCAAGTCTGTAGATTCAGTAGCGTAAAAATGGCAGACACAAATCCAATATATTCTTTTCCCCTTTGGAATCAGTGGATAAAAACATTTGGATTATTTCTGTGAAACTTAAAACAGTATTAAAAATATTACGATTTCTAACTACTCTATGGATTATATTGAAAACAAAAAATAGAATTATATAATTTTTTTGTCGAACTTTTTTGTTTGAGATATATCCTACACATGAAGCATGAAATGAGCTTCCACCATTTGGAATAACTCAGCACATGATCTTCTTTCGCTGACCCTTTCGAAAAAAAGTCTGCGAGTGATCGTCTGTCGCGATCACTCAGCGATTTTGCTTCGTCTCGTCTCCGTCGCGTCGAGATTTTTATGATGCTGTTGCGGCAAAAAAAATCTTTTGTGTATGCATGCATGGACATACATTCGGGGGTTGTTTTCGCTAGCAAATCTATTGCGCTCTTGCTCACGCTCCAATATATGCAAAGAGCGATCTATTGTGCTCTTGCTCCCACTCTAAAGAGCGTTTCAAATGATTTTTTTTCCCTTCACTTGCTGAGCATCAGTGCACGACGGAAAAACGTTTCCATCCCGAGGCGATGCTCGCGCAAAGACTCCGGATCAAAACGTCAGAAAAAAAAAATCTTGCTCGGAGTGGGATCGAGGGTGAGTGCATTTTTTCGATCTCTCTCGTGAGCGGATCGCGTAAGTGAAAAGGGTGGATGCTCATTTGCACACTATGATCCTACATTATAGAGTCTGTTAGGTATAATAATACCTTCACTTCCCATTTGCAATGGGTATAGACTATTAAAACAGTCCCCAAAATTTAAGACTAATCTCCAATTTAAATTTACATATATTTCAGCTCAATATTTGCGTAGATTTACACATTAGAAAGTGGAAGTTGCTCTCAGAAATGCGTTTTCGATCACACGAAAACCATGAGATGAATCAAAGCGAAAATTTGTCGGCAAAATAAAATCAACAACAATCTGAATTAAAACAAGTAAGAGTGCTCTAGTCGAGAAAGCTCGACTAGGGGATACCCTGAGCCCTGTGAAGAGCCAAATTTGGAATCATCCTATATAGCCAACACATACACACATACATATGCACGCACGCATAAGCTCGCGCTCTGCCAACTGCGCAGTTTACGCAGCGACTGCGCTTCAGCTGCAATGTAAGCATTACTATGGGAACTTAATTGTTTAATAACTTTTCTTAGCGATGGACTAACTGCATCAAACTTTCACAACTTATTAATGGCATTCATATGTGTGTATTTGCCAAAGTACAAGTCTCTATTATTTGATTTGCGCTTTTTACAAATTGGGAGCTATTGGGGGCGAATGGGGCGTGGCATCCAAAATCTAAAGATTACGTAATCTCCGTATTTATTACACGCAACTACACAGTAAATTTGAAGTCTCTAGCTCAAACTATGTACAAACCAGGCCTTAAAAACCTATTTTCGATAAGCATTAAAATCGATAACATTGCAACAAAAATAGTTATCGTTCATACGAAATAAACTTGACCTGCGCGTGCTATCCACGGACCCAACAAAAAAAAAATTCAAGTCTCTACCTTGTCTAGATGCTTCAATCGACGCGTTCAAACATACGGACAGACGGACGGACGGACAGACGGACAGACAGACAGACGGACAGGGCTAAATCGACTCAGCTCGTCGCCCTGATCAAGAATATATATACTTTGTGGGGTCTGACACGCCTCCTTCTGCCTGTTACATACATTTAACAAAACCATTATACCCTGATTTCCCATTTTCAATGGGCTCAGGGTATAACAACGTCCTCGTTGCTTACTGCTCAGTAAGTCAGCGCTTAGTGGCTTTACTATGGGTAGTAAATTGTTAAATAAATTTTATTGTTAATCAGATGAGACATTTTGATATGTGCAGCTGCCAAAGCAAACGTTTCTATTATTAGAAAAATTTTCAGGTATGAGAAATCTCTAATGTATAGAATCTCTGTGTGCACTACAGGCATCTACACTGTAAATCTTTAATCTCCAGCAAGGTATGTTGAAAAAAACCAAAACAAATGATCGATTTTTTCAATGCAACAGCTTTTCCATTCTTCCGTTTGATGTGAAATTTTAATGAACAAATCGACTCATCTCGTCGGCCTGATAAGAATTTCCTGTCTGCAACGCATCCCTCAGCTTGTTGCATATATTTTCATAAAACCATTATACCCTGGAAACCTATTCACTATCGATACTACCAACTGAAGCTACTGCTGTAACAGTTGTAATAGTCTTCAACGAATATTTCATTATATGATCTTTATATTCTCTTTAGTATTAGATAATTCGTTCATTCAATTTATTTTAAGGTTTGGATCCCCGCTAGTGGAGCTGGTTGTTCTAAAAAAGCTCAGCCAGCTTTCACTTATTGACAGGTGCTAATCGTTCATCGAGTATCGTTTATCGACCCTTATTTATCACTTATTATTGTCTATTGTTCCAAATGGAGCCCATAAATATATTTTATGAATGGTATCAGGTATTTCTGACAGTAGACTCAGCCATAAAACAGTTCGCCCTCGCCTGTTTCCGCTGAGACATCCGCCTTGCTCCAAGAGATAAACTCATGTGCAGTGCAATATAAATGTAATTTGTGACAATTTAGCATGAGTTTGACTTTCAACTGACACGCACGCAGTGGAGGATAGTTTGGGCGTGTCTGTTCGCTTCTGCTTGCTGAGCAGCAAGGACAAAGGGCAAGTTGCGCCCGTTCGGTCATTCCATGTTGCGACCCCTTTCAAGTATAACTCAAGAAATTGCTGCACAATGGCATTCCATTTTAATATATCGTAAAAATGCACTATAACGACGACAACAAGAACAAATTTTGCAGTTGGGTGCGACCAAAAAATCCGTGGCATCTTAGGGGATTGTTTCAAAGTTCAAGTATCTGTCTCTTGAAATAAGTTGCAGACAGAAACAAAACTTGGCTTTGACTTCAATAAATCTCTCCAACTCAGTGTACGACCAGAACCGCAAATTTAACTTAAAAGGGATGTCGATTGTATCGAGCTGCTCATTAGACTTCCTTTGTTGGCAGTCATCTGCAAGGAAGAAGTCCTAATTCTGTCGACCTTTCAACAAATCCGAAGCTGATAACTTTTTGAGATACACACGGACAAATGCTGCCTGCAGAGCGTATACGCAATATGTGCGTCACGTACATCAAACTTTGAGCCGGAGACTCTAAAATTGATTTTGAAGTAATGAATGTGTCGGGCGTTCGACACCCATCGCTGCAGATGTCGGCTGGTTGGCTGGGTAAAGAGCCTCGAAGCTTGTGATTAATGATCAAGAAAGTCTTTCACTCATTTGTACTGTAGGGGGTCCTCTTTATTGTTGTGTGCCCTACAAGAAGGCTATGTAGTAGGCGCCTCTTCCGAAGGGGGCGCTACTTTGTGTCTCTAGATAAAAAATGCCTGAGGCACTCTCAACTGCGGCGCCTTCGCCCATGCGATGGGAGGTCCAGCGGCAGCTGCTGTCACTCAGTTGCTCCTCGGACGCGCATTGGGCGCAAAGCAAGTTGTTCGCCGATGACCACATTTCAGCCGCTAGCTCGAGGGCTCGTTCGTGCGAACAGGTATCTGGCTCTGCCGCAGCGTTGCAGCCAGGTTGCTGGTGGCCACCGTTTGGATAGTAGTCCACATCGCCCAGACGGGTCAGTGTGCCCAGTCCATGGCCATTGGTGTGTATGACCTCCACGTACAACGCGTCTTGAGCTGACAGCCGATGCTCCAACGTGTCTAAGGCAGCAGTTGGGTCAAGTGCTGTGATGTGCGGTAACTGGGCACCGAGCTGCTGCTGCACGCTATCAGCCACGCCCCCAGCCAGATGCGCACCCGCTCCAAAGCCCACCAGCTGCTGGTGCCCCAGCGGAACATCAAACTGGCGGTGCAACAGAAGCAACAAACCACTCACAGTGTTCACAATATCTAACATGTCCCGCGCCTCAGGCAGATCCACAGCGAATACATTGCAAGGCTCTCGCTCGAGGAGAGCAGCAACGAGTGTCAAGTGTTTAGAGCCATTGCCCGAAGGGCATGGAATGAACACCCTGTTGATGGAATGGACTGTCAGATGGGATTCTTGATTAGATTTGGGTGACTCACACAATTGGTTCCAGGGCATAGAACGAGGAGCGCAGTATTGACTCTACCTCAGGCCTTATGCGCTCAGGCGTGCTTCCATTACGACGCGTGTAGAGCAGGAATTCCGGCGCCGTATCAACTGAAAAAATCGATTGTTGCTTAATTGATTGTTCTGCGATTGCAATTGCTTCACTTACCCGCGGCCAGTAGAAGCCAGCCAAGCAGTACCTCAATGTAGAACATTTTCCAATCGACTAAAGCGTAAACTCAGCCCTTGGCTAGATTGCCGTGCATTATTGATTGTTGCTGGCAAATGTTGATTAGATTAGATTATCGATAAGCGCGCCTAATCAAAATATCTTCACAACGATATCAATTTGCGAGAATGGATGTCTCAGCCTGCTCTCTGGCATAGAATGTGCCGATCGGGTCTTATTTATGAGTCTTGTCTTGTGTATGCCAAGTTTAGTCAGCCAGAAACTGAGCTTGTGAACAAATTGCATTTAATTGTTTGACAGATCAAGTTCAAACCCTGTCAAAGGCAGCAGCTACTTGACTGTAAAGCAGTTTACTCGTTAATAGCTGACAGCTCGAGGTGGCCTCGCACCTGGAATTGCTAGAGTCGCTGCATTGCTAATGCAGCCACTTCTTGGCAGTGCATCAATGTCAGCCGGACAAACATTGCACAGCGGCTGACAGGCCAGAACAGCATCAGATACTCCCACGTGGACTATTAAAAATGTTGACCCCATTTGTCGGCCAATTGTCTTCGTTAGCCTTAGTAGCTTTGTGTATGTTTAAAGATTCATCTGTCGCTCATAGACTTCGATAATCCCACATTTGACAACCATCGTGTTGGCATAGCACTCGAGCCAGCGCTAACAGAGCAGATAAATTGCTTGCGAAATTGTCTGTCAAGTACACGCGGCAACAATTAAGCAAGCACCATGGATCCAACACCCATTTACTAACTAAGCTCCAAACGCTACAAGCGCTCCAAGCTCTTCGTGCCGGCTCAGTGAGCACGTCAAGCGCTTGAGGCACACGCTAGATTTATGAACAAGCGTCTGTTATTAAATAATGCCGACCCATTTATATCCAGACTTAACGCTGAGCACAGCGCCTGAGGAGGGAGTATATCCCACACGCATTATATACAAAAGTTACAAAGAATCGTTCTCTCGCCGGTGCCCGACTAGGCAATACCCTGAACTCTACGAATCTCTTTTGTATGCTTCTTATGCACATCGCAAATATTTTAAGCGATTCATACGCACACACACACACACACACACAGAGATTCGCGACTTAGATGAGCTGGCAAGCAAAGAGGAGATTATAGAGGCGATCAAGGATATCTCACTCTCCACTGACGCCATTAAGTCACTTCGGCCAGCTTTCGGTGGGCAACAAAAAGCCACGGTTGTGCTTCCAGCTGCAAAAGTTAGGTCGAGTTGTCTAAGCTAAGAGTTGGTTGGGTTGTATGCCGTATCCGGGCAGTGGATCAGCCTAAACGCTGTTTCAAATGCCTGGATTACGGCCTTATTGCAGCCAACTGCGAAAGCAACTGCGGCCTCAAAGGTACCTGGTTCAGGTGCGGCGAGGCGGGCCACAGCGCAAAATCCTGCGCCAAGCCACCAAAATGCAGTCTCTGCGCTCGAAAGGGCAAACAGCAGAGTGGCCACGCAACAGGCAGCTTCAAGTGCCCATCATACCGCGAAGCTGTCCGAAAGATGAAATGTTAAGGTTTCTCCAATTAAACCTTAACCATTGTATCTCTGCTCAAGATCTACTAGAGCAGACTATAAGAGAAAAATTCATAGATATAGCCTTTCTTAGCGAGCCACACCATTGCAAGTCCAGTTGTCCCAGCACATGGGCCACAGACGCTAATGGCAAGGCGGTTCTGTGGATATGCGGCAACCCAGGGAATGTACTTACAAACGTGAAGTCATTCAACGGGTTTGTTCGCGCGCGATATGGCGCTCTATGGCTATATAGCTGCTACCTGGACCCCAGCATGCACCTTGGCGAGTTCACAACAGTGCTTGAGGAGCTCGCCGATGATGCAAGGGGCAGGAAGGCCATTATAGCCGGGGATTTCAACGCATGGGCGTTGGAATGGGGCAGCCATAGCACGAATGCCAGGAGTCGTATCCTTTTGGAGATCTTCGCGACGTTGGATGTGGCTCTGCTCAATTCTGGTCATGAGTACACCTTCAGCCGAGCCGGATACGGGTCGATTATCGACATCAGTTTTGTTAATTCGTCCCTTTTCCGGGGCGCAAAGTGGAAATTGTGCGACAGCTATACGGGCAGTGATCACTCCGCACTGCTGTTCACAATCGGAGAGCTACCAGACAGGGCGCCAACTTTGTGGAGGGAGGCCTATCGACTGGATACTTTTGATCACTCAGCCTTCTCTGAGGCCATCCAGTCGTTAAGCACATCCGGCAATGCTGAGGCCAGAGCTTGCCAAATGGTAGCCCAAATACAGAGTGCCTGCAACAGCAGAATGCAACGGCGCAAGCAGTTCATGCGCCAGCAAGCGCCTGTGTATTGGTGGAATGAGCAAATAGCAGACTTTCGACGTACATGTATACGGGCGAGAAGACGATATCAAAGTGCCCGCGGTAGACCATCATATGTAGAAAGGCAGTTAGCTTACCAGGTAGCAAGAAGAGAGCTTAAGAAGGCCATCTAGACAAGTAAACGTGAATACTTTCTGGACTTATGCGACTCCGCTGAATTTGACCCTTGGGGCCAGGCATATAGAACAGTTGTAAAACGGCTATATGCCAATAAGCAGGTGCAGCCTACGGATCGTTTGGAACTTAAGTCGATTGTGGAAACGCTCTTTCCTGAACGTCTAAGCTTCATTCATGGACCTGGCCTACTGCCGGCTAGCCATGACCCGATTGGCTCACACCCTGTTTTAGCAACGAACGATGAGATTTTAGAAGCAGCTAGAAGTCTTAGAACGAACTCTGCCCCTGGTCCGAATGGTATCCCAAACCGTGCGCTGAAGCTAGCCCTCGCTTTGCAGCCAGGAAAGTTCACTGAGCTGTACAACGCGTGTCTAACCCAGGAGACGTTCCCGGCAATATGGAAGACTCAGAACCTAGTATTGCTACCCAAGGCTGGCAAACCCCCGGAGGAGCCATCGTCGTATAGACCAATTTGTCTCTTAGACACCATGGGAAAGGTGTTTGAGAAGCTAATTTGCTATAGACTGGAAACAGCAATTGATATCGCCGGTGGCCTGTCACCACACCAATTCGGTTTCCGGAAGGCTCGGTCAACAACAGATGCCTTAAGGAAAGTTGTCGACCTCGCTACTTCTGCCATCCAAGGCACTAGATGGAAACATGGAGCGACGCAGTACTGCATAATAGCGACCCTGGACGTTAAAAATGCATTCAACACTGCTATAATAATGCACTAGCACAACATAATATCCCTAAATATCTTAAAGAGATAGTTAATAGCTACTTCAGAGGAAGAACACTGATATACAACACGAGTGAGGGTATCCAAACTCATACAGTGTCAGCTGGAGTCCCCCAAGGATCTGTGTTGGGGCCTCTCCTATGGAATGCTATGTACGACGGAGTACTGCGTTTGGAACTTCCAGCAGGTACGCACACCATTGGCTTCGCTGATGATGTAGCCGTCGCACAGTAGGGCCTTTGCCGGCAGAGCGTGGCAAAAATAAGTAAAGTGACTAACACCGATTTTGGATTTCTTGGTGTCAAACGATTGGAAATTTCCCCCAGATGAAGAATCCAAAAGATTTTTGAAAATAGATTAATTTTAAGCATAGTTATGAGCCTTCAAAGTGGGGTCAATTTGCAAAATTTAACCAAAGAGAGAAATTTTGTAAAAAATGTTCCACTTTTCAATTGAATTGCAAGAAAAATATTGCACCAATTGTTAATGTTTAGGTATCGTTGGAAAAATTGGTATATTTTTAACATAATAAAAGAAAAAGTATGTTATTATGATCAATAATTTAGGAGCTATAATAATTCTAGTTAACCTCAAAAATTTGGTCATTTTTTTGCGTAAAGTGGACTCTATCTTCTGAGTCCACCCGAGCTCACCGAAGGGGCTTATATACAGTTATTTGTCAATGTTTTTTACACAATATTCATAAAAGATCGGCTGCCCGAAGGCGCCCGTTTGGCTTTCTACAGTAAAAAACTAAAACAAAATCGGCATAAAATGCACTAAAAAAGGTCAAATTGACGCGTAGCTGCATGCAGTAGGTAGATTTGCCGACGGCAAAACGTTTATTGAAGGGTCTGGGTTTTTTGGCATTTTGGTCGTTACAATTGCGGTTGTTGTCCCTTTTTTTTCTACCTAATACCAAATATTGTCAACAAACACTTGTTATTGAAAAAACTAAAATAAACAGATAAAAGCAATCCTGAGAATTTAAGTTTATTAGATATTTATTCCCCTTCTGTGAATGAGTGCTATCAGAAAAATTTAATTTTTTTTTTTTTTTTTTTAAGAATTTTAATATTTTTATCGTTAATCTTGTCATCTTTAAGATTAATAATTTAAAAAAAATATTTTCAACAAAAGAAAAAGAACTTTTTCATACAAAAACATGGCTTTTTTGCCTAAAATTTTTAAATTTTGGAATTACCTTACTTGGATCAAAAGCTATGATTTTTGCAACGCAAAATGAGCAAAGGCCCCACTGTGCGTCGTTGCCATAGGAAAGGAGCTCAAAGATACAGAGGATATGTGCAAGTATCAGCTGCATCCAAGGCTGGTTGGGAAGAGCTGGACTCGAGCTAGCGGCACACAAGACTGAGGTCGTTTTAGTCAGCAGTCGCAAGACTGTCGAAACGGCCCATATAAGGATTGGAAGCGTCACCATCGAGTCAAAGAGGGCTATAAGATATCTAGGCGTCATGCTAGATACAAGATTGTCTTTCCGCGAGCACCTGGAATACGTGCATAAAAAAGCAGCTGATTCGTGTAGAGCCCTGTCCCGAATCATGCTGAACACGCGGGGCCCTAACCAACAAAGACGACTCCTTCTGATGAGTGTCGTCAGACTGAGCTGCGCCTTCAGAACCGTATCTGATGATGCGGCGCTTGTCATAGCCGGCATGCCGCCACTGGAGGACTTGGTCGCCGAAGCTGTGGAGCGGAGCACAAACGAGCTTGTGCGACGAGACACGGCCAGGGCAAACAACATCGCACGATGGCAAACAAGGTGGAACAGATCGACTAAGGGGCGTTGGACTCACACGCTCATCCCGGAGCTGGAACCATGGGTCAACCGCAAGCATGGCGAGACAAACTTCTATCTCTCGCAGATCCTCTCTGGTCATGGATACTTTAGGAGCTATCTGAAGCGGCTTGGCCATGAGGAAACTCAGGAATGTTCCTGGTGTGGTCAAGGACTGGTGGAAAACGCCAAGCACGTCCTGTTTGAGTGTGGGCGTTTCCACGAGGAAAGGCGGCGTCTGGAAGAAGCAATAGGCCACCCCACCGGGTTGGAAAACCTAACAAGGACAATGCTCGAGTCGAAGGTAGCTTGGAACCTTATAAGCTCCTTCGCGGCTACAATCATGCTGGAGTTCCGCAGAGTGGAGCGAATAAGAAGAAGGGCTGCCCCGGTTTAAGGTAGTGCAAAGCGCTTGCGAAGCAATGCTCTCCGGCAGTCCCGCAAGCAACGTGCGCTACCCTAAACCTTAGATCTTATTATACGTAAGCTAATAATTAAAAAATTATAAGATTAAAAAATTAATTTAATAGTAGCAAATAAATCGAATATAAACAATACACACACACACATGCACACAAAAACACTCAATCATTAAGATGCTCTCTGATAACTACGCTGTTTGCGTCACGACTGCGCTTAGGCTGCAAAATAAAACTTAATTGATGCGCAACTTTTCTATTAGCCCGACTTCTTTTAATTATTCAGATTTTCAGAGCGTCATAATGACAGCCACACATATGCATTTACCAAAGCACAAGTCTCTAGTAGTTAAAATACGTTTTTTTTTTTTTTCATGATTAAAAATTTTTTTAAATTTTAATTTATGTGTTTATTATAGAAAATTCTTACACTAAATTGTAGCTATATTTAAATAAGTCAATCAAATTATCTACTCTGGAACGAAATATTAACAAAAAATGATAAACTCTCACTGTATATAGAGATTTTGCAATTTCAAGTCAGACTAACTGGGCCAGCTCGACTCGGCTTATCAATCATCAATATACTTACTTTATGGGTTCTGCCATGTCTCCTTCGGCGTGTCAAAATACCATCATACGCTGAATTGAAATTTTCAGTGTATTCACAGAGTAAATATATCCATAACCTATGTAAATATATTGATGTAGGCATATGCATCTTATGCATGGACGATTACAGTTCTAGGATGAATTATTTGATGAATACTAAAAAAAAATTATATTGGTTATGAGTTTTTTTGGTATTGAGTTTTTTAAGTGTAGTTATTAATTATTTCCAAATTAAACATTTTGGTCTACAATATCGTATCTACGTAAAGAAGAAAGACCTATACATATTAAAACAAACTATAGCACTAGAGATAGTAGATAATACTAATAATATGCAAAGCCGCGAAAAAAAGATTCTTAATATGTAAATATGAAAATATGCGGATTGAGTTTACTGTACGTCAAACCACATGGTTAATTGATAGCTATTGTTAGTCAATTTTCTTATTATTTAGTTAGAGACTGACTGCAAATAGAAATTATTTTCCTGTTAGACCACTTTTTCAACAAAGTATAGAACTATATATAAACGATATACACTAATATGATGAATATCGTAATTCTTCAACATAAAGGTACCTTCGAATAATTATCAGTAAAATAAGTATATTTGTTTTCTATAATAATATCATTCATCAAATATATGTATCTATTTAAATGTACATAACTAACAGGAACAAGTAAAAGTATATATATATATATATATATATATATATCTAATAAAATATAATAATTGACTATGATCCAAAAGAAGAGTGTATATATATATATATATATATATACACTCTTCTTTTGGATCATAGTCAATTATTATATTTTATTAGAAATTTGCTTAAATCGATGTGTGAAAGCGTTTGACACCTACTTACTAAGTTGCGTCAAACGAATTGCTTTACGCAAATATGATGAGTATGCATGCGCAGAATGCGCGGAATGGGTGGAATGTGATGTGACAGGACGTGTTGCCTGTCTACTTCCCCTGCATGCAGTTTGTGTAGGTAATTGTGTTGTGATAAAGTGGTATTGTAATAAGCCGGGCGAAAAGCGCGTAGCATACTCTGGGCGGATGCAGGCAATCAGCGCAGTGGGATCGGGAACAAATATCCCGCGTGTGCAAACCTTGAAGTGTTTGAAAGCGATTCAATATAATAAATTACTCTGAGAACTATGACAGCTCCAGGCATTGTTTCCACTGCAAATATCGAGCATAGCAGCGCTAGACACCCCACAGCAGAAGACGCAAAACAAAAAGCCAAACAAGAGTGCGAAAGAGCTTGTGAAGAAGACAATCAGAAAACTGTCTGAACTACGAAAAACCCAAACATTGATAGCTTGTTGGTGGAGTTGGGGTTGGGGTGAAAATCATTGAATCCGCATTGTCTCTTTTTATACCCTGAGCCCATTGAAAATGGGAAATCAGGGTATAATGGTTTTGTGAAAATGTATGTAACAGACAGAAGGAGGCGTGCCACACCCCATAAAGTATATATATTCTTGATCAGCGCGACAAGACGAGTCTATATAGCCCTGTCCGTCTGTCCGTCCGTCCGTCCGTCCGTTTGTCCGTCCGTCCGTCTGTCCGTCCGTCCGTCCGTGTGAACGCCGAGATATTTTTAAGTACGCAATGTAGAGACTTGAAATTTTACATGAATACTCGATAATACCATACGCTGCACAAGTTTATAAAATTTTTCCGATAACTCATTCCATTTCGATTTTATGAGCATTTATCGATAATTTTAATGTGTTTTTAAGGCGTGGTTGGTTTGAGCTAGAGATTTCAAATTTGCTGTGTAGTTGCGTGCAATGAATACGGAAATTATGTAATCTTTAGATTTTGGATGCCACGCCCCATTCTCCCCCAATAGCCCCCTATTTGTAAAAAGCGCAAATCAAGTACTAAAGACTTGTGCTTTGGCACATACATACATATGGATGCCATCAAAAAGTTGTAAAAGTTTGATGCAGTTAGTCCATCGCTAAGAAAAGTTATTAAGCAATTAAATTTCCATAGTAATGCCTACATTGCAGCCCAAGCGCAGTCGCTGCGTCAACTGCGCAGTTGGCAGAGCGCGCGCTTATGCTTGCGTGCATATGTATGTGTGTGTATGTGTTGTTTATATGCATGCATGAAAGATGCGTAGAATGATTTGATATTTGGCTCTTCACAGGGCTCAGGGTATCCCCTAGTCGAGCAGTCTCGACTAGAGCACTCTTACTTGTTATACCCTGAGCCCATTGAAAATGGGAAATCAGGGTATAATGTTTTTGTGAAAATGTATGTATGAGATAGTAGATAATACTAATAATATGCAAAGCCGCGAAAAAAAGATTCTTAATATGTAAATATGAAAATATGCGGATTGAGTTTACTGTACGTCAAACCACATGGTTAATTGATAGCTATTGTTAGTCAATTTTCTTATTATTTAGTTAGAGACTGACTGCAAATAGAAATTATTTTCCTGTTAGACCACTTTTTCAACAAAGTATAGAACTATATATAAACGATATACACTAATATGATGAATATCGTAATTCTTCAACATAAAGGTACCTTCGAATAATTATCAGTAAAATAAGTATATTTGTTTTCTATAATAATATCATTCATCAAATATATGTATCTATTTAAATGTACATAACTAACAGGAACAAGTAAAAGTATATATATATATATATATATATATATATATCTAATAAAATATAATAATTGACTATGATCCAAAAGAAGAGTGTATATATATATATATATATATACACTCTTCTTTTGGATCATAGTCAATTATTATATTTTATTAGAAATTTGCTTAAATCGATGTGTGAAAGCGTTTGACACCTACTTACTAAGTTGCGTCAAACGAATTGCTTTACGCAAATATGATGAGTATGCATGCGCAGAATGCGCGGAATGGGTGGAATGTGATGTGACAGGACGTGTTGCCTGTCTACTTCCCCTGCATGCAGTTTGTGTAGGTAATTGTGTTGTGATAAAGTGGTATTGTAATAAGCCGGAAAGTAATAAGTTGTGAAAGTTTGATGCACTTAGTCCATCGCTAAGAAAAGTTATTAAACAATTAAGTTCCCATAGTAATGCCCACATTGCAGCCCAAGCGCAGTCTCTGCGTCAACTGCGCAGTTGGCAGAGCGCGCGCTTATGCTTGCGTGCATATGAGTGTGTGTGTATGTGTTGTTTATATGCATGCATAAAAGATGCGTAGAATGATTTGATATTTGGCTCTTCACAGGGCTCAGGGTATCCCCTAGTCTGGTTTTTAGTTAGGTTGGTTAGGTTAGTTGTGAGGGATGATGCAGAGATATTTGATGAGGCATGAGGGAGTTTGAATTGGCAATTTATACTTCATGCTAACACAAGTGAAAGCAATGATTTAATCGCATGTATCAATCAATTAGTGTTTGATATATATGCGAGCTGTAGAGGTAGAATAGGGTAGTATACAAATAATTACCGGCTCTCAGTTTAATGGAAAAGAATCCAGATGTGTAATTCGCAAAAGCAAACCTGTTTGTGGTTTTAGAAGTTTAAGTGACTCCAGTATACAATGTTTGGAAATCACGCGCTGCCGCAAGGGCTAAATACCACCAGGTTTCCTTCAGATTGTCAAATATTACACTTTTAAATAAGCAATAATAATAAAACAAATTGACTATTATCTAAGACTCTATATTTGGAAAGTCAAAAACGTGCTATCAGGCTAGACGTCTTCGATTATTATAGGCATTATTTAGTTTAGTTATTATATATAATGCATTGTAAATTATTCCAAATGCCCTTATATCCTTTTTATTCAAAACAATGTCCTTCAAGCATTATTAATTCAAATATTAAATTAATAAAATAAAACATGAAGTTAAAGCAAGTTAGTGCTCTAGTCGAGACTGCTTGACTAGGAAATACTGATCCCTGTGAAGAGCCAATGTTCAAATCATTTTACGCTTCTTTTATGCATGCATATAAACAACACATACAACAATGTGGGCATTATTATGATAACTTAATTTTTGAATAACTTATCTTAGCGATGGACTATCTTCATCAAACTTTCACAACTTATTAATGAGATTCAGATGGGATGAGCTATCGAAAAAATTTGAGAAACTTGTGAAGCGTATGATATACGCGAGTATTCATGTAAAATTTCAAGTCTCTAGGTTGCATGCTTTAGAATATCTCAGCGTTCACACGGACGGACGCTATGTTTATGTTAAAGCTTCTTTAAAGCTCAAAATCTCATGAAATTTGTACCTTAATTACTGAGTATTAAGTATTGTGTTTATATTGAAGCTAGATTGCTTATTTTTCATTAACTGGTTTTGAAGCTCATATTGAAAGTAGTACATTTTCACAAAACCATTATACCCTGATTTTCCATTTTCACTGAACTCAGGGTGTAATTAACAGAGCTTACGCCACCGAAATCGATTTGAATGAAGTCGTGATAGACAGACTAGACTAGATATACATATATATTTTGGAACACGACGTTACTCTGTCTGTCCGTATTTATGCAGCTATCTCGTTCGTCTCAAAAGCCAGAGATTTTAAATACTAATGCTACCATGCACTGCAAAAACTTAACATTTTAATTTGCTTTTTATGCAAAAGCTTGAGAACCGCAAAAATTGCATTCTTCAGATTTAATGTATTGATCTGTGGAATGAATACAAAGCTTGCGTAATTATTTGAATATCATTTCTGCGCAGGACTTAGAGTATCTTATAGTGGATCAGTCTCGAATGGCGACTTCAATTTGATTGTAGACCAAAAACTGATTTTATAGAATATCAAATTTTCCCAAACACACGGATAAACTTGCGAGAAAGCAGACTGATGATTGAATACATCTCTACAAAACTATTAAAACTTTATTACCATTTTCAATGGGATCACTATAAAATAAATAAGTAATCTTCAGTGACTTATATATACTATCTTAGCTCAAGAACTTCCAAGCTTAGGACGACATCGTTTTTTGGTTTGCCACGCGCCCAAAGCATCGTGTGTATAATTAATAGAGAAATTAAATATAATGTTTCTAACTGTTAAACTATAGAAGGTACTGTTTTTCTGCCTAGTAGGCATGGTCCATGGCATGGCCAATTCTTAGGATGTTACAATAACATAAATATAAATTGTAAAATTACGGGTCTTAAATGGTTGACAATATAGGATATTTTTTCAAAGGAACTTTATATTATTTTGAGCATCTATAGAGGAAGTGAACAGTAATTTAATTCTCTACACCTTTTAAAGTCATTAATATATTCAAAAGGTTTCATATAGCATATTTGTCACGTCTTTCACTTTGCAAATGATTATATAAAAATTCAACATTAACATGACCGACGCGAAATATGTAGCACTTTATATATGACTTTGTGAGCTAAATTCAATAAAATGCAAAACGATACATGAATTCAGTGCCTTAATGTCACACACAGAAATAACGCCAGGAGGACAGCGACGGCCATCGAGTGAATTTGATTAACGAGTAGAGGAAGGAGCTGTTGCCGCAGCTATAAATTCAACAAAAATGTCGCAACTCGCCAAAGAACCTTAACTTATTATAACACTGCCTGTAGAGGAGCTAATGCTATCTGATTACAATTCAATTAAACGAAGCGACAGCATTCTCAACGAACTGCCTGAAGTCACCCTCACGGAACCCTCGTGGCACGTAATGAGTACACCCCGCATCGGTTTCCCTCCGAGCAGTCAATATCGTCTACGCTATTCTGGGCTGCTGTTCGTCCTGCTCTGTTTGTACCATTGCAGCGTTTGCTATGGGGAGGTCTTTACTTTGGGCTATCTCACGGGCTCCCAACGTCGGCCGGGTAATCTGGACTACCAGCGACCAGGCATCACAATTTCGGGTGCCATATCGCTCGCTGTCAAACAGGTCAATGCGGGAAAATTGGGAGAACTGGGGCACTCGCTCGAGTTCGTTGTGGCGGAGACCTACGGGGATGAGGTCGCCAGCATACGACAAACAGCGGCATTATGGACGCAGCAGGTGGCTGCATACATTGGGCCACAGGAGACTTGCGTCCATGAGGGCCGCATGGCAGCCGCCTTTAATCTGCCGATGATATCCTATGTAGGTGCCAATCTATGGTTCACAACATCTCTCAGCTACTGATAACTTATTTAATCTTTATGCGAATAACTACAGTACTGCACACATAGAGATCCGTCCAACAAGCAGGATTTTCCGACGTTCGCAAGAACCCGACCTCCTGACACACAGATCTCGAAATCGGTGGTGGCTCTACTGTTAGCCTTTAACTGGACACAGGTGAGTTTCCTCTACTTGGACGATACCAGCAGTCAATACCAGCCCGTGGCAGAGACTATACTTGGCACACTCAGCGGCGCAGGTGTGCTTGTACGGGATATTCGTACGTGGAACACAATTTACCATCATGGCTTTATGGCAAATCCGTTTGATAAGCTAGTGGATGAGACCCATGCGAATACTCGTAGTAAGTATTCACACTCCCAGACCTTAATAAGAAGTACAGATGAATTTTCTTTGTAGTCTACCTAGTTCTCGGGCACTATTATGAACACGTGGGCCTTATGGTCAGTCTAGAACAGAGAGGTCTACTTTCTCGTGGAGACTATTTTGTGGTTGGCATTGATATTGAGCAGTACGAACCAGGCAAGCCAGAAAAGTATCTGCGAGGGCTGCTGATGGAGAAAGTGGAGCCGCTGGCAGCACAAGCATTTCAGTCCTATCTCGGGATAGTACCCACAGCGCCTGTTTCTTTTGCCACGTTTGCCAATGAGGTACGCTCATCGGACACGCACTGATTAATACGCTACATCTGTTCTGAAAAATGCTCTTCATTCTCTCACGCTGCTAAATGTTTTTTTTTCGATTTTTTTCTGCGTGCTTCTTGAAGGTCAACAAATACATGGAGTTACCGCCATTCAATTTCCCCAATCCATTGGGTCTTTTCGGTGGCGCAAAACAGGTTAGTCCGAATCTTCCCCTGCGTTGCCGCAATGCCTATTTATGAACTGTTATTGCAATTGAACCCAAGATAAGCGCTGAGGCAGCCTATCTTTATGATGCCGTTCATCTCTACGCTAATGCATTGATGTCCGTCTTAAAGTCCGGTGGCAGGCCTAGGAACGGCAGTCTTATTGTGTCGGCAATCAAAGGCTCGCGCTACCTCAGCGCAATGGGGTGAGTATCCCAGTGAGCCCAACTGAGAATCTCCACTGAAGCTCTTTATGTACAACGCACAGCTACCATGTGTATATAGATAAGAATGGAGACGCTGCTGGCAACTACACAGTATTAGCGAGAGGGACATTCCGCAATAATCGCAACCAGACGGCATTGGGTCTTCTTCCCGTGGGAACCTTTAGTCATAAGACTAGTAACAGAAGCAGCGAGGCTTTGCCAGTAAGTAATCCTACAAAATATATTTTCGTATTTCTCCTAAAAATTACTATTGCCTTTTTACTATTGGCTTTTTACACTTGCCCTCCAGGAGCAGGTAAGCGCTTTTGGCATGGCAAATACACATAATAACACTGATACCTCCTCTACGGCTAATAATACTTTTTTTTAAACATCCGCAGGATTTGAACTTGTATCGCAATATCGATTGGGTTGGTGGTTTGCAACCTGCGGCTGCTCCGCGCTGTGGCTTTGGTGGCGAGAAGTGCGTTAGTAAGTCGTTTACATTTTAAGTCGACTTACTTATACCCTGAACCCATTGATGTGAGAATTCATAAAGAAAATATATTCCTGATAAGGACGGTCGATATATCCATGTTCGTCTAACCGTCTGTGCTGCATTTACTATGCAGTACGCATTGTAAGAGAAGCGTATAATGATTGGAATATTAACTCTTCGCAGGGTTCAGGGTATATCCTAGTTGGGAAGTCCCAGCTAGAGAACTTTTTCTTACTTTATTTTTTCATTTTAGGTTACACAGGTGAAATATCTGCCGGCATCGCTGGAGGCGCTCTTCTACTGTTGGGTGTTGTCTCGTTGGTTCTCTACCGCAACTGGCGGTATGAGCAGGAGTTGGACAGCCTGCTCTGGAAAATTGACTTTCGCGAGGTTCAGGTTCACGACAACGAACGCGAGCAACAGACCCAAAAGGCTACACGAGTAAGTTGTCATTGGAGATCTAATATAATGTATAGTAAATTTTGCAGGCAATTAGCCAAATTTTTTCCGTGTCAAGAAATTTATTTGATAGTTTTCGGTTACGTTCAAGTATATAACAGATAATAACTATGGACCAATGCTATAAAATTAAACATGCATAGAAGATATTCTTTCAGATCAATAGTTGGCACATAAATATCCTTTGAGGCAACCCAGTAGATCGAACCTACTGAAAAACCGACTCAATTCTTTGTATACACTGAATCCGTTAAAAATGGTAATCAAGCATATAATTTTCTTAACGTCTGCTTTAGCTAATAAATCCTATGTCTAAGAAGTTCAAAGCCAGAGTCTGTATATTTCACGATAAAACTGAGGAATATTTTATTTAATCGGTCACAGTTTTAATTTTTTGTATGTTTGTAGTGTGCTTCATGTTTGTATAGATCATTTACCACGTTGTTTCCCTTTGCAGTCAACTCATCCACTTATTCGCACCAGTCAGGTTAGTCTGAGCTCTAACCCCGATGCCGACTTTCGCTACACGACTATCTTCACGCCCATCGGACTGTATAAGGGGCAGCTCTACTCTATCAAGAAGGTCTGCAAAAAGAGTGTGGACATCACCCGGGAAATGAAGAAGGAACTGAAGCTGGTAAGCAAATGAATCTCCAATATCCTGACAGACGTAACTTCTTTCGCATTCATAAATAGCTGAGGGACGCCCGTCACGACAATATTTGCGCTTTTATCGGTGCCTGCACGGAACCTCCAAATATCTGCATCATCAGCGAATATTGCACTCGTGGCAGTCTTAAGGTCGGTACTCTATCTGTTGCGACGGCCCCAGACTAACCACCCTTAATGTTTATAGGATATACTGGAGAACGAGGATGTCAAATTGGACAACATGTTCATTGCCTCCATGGTGGCGGACATTATACGCGTAAGTGCTACTATATAACATTATACTAATGGCATCTCCTCCCTTCCTGTTCATATCTGACCTCAGCATTCTGACTTCCGCAGGGCGTCATCTACTTGCACGAGTCGCCCATTCGCTTCCACGGTTCGCTGTGCACATCCAATTGCCTGGTAGACTCGCGTTGGGTGGTAAAATTGACGGACTTTGGCTTGTTTGCTTTCAAGCAGGGCATCGAAGACAGTTCCACGGACATGCAGCATATGTCGGCTAAGTGCCTCAGTAAGTCCATTGTCTTAATAGATGCGATGATTTAGTTACGGACTTTCTTCTAGAGCTGCTCTACAGAGCACCTGAACTGTTAAGGCAAGGTCCCTCTTCGATGGTTATGGGCACACAGCGCGGGGATGCTTATTCATTTGCTATATTGCTGTACGAGATGCATGTGCGGCGCGGCCCGTTTGGGGAGACAGGTTTGACACCCATGCAGTGCTTGCAGAAAGTCATGCAGCCACAGGATCAGATCCATCCCTATCGACCATCGCTGCAGCCACTCGAAACCGCCTTCGATTGCGTCAGTGAGTGTTTGCGGGAGTGTTGGGCCGAGCGTCCCGAGGATCGACCAGAGTTCAAGGCCATACGCACCAAACTAAGGCCTTTGCGCAAAGGAATGAGACCAAACATCTTCGACAATATGATGGCCATGATGGAAAAGTATGCCAACAATTTGGAGGCACTGGTGGACGATCGCACGGACCAGTTGCAAGAGGAAAAGAAGAAGACTGATGCTCTACTGCATGAGATGTTGCCGCGCTGCGTGGCCGACCAGCTGAAGAAGGGCCACAAAGTGGACCCCGAGCACTACGAGCAAGTTACTATCTATTTCAGCGATATTGTCGGATTCACGGCCATGTCGGCGGAAAGCTCACCCCTTCAGGTGGTGGACTTCCTTAATGATCTTTACACCTGCTTTGACTCCATCATTGGACATTACGATGTCTACAAAGTGAGTTCCTGTAGCAAAGAAAATTTAAATATTTTAAATATGCATTTTTGGCGACAGGTGGAAACCATTGGCGATGCTTACATGGTCGTGTCTGGCCTGCCCTTACGCAACGGTGATCTGCATGCCGCCGAGATCGCCACAATGTCCTTGCACCTGCTCAGCGCCGTGTCCGAGTTTAAGATTCGCCATCGACCCACCAATCGGCTACTACTCCGCATCGGCATTCACTCAGGTCCCGTATGCGCAGGTGTTGTGGGTCTTAAGATGCCGCGGTATTGCCTGTTTGGAGACACCGTCAACACGGCGTCGCGCATGGAGTCAAGTGGGGTGCCGCTGAAAATTCACTGCAGCTGGCAGTGTCGGCAGCTGTTGGACGGATTAGGTGGCTATCATTACCAAGAGCGCGGCATCATCTCAATGAAAGGCAAGGGCGAACAGCGCACCTACTGGTTAATGGGCGAGGATGAAGAGGCCCGTGTGCGTCGCACTTATGAGCGGTCTCAGCGGCGTGGTTCGCGGGCCCTCAACAAGTTCATCCAAGGAACCATTAAACAAGTCCAGGAGCAGACTAATGACTGCGGCATACGGTCCTCTTTGAAGCAGAAAAACCTGCCACGGAACTCACTTACCCGATCCTCCAGTCTCGAGTCGCCCAAGAAACTACGCTTTGCAGCTGGCAATATGTTAGAGCATCATCGCTATCATAGGTTTGATTTGATTTATGCGTTTTTATGACAGAGAAAAATTAATCGGGCCTCATTTTTCAGTGACGAAGCCTTATTAGAGGTGGACTCCTACACTGGCCTGCGGCGTTCATCCGGCGGATCTACACACTCACGCTATGAGGAGTCGACGCCATCCTGCCAAAGTATAGAACACCTTGAAACGCAGCAGCAGCTGCAGAACCAGAGGCCGTTCTCCTACCCAACGGTCAATACGCCACTGCTGATGAATCACGTCGAGGTTTAAATTAGAATGAAAGAAGCTCGTTTAGTAAAATGTGGACCTAGGAGAAGTATTATAGTGGTGTTCAGCTCTTGTCCGGCTGCTTTAAGTGTTGTTAGAGGGTGCATAAAGCCCGCAGTTATACAATTGCACAATTGTGCCCAAGTACAAGTCCCAAGACGCAAGCCAAACCCAGTTTGCGTAATGCTTTGCTATATATGCATAATAGTATCAGCACATTGTGAGAGTGATTACAAATCTAGTCGTTGTATACAAAATTAATACAGTAGTTTAGCCAGTAGATTATACTCTATACTTAAGCTCAGACGAATAATTTGTAGTAAAATATACGCTTATATAGGTGAAGATTTTTATTTTTTTTTTTTTTTTTTTTTTTTTTAGTTTGTTTTAATTGTGATTTTATTTAAAATTTTGTTGTTGTCTTCAAGACATTCACTATTGTTTTATTTATATTGTGTTTATTATATTTATAAGTTTTCAAACATAACGATTTTTTACTTTCAAGTTTTAAACCAATTTGCGCATTTCTTTTGGAATGTCCTTAACATATATTTCTCCCCTCTCCTCTAATTCTCGAGACTTGTGAAAGCCAGCTTGCAAAAGTTTCGAATTGCTTGTAAATACGAACGTATATATACATACACATACGGTATATAAACTCTATTGGGGAATTTCATTTCAATTTGATTGCTTTTGTTTGAACTTAGTTTCGCTAGATTTATATTTAAATATATATATATATATATATATATATATATATATATATATATATATATATATATATCTGTGTGTGTGTTTGTGTACCTTAATTTGTTTTAATTAATTTGATAAGCCACAAGCTTTAAAGCGCACTTCAATGCGTAATATTTAATTTTGTTTTGTAATTGTTTTGTTTAATGTCACAAATGTGTTGTATGTGTGTGTGTGTGTGTGCTCTGTTCTTAGGTGTTAGGTGGTCTCTTAATAAAACACAATTCAACAAGTTACTAAATAACAATATCTACGATTCATTCTAGGCTTGAATCGCATTTGCATATATATATATATATATATATATATATATATATATATAATGGGGTTTTCTTCGGTTTTTCTATCAAAATGCTTGCAACAACAAATCTACTCAAAATATGAATTCAAAGTTTTTCAAATATGTATATGTATATGGATGTGTATATGTAATATATATAAATATGTTTATATAATAATGCATCTCTCGATTATTGTTTGACTGCCAGAAGCATTTCGATTCGGTACAAAACTAACAAATGGACCAGTGCCTCCTCCTCCTTCGGAGCACTGTTTCAAGTTTATTTATAAATATAAATACATATAACGTTAATCCGCAAATATATATAAATATATATATTTGTTAAATGCGTCTCTGAAAAAATAGTGTCAACAATTTCACTAATATTTAAGGTTTATTCCTTCGAGTTTTGATTATTCGATTTGCACTCAATTGCGTTTTAAACATATCTCAACAATTCTAAGCCTAAACGATTTGTAAGTTTGCTAATATTTAATGGACGATAGATGAACCCTATAAAATACCTCAGGAAAACTGCATGCGGTAGGCATATTAAACTTGACCTTCCAGGGGTTCTTTCGACTGCCAGGCATCCGGATGATGAGCCTTGGCTCCCTTCAATTGTCTCTCAAAATAAACTTGAATCTAATATCTTAGACTTCTTACAATCTGCTGAGGATTTATAGGGAACATATTAAGTATCTAATATTTTAATTGTGCACAAATTAAGGCTGCTTTCCAATTAGTCGAATTATGAAGCCTACAAAAAGGTATAGGGGCACCTACAAGTGTAGCAGACATAACGGCATGAGGTGGCGTCTATCCCTTGTAGACCCGAGTCTATGTGATAATCGTAGGAAGTGATCCTCAAGGATTAGGATTCGCTGAAGTTAGCGCGCAAATAGATTACAAAGATGTATTGCTGTCCTGCCGTAGCAAATATTCACCTAGGCTTTTTCGCCAAGCTCGTCGACCTGTGGAGCAGAGGAGAAGTAGATTACTTGGCTATCGGTATAGGTTATGTGGATCCCACCTTCTGATGCCGTGCCGTGGGCTGGAAGGAGGGGTGTGGCATGGTGAAGGAGGTGCCGACCCGCCTGAGGAACCACGAGACGACGTTATCGATAAAGTCGAAGCACGCGGCGCTGTACATCCTAAGTAAATGGCCGAGCCCTTGTCCACCTCACGAAGATCGACCCGCGATCCATGCACAGATGACGGCACCGAACCTAAGTATTACAATGGAATATTAACAGATCGTGGAACTTGCAAACGAACTATTTACCCGTGTAGGCATGCAGACCCGCTGGACTGCTGCGAGGACGCACGCCAAAGCCGCTGACTGTGCTGGCGCTGCGCTGCAGCTGCGCAGCACTGCCATTGCTTTCCGCGGCCGCTGGCTTCTCGCGCTGACATCCCGCGCTACTCACGCGCCCTGCTGCGCTTAAGGAATTGACTCGACTGCCTGATTTGTAGCTGTGGCGCGACGGGGAACGCTGAAGCTGAAGGTGCTGTTGTCGCTGCTCTCGGCGCGCATCCTCAATAGCTGCTGCGTACTCGGCAGCCTCGCTGGAGGTAACTGGTTGCTGCTGATGGGCGATCTCATCCTCTGGTATGCGCTCATTGCCAACTGAGCGCCGCTGCAGAGGCGAGTGCTTCGGCGACGTGGGGCAGGATTGAGCCACGACGCTGCTGACGCTCAAAGAGCTTGAGGATGAGTTGGTGTTGCTGTTGGTGTTGACATTCGAGGACTGGGCGCGCACCCGCGACTGTGTGCTGGCACTCGACGGACGACGCCGGAAGAGTCCTTTGGTGGGGTCCATGTTGCAGACGCCTAGTAAAAACAACAAATACAACACTTCTTAACTTGGGTAACAAATGGTGGGTCGAACTGTTTATTTAATTGGTCTAGATTTCAAATATGGAAAGATTAGCGCTTGGCCTTTGGCTTCTTGGGCAACCGCTTGCCAGGAGTCGGGCGGACTTTCTGTTTCACGGGTGCGGAAGCTTTTTGATCCGCCTCGAACTTTTTAGCCAGCCTTTTCATGTGCGCAGTGTACGGGCTGTGGCGCTCATCCTCCTCAGCCTCCTCGTCCAGGTTGTTGACAAAGCGCCCAGCGTTTACGTCTGCATTGTAGTAGATTACATTGGGCATTAGCTCCTCGCCAGAGCTGGTGCTGGTCACGTCATTCGAATCGTCCAAGTTGTTCTCGGGCTCAGTCTCGAGCTCGCTCTCGAACTCGTACACCGATGTGTCAGTGCTATGCGCCTGCTGGAAGGTTCTGTGCTTCCATTTGTCCACAATGAACTTCAGAGTGTAGGCAACGTTTCGCCCAACTGAGGAACTGGAGTCCTCCTGCCCGCCAAAAGCCAGGCCACTTATTGTGTAAATGGGATTGATCGCACCTGTGGGACACTTTTCGCCGCGCGAGCAGTTACCCTCGCATATGTCTCTGTTCTGCAGCAGCTCTTGGTAGCTATCCAGGGCCACTCCGCACTTCACCCGATCTAGTTGCTCCAGCGCTGACGACGGGAAACGCTCTCTCAGACGCCGACGCTCCTCCGATAGTTTGAACTGCTCGAACTCCTGCAGCTGGTTTTGAAAGCCTGTGTTGGGATTGGCTACTGCGCGACCAGCGCGCACCACCTTCAAGGCCTCCTTCCAGTTCAAATGCGTCGCGGTCATAATGTAGGCTACGGCGACAGTCACCGAGCGAGACATCCCAGCCAGACAGTGGATCAGCACGTTGCCCTCCCGCAGGCGGGCTGCGTGAATGAAATCGTTGCACACGGAAAAGTATTGCGATAAATTTTGATCTGGAGTATCAGAAGCCATAACACACAGATAATGCTTGTCCTAGATATAGATAAAGATAATAGTACATTTTGCGGGCCCAAAAGAGGTGGAGGGACTTACCGGCAGGAGGCGCCTGGGACTGTCATGTATGGCTATTATGTGTGAGATTTTGAACTTCTCCAGCTGCTGATAGTCCTTGGAGTCGCGGTAGTTGCCCACGTACAGTCCCGGCAAGACCTGCCAAAGTAAAGGAATCTTACTTATAATTACTCGTAATTAGTCAACGTAGGATAATGATATGACTACATTTCCCATATGCCAATCCATCTTGATAACTCTGATACAAAATATGTCGTCTACAGCATTAATATTTGATACATACAACTGGATTTGTTTACTACAAAATGTTTGTTATTTATTGTTGCTACAGGCAACTACTACAGGCCCTGACAACTATCTCTCAGGGCCAACTCTTTGGGCACACAGTATAGATATACTCAGTATATTTATAGCAGGCAGAGTTTTTAATGAGGGCTCACGGGCTGATTGATCCTAGACAAGTGTTATTTAAAATTTTTATTTTTATTCCCTGAGTCCATTGAAAATGGGAAATCAAGGTATAATGGTTTTGTTAAATGTATGTAACAGGCAGAAGGAGGCGTGTCAAACCCCACAAAGTATATATATTCTTGATCAGGGCGACGAGCTGAGTCGATTTAGCTCTGTCCGTCTGTCTGTCTGTCCGTACGTCCGTCTGTCCGTATGTTTGAACGCGTCGATTGAAGCATCTAGACAAGCTAGAGACTTGAATTTTTGAATTTTTTGTTGGTTCCGTGGATAGCACGCGCAGGTCAAGTTTGTTACCAAAAGACGATATCTATTTTTGTTGTAATGTTATCGATTTTAAACCTTATCGAAAACAGGTTATAAAATATCTATCTCTCACACCTTTAGAGCTAGACCCCTCAAATTTTGCAATTTCTATTTTTTTTATATTTTGGATACTGCATCTTTTTACTATTTAACCCCCCTCTAATACCTACTCGACCCATTGAGAGTCTGTTCCAAATATAACTATGTTAAATAAATTAGCATTTTTATAAAATGTAAAAAATTCAATAGAATCATATGCTGAAAGTTTCATCAAATTCCGTTAAGTCAGTCCCGATTTATTAAACAAAACGTTTAGCCAATTATCACACGCACGTGGCAAGCAGCGACGCGCAGCAAACAACATATACACATACACATACATACATTGAAACGTGCAAGTGCCTCTGCTATGCATGTGCACCAATACATTTGTTTGCATTTTCAGCCGCTCTGTTGTTTTGTATTTGTCATATATCGCCCTTTACACGCATTCATTCAAACAGACCCCCGTTTTTGTATGTACACATACTCATACATTAATATGCGCGCTTTTCAGCATATTCTAAGAATTACAATTGCGATTGATGTGCTTCTTTAGCTTCTTTAGTTTTGTATTTGTCACATATCGCCTTGTAGTACTACTTTGCGTTTTGCCAAGAAGCAACGCAATACTAGTGTGGCGTAGTGGGTAGACGCAAAGCGCGTAAACGAAAACTCCCTAGTTCGAAACTCAGTGACAACAGCGTAGCTTTTAAAAAAAATTTTTTTTATTTATAAAGATGAGGTGGTTGTGCTAGTTGAGATGATGCGCTCTAACGTTACATATGTAGTAAATAGATGCAGGTTCGAGTCCAGGTGCGGTGATGTTTGTTTTTTTTTTTTTTTTGTTCATTTATTTAATTATTTATTTATTTTTGATTAACATACATTCTAGTTGAATAAAATATCAAAATTATAATTTAATTTTGGAAAATTTAATGTTATATGCAAGATATATAGGGTATTAAACAATGCAAATCGGACGGGGCTCAGGGGATCTCCTAGTCGGGCACCTCCGACTAGAGTTTTCTTACTTGTTTATTTCTTTATTTTATGTTCTAAATTAAATGTACTCTATTATCATTGATATTGATTCTCTAATATTTCCTATTGGCATCAGTTCTCGAATCGCATTCGATAATATATGTTAGATCCCCGAACTCTTACCTTGTTCATACCATTCCCCATGTTTCCTCATTTAACTGTTGCGAACACCCTTCTCCAATGGTCAAGGCCTTAAAGTATAAGAAAAATAAGAGAGAAAATTCTTTATTTGACAAGTTCACGGAGAATGTGGAATATAAAATACGGAAATGGAAGTGAAATTGAAAGTGAAAATGAAGGTGAAGGTGAAGGAAGTGCGCAAGCAGCCGCTCAGCAATCAGCCGGCTGTTCATATGTTTGCGTATTGTCTTTGGCCGCCCATGATAAACGTACGAAAGTATAAATGGCAGCTGTTGGGGCTATCATCGCGTCACCTGCCTGCTTCTCCGCAGCCGAGAGCTGAGGCAAAGCGGGTGTAGCCAAGGAGAAGAACACAAAAGTATCCTCCACAGACAGACAATCGGGGCCTAGACAATGGAGGCCATGCCTCCGTTACGGAAGTAAACAATCCTTGACGGAGCTTCCTTTTGCTGCAACTCATTAGGGGGAACGACAGACTGTCAGACTGTCGGACAGGCAGTCAAACCGATACACGTTTACCAAGAATCGGCGCGGAATTGCAGCTGGGGCTGTCAGACAGCCAACTCGCTACAATTGAGTCTGAATGCCAAGGGTCGCATAAGCGACTGAGTCGCGAGGTTTGCGAGGCATATTTGTCTGGCCCTACAGAATAGACAAGGATTATGACCGAAAGCCAACAGGTGGCTGGGCTTTTGTGACTGAGAACAAAGACAACTCGTAATCCACAAAGCTGTGATGCTGCTTGGCCTCGCAAGCCTTGACTTATGTAACACAGCAGAATCTGCTTAGCTGCCGCCCACCTGCCACATCTACATTTATGCACAGCCCACCTCGTGTGTACTTTGAGAATTAACCACATTTGCATAAATTACAAGTATGCGCAATGGGCGAAGCTTTGTTAAATTGCCTACCTGGCAACCTGTCATCTTACAGAGTATCAGACTGACTGGCTGACTGACTGACAAAAAGATGGCCGCAAGATAGAGCACGTGTGGCACGTTTCTCGTCCTAATAGCTGCCATTTAACAACAGTCAACAAACGCTTTCCAGTCCCCTTCCGTGACCTGTTGAAGGCCGTGCCTCAAAAGCCACTATTAAATTTAACTGCTGCAGTGGGGAGTGCCCGGCGAAGAAATACTGTACTTTACAATTAAATACTACAGACATGCTTGTTTCTGAATAATAAAACTGCACTACCAATGGGAGCGAAGAGGGACTGATAATTCCCAAGCATTCTAAAAGGCAAGAGGGAAGAGAAGAATAGACAATATAAAGATACATTTTAAAATTATTTATAAAACTTACGATTGATATTACTGATATCTGCACGTGATTAAATGTGTGCCTGATTAAACAAAGAAGGATATTAATTCCGAAATAGATCTCATTTAATAAAAGAAGTTCCTCAATAACAGGATCGATTATTTGTAAGAAACTTGATATATGCTTATAACACAAAGACCCATAAAATATGTCCTTCCATGAGAAATCTGAGATACAATCGGCCAATGCTCAACTCGTCATCCTGATAAAATGCTCCGCGACGCCTTCTTCTTAAATAAATTTTCACGAATTAGCATTTTCAATGCATCTATTCATATATATGAGGAATAACCGAATAGACTAAGCTTAATCGATGAGAAAACATTCTAGCCAATTCGCAACAACTACAGGGTATGCAAATTGTCGCAGCTAGCTCTTGTATTAGTGCCATCGCAGGCAATTGATCACACAAACGGCTGGTTACCTTCTTTGGGGCATTGCTGACACGGACATGGACATAGAGTGTTCCCCTCAGACCCAGATAGGCATCGCATAAAATAGTTGACTCTCCCTGCTTTGCGGGTGACGGTAACCATACCAGTGATGCCAATTTTTTTTTTTTTTTGAAAAAAAGGCAAAACTGTCCGTAAAATACGGAAAAAAGGCAGAAAATCTAAAAAAAAGGACAGAAAACAGGACAAAAACATTTTTTTCCAAATTTTTATTTTTTTCTTTTTTATTATAACAATTTCAAGGCATTGTCAATTATGTTATCATTTTCCTCTTCCTTGGCCTCGTATGTCGCCATGGATCCACGCGCCAATCACTCTTCTGGCAACCACTAACCATACAACACATGGTTAGTGTGGCAACTTATAGCTAATACAACAGAAGTTGTGCCTACACTATCAATTTATCACTGTTATACTCATTTTGGCGCTGTTCTTAACCAAATATCGGTACACAATTTAGTATATTTTATGCTAAAGTTCTGTTAAACTGCTCTGCAATGTTATTATAACAACCGATCAACTGGGAAAACAACCAACCAACTGGAAAAATATGAAGAAGATTCGCATTCACAAAAAAGGACAGATTTCCGGATAGGGGATGTTTGATATTTTTTCCGGACAAAGCGCTTAAAAACAGGACAGATCTGTCCGAAAAAAGGACAAATTGGCATCACTGAACCATACCAAGCGCCATTCAATTCAATTGGTATAAGTTTATCTATGTGTGTGTGTGTGTGTGTGTGTGTGTGTGTGTGTGTGTGTGTGTGTGTGTGTGTGTGTGTATTGCTCTATGTGTGTCTATCGGCTTATGCCTTGACTCATTGACCAAACAATTTTAGGACTTTCTTTTCGTCAAATTTCACATCGCATTTGCTCGAAGAGCTTTCAATAAATATGCAGAGGTCCATTTGACTGTATTTGTCGAACTCTTGGTGCAGGAACTAATGATTGACAAAATATAAAAGGTCGTCAATTACAGTGTTATCTGTTGTTTAGTATTTAGTATTTAGTAGAAGTATCTAGTATTAAGAGTCTATTATCTAGTATATTGTATCTGGCACTAAGTTTTTAGATACTGGTTGGTGGAGGAACAAATTATTATCAAAATGTGAAAGTTACTCAATGGTATTTAGTACCTTGCATCTATTATCTGGTATCCAATATCGAGTACCCAGAATCTAGTATCAAATATCTAGTATTAATTTCCTTACACATATATATTATCTAGTATATTGCATCTTGCATATTGTATTTGGTATAGTATATACATATGTAGCTACTATTGTACTTGGAATATCCTACTATTGAAGGTAGGTTTTTCTATTCAATTACATAGTTTAAAGTCAATATTTTTATACCCTGAGCCCATTGAAAATGGGAAATCAGGGTATAATGAGTTAGTGCACATGTATGTAACAGGCACCAGGAATCGCTCTGCCTGTCTATCAATCGGACGGACCAGCCGTGTGAACGATGAGACCTTCGAGACTTGAAATTTTACATGAATAGTCGTTTATACGCAATACGCGTTTTTCAATTTTTTTTCGATAGCTCATCCCATTTCTTTTTATCGACATTAATCGATAGTTTAATTCACTTTCTGAAGCGTGGTTGGTACATCATTAAAGCTAGAGATTTCAAATTTTCTTGTAATGAATACGGAGATTATGATACCCTTAGGTTTTTTGATACCACGCCCAATTGACAAAAACGTAAATACAAGAGATTTTGCAAATAAACCTTTTGCCGTCGGCAAGTATACCTATTTTTGCCAGGTTCTGCCGACAGACACCCTACTGTGTGTCGCTACATCAACTGCGCAGTTATCAGACTGTGTGCTTATACGTGCGTGCATATGTGTGTGTTGTTGTTTGTATGTGTGCACAAAATAAGCGTAGAATGATTGGAATGTTGGCTCTTCACAGGGTGCAGGGTATCTCTTAGTCGAACATTGTCGACTAGACCAATCTTACTTGCATTTCTTTCTTTTCAATTATTTTAGTACACGAAGAAAATCAATAACTGCAACTAGTGAATACATTTTCCTACCAAAAATTGAAGCAAGAGCAAAAAGTGATGTCTACCTTTAGGAGCAACGGAAATACTATTCAAATTTACGGTCAGCTTCAATTAAACAAAAACTTTTGGCAACGTGCACGGGTTTTATACACGTCGCACAGTGGGTTATCTACCGGTAGAGAGTGCCAAAAAGTAATGAAACGGGTTTTTTTTGTTGATGTCATCTGACAGTTAATTGACCAAAGGAACAGGATTTTTAAAAATATATGCACTTTAAGGGCAAAGTATTAAAAACGAAATTTTGTGAAAAATGTTCAATTTGTCAATTGAATTGCACGAAATATATTTCACAAATTGTTGGTTGTTTGGAAACGTTTTTAAGATTGGTTTATTTGCAATCAAATGAAATTGTGCTATTATGATTATTCCTTTATCTTTCGATAGTCTTTTAAAATTAGGTGGATTGTATCTGATTGCTTTAGATTGCTTGGGAGTGACGTGTTAAGGAAGATCTCCTGTGAAATATTTATGTAAATTTGGCTGGCCTAATCTGGCCGTGCGTTTTTTTATACGCAAAAACTAACAAAACATCAGCGAGAAATGGACTAAGAAAGAATGACGCATCTTTAAAGAAAATTTTATAAATGGTTTTTGGCTTAACTAAATTTATATTTTTTTATTTGTCTAGTCATATACATTATAAATAACAAAAAGAAAATTATTAACAACTTAAATCAATTAATTTTTTATTCAAAAACATGTATTATTTGACCTAAATCACATGAAAGCGCCTTGTGCATTGTGAAAGCTTGAAGAATTATCTGTTGAGTGCTTTTACAATTATAGTTTTTGCAATGCAAAATGAGCAAAGGTCCCACTGTGCGTCGAAGTACATTTGCACCGTTTTCGTATTCTGAAACACAAATGGTTGATGCATAACTAATAAAAAAAAAATAAAATAAAACAGAAATATTCCAAATATGAGGGTATTCCATTTTTCCCAGAGCTATATATCTACACCTTTACATATCTTCTACAGCTTTACAGTTAGAAATTAAAATTTGTACATGGGGTGTTAAAAAATATTGCTCGTAACTGTTTTCTTTCATTTCCTGTTCCCAAAAGTAAAGAGTATATTGGTTTTGTACAATGTCCGTCTTGTCGTTCGTCCGTATGAATACAAACTATTTCTACGCTAAACTTTACAATCACGTGCTTAAAAGAGAATCTACACTTTGGGTAACGTCAGTATGTATGCTAGTACTCCATTTATTCTTCTATCCAAAGGATGTTGAAGGCACAAAATTTGAAATATGTGGTCGACTACATAAACTTGTGTTACTATTGTTTGTTTGGAAATTGGAACAAATTAATATGAAGCTCAACAACTATAATAAATAAATTACCAAAACACATTATGTTTGGGATGAAGATTGACAATTTATATGAAAATCCTATAAAATGTTCGCCCTGCCCATTGGTTCTAGGGATACATTACTTTTTGATGAACGCAGCCGTTTTTGGCCCGTGACTGGATTGAGCTCTACACCGACTCAATGTTGTGTCCAATTGTTATTTGATTATCCAGGGTATCGCAGAGTATTCTAAAGTCCTGCCGCTGCCGCTGAGCCGCTAGATCGGCATTGTTTTTCACTGTGCTTTAGTTTGCTGCCAACTTTTTCACTTTTCTGATTGGCACAGGACTTTGCACAAAGTGAATTTAGTTGCAGGCCAGCCGAAGGCTTAATACATTTATCTGATAGTTATTATTTTATTTCTGTACATTTTTTTAATGACCAGTCTGCATAAATTAGCAGGAATTGCGACCTTGCGCCCGCTCAATAATTGTGGAAAACACGAGCCAACCATGTCGCGTGGCGTGTCGCGAGGCTACGGGTCTGGCCTCTGACATTGGCATGGATTCAACTGTCCCCAGCTGTCAGGCCCTAACGGGCAGTCAATTATGCCGTTTAGACATTTTACATTAGCAATAAAATGAATACATGCACTACTGTTGTACACTCACTCACACACACACACACACGGTTCTCTGGCAATTTATTGGACTGCCTAAAAAAGAACAGACGACAGGGGCACCTACGGGATTTCGCCTTTGTGTAGTAAATACAAAACGGCTTGCCCGAGGCTCAACGAACTGTGTGAGCTGCTGGTATAACTTCCGCCCCTTGAACCAACGAGCCATTAAAAGGAATCGACGCACATAAATGAAAATAAAAACAAGTAACAAAACTCTAGTCGGAGGCCCGACTAGGAGATACCCTGAGCCCCGTCCGATTTGCATTGTTTAATACGCTATATAACTTGCAAATAACATTAAATTTTCCAAAATTAAATTATAATTTTAAATTTTATTCAACTAGAATGTATGTAAATCAAAAATAAATAAATAATTTAATAAATAAACAAATCAACAAAAAACAAGTAAGAGGACCCTAGTCGAGACTGCTCGACTAGGGGATACCCTGAGCCCTGTGAAGAGCCAAATATCAAATGCATACATACATTATGCATACATACAAACAACACATACACACACATATGCACGCAGGCATAAGCGCGCGCTCTGCCAACTGCGCAGTTGACGCAGAGACTGCGCTTGGACTGCAATGTGGGCATTACTATGGGAATTTAATTGTTTAATAACTTTTCTTAGCGATGGACTAACTTCATCAAACTTTCACAACTTATTAATGGCATTCATATATGTGTATTTGCAAGCACAAGTCTCTAGTATTTGATTTGCGCTTTTTACAAATAGGGGGCTATTGGGGCGAATGGGGCGTGACATCCAAATTCTAAAGATTATGTTATCTCCGTATTCATTACACGCAACTACACAGCAAATTTGAAGTCTCTAGCTCAAACGATACACAAACTACGCCTTAAAAACATATTTTCGATAAGCATTAAAATCGATAACATTACAACAAAAATAGTTATCGTTCATACGAAATAAACTTGACCTGCGCGTGCTATCCACGGACCCAACAAAAAATTCAAAAATTCAAGTCTCTAGTCTCTAGTCTAGATGCTTCAATCGAAGCGTTCAAACATACGGACAGACGGACAGACGGACGGACGGACGGACGGACAGACAGACAGATGGACAGGGCTAAATCGACTCAGCTCGTCGCCCTGATCAAGAATATATATACTTTGTGGGGTCTGACACGCCGCCTTCTGCCTGTTACATACATTTAACAAAACCATTATACCCTGATTTCCCATTTTCAATGGGCTCAGGGTATAAAAAAAAGAAGAAAAACAAACATCACTGCACCTGGACTCGAACTTGCATCTATTTACGACATATGTAATTGCATAAAATTCACATTAAGCTATATGCAAAATTTGAGGGGTCTAGGCCTAAAGGTGTGAGAGATATCATTTTATAACCTGTTTTCGATAAGGTTTAAAATCGATAACAAAACAACAAAAATAGATATCGTTTTTTGGTAACAAACTTGACCTGCGCGTGCTATCCACGGACCCAACAAAAAAAATTCAAGTCTCTAGCTTGTCTAGATGCTTCAATCGACGCGTTCAAACATACGGACAGACGGACGGACGGACAGACAGACGGACAGGACTACATCGACTCAGCTCGTCGCCCTGATCAAGAATATATATACTTTGTGGGGTCTGACACGCCTCCTTCTGCCTGTTACATACATTTAACAAAACCATTATACCCTGATTTCCCATTTTCAATGGGCTCAGGGTATAACAAGTAAGAAAACTCTAGTCGGAGGTGCCCGACTAGGAGATACCCTGAGCCCCGTCCGATTTGCATTGCTTAATACGCTATATAGCTTGCATATAATATTACATTTTCCAAAATTAAATTATAATTTTGAAATTTTATTTAGCTAGAATTTATGTAAATAAAAAATAAATAAATAATTAAATAATTAATAAATAAACAAATTATAAAAAACAAAAGATGATAAACAAACATCACCGCACCTGGACTCGAACCTGCATCTATTTACTACATATGTAACGTTAAAGCGTGTCATCTCAACTAGCACGACCACCTCATGTTTATAGATTTAAAAAAAAAATTAAAAAAGTTACGCTGTTGTCACCGAGTTTCGAACTCGGGACCTCTCGTTCACGCGCTTCGCGTCTACCCACTACACCACACCAGTATTGCGGCGCTTGTTGGCAAAACGCAAAGTAGTACTACAAGGGCGATATGTGACAAATACAAAACTAAAGAAGCTAAAGAAGTAGATCAATCGCAATTGTGATTCTTAGAATATGCTGAAAAGCGCGCATATGAATGTATGAGTTGTGGAAATAAAAAAACGGTGGTCTGTTTGAATGTATGCGTGTAAAGGGCGATATATGGCAAATACAAAACTACAGAAGCGGCTGAAAGTGCTCAGAAGCGGCTGTGCACATGCATAAGCAGACGCGCTTGCACGCTTCATTGTATGTGTATGTGTAAATGTTTTTTGCTGCGCGTCGCTGCTTGCCACGTGCGTGTGATTGGCTAAACGTTTTGTTTAATAAATCGGGACTGACTTAACGGAATTTGATGAAACTTTCGGCATATGATTCTATTGAATTTTTTACATTTTATAAAAAAGCTAATTTATTCACATGGTTATATTTGCAACTCTGAATGTCAAGGTCGTGTAGTAGGGGGGGGGGGGGGGGGGGGGGTGTAATTAGTAAAAAGAGCCGGTACGCAAAAAATAAAAAAATAGAAATTGCATAAAATTCACGTGAATCTATATGCAAAATTTGAGGAGTCTATCTCTAAAGGTGTGGCAGATAGAATTTTATAACCTATTTTCGATAAGGTTTAAAATCGATAACAAAACAACAAAAATAGATATCGTTTTTTGGTAACAAACTTGACCTGCGCGTGCTATCCACGGACCCAACAAAAAAAAATTCAAGTCTCTAGGTCAACTACGTTCTGAGATCGACGCGTTCAAACATACGGACAGACGGACAGACGGACGGACGGACAGACGGACGGACAGACAGACGGACAGGGCTAAATCGACTCAGCTCGTCGCCCTGATCAAGAATATATATACTTTGTGGGGTCTGACACGCCTCCTTCTGCCTGTTACATACATTTAACAAAACCATTATACCCTGATTTCCCATTTTCAATGGGCTCAGGGTATAAAAAACAAAATTTTTAAAGCTACGCTGTTGTCACTGAGTTTCGAACTAGGGAGTTTTCGTTTACGCGCTTTGCGTCTACCCACTACGCCACACTAGTATTGCGTTGCTTCTTGGCAAAACGCAAAGTAGTACTACAAGGCGATATGTGACAAATACAAAACTAAAGAAGCTAAAGAAGCACATCAATCGCAATTGTAATTCTTAGAATATGCTGAAAAGCGCGCATATTAATGTATGAGTATGTGTACATACAAAAACGGGGGTCTGTTTGAATGAATGCGTGTAAAGGGCGATATATGACAAATACAAAACAACAGAGCGGCTGAAAATGCAAACAAATGTATTGGTGCACATACATAGCAGAGGCACTTGCACGTTTCAATGTATGTATGTGTATGTGTATATGTTGTTTGCTGCGCGTCGCTGCTTGCCACGTGCGTGTGATAATTGGCTAAACGTTTTGTTTAATAAATCGGGACTGACTTAACGGAATTTGATGAAACTTTCAGCATATGATTCTATTGAATTTTTTACATTTTATAAAAATGCTAATTTATTTAACATAGTTATATTTGGAACAGACTCTCAATGGGTCGAGTAGGTATTAGAGGGGGGTTAAATAGTAAAAAGATGCAGTATCCAAAATATAAAAAAAATAGAAATTGCAAAATTTGAGGGGTCTAGCTCTAAAGGTGTGAGATATAGATATTTTATAACCTGTTTTCGATAAGGTTTAAAATCGATAACATTACAACAAAAATAGATATCGTCTTTTGGTAACAAACTTGACCTGCGCGTGCTATCCACGGAACCAACAAAAAATTCAAAAATTCAAGTCTCTAGCTTGTCTAGATGCTTCAATCGACGCGTTCAAACATACGGACAGACGGACGTACGGACAGACGGACAGACAGACAGACGGACAGAGCTAAATCGACTCAGCTCGTCGCCCTGATCAAGAAAACAAACATCACTGCACCTGGACTCGAACCTGCATCTATTTACTACATATGTAACGTTAGAGCGCATCATCTCAACTAGCACAACCACCTCATCTTTATAAATAAAAAAAAAAATTTTAAAAGCTACGCAGTTGTCACTGAGTTTCGAACTAGGGAGTTTTCGTTTACGCGCTTTGCGTCTATCCACTACGCCACACCAGTATTGCGTTGCTTGTTGGCAAAACGCAAAGTAGTACTACAAGGCGATATGTGACAAATACAAAACTAAAGAAGCTAAAGAAGCAGATCAATCGCAATTGTAATTCTTAGAATATGCTGAAAAGCGCGCATATTAATGTATGAGTATGTGTACATACAAAAACGGGGGTCTGTTTGAATGAATGCGTGTTAAGGGCGATATATGACAAATACAAATACAATTCAAACACAGATTTGGTTGAAGAATATGCTAGATTTGAATTTATTTGTACACATGCATAAGCAGACGCGCTTGCTCGTATCAATGTATGTGTATGTGTATATGTTTTTTGCTTATTTTAATTAGTAAAAAGAGCCGGTATCCAAAATATAAAAAATAGAAATTGCATAAAATTCACATGGATCTATATGCAAAATTTGAGGGGTCTAGCTCTAAAGGTGTGGGAGATATAATTTGATAACCTGTTTTCGATAAGGTTTAAAATCGATAACATTACAACAAGACTAGATATCGTTTTTTGGTAACAAACTTGTCTAGATGCTTCAATCGACGCGTTCAAACATACGGACAGACGGGCGGACGGACAGACAGACAGACGGATAGAGCTAAATCGACTCAGCTCGTCTGACACGCCTCCTTCTGCCTGTTATATACATTTAACAAAACCATTATACCCTGATTTCCCTACTCGAATTAGTTACAGACTAAAAAAATTTTAATATAATAATAATATATTATATTATATGAATATGTATATGTATTTTTATGTATTACAAAAAAAAAAAAAATAAACTTAAATAATTCATATATTTAATGCTTCAATAAATTAAGTTTAATTATTAAAATATCGATATTCGAAATATCGAATAGAATGTTTTTTACTGTCTTAGAAATACTTATTAAGCTAATTTATATAAGTAGCACAAGTCTATGAATTTTGGAACTTGGAGCTACAAAGTTCGTTACCGATTTGCCACGCTCCCAGGGGACGTATATATAAAATATTTGGCAAGTTCTTAGAAGGAGTCTAGAGTAACCTAAATTTAAAATTTAGAAAAATGTGAAAATTCGATATGCCACCGCCCCAAAGAAGCGTAAGATATATAAGCTTCCACTAACTCAACTATCGAATTTTCTAAAGCTGTAGGAGATATAAACTTTTGCGGTTTGCCACGTCGCCACGTGCGCGTAGGTATATCTAACATATATGTATCTTCAAAATTTCAACTCACTAACTTAAATAGCGTAGAAAAATTTTGCATTCGTACAGACAGACGGACGGATAATAAGACGGGAATTTCCCCAAAACCAATATACTCTATCCCTTCGGGAACAGAGTTTAATGAACGAGGACAAATTTGGTTTTTTGCTGTTAGCTGAAAGTTTGAGTGAAACTCAATGAAGAATTAACCAGCGAAGCCGAGCCAAAGCAAAGCCTGGTCAAAGGGAAAGCGGGCAACTAGCGCCGCCTTGTCTGAGGTTCAGCAAATGTCAAGAGGAGTCAATAGCCGGAAGGGGAATAAACAACAGGCACTAAACAACTGCGAGTGTGACCGACTAAGTGAAGCTCTGCACCTCCTAGTGTATAATCGTTCCAGAATTACAGGGATACGATGTTACACGGATAAAAATGCAGGCTACCAAGCTTACAGCTAACTCTAACTTATCCACAATTCGAAAACGATAATAATCAGCTCTTGGACCTAGTTGAAGCTGTAACACTAATAATTCCCACGACATGCTTAATTTTGATAATGATCACTATTATATGACTCTTAGATAATACAATCTGAAGTCTTCTTTAAGTTGCCTCAATGGTGTGTGATCTATATCAGATCGGAGTCGACAGCCGCTCGAATCACAAAATCAGTTCTCACTTGAACCATTATACCTGACTAAAAAGCGTATACCAAGGGCAGAAGGATGCCATGTGCTGTCATAAAATAGTTTATTAGCATACAAACAAGTAAACAGCCATCAAACACTAACAATCAGGACAGTAGGGAAAACTGTGCAATCTGTGAAAACTGCTGATATTATGTGTTTTTGGGGGATCCTATTTCGTTGCCGGGATGAGATTTATTACAATGCCAAGCCAAGCCAATAAGCTCCTAACCCAACAAAGTTTTGAGTGCAGATAAGCAGTCAAAGAAAAGTCTGGGATGCGATCCATCCACTTGTCCATCCTCCAGCTTACTTTAGAGGCGAATTCCGCCGGTTAAGTAACTACCATTCATCCCGGCTAATTGTGCTTGGAGAGGGCCGTGGCCTACACGAACACACCAAAAATGCTCGAAATCGACAGCTAATGTAAATACGGATTTTTAAGCGGAGGCGGAACCCTAGTAGAAACTCGTGCAGTCAGCACAGGTCGTACAGTGAAAGAGCTTGGCAAATTTCAGTTAATTTAAATAATTAATTTTCAGGCTCCCACATGTGTCCAGAAAGCGTTTTCGAAAGCGAGGCCTGCATATAAAATTTGCGTTGACACATTCAAATTTCAAATGTTGCACCAGGGAAATTATGCGAAACACAATTTAGTTTTTATTATCTGAGCAAATTTTTGGGTCTAATTACTTTTGCATTCATTTCGGTAATGAGACTGACTCTAAAATAACTCCCAAAACAAAAACTTTTATATGCATTTATATAATATTTTATGACATTGATGTCATTCTAAAGAATTGCGCAGTATTCACAGAGTCGAAGAATGAAAGAGAGCTTAAGTCCTTCAGAAAATAATGCTTAAATGTGAACTTACAATTATTTAATTAATTTGAATAACTAAGTAAATTAGTATATTGTTATTTCGGTAATAGAATACAAACTTGTTACCGGCTTGTTATCACTATCACACATACTCTTCTGTGAGTGTCCTTGAATGCTCATGTTTCAAAGAACAACACAGAAATAAGAGTCTGTGAAGACTTTGAAGAAGTTTCAGTACATTTTTCGATAAATTTAGGCCTCATTTCTGCACCAAAAGATTTCACATATTCAATAAAATTCTATGATTCTGAATAGAGTTTTCTGTATTTGGAATTAACTAAAGCCACATGTCAATGTCCTAAAATAAAGGTCACCTTTACAATATTGTGGAAATATTAACTTTGATTTGGTATATCTTGTTATAACTCGACTAATTGTATTTTAGATTCGAAATCTGCAAATCTACTCTCAATTGATACGCCCTTAACTTTTATTTGGTATATCTTGTTATCTCTTGAGTATATGTATTTTAGATTCGAAATCTGCAAATCTACTCCCAATTCATACATCTTTAAGAGCATGTCCTGTGTGTCTGTAAGCTCGTGTGTATGTGTAAATGCAGTACATGTGCGAATTGAACGTCAGCTAAAGATTCCGTCTGCATTGTACTTCATCAGCAATCGGCAATCCCCATCGACAATCATCGTCATCTAATATGAATGCCGCACTCAACTGTGAAAGCACACGGAGAACGCCTTAGTGTCTTCTGTGGTTAGCAAGTGTCCTGAAAGTGTTTCAGTTGCCGAAAACGTAGAAGGATGGCACACTTTCACACCAATTTAGAGCCGCAGCGAACTACGGACGGAGACACGGGCACGGGTAATATGGCTGTAACACGGCCCTAAATATTGCTCATACGACTTGTGGCGCAGCTCATTGCGATGCCATAAGGGGTAGCCGTAGCTACGCTAATTTCTAAGTTGCGTGCAGACATTTTTCGTAGTACTCGTAAAAAGTCAGCTGGAAAAACCAACGAAAAACTGCAAATTACGCCATCCTGCATAGTAATTTTTTAACCATTTGCATTTGCATTAATTTCCTAAATGGTGGGCGCGAGCGGAAGGGTGGGAGAGGGAAGAAAGAAGAAGGGAGAGGGATGGGGGAGAGGGAAGGTCAAGCACCCGGAGAGCGGAAGCAGAACTACAAGTATTATAGGTTTCCCTGAGTAAGTCACAGCACTTACCTCACGTTGCGACTTATGATCCTGCTGCGGCGTCAGTTCCTGGGATCCACGCTTAGGCGCTGTCACTTCACTGCTTCATGGGCACACGCGGATGAGAAGCGGCAAAGATGGACACTCCTTCACGGCTGTTATATCACACACGGCGCACGGGGCCAGAAACGACGAGAGGACGCATACGGCGGAGACTACGAAGACTCTGAAGTTGGCTGCGGCCGTGGACACCGAGCAGAGTTTTGATTTTGAATACAATTTTGTTGTCGTTGAGCAGTTTTACTGCCGAATTATGCCTTGCTGCCTCGATTAGAACTAGAAAGGCAACTTTGATAGCTGCTTTAGAGTTGCCTGCTTCGTTTGAAGTGTTTCGCCCGTGCAGATGGGAAAATAGTGTGTATCGACAGGGAGCGAGAGGTAGCGCGAATGCCAGCGAATCATCAAAAAAGCTACACCAAAATAACAAAGTCCAACCGCAACAACGGCGCGAGAATGAATCTTAAAGAGCCGACGAGTCCCCCATTAGCCGAAGCGTTAAAGCACCTCAAATGCTGCTAGCAGACTGTGACAAAGTCTTGGCCCAACCAAGAGCTGGACTCTGGGCGAAATGAGTGAAACGCCGGAGCCGAGCGCTATGAATGAAGCGCCAGAGTCCGGGCGTGCGCAGTGCGCAGCCGAAACAGAAGCGCGCCATTTGAAAGCACTCGACACTGTTCTCACTCAACTCAGAAATGCTCTGTTACGAGGTTATATAATCACTAGCCAAGGACTAGAGCGAAAAAAGATGGAACAGGCGAATGAGAGGGACGCACAGAGAGTGAGAAAGAGAGAGAGAGAGAGAGAGAGAGAGAGAGAGAGAGAGAGAGAGAGAGAAGGAAAGAGAGCAAAATAAAGACTAATCGTTCGGTCAATCGAAGGTGTCGCTTAATGTGCTATCATGATGCCTAGTTACAGTTGGCAACTCATCGAGCTACATGATTTAAGGAGTTGGTTGTTTTTGTAGGCATTCGGCTGGCTAAAAAAGGAGCGCGAGGCTACAACCGCATATGTACGCACGTTGCATGTGTTAATGTGCATATGCGGCTGCAGTTCCAATTAAATATATCTGATTTGATTTATATTTGATACATTGAATATTTGTATACGCACATGTGCATGTGGATATGTACATATGTATGGGCATGTATTTAGGAGTGTGCAGTATTTAAATATGAATTATTTCACTATTATGTGCTCAGCTGCCGCTGGCGTAGATCGCAGTGTTGTATGTAGCTGTTGCCCACGCCTGAATTATTGTGGAAAACACATCGAACGCAAATAGCGGCAGCGCGCCACGGCGAAGCACGATTTTGTGTGGGCGTGCTAGTGACCAAACGATATGTATGTATATGTACATACACATACATTTATACATTTATTTAAATACTATATATTGGCATACATATAGATCTTTTACGAACTCATGGGATACGCGACAATCTCTGACGCATCATTTTAGTCCGGAACAAACTGTAAACAGCTGGTCAAGATACGTTTCAATGGTAATTGTGGGAAATGCCATACATGCATAGATTACTTACTATCGATAAACGGGCAGATCGGTCGATCGATTAGTCTCATTCGTGTGTGAGTGCAGCAACTCAAGTCACTAAACACATCCCCATTAGGCAGATGTGTGTAAGAATTTAAGGCACAGCTTGAAGTACGCATTGAGCAGACACACATCTAGTGGTTAAATATATTATTGTACATGTACTCTGCACATATGCATATATACGTATGTTATTTCGTATGTTCTGAGTTGGTTCGGAAGCCATGCGACTGTCAATGCTGCTCAGTTTCAGTCAACGGAATTTGCTCTCTCGGACAGCTTTTAGATACTCAGCTGATGATTATTGTTGTAGTAGGTATTGCTGGCACTAGCTATTAATAAATCTGATGTGTGTGAATCTTAGACGCACAAATGGCTCGCGATCGGCGCAGAGAGCAACTTAACAATGATTTCGTTAGGATCTAATTGAGAAAGCGATAGAGAGAGAGAGAAACAGCGAGAGAATGAATGATATAAAACAAAGTTGAAGCTTACAATTTGTAGTCCGAATGTGTTCACCATTTTTGGCCTTAACTGTTATCCGATAAAACGTCACAAACAAAGCCAGCAAGTCGCGTGCTAACTCAACTTATCCCATGAGTCAATATGAGAGAGCGAGAGAGGTGGAGAGAGCGAGTGGGGGAGACTGTCGTGGCCAAAGGTAGCACCAAGAGTCGCAAATCGAACGAAGCAACGAACGAACGAAAAAGTTGCGTTCAGTCAACGAGCAACATTTGCTGCGAGCGGTGGTCGTAAACGTACATTTGTAGACTAACGGAAAATTGGACCTACGTGGTTTGTGCGTGTGTGTGCGTTCAGCAGCAATGTGCAAAAATATTTATATCTATAGGTGTATATTTAAATTGAATATATAAATATAAAGCATCATTCTGAGCATACATAAGATAAACCCACATAGAAAGACCGAGAGAGAGAGAGAGAGGGAGAGAGCGTGGGACAATGTAGAGAGAGCTTCGAGTGGCCAACGGAAGTACGTAAGAGCAAAAAGTATCGCAGTTGCATGTGTGTGCGTGTGCAAACGCTGAACAGCTGCCGTGGCTGTTAGAAAGTGTAGCCAAAGAGTGACATCACGTCAGCCGTTACGGATACGATTGCGAGGTGGATACGTAGCAATTAGCAGTCTGTTCCATTGTTGTGCAAAAGTCACAGCGCTAATCCCAGTGGCAAGTGGAGAGCTCGAAAAGCCATACAGCAAATCGTAGCCATTCGAAAATCGAATCGAAACGGGGCGGTACTAGCGAGGCGCAACACAACGACAGCCGGTTGCAGAACGTACGAGAACTAACGGGCAAACACATTGTCGCTCTCAAGGTGAACCTGCCTGCCGAACGTCCAACACACAGCGGCAACGACAGTGGCAGCAGCAACAGCGGCAGCAGCAGCGGCAGCAGCAGCAGCAGCAGCAGCAGCAGTAGAAGCAGTAGCAGCAGTAGCTACAAAACTCAAAGCAATTTATTTCGAAATTAGTCGCAGCGCTTCGAGACGGAAACAGAAAGTGACGAAAAAACACGCTTGTGGCAGCCAATATGAAGCCAACTGTGATAGCAGCAAGTCAAGCTAGCGCAGGCAGCGCTGCCGGCGGAAACAGCAGCGGCAGCAACGGCAACGGAGCGCCCGCAGGCGCCGGCATTAACATACCCATCAGCCGTGAGTATGTGGGCCTCGGCGGGGAGCACGGCGCCTCGCCTCAGCAGCATCATCAGCAGCATTATGCACAGCAGCGTCAGCCGCCGCAGTTCTACAGCAGCCAACCCACGTATGGATCGCCGCGGCAGCAGCAGGTTCCTCCACACCAGCAGCCGCAACATTTTCAGGTGAGTGACTGGCTAAAAAGTCAACGGCGCCAGGGCCCCAAGGTCTACCGCGTCCTCTGCCTGTCTGCCTATATGTACATCTGAATGTAGACTTGTAATTTGGCACCCGACAAGGTCGCCGTTGTGTTGTTGTTGTTGTTGTCGCTATTGTCGCCATTGTTGTTGTTGTTGTTGTTGTCGCTGTTGTATTTGGCGATGGAAATTTAATTAGCGCTAGTTTTCAAAGAATGCACAAATTACTCAAAATAAAGGTCGCTTCGCACTTGGAGAATAACAGACAAGCGATACGTACATATGTACATATGTATGCACATGTCATAACCATGTAGTACATGTACATACATATTGGAATATATGTATTTCTATATATATAAATATGTATATGTGTGTGTGGGCTTGCGCTTCTCAACTGCAACAACAGCGAAGTAAGAAGTGTGTCAAGAGATGGTTACACTATTGACCCAATCGGTTTAGTCCGTACATATGCATACGTACATATGTATGTATGTACATCAGTGCCCTCACAGATGTATCTATGCATGTCATGCGAATGTGTGCATCACTGCCATCGCAGATCTGTGTATGCCTGTTTCCAGGCACTGCAAGTGGTTGCTGGCAACGCTGCGTATGGGCAATGTGGAATTTTAGCGTGACTGCAGTGAATTCACTTGGACTGATCTTGGATTGCCTTTAGGCTATCCAATAAAAGTCGCGCCGCACACAGAAGTGGCAAAGAGAAGAATCTACGCTCAATTTGCGTTTAATATATGTAGATATATATGTGAAGACACTCAATGATTTCTAGAAAGTACACCATGATGGACGAACGCAAATGTTGTCGCCACTTGGAGAGAAACACAGAGAGAGAGAGAGAGAGAGAGAGAGAGAGAGAGGGGAAGACACAGATTTCGCTCTTGGCAAACGCTGAATTTTATTTTATTTTTTACTCTGGCTGCGGCTGTACACTAACTTGCTTACATATTTACAGTCAAAACACCTCACATATACACACATACATATACATACGTATTTCTGAACGTGTGCATGTGGGTGGGCAGATATACATATATGTATACATATATGATCGAATGTACACATAATACGCCGCGTAGGCGCCGACAGCTCACAAAATAAAAGCATTTTTGCTTAACTAGCTGGCCAAGTCGAACGGGGGGAGACGGTCTTGATGAGTATCTGATGGGAGAGTGACTTTAACAATTATAATGTATAGCCTGAATAAGAACAGGCAAATATTTTAATAATATTATGAATGCCGAGAATCCAATCTTAAATATGAAATTAAACTCAAATGCAGCTTCTAATCAATTCTATATAGTCTACAATTACAGGCAATAAATAGGACGTAATCAAACTAATTCAATGCATTATTTTATTTGCCATATCAAAAAGATTCTGAATTTTCATTTAATTTTTTATAATAAATACTGTTAATGAATTTCAAACTAGACTAAAGAAACCTAATGCAATTTCATCACATGAGCATCAGAAAATTTCGAAAACAGATATTTGCATAAGTAACTAATTATACAGAGGTTTAATTTAATAATTTTGTATATACATACCTACATATGTATATACATAAAAATGTTTAACTAAAATTAAAATTAATCAAATTTCACAAATACGTAGTTTGCAATCTTTGTTTGCCATAATTCCCGAGATTACTGAATTGGCCACACTAATAAATATAAAATTGCTGTAGATATTGTTCAAACATAAAAAGGGATTTTGCGACTGTTGTCAGCATTCTCAACAAAACAAGCTTAGGTCTCATTTGTTTCCTATTTACATACCGTTGGAATAGATAAAATTTAGTTTAAGCGGAAAGAGGATGTTTCTCTGTGGTGTGGGAAGACACAGATTTCGCTCTTGGCAAACGCTGAATTTTATTTTATTTTTTACTCTGGCTGCGGCTGTACACTAACTTGCTTACATATTTACAGTCAAAACACCTCACATATACACACATACATATACATACGTATTTCTGAACGTGTGCATGTGGGTGGGCAGATATACATATATGTATACATATATGATCGAATGTACACATAATACGCCGCGTAGGCGCCGACAGCTCACAAAATAAAAGCATTTTTGCTTAACTAGCTGGCCAAGTCGAACGGGGGGAGACGGTCTTGATGAGTATCTGATGGGAGAGTGACTTTAACAATTATAATGTATAGCCTGAATAAGAACAGGCAAATATTTTAATAATATTATGAATGCCGAGAATCCAATCTTAAATATGAAATTAAACTCAAATGCAGCTTCTAATCAATTCTATATAGTCTACAATTACAGGCAATAAATAGGACGTAATCAAACTAATTCAATGCATTATTTTATTTGCCATATCAAAAAGATTCTGAATTTTCATTTAATTTTTTATAATAAATACTGTTAATGAATTTCAAACTAGACTAAAGAAACCTAATGCAATTTCATCACATGAGCATCAGAAAATTTCGAAAACAGATATTTGCATAAGTAACTAATTATACAGAGGTTTAATTTAATAATTTTGTATATACATACCTACATATGTATATACATAAAAATGTTTAACTAAAATTAAAATTAATCAAATTTCACAAATACGTAGTTTGCAATCTTTGTTTGCCATAATTCCCGAGATTACTGAATTGGCCACACTAATAAATATAAAATTGCTGTAGATATTGTTCAAACATAAAAAGGGATTTTGCGACTGTTGTCAGCATTCTCAACAAAACAAGCTTAGGTCTCATTTGTTTCCTATTTACATACCGTTGGAATAGATAAAATTTAGTTTAAGCGGAAAGAGGATGTTTCTCTGTGGTGCTCCCAGTTAGAAAAATTTAGAAATGTAAATTCGGAGATCGACGATTAATTGCGCGTAATCTCTTTAGTTCAAACAGTTATAGTGGCTTTTATATTGAATTTTATACCAGAAGAGTACTCTAGTCGGGACTATCCGACTAGAAGATGCTTTTAACCGTACGAAGAAAAGATATTCAATCATTCTCTGGATCTTTTACACTTCTATATAACAAATTTTGAAAAGGCACGTTACGTTTGAAATGTAATTCTTGAGCAGTTTTCTATTTAGTCGACTTTCTTAATGAAAATTTGAAGAGCGGGATAATGACATCACGATAAGGGGAGATATCCGAAATCTGAAATGTACAAAATATGTGTATTTGTTATAGAATCACTCACACTAAACTGAATGTCTTAGACTTGTGTATACTATAGAAAGAGAATACTAAACTCATTCAACCTAATGTACATAGATGGGAATATAAATTGAACATTTGAAGTCTCTAGCTTTCGTGGCTTTCGAGATTACTGTGTTTACACGGACGAAGGCCGACGAACTAGGATATGTTGGCTAAGCTTGTCGAGCTGATTAAGAATATATGTAATTTATGAGTCAAATGAGTATAAACAAGTAAGAGTGCTCTAGTCGAGACTGCTCGACTAGGGGATACCCTGAGCCCTGTGAAGAGCCAAATATCAAATCATTCTACGCATCTTTTATGCATGCATATAAACAACACATACACACACACACATATGCACGCAAGCATAAGCGCGCGCTCTGCCAACTGCGCAGTTGACGCAGCGACTGCGCTTGGGCTGCAATGTGGGCATTACTATGGAAACTTAATTGCTTAATAACTTTTCTTAGTGATAGACTAAGTGCATCAAACTTTCACAACTTATTTATGACATTCATATGTGTGTATGTGCCAAAGCACAAATCTCTAGTATTTGATTTGCGCTTTTTACAAATAGGGGGCTATTGGGGGCGAATGGGGCGTGGCATCCAAAATCTAAAGATAACGTTATCTCCGTATTCATTACACGCAACTACACAGCAAATTTGAAGTCTTTAGCTCAAAAGATGTACAAACCAAGCCTTAAAAACACATTAAAATTATCGATAAATGCTCATAAAATCGAAATGGAATGAGTTATCGGAAAAATTTTATAAACTTGTGCAGCGTATGGTATTATCGAGTATTCATGTAAAATTTCAAGTCTCTACGTTGCGTACTTAAAAATATCTCAGCGTTCACACGGACGGACGGACGGACGGACGGACGGACGGACGGACAGACGGACAGACGGACAGACGGACAGGGCTATATCGACTCGTCTTGTCGCGCTGATCAAGAATATATATACTTTATGGGGTGTGGCACGCCTCCTTCTGCCTGTTACATACATTTTCACAAAACCATTATACCCTGATTTCCCATTTTCAATGGGCTCAGGGTATAAAAAATTAAATTGTGCTCAGACAAGATGTACACTCTTGCATCGATATAAATTGCACATATCCATTTACCATTTACTTGTATATTTCGGCCCTTTATTTACTATTTATTTGGTATATTCTCGCAAAGTTGGTTGTTGATATTTTAGATAGCCTATGCAATAACTATTATTATTATACCCTGAGCCCATTGAAAATGGGAAATCAGGGTATAATGGTTTTGTGAAAATGTATGTAACAGGCAGAAGGAGGCGTGCCCTACCCCATAAAGTATATATATTCTTGATCAGCGCGACTAGACGAGTCGATATAGCCCTGTCCGTCTGTCCGTCCGTCTGTCCGTCTGTCCGTCCGTCCGTCTGTCCGTCCGTCCGTCCGTCCGTCTGAACGCCGAGATATTTTTAAGTACGCAACGTAGAGACTTGAAATTTTACATGAATACTCGATAATACCATACGCTGCACAAGTTTATAAAATTTTTCCGATAACTCATTCCATTTCGATTTTATGAGCATTTATCGATAATTTTAATGTGTTTTTAAGGCGTGGTTGGTTTGAGCTAGAGATTTCAAATTTGCTGTGTAGTTGCGTGCAATGAATACGGAGATTATGTAATCTTTAGATTTTGGATGCCACGCCCCCTTCGCCCCCAATAGCCCCCTATTTGTAAAAAGCGCAAATCAAATACTAAAGACTTGTGCTTTGGCAAATACACACATATGAATGCCGTTAATAAGTTGTGAAAGTTTGATGCACTTAGTCCATCGCTAAGAAAAGTTATTAAACAATTAAATTCCCATAGTAATGTCCACATTGCAGCCCAAGCGCAGTCGCTGCGTCAACTGCGCAGTTGGCAGAGCGCGCGCTTATGCTTGCGTGCATATGCGTAGAACGATTTGATATTTGGCTCTTCACAGGGCTCAGGGTATCCCCTAGTCGAGCAGTCTCGACTAGAGCACTCTTACTTGTTTTTATTTTAAATTATACTTTATATGTACACCTATGTATGTTCATATTTATGTACATATGTACAAACATATGCCCGTGCCATTACTGCCTTTGCTTGGCTGTGTGGTTAGCTCGCGAGACCGAGTTCCACTCTGGCTGAAGTTGCGAGAAACATCGAGCAACAACTGCAGGCGCAGTGGGCGTCCAACGAATTCTATAAAAGCAGCGAGTCAGCTGCCCACGGGCTCATTCGCAAGAAAACAGTCGAACGACAAACACATCGCGTCGTGTTAACGGAGAGACGAACAGAGAACGCAAAGTGCAAAGAGAAGTGCGAGACGCTACTCACTGATAGAGCAAACAATTGACTTGACATAGGTAATGGGGCAGTGGACACACATACATATCCATACATCAATGCCTACATCAATGCATTCGTGCATACATAAGTGCATTCGTACATCATACATTCGTACACACACACATACACACACACAGGAGTGAGACTAGATAATTTAACTTTCTAAACAAAGTGATGTTTGTTTACAATACGTTCTAAAACAAACAAATATATGTACATAGACGTGTATATATGTATGTACGTACGTTCACACTAATGGATATGTATGTATGTAGTTTTGTAAACATGATGCTACGCTGAATGGGACATCGAAACGTTTATTCGTCGTTATGACGTCACTTGTCTTTACTACATCTCTAATTTCTTATTATTTGTCATGAGCCCACATACTCACACATACACAAACACACACGTGTGACTACTTTGACAGCGATTAGCATGAATCATCCGCTTATTTGTGACCATAAATAAACATATACATATGTGAATATAGGCACTTGTTTACGACGCTTTAGCGCGACCTTTGGCTCTGTACGGCAACAAGCAATTGATTGTTGTGTTTTCCCCTTTTGTTTACTTGCAGCAGGCCTTTGGATTTGAACCGGACATGGACATGGATATGGACAACATGTTCGGCCGATCGCGGCTAGGACGTCTAAACAACGATCCTTTCGCCGGCTTTGGAGGCACACGTAAGCGGAATAGTTTGCACGAACCCCATACCCCCACCCACCCGCAGGCACACTCCATTCATGCTGACGATGACTTTTCTCATTATTTTGACGATGCCGCAGACTTTGGATTTCCGCAATTTTCAACACTCGGCCGGCGCGCTCGCGCAGTCGGCGGCGCCAATAGCACTATAGAGCCCGACGATGATTTTTTCCACAGACTGCCATCGGAGTTTCGCCAATACATACCAGAGGGATTCACCAACCGTCGCACTGCAGGCAGCGTCTCCTCTCAGCAGCGTCCACAGCAGCCGCCGCAGTACTACCAGCAAGAGTTTGGTGTGCCCCAACAGCCGGGAGCGACGGCTCAACCGCAGGGATCGCAGTCGCCCTCGAAGCGGCTTTGCGATGCCGCCATTCAAACGGACGACCCCGCCAGCCGCTCAGAGGTCGACTGCGCACCCACTGTGAATCTGAACCAGCATGGGCTGCGCAACACCATGGACATGGGCGTGAAGAGCATCGCTGAGCAGGAGCAAGGGCCGCGTTCGCATTCGGCCCCGCCCCCCGAGCAACAGCAGCTGAATCAGCAGTATCACCAACAACAACAACCAAATCAGCAACGGCCGACACCGCCCCCGCAATTTGGCACGCAGACCAGTCCACCAGTGCAGGCAAACGTAGGGACGGGCCAGCCGCAATATCATAAGACTTACTATGCTCCACAGCAGCAAGCGCATCCCCAGCAGAAGCAGCAGACGCCGCCGCCACCTCAGACACCCGGCGGCAGTAACGTGCGCACCATACCAATATTCGTGGAGGGTCGCACCGAGCCCATTATCAATGCCCACAAGGAGATACCAAATCAAAGTAATTCAGGTATAGGCCAAGCCCAATCGCAGGCCTGGGCCCAGGCACAGTATGCAGCACCGCAGCCAAACCAACAGCAGCGCCCTGCTCCACTCAATACTCCACAGCCGCAAGGCGATCAGCTGCAGACGGACGCTGGTGTCGGCATGCCGCCTCAGACCCCGCATACACTAGACTCAATCAAAAAGATTCAGGACATACAACGCGACGTTCTGGACCTCATGGCCAAGGTGGAGCAATTCAAAGGCACTCGGAAAGACAAGGAGTACATCTACCTGGACGAGATGCTTACACGCAATCTTCTCAAGCTGGACACTATCGATACAAACGGCAAGGATAGCATTCGGCTAGCCCGCAAAGAAGCTATCAAGTAAGACAAACGAGTGCTCTTCTGGCTTAAATCTTAACCGTAATCTATTTTATAGGTGCATACAGGCTTCTGTGAATGTGCTTGACGCAAAGGCCGAGGAGAACGGCAGAAGAGCATCTGGAGTGGAGGCAACTGCGGTCACCGCCGAGACAGCTGATTCAGCACCTGCCCAAGAGGAAGGGCCCTTAGCAGACGCTGAACCCGCAACGCCACAACCGTTGGATGCAACCAAAATCCAAGAGCCTATACCTCTACCGCCGCCGCAGAGTATCGCAGACGAAGCTGCTGACATCCCCACAACAGAAGCACAAGCTGCGTCAACCATTTCAACCGAATCACCCAAGACCGAGGTCACAACGCTAACACAGTCGTCCGAATGATCCTCAAAGCACCTCTACACGACCGCTTCGAAGCAGCTATACAAATTAACCAAAATCAAATCAAAATAATAGGGGAGTTAAAAATGATTCTTTTAATATATCGGAGGCAAGCGACAAATTTTTGATTAAAGAATTATTTGTAAGCATCTGATTAGGTGCTGGTGAAGCATATGCAACTCTTTGCTGATATACACACACATAAACGGAGTATACATATACATATACATATATATTTGATATACATAAATGTGTCTATGCATACATCGTTTACATGCGCACTTACATACCCAGGTATGTAAACTAGGCTTAAGTTAATATGATACATAAACGACAAAGTGCCTGCTTAGAATTGAAAGTTATTGTTGAGAACATTACAATTAAACAAAAACAAAAATAGAAGCTGATTGCGTAGTTTATATCACAAGATATTTATAAGCTATTGCGCAGGTCGGTATACACAACAGCAATCGTCCAGCAGAACTGAGCATGATCTCATTGGAAAGAGCTGCTTGTACCATTGCTAAATTATTAAACAAGGAAACTTCGAATGCATTGATTTTCGAGTTACTAATTATTAAAGTAAATTTAGATATTGATCACCCTATAACACATGTACATATAAAACATATATTGGTTACAAATACAATACTCATGTGCATAAAGAAACATTTAAAAAGGACGCAACTGTGTTTCAAAATCTTAAGGTTAACAATCAGATATAAAATATATACTTCAAAATGGAAGGCACCTGTAAAAACAAGGTGCGTGCGACGTACGTTTTAAACCGTGTTCTAGTCGTTTATAGGCAATTTTAAATCTCATAGGTATAGTATGGTACTGCATCATTGTTCAATTTATATGTTGGGCAGCCGTGCTTTACGTTTAACTTATTCAGATATATAGATATATATGTATGAAATTGCAGCAATGGCTGTTTGGGTTAACTGATGAAGCTGCTTTGCAGCTCCTATATTAGATACGAGTTTGGGTAGAATTGTTATTGCTAAAAATGTTGGTATTAGTTGATGATCTCGACATAGTTTGCCGGAAACAGTCCATAGGTTCCATCGGGGCCCAAGCCTTGCCACCAGCCCTCGTCAATCTGATCAATGTGAGTTATGATATCGCCAGGATCAAATGTTATTTCTGACTCATCAGCTGCTTGATAGTCATACAAAGCGCGCGCACGGAGGCCCAAGTCGCCCAAGGTCTCCTGGCATATGAAGTCGTCCTCGTTGACCAGATCGGTTACTGTTAGTTAATCAAACCCAAAAAGGAATCAAGTAACCGCATCGCATTGAACATGATTAATCAAAACCTACGTGCATTACGTTCCAGCGTGCTCAAGCCAGAGGTCTTAACCGACTGAGACTGCTGCACCGTAACAGATACTTTGGTGCGGACTTCCTCCTCCTCCTTGTAAACAGCCGTGTCGGTCTCATTCGAGGATGTGGTTTCGTCTGGCGACTGTGACTGCACCGAGTTTGTTTTGCTGTGAGGAGACCGCTTGATGGTCGAAAACTGTTCACTTTCATGGGCCAGAGGGAGGTCCTCAGATTGCTGTACATCTTCTTCAGTAATGGATGCAATAGAATTCACTTCGGCCACGGCTGGCGCCTCAACGGCTACAGGTTCGACGACCGCTTCCTTTTTAGCCGGTGATTCTAACTGTTGAGCCGAAGGGATTCCTGTATCCTGTGTCTGGTTGTGATTGAACACATTTATACGCTGTGCAATGGAATTACGGGCGGGCTTTGCCGGCGGTTGCGTATTTAGCCTGCAATTAAAAAATGGTTCAATTAAGCAACGCTTGGCCTATGCAGTTCACTCTTGGTTACTTACTTGGACTGCAGCTGACCCTCGCTAGTGTGCTTGGTGAACATGGCTTTGGCAGCACCCACGCGGGACCCAATTAACTCACGTGCCTCTTGATTTCGTGCCTGGCGCATACGTTCTGCGTCAGTTAAGTTATTCGCAAAATTTGCAATGGTTTTCTCCGGACTCAATGGTTGTGGGGAGCTTTTAATGAATTATACATTAGATAGCGCTGAATGGATATGCATTTAGATATAAATAGTTACGTTTTAATGGGCACATGAGCTGGTTGCAGCTTCGTCGTGCTTATCACCATCTTTTCACGCTCATTATGCTCTTTTTCCTCGCGAGCGCGTTGCTCTTGCTCGAGCTTAAGAAGGTCCAATCTCTTGGCTTCTTTTTCAGCCCCGATGCGATTCTTCTCGTCTGCTTCCTCTTTTTTCCAGAAGTCCTGCATAACGGTAGCATTAAGCTCCTTAGTGGGAATGACGCGTGTGTAGTTTGTGCCCACTGGTACTTTTTGCTCCTCCATCACGACGCGCGGCTCCTTAAAGCTGTACGCCGAGCTAACCGTGCTCAGCTTCTTAAGCAAACGGTCCATATCGATGTCATCCTCATTACGTGCACTGATTGTTAAATGTGCACCGGATAGCAATTTACCCACGTCATGAATGTGGTTGGCGCAAGTGCCCTTGCGTAGCACTGGAGCACCTTCACCCTATTTGAAGAGACGGGTATTAAGATAAGATAGCAAGTAAAAATTGATACCGAACACAATGACTCACCTGCCAGTTGATTAACAGGTATTTATTGAGGCCAGTCTTCGGATCTTCGATTTGCAAGAACGCGTACATTATCTTCCCGCTATTTAGGTCTTCGGTTAACTCTTCCACGCCGCCGTCACCTTTTCCAACTAGCTTCAGTTCGTTCGTTTGGCCTTCATAGCCAAACAGGGCCCAATTGGTGCTGCTCTTGGCGCTGAGCACATCTTTCCAAGCATCCACAATTTGAGCACGATGTTTCTCAAAGCTTATGGCCATTTTTTCGAGGAAATTAAACTGCGTAAGTCTTCGTTCACTTGTCGGCGAAATGGTGCCAACGACCTTGAACAAAGCCGCAAAATGCGATAAAATTGTTGTATTTATCCTGGCTTAGTTTCACTCGTGTTTATGGCTAAGTACTTTCACAGATAACTTAGTAAATGCCAACGCCCCAAAACGTTTATTTTCTCACTTTAATACAGTTTTAATTAATTACGGATAGAATGCAGAAATCGCAAATACTTTTACACAGGTTTGTTGATATATTATCGATTATGGCAACTGGTGCAGTGTGCGATAATTATTTACCGATTTCTTATAATTAATTTCCCGATAAATTTATGGCGAACTTATTTAAATATTAAAATGGTAGATTAGGTTTTTATAAACATGGTAATTTTTAAATGATTAAAGCGAAATCGTGAGAATGAAATAAATTATTAAATTATTTATAGTTTAGGTATGTGCATATAAAAAATACTAGAATATATCGTTATAGGAAAAATGTATACCCCAAAAAATACCGCAGCCGTTGAAATTTAAAATTTTGCACCGAATTTGACTTTTTTAAAGGAGTATTTAAGTGCGAAGTTTCCTGTGTTTGCATTGCGCTCAAAGTTATTTCAGTTATTTTGTTTGTTTTGAATAAGCATAAGCCACTATTTTGCGCTAAAGCGGGGATAGAATTCACATTAAAAATTGTGAAAACTGACGAAATATTCATATATACTACGATATAAAAAACTAATCGAGTGCGCGAATGTTTCGCGAACTTCAATAATAACCCAAGAACAGATGAAGTAATGATCAATGTTTTTGCTAAGCCAATAACTTTTATATGTTAGTTTCTCATGTGCAGCCAGCATACGAAGGCCAATCGCATGTAATATTGGGACTTCAACTAAGAATATTGGAGAATATCTCTATATCTTAAAGGAAATATCTTACGCTTTCTTAGAGGCATATACTAACCCTGGGATAAACTCAGCTCATAATTTATAGAATTAAAAAGAAAAAGATTTGAAACCATCTAAAATTTAGTTATTAGGTATGTACATATGTATACTCGAAAAAATAACTCATTTGAAATGCTAAATATAATGGTATATGTATCGTTAAAACGCATTCCCATTTTCAATGAGTTCAGGGTATGATAAATGTGTTCTTTTACTTACAAAATAAGTGGCCCTTGAACATCTTCGATTCTTAGTGCAAGAGACTTGCACTTCCATAACCACACATATTTTAAGTATTATAATTTATTTGTATATTCAACTCTGACATTTTAAAACATGAATGCTTTCAGTAGTCGAGAGATCTAGGCAGCTTCTTATATCAAAGAAAATTTATTGACTATAATATTTCCCCAAAGAGCAAACCACAGAGTTTTAGATAATGTCTGTCTCAGAACTTTTCGAATCTATATTGTGGATATATTTAAATTCGTAGTCACTGTTGATGCCTACAAAATAGGTTGGCAGCGTGCCGAGCCCCTTCACGAATGTCATGCCGCGGTAGTTACATACTAGCCCATATTTTTGCAGTATCTGAGCCGTCTCCTCGGTCACTTGAATTTCTCCAGCCACGCCGGTAGAGTCCATTCGCGAGGCTACGTTAACAGCATTACCCCAAATATCGTAATGCACCTGCGAAGCGCCCACCACCCCCGCCATCACTTCCCCACTTGATATCCCAATGCTCATGTCGGCGGTAAATACAGCGCGATCAATGGGAATGTTCTTATAATCATTGTTGCACACCCACAGCGTGCGCATCAGGTCTAATGCAAAAGTAGCTATTACGAATACCAGTTCATCTCTTTTCTCGAATAAGGTAAAGCTATCGCTTCCGAAGGTCATTAACGACCGACGGGCATGGATGACTGCAATTGGACAGATAGACATGTACAAATATCAAACAAACTTGATTAATATACCTATTAGTATAGTCACTCACTTTCCTTGACCACAGAGTCGGTCGTATAATGTTTTTCACTGACAAGAGAAGAGAACCGCACATCCAATCCACAGGCTGCCATATATGTACTGCCGACAATTTTGATCTTTTCTACTACATTATCGTTTCTATAAAAAAATAACTACTCCAGAAAAATAAAGGCATGAACAAGTCCAAATGTACTTTGAAGGTCTTACGATTCGATCAAATTCCGAAATAATCTCGTTGAGAACACGTAAGTTGGACAAAGTTAACTCAAAGTTCTTCAGGGAAGCGAACATGACGGCCACACTTTCATATACCTCATAGTAAAGTTCATCTTTGGCAAGATGCGTCAAGTAGACGTTTACTGCATAAGCCAATAGAGAATTAGTTCATAAGTATCCTGATCAAATATCAAGAAAAAATGAATCAACCCTACCAACATGGGCCGGCAAAATGTTATGTAATAGAATAGTTATAGACTGATCAGCTATGCGGGCATCTTCCTGTTTCTTAATAAGTTCTACCCTCCATCTAAAAAAATTCAATGTCCCTTAGGGCTTCGTAATGGGAGTTTTGTACTCACTTGAAATTAATTTTGTTATTGAATTCAGCCTGTCGTTCCTTGAAATATACAGCAAACATAGTCGATATGACCATTAGGCAGTGAGCGGTTTCGGATTTCAAAAAAGGATTTGTTGTCAAGCTAATGTGAACCAAGTACTCATATTGAAAAAGCACGATACTTAAATATGCTATGCACACCAAAATACTGACTATAATTCTCATAATGAACGGAATCCGTGTAAATATTATGCTATTGGTAATTATAAGGCACACCATACAGGTGAGTGCCCACGGAGCCACACACATTGATTTCTTCGTCTCATATTGGTACAGTATGCTGTCAATATGCTCGAGTTGGAACTCGTCCTGGTTACAATCACTCTAAATAAATAAATGCACAGTTATTACCATTTACCCAACTAACATTGTTGTTACCCACCAGCATTACAGCTATGATAGACAAGTACGCTACTAGGATGAAAAAATAGATACCTATGCGTTTAGTGAGACTACGCTGAATATTATCAGCGATTCGAAATACGACGCAGCTGAAACTGGAGTATTTATGAGGGCGGTTGGAATAGCGCCAGAAGCAGATGATCTTGTACCAAGTTAAAATCAATAACGTGGATAAGGTCAGAACCACAAATATATCTAAATAATAAGACCCTTTAACCGTTTGACGGTCATAAACAAGTTTCAGGTAGACGAGGCTCATTGCGCAGCACCAGGCTTGTAGTACACTGTACTTCAACATGTAATCGGGTTGATGTATATACTCATATTCCAACCGTGGGTCTCGAAAGTGTAAGAGAACAATTCCAATTTCTGGACGAGTGGAACTTGGTGCGTCTTTTTCCTTCTTGAGGGTAAGGCTTTTACGGAAACCTTGAAATCTGTTTGAGTATATGTAAAAACAAGTAAGAAAGTTGCATTCGGACGTAACCGAATACGTAAAACATTGTTCCCATAGAGGCATCTGGTATATTAAATTCAATGATATATCTTAACGGGTTAAGTTGTCGTTTGAATTAGTTACCGATGACAACATTTTTAATATATTAATATAAATATTTATATGAATCTTTTTATATTTATTTATAAATATTTATATACAAATTTTTATATTTATATAATTCTAAGAAAATAAAATTAAATTAATAGTGTATTTAATGTCTCAAAATATTAAATTTCGTAATATTTTGGCGTCTCAGCAATTCTTATTAAGCTTATTCATATAGGTGGCACAAGAATACAGAATTTTGCAGGTTGGTGCTGCAAATTTTTGCCGATTTGCCATGCCACCAGTGGGCGTAGATATCTAACACTTGGCAAGTTCTTAGAAGGAGTCTAGGGTAACTTAACTGTGTAATAAAAATATGAAAATTTGATATGCCACAACCCCAAAGAAGCGTAAGAATTATTTTTGGGTCGTTATAGGTAAAGGAGGCTACCACTAACTCAACTATCCAATTTTGAGCTTATGCCTCCAAGACTGTAGAATATATAAAGTGTAGTGGTTTGCCACGAATATATATACAAAATTTCGAGTCTCTATTATTGATGATAATGCTAGAAATATAACCGAATTTAGAAAATCACTATATACTCAGATACGATTTGACATGTCCCCAGTGGGCGTAGACATATAATTTGTTCATCAATCTTTATAGAATCGGAGCATTAACTTACGTGCCACGCCAAATATTTTTTATCTTGGGTGGTCTATTCGGGTATACACTCCAAATTGCAAGTCTCTTCAACTAATATGATTTGTCACGTCCCTAGTGAGTGTATATACGAATATATGTTTCAAATTTCAATATTCTTGCTTCAATAACTTAGAAATAGTTTGCATTCATGCGGACAGACGGACGGACAGCAAGACGGATATTGCACAAAACCGATATACTCTTTCTCTTCGGGAACATAGTTTAAAAATATTTTGTAATCTCACCCTTTGGGACCAAGTGGCATTTTTTTCAATTCCTCATGTATCAATAGCTCTGAGCTACTTTCCTGAATCTCTTTCGTTAAAAATGAATCAACGGATTCTGGGTAAGGTGAGTCAATGCTTTTGTTGTCTTCAATAGCAGCAATGAGAAATGTGAAAACGTCGAACTTTTTCAGATAGACATCGTTACGTGCGGCCTCGGTTCCAGGATTTGCTTGATACCAATTTTTAATCAGTTCAAAAGTTCTTTCGCTAACATGAACTTGCCCAGGCATTCCGGTTGCCTCCAATCGGTTCGCAATTATCACATCTTTACCTAACAGTGAAGAAAAAATATATTGAACCAAATACGACAAGTGATCCGTGTAAAATTCAACATACCCCAAATGTCATATTGCAGTTTTGCTTCCCCAAGAACTCCTGCAAACACACACCCCGAATGTACTCCAATACGTATGTCAATGTCTATTTTTACCACAGCTCTGAAAGTGAAGAAAAGTAGAAAGATAGAGACTGCTCTACTACGAGATACCCTGAACACCGTGAGCAGCTGATATTCCAATCATTCAACGCTTCTTTTATAGATACAAAACAAAGATTGGGAGCACGCACCCAGACGTATGCACTCGCACGCGATCTGCTAGCTGCGCAGTTGCTGCATTAACTATGTGTGTGATGGGCTTCACTATGTCAAATTAGTCCATCAAGCTTTTAAAGCGAATTAAAATTTATTTTAGATTATTTGCCAAAGCACAGGTCGCTAGTATTTGAAATAATTATACCCCGAGCCCATTGAAAATGGGAAATCAGGGTATAATGGTTTTGTGAAAATGTATGTAACAGGCAGAAGGAGGCGTGCCACACCCCATAAAGTATATATATTCTTGATCAGCGCGACAAGACGAGTTGATATAGCCCTGTCCGTCTGTCCGTCCATCCGTCTGTCCGTCTGTCCGTCCGTCCGTGTGAACGCTGAGATATTTTTAAGTACGCAACGTAGAGACTTGAAATTTTACATGAATACTCGATAATGCCATACGCTGCACAAGTTTATAAAATTTTTCCGATAACTCATTCCATTTCGATTTTATGAGCATTTGTCGATAATTTTAATGTGTTTTTAAGGCGTGGTTTGTACATCATTTGAGCTAGAGACTTCAAATTTGTGTAGTTGCGTGTAATGAATACGGAGATTATATGATCTTTAGATTTTTGATGCCACGCCTCATTCGCCCCCAATAGCCCCCTATTTGTAAAAAGTGCAAATCAAATACTAGAGACTTGTGCTTTGGCACATACACACATATGAATGTCATAAATAAGTTGTGAAAGTTTGATGCAATTAGTCCATCGCTAAAAAAAGTTATTAAACCATTAAGTTCCCATAGTAATGCCCATATTGCAGTTGGCAGAGCGCGCGCTTATGCGTGCGTGCATATGTATGTGTGTATGTTTTGTTTGTATGTATGCATACAAAATCGTAGAATGATTTGATATTTGGCTCTTCACAGGGTTCACGGTATCCCCTAGTCGAGCAGTCTCGACTAGAGCACTCTTACTTGTTTATTATTATTGTGTCGTCATCTATTTCTTCAATACTTGTGATGTTATTAAATATAAATTTACAACTGTTGGTAGTAGTGCAACTTTTACTTAGTTTAAGTTCCTTTAATATTGTGTTTGGTTTATATTCCAATGTCTTATTGTTAATTTCTATAATTAATAAATTTTCTTGGTCGATTTGTATATAATCTGTGTTAGGCATTGGGATCAGTAATTTAACATCTACACTTATATAATTTATGCAATTATTTATGTATTTTAAAATACCCATACGAATTAATTTTAATTTATAAAAATCAATATCAAATTTGTTTATTTCTTCTTCTGATAAAATTTCTGGTAAAATTATATTATTCTTTGCAGAGGCTATATTTTCTCGAATGTAATTTACTTTCGACTCAATATTTTTTAATTTCTGCATTTGGTCCTTGTATAGGATTTTCATTAAGATTCTTTTATTTTGATCATTTATGCTTGTAAGTGTTTCGTTAATAATTATTCGGTCATGCTTAATTGTTTCTGCTAAACTATGTATTGTGTCGTTGAAATGTGAGTTTATTATTATTTGTTGGTTGAAATTATTTATTATGTTATGGTTATTTTCGTCAATTATATCAAGATGTTCTAATATATCTGTCCTGTCTTCGTCGTCCATTAGTCCAAACAACCATTTATATGATTATTTATAAGTCCTCTTTTATTTCTGATAAAAGGTGTAATGGATTTAATCTTTGCCTTTATCAATCTGATTTCTGCAAATAATTCCTCACTGTCTGTAACATTAGCTGTTCTTATGTTTGTTTCTATCTGTTTTATAATATTTTGAAGTGGGTTAATGTTAATGATGTGTAATATAATTATTGTTTCATTTACTATTTCGGTTTGATGAATCTGTATGGGTGCATAGCCTGCACTTACTAATATCGGTTCCATTTGTAATCTTGTCTGTACTGTATTGAACCTGGTTATAATGATGGCTAACATGATTAATATCTGGGAAATAAAGAAAGAAAAAAAAATCTTTGTCAAATCTGCAATCAATTTGTGTTATTTTCGTTGGGATTGTTAATTTCCTGTTTTAACGGTCTTTTAATGTTACTTAGATGAATGTTTTTTAACTCTGCATATCTAAAATAAGGCTCATCCTTATGTCAGACTCTTTTATAGTTTTTAATTGGACCGTCATGTCTTTGTTCATTGTATTCTTTTCTTGTATCATTTCTTTTGTTATAATCATTTTCTTACGTTCCTCGATAGTCATTTTTAATTTATGTGCATCTTCTGTGTCTTTAGCATAATTTAGTGTACATTTTATTGTTGAATGATAACGTTTATTGTAAGCTATTATTGCTAATTGAATTTTAGATTCAATAGATAGTTCATTATTATCTATTCCTGTTATTATCTCAATTAGTGTAGAATGTAATCTTTCAATATAAGCGTTTCCTGTATGTGAATTGGGTTTAGTATAATGTATTGAAATATTTTCATTGTTTAAAAACTGTATTATATGTTCTGATCTAAACTCATTATCCATTATTATTTTCTGTGGTTTATTAAATTTTGCAAAATGTTCTATCATAATTTGCATCTTTGTTCGCCAATTTCTATCTATGATATTATAAGCAACTGCAAATTTTGTAAGTTTATCTATGATTGTAACAAACGATTTGTGTTTTATGTGAAATATGTCTAAATGTATAATTTGGTTTTTTGTATCTGGTGTTTCTGTAAATTGAAAGTTTAGTTTTATTGGTTTCCTATCATACTTAATTTCTTTGCATTTTCTGCATTTTGCTATTATTAATTGAATATGTTCCCTTAATTTTGGATAATAGATTTTGTCTTTTAGTGAATTGAAAGTTTCGCTTATACCGCTGTGTAATGAATCTTTTGAATGGTAAATTGAAATTTGTTTATGTAATTCTTCCTCTGTTGAAATTTCTTGTGCTCTTTTTGTACATTTAAAAAATTTTATATTTTTTGAGTGAGAAAAAATGTTGATTAATATACATTGTATTTTATGATATTCTGAGTCTGGTACTTCTGAAAAAATTCCTACTGTTCCTTTCTCTATATTATTTTGTAATTTTATTTCAATCTCATTTTCTGTATCTGCTGGATTTACTTCAATTATTTTTCTTCCATGGTATATATGAATATTATCTGTTGCTGAGTAGGTAATTATTATCTGTTTGATTATTTTCGTTGTAATTTCTGTTGTCTGTGTCTTGTCTTGAGTTCTGGTTAAATTGTCTGTTATTATAGTTTGATGGATAATTATTGTCATTTTTTATTAATAATTTATTATTCAAATTTCCAAAATTTAGACCAACGAAATTAGAAAGTTAATTTCTTAAATCTGTTAAAGTTGTTTTGTTCATTAAGGCAATTGCCATCGGACAACATGCTAATTCTTTAACTCTTTGAATTAATAATCCACTTAAAATATCAACTAATCTACTATTATTTTCAAAGATCGAAAAATCAGTAATTTCCTCAACGAATGTTCTTATTTTGTTATCAAGGTCTCTTACACTTGTTACTCTTAAGTTAATCCCATCTGATCCGTTCTTGGTCTATAATGATGTCTCAAACGATGCTTACACTCCGTCCAATTTGCTGGTGGGTTAATATTAAGCATAGTTCTAGCCTGACCTTGTATTTTGGTGTTGAAAATAACAGTGAAGACCTGGTCGTTGTCATCGTACTCCTCCATGATCTGGTCCACTGCAGACACGAATCCATGTAAAGTGCCATCCTGCCCATTGAATGTTGGTAGGTATCTCGGTTCCTTCTCGATGCAGTTTCTTTGATTTGAAATTGGGTTTCTGCCTTCACCTTCTCTTGCGATGATTACATTCGTTAATAATTGAATACATTGCTGCATTTCAAATATTTGTTGTTGATTTTCCATTTTATTGAGTTGTATTATTCACTTCTTTCGAATTAATTTGATTAATTGTTTCGTTTGCTTGGATAATATCTAAAGTTTCCACAATTATTATTTGTTATTGTTGTTAATAGTTAATTCTTTTAGTTTTATTGACTTTATAAGATTTCACAAAACCTTTTTTTTCAAATTTTGTAACTTCGATTATTATTTTTGTTCACTTTTATAAGATTTCACAAAAACGTTTCGAATTATGTTACTCCGTTTACCGGCTGCGCCAATTATGTATTCCCTTTATACAGTTCAATACATGTTCTTTATTTGAAATCAATAATACAACTGTTCTCTTACTCAATTCTAAGAGGATTCTTATACCATTTTCTGGCTATGATTGTTTGTGTTTACAATATTGAGTGTGCTGGGTTATAGTTTGCTTATCTTATGCGGCTGAGCTACGAAGCTCATTTATGTTTACAAAAGTGTTTATCTTATGCAGCTGGGCTGCGATGCTTATTTATGTTTACAAAAGTGTCTCCAATTTCTATGACACTTCTGGTCTTGGCTACATTAAGGAGGATTGCAAGCCTTTTGTATCAACTATTGCTATTGGAAGTGCCGCTGCTGTTATGGTGTCAGTTGACACTTTGGGAAGTGATGCTGATGGCATAACTCGTGCGCTTATGCTTGCGTGCATGTGTGTGTGTGTGTGTGTGTGTGTGTGTGTGTGTGTATGTGTTGTTTATATGCATACATAAAAAATGCGTAGAATGATTTGATATTTGGCTCTTCACAGGGCTCAGGGTATCCCCTAGTCGAGTAGTCTCGACTAGAGCACTCTTACTTGTTTTTTTTTTATTTAATAAATAAAATAAGTATAAACACGCACTGCATATGCAATACACGAGTATTGATTTCGCACTCCAAGTCTTTAGCTTTTTGCCCTAATTTCGTATTTTCAATGGTTTCAGCGTATAATGAAAAATGTTTTTAAGGATATTAAGTACCTACCGCACTTCGCGAATAATGTCGATCATACAGAGGCCCAGATTGACGCAGCACCTGGCATGAGCGGGATCTGGCTTTATCAAGCCCGCTACACAGTAGTAACAGTCACCCAAGAATTTGATACGTTGCACAGCGTGCCGAGAGGCAGCATTATCAAATCTAGCGTACAACTCGTGCAGCAAAGTGACAAGCTCCTTAACGGATAAAGTTGTGGTCAAGTGGGTGTAGTTAACTATATCTGCATACAGAATACTGACATCCGGATGCATTTGTATGGCTATAATGAGATCCCTTTTATTCCTAATAGGCAAGTTGCGATGCTTTTGAGAGGATTTAATCCGATTTCGAATTTCATCTTGAATAGGTTGAGCTATTTGCGGCGGTAATATGCTATGCAGGAATACCCTTTCTCTTGCACGAGCGCTCCTTAGAGCATTATCTTCCATTACATACTGGTGTCGATCAAGGAACGAGGTGCGGACAACAATCTCGCGCATTACTCGAAAGCCGGTACCGATCACATTTAAGCCAATATAATTGCATATTGATAACATAGTTTCGCTATATCGCGTCACTTTACCTATTCGGTATTGATTCTCATCATCTAGATATATTACAAAGTAGCAAACGTATATAACTGACACAGAAACTGCCAACCCCATTGGTGGTATGATGTAGGGAATTGGGAAAAAAATATAGATCATAAGTATAACATATAAGTCATACATGGAAGCTAAAATCCATTGATTCATGTGCAAGTGGTAATAATTAAGCGACAGATCTGCGTAAAAAATTAAAATTTCTGTTTAATTATAATTTAATGGTAAAAGCGGAAGAGATACTACATACCAACGAAAACTATCAGCGCTGCGACTATGATGGATGTAATGTACGCCAACCATTTAAGTTTCGATACGCTTTTCACTTTTACATTGGCACACATTACTGCAATGATGATTAAAGCAGACGCCAAATAGCAGCCAACATCGAGATAGATTAAGTCCAGCTGCTGTATAGGCAGACAAGTGGACTAGAGCTATACTTATAAATATTACAATAGTTCATATTCACCGCGCATGTTGCCAATAGAAGGGTGCAATGAAGTAAGGTGAAAAGCAAATGCAACGTCTGAAACACGCTTATGTAGTTGATCGAAAGACGCAACTGGTGCTCTTTGTATTGTTCTTCTATGCCCAACTCCTTACACTTTTCCTGAAAACGTTACAATTAATATATATTCGCTAATTGATATAATGACAATAATGCGTATACGATACCCTTAGAAAACCGCAGTTCCATTTTATTTCGTTCGTGTAATCAAATGTGTATTTCATGTTTAAAAGCTGCCTACATATGTTATTGTTATGAAAAAACTGTATACTCAATGAGTAATTGATAGAGGAGTTGTAAACAAAACCTGATACAAAAACGTTCTGGCCACGGTTCCTAACTGACATGTTTATGTAGTTTATTCTATAGCTTTCACGAAAATATTTCTTGAAAAGATAGTCTGCTCTAACATCGAAGGTAGATTGCCCCCAGACCTAGGTAATCAGAGCCCAGATAAAATCAAGTTATCTATTTATCAAGGGTGAAAGGAAGAACTGTCGTTGAATTTAAGACCGAAGGAAACGTGGCAAGCCTGTTATGTACATTTTAAGAAAACCATTTAGCCCATTTTTCCCATTTTCAATGGGCTCACGGTTGAAAAATGTGCTTAGCGGTGAGTCTTATTTTCAATTTTCCTTGCGGTCGTTCTCTCTAATTAGAACCGTTGATACAAAGTCAGCTTTTCTTCAAGTTCTTCGGGCAAGGGCGGAAGTTTGTCACCAGCTCTTTTATTCTATAATATTTAAAAGGTACTCTACACATGTACAGTGCAGTTTAAGTGGCTGAGGTTGGACCGCTCATATGTATTTTACTATAAGAAGTTAATAGATGAGAAACGCAAACTCTAAATGAATATTGGTACATAATGATACCAAAATGTTGACAGGCGTATCAAAATATACAGAGTCTCCACATATAAAAAAAATATTTAAAGCACAAGTAATATCGATTTTTTTTTTCGATTTTTAATACTAAGCAAAGATAAGTGTCAAAGAAGTGAGAACGTTCCTCTTGTACGCAACTGATTGCGTGAGACTCTGTTCTTAAAAATGTTTCCTGCTGGCTTTGCGAATTCTATTAAGCCTATTTATTTAGGTGGCACTCGCTTATGTCTAATGCCCAGAGTATTCAAAATTCGAAAACTAATGAGTGACTCCAGTCTGACACTTTATAATTGGAGCTTCTATATCATCTACTCCTTGATTATGTTGCTTTTTTTCATTACAATATTGATTATATTATTATATGTATGTAGCTTTTAAACATGAAATGCAAATTAGCGTATGCGGACGAGCTGAAATGGGACTACGAATTTCTAAAGGTATCGTTTGATCGAAAAACACTGCTGCCGCAAATCTTTCACTATATCCACACTAATTCTAACTTTTTTAGAAAAAGTGTAAAGAGGTGGGTATAGAAGCCGAAATCAATAACCACCAGATGCGTCTCCGGGCAAACAACGTGCAAATGTTTCAGGTGTTGCACCTATTGTTTACATTTCTTTATTGCGTTCTGCTATTAACGACATGCATGGTGAGCTGATGAATACGAATTTATTAAGTTATAATAGCTATTGCTATTGTTATATTATTTATCTACACAGCACCTGGAGTTAGTATACATTGATATCTACTGTTATACGGCATCAGCTGCTACTGTTATTCTTGTTATGTGGGCCAATGTAAAAGTGAAAATTGCGATGAAACATAAGTGGCTAAAATACGTTACATCAGTGACTGCCGCGCTGATTATTGTTTCCGTAGGTAGGTTGTGGCTTTAATGTTCAATTTTTATACTCTGTTCCCAAAGGGAAGAAAAAATTTATTGGTTTTGTGCACTGCCCGTCTTGCTGTCCGTCCGTCTATCTGCCTGGTCGGCTGTCCTTATGAATGCCCACTAGAGGCGTAGCAAGTCGAAAAATGCAGAAAGTTGTAATTTGGATGGATACTTGCGATTACCCATTTGAGCCGTGGCAAATCGGGTAAAACTATATCTTCAACCGTTTTAAAACTAGAATGCTGAAATTTGACACGTAAGTTAATGTTACAAATCTATAAAGATTTATGAAAAAACTATATGTCCCCACTGCCCACTGAGGGCGTGGCAAATTGGCAAAAAGTTTGTAGCGCCCAGCTAATTTACGTTATACCCCTATGGGAACAGAATATAATAAGAATAATGCAACGTTCTTATTTGTTATATTCATATGGGTATGACAAGGTATTAATAAAAATTAAAAATTACAAAACAAGTAAGAGTGCTCTAGTCGAGACTGCTCGACTAGGGGATACCTTGAGCCCTGTGAAGAGCCAAATATCAAATCATTCTACGATTTTGTATGCATACATACAAACAACACATACACATACATATGCACGCACGCATAAGCGCGCGCTCTGCCAACTGCGCAGTTGACGCAGCGACTGCGCTTGGGCTGCAATGTGGGCATTACTAAGTTAAGTTTCAATTGTTTAATAACTCTTCTTAGCGATGGACTAAGTGCATCAAACTTTTACAACTTATTTATGACATTGATATGTGTGTATGTGCCAAAGCACAAGTCTCTAGTATTTGATTTGCGCTTTTTACAAATAGGGGGCTATTGGGGGCGAATGGGGCGTGGCATCCAAAATATAAAAATTAAGTTATCTCCGTATTCATTACACGCAACTACACAGCAAATTTGAAGTCTTTAGCTCAAAAGATGTACAAACCAAGCCTTAAAAACACATTAAAATTATCGATAAATGCTCATAAAATCGAAATGGAATGAGTTATCGGAAAAATTTTATAAACTTGTGCAGCGTATGGTATTATCGAGTATTCATGTAAAATTTCAAGTCTCTACGTTGCGTACTTAAAAATATCTCAGCGTTCACACGGACGGACGGACGGACGGACGGACGGACGGACAGACGGACAGACGGACAGGGCTATATCGACTCGTCTTGTCGCGCTGATCAAGAATATATATACTTTATGGGGTGTGGCACCCCTCCTTCTGCCTGTTACATACATTTTCACAAAACCATTATACCCTGATTTCCCATTTTCAATGGGCTCAGGGTATAAAAAATTTAGTCAAACACGAAAGTGAATTGAGTATATTAGTTTCTTTTTGCAATGTGCGTCGTGCTGTTGTAAGAATGCAAACACATTTCGCCGCTATTGCAACTAAAGACTTGTAGTTTTAAACTCAAAATTTAACTACTACTAAATTACTGTTGACCCCCTGCTTTAATCCTGTGTCTGAGTATTTTGTATTTGTAGTAGTCACTTCCGATTGTCTTAACATTGTCATTTGTTTTGAGTTTGACTGGCATAAAACCCATTAAAAACATTTTTATCTTGTTTAATTTTGAGGTATTTATTAATATTAAATTATGGTTTATGGTGCGTCGATCAAGTCACATCCGCCTATCCGACTATCTATATTTCAAATACTTAATATATAGTTTATAATTTTATTATGATAACTTAACCTATTTTTCCTTATCAATAATTTGATTTCGTTTTTTTTTTTTAACTCAACTTGGATACCATAGATAATACAGAATTAATTTGCAGGGTCTTGTAATGGATTCATTATTAGGTTTATATGGTATGTTGGATACTTCCACCTTTTCCTCACTTTTTTAAAAAATGTATATACTACAAATACACAAAATATGATTCATAAATATAGACAGACGGACGGATAGAGAGACAAACAGATTAAGAATACATATATTTCTCATGTTTATTGGGTCCAGAGTATAAAAATCTGCTTTACAATTCAATTAAATACAATGGCAAATAACATTTGGGATTTTTATACCCTGAGCCCATTGAAAATGGGAAATCAGGGTATAATGGTTTTGTGAAAATGCATGTAACAGGCAGAAGGAGGCGTGCCACACCCCATAAAGTATATATATTCTTGATCAGCGCGACAAGACGAGTCGATATAGCCCTGTCCGTCTGTCCGTCCGTCCGTCTGTCCGTCCGTCCGTCCGTCCGTCCGTCCGTGTGAACGCTGAGATATTTTTAAGTACGCAACGTAGAGACTTGAAATTTTACATGAATACTCGATAATACCATACGCTGCACAAGTTTATAAAAATTTTCCGATAACTCATTCCATTTCGATTTTATGAGCATTTATCGATAATTTTAATGTGTTTTTAAGGCGTGGTTTGCAAATCTTTTGAGCTAAAGACTTCAAATTTGCTGTGTAGTTGTGTGTAATGAATACGGAGATATTTGTAAAAAGCGCAAATCAAATACTAGAGACTTGTGCTTTGGCACATACACACATATGAATGTCATAAATAAGTAGTGCAAGTTTGATGCACTTAGTCCATCGCTAAGAAGAGTTATTAAACAATTGAAACTTAACTTAGTAATGCCCACATTGCAGCCCAAGCGCAGTCTCTGCGTCAACTGCGCAGTTGGCAGAGCGCGCGCTTATGAGTGCGTGCATATGTATGTGTGTATGTGTTGTTTGTATGTATGCATACAAAATCGTAGAATGATTTGATATTTGGCTCTTCACAGGGCTCAAGGTATCCCCTAGTCGAGCAGTCTCGACTAGAGTACTCTTACTTGTTTTATTGTAATTTGTATATATATATATATTTTATATTAATATATATTCAAAGACATTTACATATATAAAAAATATGTTTTCCAGATGTGGCGCTTAATTATTACCATGTTCGTAAGGATGATTGGGTACTGGGAACATTCTTTGACACCTACTTAATAGTAATGATCTATATGTTTTTCCCAATTCCAACAACTTTTTTAGCAATGTTGCTGGCAAGCTCTATGTCCGCAATATATATTATTTATTATGTAATATATTTAGGCGGCTTAGGTTTAGGTGATCATTCACGATTTAGCGAAACCATCGAAGTTTTATTCTATTATATTTCCCTAAACATGATGTGCACATTTTTCCTGGTTATGCGCGAGATTGTTGTCCGCGCCTCGTTTCTTGATCGACTCCAATATGTTATGGAAGATAATGCACTAAGGAGCGCTCGTGCAAGAGAAAGGGTATTCTTGCATAGCATATTACCGCCGCAAATAGCTCAACCTATTCAAGATGAAATTCGAAATCGGATTAAACACTCTCAGAAGCATCGGAATATGCCCATTCCTAATAGAAAAGATCGGGTTATTGCCATACAAATGCATCCGGATGTCAGTATTCTGTATGCAGATATAGTTAACTACACCCACTTGACCACAACTTTATCCGTTAAGGAGCTTGTCACTTTGCTGCACGAGTTGTACGCTAGATTTGATAATGCTGCCTCTCGGCACGCTGTGCAACGTATCAAATTCTTGGGTGACTGTTACTACTGTGTAGCGGGCTTGATAAAGCCAGATCCCGCTCATGCCAGGTGCTGCGTCAATCTGGGCCTCTGTATGATCGACATTATTCGCGAAGTGCGGTAGGTACTCAACAGCATTCCACCGATTTTGCATGTATTTTTCTTATACCCTGAGCCCATTGAAAATGGGAAATCAGGGAATTTTTTGAAAATGTATGTAAGAGGCAGAAGGAGGACTGCCACACCTCATAAAGTATATATATTCTTGATCAGCGCGACAAGACGAATTGATATAGCCCGGTCCGTCTGTCCGTCCGTGTGAACGCTGAGATATTTTAAAGTACGCAACTTGAAATTTTACATGAATACTCGTTAATACCATACGCTGCACAAGTTTGTAAAATTTTTCATATAACTTATTCCATTTCGATTTTATGAGCATTTATCGATAATTTTAATGCGTTTTTAAGGCGTGGTTTGTACATCATTTGAGCTAGAGACTTAAATTTGCTGTATGCTTGCGTGTAATAAATACGAAGATTTTGTTATCGTTAGATTTTGGATGCCACGCACTCTTACTTGTTTTTATACCCTGAGCCCATTGAAAATGGGAAATCAGGGTATAATGGTTTTGTGAAAATGTATGTAACAGGCAGAAGGAGGCGTGCCACACCCCATAAAGTATATATATTCTTGATCAGCGCGACAAGACGAGTCGATATAGCCTTGTCCGTCTGTCCGTCCGTCCGTCCGTCCGTCCGTGTGAACGCTGAGATATTTTTAAGTACGCAACGTAGAGACTTGAAATTTTACATGAATACTCGTTAATACCATACGCTGCACAAGTTTGTAAAATTTTTCATATAACTTATTCCATTTCGATTTTATGAGCATTTATCGATAATTTTAATGCGTTTTTAAGGCGTGGTTTGTACATCATTTGAGCTAGAGACTTAAATTTGCTGTATGCTTGCGTGTAATAAATACGAAGATTTTGTTATCGTTAGATTTTGGATGCCACGCACTCTTACTTGTTTTTATACCCTGAGCCCATTGAAAATGGGAAATCAGGGTATAATGGTTTTGTGAAAATGTATGTAACAGGCAGAAGGAGGCGTGCCACACCCCATAAAGTATATATATTCTTGATCAGCGCGACAAGACGAGTCGATATAGCCTTGTCCGTCTGTCCGTCCGTCCGTCCGTCCGTCCGTGTGAACGCTGAGATATTTTTAAGTACGCAACGTAGAGACTTGAAATTTTACATGAATACTCGATAATACCATACGCTGCACAAGTTTATAAAATTTTTCCGATAACTCATTCCATTTCGATTTTATGAGCATTTATCGATAATTTTAAAGTGTTTTTAAGGCGTGGTTGGTACATCGTTTGGGCTAGAGATTTCAAATTTGCTGTGTAGTTGCGTGCAATGAATACAGAGATTACGTAATCTTTAGATTTTGGATGCCACGCCCCTTTCGCCCCCAATAGCCCCCTATTTGTAAAAAGCGCAAATCAAATACTAGAGACTTGTGCTTTGGCAAATACATACATATGAATGCCATTAATAAGTTGTGAAAGTTTGATGCACTTAGTCCATCGCTAAGAAAAGTTATTAAACAATTAAGTTCCCATAGTAATGCCCACATTGCAGCCCAAGCGCAGTCGCTGCGTCAACTGCGCAGTTGACAGAGCGCGCGTTTATGCTTGCGTGCATATGTGTGTGTGTGTATGTGTTGTTTATATGCATGCATAAAAGATGCGTAGAGTGATTTGATATTTGGCTCTTCACAGGGCTCAGGGTATCCCCTAGTCGAGCAGTCTCGACTAGAGCACTCTTACTTGTTCTATCTCATACTTGTAGATCAAAGGTGCACATTGACATAGATATACGTGTTGGTGTGCATTCAGGATGCCTGTTTGCAGGAGTTCTTGGGGGAGCCAAATTGCAATATGACATTTGGGGTAAGCTTATTCTTACATGGATCATTGTCGTATTTTGATAAAAACTCCTTTTTTCATTGTAGGTACAGATGTGTTAATTGCGAACCGATTGGAGGCAACGGGAATGCCTGGCCAAGTTCATATCAGTAAAAGAACACTCCAAATGATTCACGATATGTATGAAGTATATCCTGGCTCTGAGGCCGCGCGTAAAGATAAGTATCTTTTAAAGTACGATATTGGCACATACCTCATAATTAGTGTTAATGAGAAGGTAAAAAGCACAAACATCGAAAGTGAATCCATTGATTCATTCAATGCATCCATTCACAATCAAGAGGATTCTGCTGAACTATTGGTTCATGAAGAATTAAAGAAAATGCCGCTTGGTCCCAGAGGGTACGATTTGGTTATTTAGTTAATTGTTCTTGGTTATTACAAAATAATGCTTCTGTATACCCAAACAGATTTTCACAGTTTTTCAGTAATTTTTTTAATATAAAGATCCGTCATGAATTGCCAAATATTACCCGAGTAGAAATCGGAACTTTTCTCTTAAGTTTCCGCAATTCCCGATTGGAATATCAGTATTTACATCAGCCTGACTACATGTTGAAGTACAGTGTACTCTTAGCCTGGTGTTGCGCAATGAGTCTCATATACCTACAACTCGTTTGTAAGTCTGGAACTCCCCCATACTTCGAGAGTCTTACGTTTATCACCTTATCCATGTTACTACTGCTAACTTGGTATAAGAAGATCTGCTTTTGGCGCTACTCTAAGCGAGCTCACAAGTACTCCCCTCTCAGTTGCACCCTATTTCATTTGGCGGATTGTTTGCAACGCAGTCTTTTCTGGAGGATGACCGTCTATTTGTACTTCATATTATCGTATTTTTTAATTGTAGCTTCCATACTGGTGGGTATCTATCGATTTTGGCTGGCTAAAGTTTAATTAATATATATTTATTTTCTTAGAGTGCGTGTGATAAAGATAAGTTCCAGCTAGCGTACATTGACAGCATACTGTACCAATATGAGCCGGATAATAACATATGCTTCTCTCCGTGGCCACTCTCCTGTTCTGTGGTCCTTATAATTATCATAAGCATTATATTTACCCGCGTTCCATTCATTATGAAAATGATAGTGAGCCTATGTGTAACCGTCTGTTATTTAAGCATCCTACTTTATCAATTTGACTACATAATTCACGATGGCGTGACAACAAATCCTTATTTTCCAGCCGAATACGGGCATGTAATAATGATCATAGTTAGTTTATGTAGTATTTATTGCAAGGAGCGACAGGCTGAGTTTAATAATAAAATCAATTACAAGTAAGTAAGAATATTCAATTTCGACATCCGCCGTCTTTTGAAAATCTTTTATTTAGGTGGAGAGTAGAACTGCTAAAAAAACAGGAAGACTTTCGCATCGCTGATCAGTCTATAACTATTCTATTACATAACATTTTGCCGACGCACGTTGGTATGAGTGTTGCTTACTTGATATGTAGTTATTATAGTTATTATAGCATTATCTTTTTTATGCAGTGAACGTCTATCTGACCTCAGTAGCCATGCGCGAGCTATACTATGAGGACTATGAAATGGTAGCCGTCATGTTCGCGTCGCTTAAAAATTTTGATTTGACTTTGCCTAACTTACGGGTCCTCAACGAGATCATTTTCGAATTCGACCAAATCGTAAGAGCTGTAAAGTACCCGTTGAATATTCGAGATCTATATTCTCCCACAGTTGTACTTTTATAGAGACGATAATGTAGTAGAAAAGATCAAAATTGTTGGCTGTACATATATGGCCGCCTGTGGGTTGGATCCACGGTTCTCGTCGATAATAGATGAGAGAACTGAACCGAACAACTCTGTTCTGCAGGAGGGTAAGTAACTACGTTGTAAGTCGATTACTAATATATACATATATATATATATATATATATATATATATATATATATATATATCTAATATTTCAGTCCTTCGTGCACGTCAATCTTTTGCGTCCTTCGGAACGGCTACTTATACAGTTAGCGAGAAAAGGGAGGAAGTTGTATTCGTGCTAACCACCTTTGCATTGGACCTAATGAGAACGCTGTGGGTGTGCAATAATAATTATAAGAACCTTCCAATTGATCGTGCGGTATTTCAAGCTGATATGAGCATTGGGATATCAAGTGGAGAGGTGATGGCAGGGGTGGTGGGCGCCTCGCAGGTGCATTACGATATTTGGGGTAATGCTGTGAACATGGCCTCGCGAATGGATTCCACCGGCGTCGCTGGAGAAATACAAGTGACCGAGGAGACGGCCGTTATTCTGTACAAATATGGAGTAGAATGTAATTACCGCGGTATGACGTATGTTAAGGGACTCGGTATGCTGCCGACGTATTTCGTAGCCATCAATAGTTTATACGAATTCAAATACCTCACGGAGCCGCATCTGGAAAGGTCTACTTCAGAATCAGAATCCGGCGAAACCTCCGCATTTTCATCTGATATCGATAAAAGACGATTCAAGACTGTTAGCTTCTAATTCAATGCGGACTAAGTGAAAAATGAACAGTTGAGCATAAGCCGCCTTAAACTAGAAGCTGACATAATTTATGGCAGCCGTCCGCTTTTATTTGATGATATATGTATATTTATATACACACATATATCTATATATGCATTTATATGTATATGTATGTATATAAATACATATATAAATATCTTTTTTGAATTAAATTTGTAGTGTGTGCCAACATAGTTCTTTCGGAAACGGCGACTCAAAATTTGCTAAGACGTGTAGCCATCGATATTTTAAATCTTGAATTTGTATATGAAAAATTTTGAGTGTTTAAAAAATTGAGGGCTAATCCTATGGCGTTATATATGATATTTAAATACACGACTTAACATTAAAAGAAAATCTGAACGATTGGTGATTTTTTTTATAATAGTAGGAGGAATATCAAGAGCAGTCGCAGATGCCATATAATATAATTATTTCTAACTGTAAAGCTATATCTGTCGGCGTCTGTAGGCGTAGGCAACCCCGCAATTTTTAACTTTCTAGTATAAATAGTGCTAAAAATATAAATATAACACAACTTGTGTAAAACAGTACATAGTTAGATCAGAATTGCCACGACCCCTATTAGACTTAACATATAATGTTTGGCCAATCTTTTAGAGTCTGGAGTATAATGATAGTAAAGGGTTGAATATAAAGGACATTTTAATATGTATACAAATTTTGTATGTATATAAATACATATATATTTATTGTTCATCGATAGAAAATGTGGACAGTAACTTAACTTCGAATTCTAGATTTAAAACAACATAAAATATACCTTTGCCACATACCACGCTCCCCATGGGCCTAGATATAACCTTTATAGATTTTAGATTTGGGATATCAACGCGAGTATTTATTACAAATATCAGATCTGTAGCTTAAAAAGCGGTAAAAATAGTTTGCATTCATGCGCATAAGTGGAACATTAAATAAAACAAGTAAGAGATACCCTGAACCCTATGAGGAGCCAATATTCCAATCATTCTGTGCTTCTTTGATTCATGTATACAAACAACACATACATATGCATGTACATATGCCTGCACACATAAGCACACAGTCGGCTAACTGCACAGTTGATGCAGCGATTACACGTGGGCATTACTATCAAAGTTAATTGTTGAAAAAGATACTGATTATCCTTATGAAATTTGGCATCGTGGTATCCAAAACCTTAAGATAACATACTCTCCGTATTCATTACTCGCAACTTCACAGTAAGTTTGAAATCTCTAGCTTAAACGATTTACAAACCACTTAAGATAGGATTTTGCACTATGTATAAATGCCGATAAAATCGAAATGGGATAAGTTATTGAAAAAAAATTGATAAACTCGTCTTGCAAATTTGGCATTGTCACCGTGTATAATTTTATTGGTAGTCAAAAATTAAATTTTTAATAATACCGCGAAAAAATCGAACAGACTGTCACGTAATCGCAAGCCAACGAACGCAAAAATGAGTACCTTTAACGCACACAACATATACGTAACGCAAATAAAGTAAAGTGACGCAAGAATGAGCACATACGTTGAAACGTGATGTTTTCCAACACTGCAGTGTGTTGTTTTTCGTACATTTCACAGTCGATTTAAATAGCATTTAGTAAAGCGTTTGCTTGCTTTTTGGCTAACAGAGATCTCAAAAACAAATATAAAATATTTGCATTTCCACCTACCATCACGAGAGTATCAAAAGCCACATCGTATAAACCTAAAAAACCATTCGTATTCAGAGACGCTAACAAAATTTCAAGACGTCCAAGCAAAGGTAAATCTAAAACAAAAAAATCTTCAGCTGCTGGCATGCTTGGCAACAATGTGGCATTTTGGTAAATCCGTTTCGGTTACGTGTGCTGTGAGCGCGCTCTGCTGCTGTACCTGGTCAGTGCCAAATTTTGGGCTGCGATGGCTTATGCTGTTGCCGTCTTCAAACCTGTCCCAACTGCATCGTGCTTGCAGCCTGCCCACCCCTAACCCGTGTCCATCGCCCTAGAGTGAAAACTGAAAACTACTTGCAGCCACAGCAGCAACAGCAGCAGCAGGATTTCGCCTTGTTTGTTTAAGCCAGTCAGCGGCCACAACGTCACTCTTTGTTACGTTTTGCGTTCCGTTTACATATTCATATGCATATGTATATATGTGCATGCAGATGCATATGTATGTAGAGGTATACACTTTGTTCTTTGGTTCATTTTTATTTTCCTCTTGTATTTACAGCGCGAAATTCATGCGGTGCAAGTCGAAGACATCCAGTCCTTGTCTACGGTCACAGCTACAGTCCACGCACAGACCCTTCCTTGCTGTCCAGCAATATATCTATACACGAGATGGAATCTGCTCTGGACGTTCTCTCCCGAGCGGCTACCATGGTGCAGAACAACGCAAGCGGTGAGTGCAGGACCGACAGTTGGTCGACTGTTGTTCATTTAGTTATAACAAATATCTAAACCTGGCTCCCATTAACCAATTCCGCTTAAACAGTAGCAGTAGCAGCTTACTTAGTGATGATGTAACTTTTATGGACATGACATCGAGTGACACCGGTTTTTGGGTTCCAGCTGCGCGCCTAATCATATCTTATGGGTTTCACCTCTGCACTCGCATTCTATAAACTTGAAAGTATTTTAACAATGTTAATAATGTGTTGCCCGACACTTCTCTGTCTGTGTGTGTGTGTAGGGACGTGTATGTGCATGTAGTGTAGATAGTTCCCATTAAGTTTTGGAGTCCAACTGGTTAATCGCCAACGCTCTTTTTCCTTACGGCATGAATCATAGCTTAAGAAATTCGCACCTGAAGAGAGTGTGCTGCAACTTAAGATTTGTGTCCCCTGCTCCAGATGTATGTATATTTATTTGCCTGCAAATACATATACACACGCATAAGCAAATGCACACGCACACTTATTGCGTATCGCGACCAAAATGAAAATAAAACATTCCAATAATATGAGTTTGTGGCGCATTCCGATTCCGATTTTCATAAATGTGTCAAATGCCGCATTTTTGAAAACGACGTCGACGTCGGCGTTGGCGTTGGCGTCGATGCCGACGACGAGGCAAACGCTCTGGGCCCCGCGTGCGGGCGTTATCAACAATTGACGACCAGACGAGCACGAATCGGACGTTTCATGTATGTAGCCATAAGTATACATATGAACATTTGTATATCTGTGTTGGCGACACACACATAGTTTGCATATGTTTGTACGTACTATTTGCAATTTGAACTTGCATTATGGGCACCTCTTGCCCATCAGCTGCGTGACATGCCAAATAAACACGAATGCCAACGAATTAGTTATGTGCAATAAATACATAAACACAGGCATAGACATGAAGCTATTGCAGCCAGTTCCATTCCGCAGTATTTCCCATTGGGGTTTGCTTGCGTAGGCCCCACAGCTTCCCCGAAGAGCATAAGCATTGTGATGAAGTGCCTCAGCGGCTATTTGTTTATTCGCGATATCTTTATCAACATACCCACATATATTTTACAAATTCCCGCCCCAGCATATGTACGCATATACATTCACGCTCAGGCTGTAAACAACGTGCGGAATTTATTTATGAAATATACGCGCCTTATATATACACACATATATCTACACATAACGAGCAAATGGAAGTCTGCAATAACAAAAAAGCGTAAGCTTTTCAAAACAATTGGGCAATGCGCCTAGGTTCGTCACATGTCAGCAATTGTGTTTCCCCTGGAATATGTCTATAAGCCCAAGCGGGCCCTTTGGCTTGTGGCTGTGTCGTCACACAGTTTGATTGATCAGCCAAATTGGAAATACAAAATGTCGTTAACCTGGCTGTGATTAATGAATTTGTCATAAACGAATACGCATTGGAGTTCTTTAATAAATCACACGTGACTGGATGCCCTATGGTACCCCAGAAAAGCGGGTCGATTATGTTTATGGCCAAGTCGTTAATTAAGCTGGCGGCACCTGTGGCTGAGATTTCTGAATAAAGCCCTGGACAGCTGTTGTCAGCTGATGTGTGCTCTATGTTTGCCCATAATTAATAAACAAATAGTCGCCCCGGCAATTGTGCAGCCCAGGCAAGCACTTCATATGCTCTAAGACGAGTGCTCACCAGGCACAGCTGGATACGTCGGCTCATCAAGTCATTTACATGGTCTTTCAATTTCCCAGTGCCAGTTGCCAAACACTCTCTTCCTTTTACTAGCAAGCGGCACGCAAACCAGCCGCGATTCTCGACCACAAGAAACTGGTCTCTAATCCGTGCACAGCTCCCATCTCCTGTCTCCCAGCTCGCAGCTCGCAGCTCCCAGCTTGCTAGGTGACCGTCTGCCTTTCTTTTGCTCTCGATGCTGTTGCTATTTATCTTTTGGCAATAGAGCACAATTTAGTCTTAGTCTTGGTAACTGCTATTATAAATATTATTTAGTCAGCTTGAGCTCAAATTAATTTTCGAACATCGACAATTTTTGTTGTTTCGGGCAGAATCGTATTGGCTTTTTCTCACGCTAGATTTAATGCCGGATAGCATTTTCGAATGACAACTATATTTATGTTTCTTTTTCCTTTTGCTATTGGCAGTCTGTTCATTATGTTTCAGTTGTTGTTCTTGATTCGAGGCAATAGCCAAACAGGTTTTCAAAATGCGCGCACTCTCGCGTTTTATTTAAATTTTGAACTCGTTTCTCCTGATTTATGTTGCGTTTCTGCTGATACAGTAAAAGCAAAGAAATTAGAACTTCCAGAATATTTCATAAATTTTAATATTGAACCCTGAATGCATTTTCCTTGCTATTGAAACTAGAGACTTGTGCAGATATGCTCAGCTAGAAATTAGATAAAGGGTAATCGGGAATCACCTCTTGAACCGGAGCGAAGTCTTTGTGATATAAATGTTTGGGAACTTTAAATATTCATAAGCAACTTATTGAAATTGTAAGAAACACTTTGTGTTATTTACCGTTGTATTTACCTTGATCTAGAAATTCGCCGTCAGTTTTATATCCGCTTGTAAATCAGTCAGAACTTTTATCGGGTTATTATTTCAGTTTCCGTGGCCTAAGCTTTAACTACTGACCCATTTGTTGGTCGAGTTGCGGACATTGTTCTTTTTATTTTCTATTGCTTCTCCAATGCGACTTATCAGATTTCTACGTTAATTTCGGAATGAAATACTGCATACATCATTAGCCAACAATCGGCGCCGTATTTTCCGGGTTTGCTGCGCCAAATAATTGAGTTATGGCGTAAGATCGAATTACTTCTTCGGTTTTGACCAAGCAAAATAAAAGAGTCAAGCCCTTGCAATTGTTGCAGAGTTTTAATCTATTTTAGCCTCTTCTGCGACATGAAAATGTGTGAGAAAGGCTTTGTCTTGAATAATTGTAATAAATTAAAGTTAACACAAATTAGATCAGAGCATGTAAGGAAAGTTAAGTTCAGAGACCAATAACACCTATGCTTGCATCTGGTATGATAGGAATAATTCAAACAATTTAGTTATTAAAGCTAGTCTTAAATGCCCCTAACATACTTTTTGTGGTCACTTTAAGCTTATTTACGACAAATAAACAAATATTTTACTCCCCCAATTATGTTACTGTTAATTTTGTTATATATTATATTGAACAGCAATTTATTCATAGCTCAATTATAAGGTATGCCTAATTTTGTCTGCATGTCCTGTCGGTTTTTAGATCAATACAAAGAACTAACATTACAAGACGCGGAGCAGGACAGAAGCGACAACATTTGAAAGATTTTTGCTTTTAGCAGTCCAGGACTACTACTAATGATAATAAAATACTAATACCATTTTACATTAAGAAAGCCATCGATAATATTCCTATGAAAATTTTAGTAGTATTTTGGGATGACAGTGTCAATATTTAATTTTATGCAGTTTTTTATACCCTGAGCCCATTGAAAATGGGAAATCAGGGTATAATGGTTTTGTTAAATGTATGTAACAGGCAGAAGGAGGCGTGTCAGACCCCACAAAGTATATATATTCTTGATCAGGGCGACGAGCTGAGTCGATTTAGCTCTGTCCGTCTGTCTGTCCGTCTGTCCGTCCGTCCGTCTGTCCGTCCGTCCGTCCGTCCGTGTGAACGCCGAGATATTTTTAAGTACGCAACGTAGAGACTTGAAATTTTACATGAATACTCGATAATACCATACGCTGCACAAGTTTATAAAATTTTTCCGATAACTCATTCCATTTCGATTTTATGAGCATTTATCGATAATTTTAATGCGTTTTTAAGGCGTGGTTGGTTTGAGCTAGAGATTTCAAATTTGCTGTGTAGTTGCGTGCAATGAATACGGAGATTACGTAATCATTAGATTTTTAATGCCACGCCCCATTCGCCCCCAATAGCCCATATTTGTGAAAGCCGCATATTAAATACTAGAGACTTGTGCTTTAGCAAATACACATATATGAATGCCATTAATAAGTTGTGAAAGTTTGATGAAGTTAGTCCATTGCTAAGAAAATTTATTAAACAATTAAGTTCCCATAGTAATGCCCACATTGCAGTCCAAGCGCAGTCGCTGCGTCAACTGCGCAGTTGGCAGAGCGCGCGCTTATGCCTGTGTGCATATGTGTGTGTATGTGTTGTTTGTATGTATGCATAACAAAAGCGTAGAATGATTTGATATTTGGCTCTTCACAGGGCTCAGGGTATCCCCTAGTCGAACAGTCTCGACTAGAGTCCTCTTTCTTGTTTTTTTTTTTTAATTTAATAATTTTTAAAACAAACCTTGTATTCTGAATCGGATGTGTGCGTATAAACCAGAAAACATATGGAAATTTAGATATATCAAACCGTAATATCTATAAAAATGAGTTTTAAAATTTTTTTTTAAAGCTTGATATCAAGAATAGCAGAAATGCGATGGTAAAAAAAATAAAAATAAAATTGAGTGGAAATTAATTATCTTGGGAGTACTATAGTATTAAATATATTTTTGAACTCTTTGTCGCTCTGTGTTACTGTTTATTTCATTTTCCATCGAGGTTCCGAATCTAAAAAAAAAATTATTCGGAAGTGAATTTTTTATATATATATATATATATATATATATATATATATATATATATATATATATATATATATATATATATATATATATATATATATATATATATATATATATATATATATATATATATATATATATATATATATATATATATATATATATATACTACTCACAGACCTTTCACACAAACATTAATATTTTGTTAAGGATATTGACATACATAGAGCCTAGTATTTGTGTAGAGTTTTATTGCATAAAATGTGCAGTTATTCTAATATGCAAATTTGCCTGCCAAAATTCTTTTAATGCCAGAACAGCAACTAAATTGAAACAGCTTTGTGTTAATTTCACTGTATAGGTTTCGGATAGCTGTAATTTGCTATTGCTGTGCGTCGCTTGTCGATGTTGCTGGCTTGATTGCCATTCGATTGACCTCGTTGCGCATGCGTGCGCATGTTTCACGCTACACTAAAACTTTTGCACAAAAAACGACTCAGTAAAGATGAAGCAGAAGAGGAGCCCAAAAAAAAGCACGCCGTTGATGAGTAAGCAACAGGCAAAGTGTCTCTAAGCCGATTGTCAGCCAAGTCAATCGCACCACCGGCAGCTAGTAGTCCGTCGTAGTCGTTCGTCGTCCGTCGGAGTCGTTCTTCGTTCGTGGTTCGTCTTTCGATAATAATTCTGCTTTGAATTGTGATTTATTGAATTGTGATTTAACGCACTACCCAACAGAAAATTGCACTTTATTCATTTTCGCTTAAGCGTATTAGCAAATGGCGCTTAACCCATATAGCTGGCTAAAAAATATCAAGAAGTGATGGATTAATCCGTGAAGATTGCAAAACTCGATCATCGGGCCAACGGCCAACAGCTGAGAGCGTACACTATTAGCTAGAATCGAATCTCTGTGCGAGCATTGGAGTGCTTCAATTTCTGTGGCAGCTCCCGTTGTTGTTGTTGTTGTCGTTGTTAGCACTGAGGCAACAGTAGTAATTGTGCTACAAATCGGGCGTAAAATTTCATGGGCCTGCTATTGAATTAAAAACGAGTTTGCTTCATATTGCTGTTGCTGTTGCTGCTGCTGCTGCTGCTGCTGCTGCTGCTGCTGCTGCTGCTGCTGCTTGCTGATGTTCCTGCTACTACTACTTCTGGTTGCAGTAATGGCCGCCTTTAAACGCAGACAGCGCCAAGCCCCAGCACAACGTGCCGCAGCAATAACAACAACAATAACAGCCGAATACATATCCAACAGACAACAGTCACTTTTTAGTTGTATAGCTGCGATTGCTGTTGTTGCAGTTGTTGCTATTGCTGTTGTCGTTATTGTGGCCGTACTGCCGAGCTATTGTTTCTTTCATTTTGTTGTCATTTTCGCAAGCGAGTTTGCTGCCCATACAAATACATTAATATAAATGCACACATGTGTATTGTCTATGTATATGTATGCCATTATACATAAAGAGTGAGTACCGTCTTATAAGTTCGGTTTTCCATGCCGAGACAACGCTCTATTCAAATGGCTAGATGCAAAGATGAATATGAATGTAGTAATAGTAACTCTCCGCTAAAAATAAACAATAATATGAAACAGTTCAGTAGACTAGTGGATCAAAAAGAAGATCAATAAAATATTTAAATCTCTTTAAGTTATGTATATTACCCGAGTAATAAAATACTCTCAAAATATGAAAATTACGTATTTGAAATATGATTTAATAGAAGAATATTTCTAGTATCAAATGCAACATGTGATTTCTAGAGTTTCCTAAGAGTCTATTCTTTTATCGATTTTGTGTAAAATTTATAATAAACGGCAGTCGCACCCAAAAGTCGCCCACGCACTGCATTGAGACAGCGTTGTCCAACGATGACGACTCTGCAACGTTGGCCCAACCCAAACCCGACCCCGTTGCTACGCGTGCTGGGTAAAAGGGCAAAATATTGCAAGTTGCAAGCTGCGAGCTGCAAGCTGTAAACCGCGGGGTGCAGCATTTGTCATCCTGCGGATAAGTGGCGTTTATTCTCTGAGTTTACACTAGAGCCGAGCACTAGACTGCAAAGAAAGCAACTAGCAAGACAATAGCAACAACCGTCAATAGCCAAAACGGAAATTGGCAGAAGGCGAAATAAAAGAAATACAACGTAAACGTAAACAACAATAATAGCAACAACAATAACACGAGTGCCAACTGTCGCAAGTGCAAATGGCTTTTATGGCCAGAAGACGACGCGGGACGGGCCGAGACCAGAGAGCGAGATCGAGAGTGTTACGAGAGAGGGCTTGAGCGGTTAGACGAGCACGACGAAGTTTGTGTTCAGAGATTACAAAATCAAGAAAAGAAGGAGAAGAAGAACGTACAGAAAGTAACTTTAAGCGAGTCGAGCGACAGCAGAGCTTTCCGAACCCAAAAGCTCGTCGTCTTCAAGTCGCACTCGCAAACACACTCGCCGTTCGCTGCTCGGCGATCAGTTCAAGTTTGTCTGTCGAGCTACGAAGTGCGGAGCTCAAAGCGCGGGTAGAGCCAGAAACAAAGCTCGAGTACGTTTGAAAAAATAAAATGAATGTGAAAAAGAAGCAAGAGCAGCAGAAACAGCAGCAACAGCAATAACAACAGAACTAAAAGTACATTAATCGTACTTGCTGTATGGTCGGACGTCCGCGGTCGTCGTATCGTATCGGTAGCCTGAGCTGAAAGCGAAACTGGCGCTCAAGTTCAGCGAGCGAATCGACGCCGTCGTCGCCTTCACTGTCGTCGCCTCTGTCGATTTCTATGCAAATTATTTCTCAGAACACATATAAAAAGCGTGCTATTTATATTTCGCAAATGTCGACTTGAAGCGCCGCTGTTGCCGCTGCCGTTGCCGCCGCCGTTGCCGTTGCCGTTGCTGCAGCAGTGGCGGAGACTGGAACGGGAACGGGTACGGCCACGGGCACGGGTACGAGTACGGGAACGTGAACGTAAACCTGGATTGTAACCCGAGACCGACTCGTCAAGTCGCGCAACACGACAAACGCAGATCGTATCTGTATCTATAGCACCGACAGTCACTGTTTCTGCATGTGCGTGTGTGTGTGTATGTTGCTGTGTATCTGAAGCGGCACAGCGTAAAAAGTAATCATAAACTAAAGCAACAATAAAGCGAGCGAAAACGTAAACGGAAAAGTAAGCTAAAGTCACTTACAAAAATCAAAAGAAAAGAAAAAAAAAGATCACGCTGCTTTCCGTCGATCGGCAATCGACAATCGGCGGCAGATAAACGCTCGCTCGTTAGCGATATTATATATAAGTCCAGCTGCCGCCCGGTCGGTCGTGGCAAGATATCCAATTGTTGTTATTGTTTTTATTGTTGGGAGAGTCAGGGCCAGGACATCGGGACAACTGCACGAGATCTCGCACATATATAAATGTATATACCACCCGATAACTATGGAATATCTGTGCATATGGAACGCGTTTGAGCAGAACTCATCATTCATCAATCATATCAAGGAAATCGGGCGGCTGGCAGCCGCTGCCGCTGTGTCGCAACAGCCTTCCACAGGTGGAGCCGTGGTATCGGCCAGCGCCTCGTCCACATCGGCGGCCAGCTCGACGGCCAGCTCGCCCACAGCTGTGAGCAAGGAGCCTGCTGCTGGCACTCCTTTGGCCTTCGCCTCGACACGGCACTTTCCGGCCTCGTTAGCGCACGTAGCAGCGCTTGCGGCCACGCAACAGCAGCTGCAACAGAGGATCGCTGCGGCTGCCTATCAGCAGGGCCAGGCGGAGTTGACGGAGTTGGCGGAGCTGCCTGCGCAGTCGCCGATGTTTGCTAATCAGCAGCAGCTGCCAGGAGCTGCTCATCAGCAGCAGCCGGGAACCGGGGTTGGCCTGCAGCAGCATCAGAACAACTCCAACATGGCCAACAGCTTGCTTTGGCAGCCGTGGCGGGATCTGCAGCAAGCAGCCGCCATGCATCACCAGCTCTACAAACAGCAGCAGCAACAACAACAACAGTTGTTTAAAGGTTCGTGTTTCATGGGGAACTAATTTTGTATAAGAAATTTGTAAGTTTAGTATACGAAAAGTACAACCGAGGTGACCTCCAGCAACGTTTGCTAAAAATCGAATTTGTCACATACAAGTTTGTCTTGAAATAGGAGACTCGGGTAAGGAAGACTGAGAGAAAGAGAGTGAGAGAAGCAGAGAGAATAGCGAGTAGCATAGAAAGCACGAATTAAGGTAGAATTCGGGTACCGCTGTTGCTATTGGTGACTCGCCCTTTGCACGAGTCGTGAAGGCAGCCCACCTGGAGATCACGTGGAGATCGGGCTGTCATTCAAAGATTTGGGCTACGTGCCAAGTTTGATGAATGGGATACTGGAGCATACAGTCCATAGTTTTTAAGCGGGGATAGGACGTGCTGCTCATGCGTCAAATCGTTTGGCTGGTGACGAACTCAGAATGTGTCGCTGCCAATCTGTTGCGCAAGCACTGGTGACGTTGCCGCGAGCCATTTCATTAGCGCGAAATTGGTAATGAAATTGGAAACACTTTTACTACACTTGCCCGGGGCTGGTATTGGTCGCCGGCCACGTTCAATTGGCTCCAATCTGCAGTCTGCTTACTTCGTCGGCGTCATCGTCCCCAGCTCCGTCATGCGCTGCACCGCCTTGCACTGCATTTAATTGCCCGCATTGCACAAATCACACAAATACTTTCAATTACAAGCGGACACAATTGGCGCAAACACAGACGCCGGCTGCTAGACCGAACGCGGCGCTTGGACAAACATCAAATGCGATCCAACTGTGGCAGCGCTGGCTATACCCAACTTGTTCGCTTTAGAAGGTTTTTGTAAATGATGTCGATCGTAGCAAGTTGATCACGTAGATCCAGTTTAAAAATATCAGATATAAACTCTATTTATCAGGTTTACAATATATAAGTCAAGGTTGGCCAGTTCGGATTTTCTATATTTTACATGTGGCACTTGAATAAAAGACAAGTATGAATGCTATAGCTATAACTCATAAGCCTATCATGGGGGAGGTGACTCTAGAACTCTGAAATACATGGCTTTTCTTTTTCGATTTACCACAATCTCGCTATGAGTAGTTATAAAGTGATCTAAAAACCTATGAAAATATAGCTATTAAAAGTTGCCACAATTCCAATAGGCAAATGAGAGTTGTCCAAATGAGTATGTATTACAAATTTCAATTGTCTAACCGCAAAAGATATTGCCGAGCCCGATTCGTCACGTCTATAGTAAGTGCATACATATGATTTCTTTTATCGTTCTGTAGAGGATCTCAAAAGACATTACATTAAAACTGCGGAAGATTCATATGACAATATGTTTTTAGTTTTGGCGAAAATATACAGGAGTATATTTCATAGTTCAAGTATTTAGCTTTCATAGCCTTCTTGTACATGAGCGTTGATGTCTTAGAAGGTTTTCATACTTTAAAAGTTGACGGCACCAATATAGTCTTTTCGCTTATGGAACGAGTATTAAGACTATATTGTCTCTCTTAAGAAGCATTATCCAAATATGTTTTTAAAAAAATTAAATCATAAAACATAAATCTATATATAATATATAAATGCACCAATATACAGTTCTAGATAGATCGATTAAAACATTATCAATGTCAATCTATCATACAGGGGTTTTAGAGTTTCAGATCGCAATGTCTTAAAAAAAAAAAAAAAAAATCGATGAAAATTCATTTTGGAAATATAAGTCGAAGCTACTGATGAATGTAAGGGTATTTGATCTTCGGCGCTCGCAAGATAGTTGTTCTTTCATGATTTTTTTTTAATTTGTTGACATATTAAAACCAGATTTGCAATCAAGTCGGGCACAAGCATGACTCACAGGCCGGCGAAAAAATAATAAAAATAATAAGAAACGCCTGCGACGACGACACCGACAGCGACGGCGACAACAACATCGACAACAACAAATGCAACAACAATTACAACAAGTAAGAAGACTCTAGTCGGAGGTGCCCGACTAGGAGATACCCTGAGCCCCGTCCGATTTGCATTGTTTAATACGTTATATAGCTTGCATATAACATTAAATTTTCCAAAATTAAATTATAATTTTGAAATTTTATTTAACTGGAGTATATGTAAATCAAAAATAAATAAAGTATTAAATAAATAATCAAATTATAAAAAAAAAGAAGAAAAACAAACATCACCGCACCTGGGCTCGAACCTGCATCTATTTACTACATAAGTAACGTTAAAGCGCATCATCACAACTAGCGCGACCACTTCATGTTATAAATTAAAAAAAAAATTAAAAAAGTTACGGTGTCGTGACTGAGTTTCGAACTCGGGACCTTTCGTTTAAGGGCTTTGCGTCTATCAACTACGCCACACCAGTATTGCGTTGATTGTCGGCAAAACCCAAACTAGTACTACAAGGGCGATATGTGACAAATACAAAACCAAAGAAGATCAATCGTAATTGTGATTCTTAGAATATACTGAAAAGCGCGCATATATGTATGTATGTGTATGTGTAAATGTTTTTTGCTGCGCGTCGCTGCTTGCCCCGTGCGTGTAATTATTGGCCAAACATTTTGTTTAATAAATCGGGACAGACTTAACGGAATTTGATGAAACTTTCAGCATATGATTCTATTGAATTTTTTACATTTTATAAAAATGCTAATTTATTCACATGGTTATATTTGCAACAGACTCTCGATGGGTAGATAAGGGGAGGGGGGAAGGGGGTAATTAGTAAAAAGAGCCGGTATCCAAAAAATCTATATGCAAAGTTTGAGGGGTCAAGCTCTAAAAGTGTGGGAGATATAATTTTATAACCTGTTTTCGATAAGGTTTAAAATCGATAATATTACAACAAAAATAGATATCGTTTTTTGGTAACAAACTTGACCTGCGCGTGCTATCCACGGACCCAACAAAAAAATTCAAGTCTCTAGCTTGTCTAGATGCTTCAATCGACGCGTTCAAACATACGGACGGACGGACAGACAGACAGACGGAAAGGGCTAAATCGACTCAGCTCGTCGCCCTGATCAAGAATATATATACTTTGTGGGGTCTGACACGCCCCCTTCTGCCTGTTACATACATTTAGCAAAACCATTATACCCTGATTTCCCATTTTCAATGGGCTCTGGGTATAAAAACGTGTTTGCATAAGCCACAAATGTTATTTTTCTATTTGCTGCTCGTAGAGCTGCGAGAGTAGACCACAGTGGCTTTTCGACTGGATGCGATTCTGGAGAGGATGTGCTCTGCGTGCGGATTGTTTGGGTGATCAAGCAAAAGCTGAGTCGGGAGAGGTTGAGAGGTTCGCGGTATATCGGGCACTTTTCTATCGCCCAATTGGCTTGGGGCGGTGCATTTGTTTTGTTTCTGTGTATTGTGTCTGATTCAGTGTAAACAGCAATTCGAACTAACAAACAAACAGAGAAGCAGCAACGACAGCGTGTTCGTAAATGCAACATGCAACAACAAACAGTATTGCACACAGAATACTAAAAGAAATAACAGACCCGAATGATGAGTCCCCACAGTGAAAGCCGGACAAAGTTGTCTTTGAGCGACGACCGGAAATGTGCAATAAAATTTGAATATTTCTTTATTATTATCATCATCCCATCCCCATCATCTTCCGCTGCAACCAGAAGCAAGTCTCGCTGCTTTTGTTGTTGGTGTTGTTGTTCTGGTCCGTCCGATTTTTTTATGTTTTGTTTTCGGTCCACTCCACGAAACGCTATAGAGGAACCAGTTTGTGGCACCTTTAGTGACGCAGGCACAGAAAATAATAATAACTTGCAGCCAGCGGCGACGTTGCCAAAAAAAGGACCACAGCAACTCGTTCCGCCACAGCAACCGCAACATCAACAGTCAGAACCAAGTCCACATCCACATCCACGTCCACAGCTAAAGCTACAGCCGCCTCCACCAACGCTACAAGCTCCTTCATTCATACATTCATTCATGCGCTCGATGCCTTGGCCGCGAGGAGAGAGCAAGGCAGGCACTTCTGCTCGAAATGTGCAGAAGTCGTCTGACGGGTTTGTCTGCCCCTTTATTTTGGGTCTTGAGACGCGTTTTTGAATCGCCTGCTGCCGCGTGAGCTTTGACTTTTTTACCCAGGTTTCAATCAGGAATTGAAATTGCATTGTACGTAAGTTGAAGTGCAAACGGTAAGTTGAGGATATCTGGCTTTCGGTAGTTGCGCCAATCTGGCCGATGCCCACGCACCGCCTTCCCACGCAAAAAAAACTCGAACAATATCTATTTGGGATGCCAGCCATGTTTGTCCAGATGAGAAGCCCAGCGTCGTATCCAGTGTAAACGCTTTACAGTCGCATACACTGACACATTTCCCGCGATCGTAGAAAAACTAGTTTTGTTAACCAACTTTTGTGACTCGGAGTTTCGATTTTTGTTATTTTTGTTTTGTGTTGTATTCGCTAATGTTGTTGTTGGTTTTGCTTTTTGTTTTTGCATAATTTTTGTTGTGCCCACCTCCTGAACGGGTCTGAAATTGAGTCTGAGTCTGTCACCGTTGCCGTCGCTTCAGCTGGATTGGCACTCGAAAGCTCTGTTCGGGTTTTGAGCGGAAATTCGTTTACGAAAAAATACAAAATGAAAGACTTAAGCAACAAACTTGAAAGTGGTTGCGCAGCCGGCAGAACCATCCAACTCCATGTGATTCATTACGCCCACGTCATGATAAAAATTCGATGCTGCGCGATAGAAGCCCGAAAAGCAACAACTGAAGAAAACAAAGGATTCGAGTGAAATCTCTAGCCGCGGAGATATTATTCACTAAAATTAGCAATAATAAATAATGAAATAGACTAGAATAATATCAAAGTACAATAGCCCATGCAAGAAACTTATTCAAACAAAGCCCCGTTCCTTACTCATTACAGAAACACGACTGACGACAAAAGAGCTTCCAACCAACAAGTGGCGTCGCGAGCGTCGCCAACGAGCCGCGGCCGCCGAGTATCAAGTTCACGATTCGAGCAATAACAGAGAGAGGGAAAAGGAGAGGGAACCCGACATGGACAGCCCCATTGATATGTCTGTGACGTCGAACACTGTGAAGCATCAGCGCGCTTCACCGCCTCCTCCGTACCGCGAGCCATTGGGTGGCGGAGCAAACAGCCACTGCTATACAGCCAGCCGGCCGAGCGTTATCACCCAAGCACCACCCAAACGGGAGCAGCCGAAGCATGCGCACCTCAGCCAGCACCACCACCATCAGTCGCACTCCAGCCATGAGCATGACCATCGCAGTACTGGTGGGTTGCAAACTGGTTCTGCATTGACTTGATATGTAATGTACGTTTCGTCATTATTTCTTGCAGAGTCCGATCCCATTTGTGACATCGACGAGCATTTCCGGCGTTCTTTGGGACCCGGCTATGCAGCGCTGTTGAAGTCGCCAACATCCAGCTCGCCCACGCCGTCGCCACAGCCACAACAGCCACAGGCGCAGACTCAGTTGCAGTCGGCGGCTGGGAATGGAACAGCAATGCAGCAGATCTCGCCACAAGCCTATCGGCAACAACCAACAGCAACAGCAACTGCAACAGCTTACGAAAAGCATTCGCTGCCACTGCCCCTGTCCAAACTGGGCCTGCCCATCGTGCACTCACCCACATTGCAGCCGGCACTAATATCGCCACAGCACGAGTTGCCGCCGCCCCAAAAAGAGCCATTGTCCCTGTCGCCGCCACCCGCTCGGAGTGCTTCCGCTTTGTCGTGCTCGCCGCCACCGCTGGTTGGCGCCAGCCAAATATTAGATGCGCCGGTACCCAAGAGAGAAAAAGCTTTAGACACACCTCATCATACTCCACCCAGATGTAATACACCCCCACCAGCGTATGCTAGCGTAATGGTGCCAACGCCCACAATGCCAGCTATAATACGTGTGAAAGCCGAACCGGGATTAGCCGCTGCATCATCGACGCATACACCTCCCGCTTCTCCTACCTCATCCACTAACATTTCGATATTCACCAAGACTGAGGCCTCTGTGGACGATCACTTTGCCAAGGCACTGGGCGACACTTGGAAAAAGCTGCAGGCCCACAAGGAGTGAAGACCATCTCAAATGCTGTTCTAACTTTTTACTACACAATTGATTTTTAAAGATCTCATAACGAAGATGTAAAATTTTTTCAAGTGCAAGTTTCTTATTTTGATTTTATGATTATATATATATATATATATATATATATATATATATATATATATATATATATATATATATATATATATATATATATATATGTGTGTGTGTGTGTATGTGTGTATATAGTATATATATGGAAAAGCGTATACGTACATGTGACAAAATTGGTATTCTTAATGCATACATAGTTGCATATATAGACTAATCCTTAATATGTATTAAAATTTGTGCATAAATATTTTCATACTATTTACCTATGTTTATTTCATAATTCTAAATTATGAAGGTATTGTAAGTTTATATTTATCCAAATGAATCCTATAATACTTAAATCAATTGAGTCTATAAGCCCTCTATTTATTGTTTAAGAGACTTACAATAAACATTAAAATAAAGAAAATTTTGAGGTATATATTGTTTCTATTTATTTTTATTTTTTTTCAAATCCTCAATTCCTGCGTGCATGCTTTCTAAATATATTCATTTCGTACTTTCTGGCAACACCGGAGTGGACATAACGACCTACTCAACTATCGGTATACAATAATTGATTGCCAGTGTTACTTACCCTTAAAGTAAAAATAAACAAATTATGTTGCAAGTTTACGAAAAATGATTTATTGCAGCTATTTTCATTATAGAATTAGTACAGTTTTTACGTAACTCTGCTTTTAAATTGTCTTGTTAATATCAACTTTTTACGGTTTTAATTCTAAATTATTATCACCATTCTAAACCTAAATTGCACACTTATCGATATCGATAACATAACTATTGGCTGCCAGTGTGTACGCGTATTCGGTGAGGACGTACCATTGCAAAACTAAACTTTCTGCATAAAACATAAAAAAAAAAACATTAAACAAATGTAAAACATTATAATTAAGGCACTTAACCAAGAGCTTGAATATATAACGTGTGCGTATATTGCGTTTAAAGCTTGCAGTTTGTGTGTTGTGTGTGTGTAAAAAGTCAAAAAGGCCATAGTTGAAAGAGGGGCGAAGACGAAGAGAAAATGTCACGCAAAGCAGCAGCAGCAGCCACAGAAAAAGAGTGAAGAAATTACATTTGGGGGAAGGAAACGCGTATTAAAACTTAACAATAACAATATTCAAAGACTACTGTGTAAAAAGGCGCAGTTTCAAATGGCAATGCTTGCCTTGCAAACGAAATTGTATTGAAAAAGGAATCGAAATAGAAAATACCGAGTTGTTGTTGAGTAGTTGTTACTCGACTGGCAGACACCTGCGAGCGCAAGGAGGAGCGATGAAAACAACTGAACTGATCCTGGGGAGGCGCCTAACTACTGTTCTCGTACAGTTTTCGCTCCTTTATTTGAATGTCGTCGTCGTTGGTAATTGAACTGAAACTCGGCTGTGCTACTGGAACTGGAACTAAAACTGGGACTGGGACTGCAACAACGACTTGCACTCCTCACTGGCACAATGCAAAGCTTGGACTCCTCATGCCAAGAAGCAGATGTGAGTACTAGGAATCGCATGTAGTTTTGAAAAATAAAATATATATTTCAAATTATGTTTTTGATAATTCCAGTTTATCATAAATGACACGCTTAAGAAGCTGAAAGGCGATAACCCACTGAATGCGAGTACCCAGGGCTTGCCGCATGCCGTTGGCTCTGCTGTTCAACAGCAATTTGTCTACCAATCTTCGCAGGGCTCACAGGGCTCGCCGCAGCCCCAGAATCAGCAACATCAACCGCAGTCGTACCATCAGCTGCACACGGTGTTGCAGGCCACATGTTCACCCACGCTTGCCATCAACAACAGCAGCCAGCAGCAACAACAACAACAAGTGTCAGCTGCTCCGGTCACTGTCAGCGTACGATCTTTATTACAGGCAATACCTCAAATACCTGCGCAACCGCCAATCTGCATATTCGATGACGACGAATCGCCCACTGAACTTCCCGCTAGTGGCAACATTGTCATCCTCACGGAGCAGCAACCGGCTTCGGCTACAACATCCGCCGGGCTGCCTTGTACTGGGATTGCGATAGCGCCTTCCCCTTCATCTTGCTCCTCATCAACAACAACGCTGTCCAATTTGAACTCAATTACGTCGCCTTCGCCAGTAGTTCCTGACCTGTTGTTGTCCACGCCGCCGGGTGTAAATTCCAGCTTAAACAGCAATAACACCACCGCCGCAACGTCACATATTTTTCAGCACCTGCAGCAACAACAGCAACAGCAATCTTACGGCAACACCAAGAAGGTTGATAGACGGCCCCCCCAAAGCATCTCGAATGCTTCGTCCGGCATTAACAGCAGTAGTAATCAGCACCACCATCATCACCTGCACACCCATCAGCCTCAGCCGCACAACCACCAAAATGCACTGTCATCGCCCACATCGTCACCTAGTAAACGATCGAAAGGCAGCAGCAGCAGCAACAATAACAGCAAGGAGTTCAGTTATTCTAGTCGCAGCACAGCTCTGACGTCTGCATCCCCGCGTGCTGGCGCCGGAACTGGCTCCAATTCTAATACTAATAACAATGCCAGTAGCACCTTCCCATCCAACTCAGTGAACAACAAACGAGAGACGACCACGAAGTTTTTTAATATCCACGAGAAAATCAAGGAGCTATATCTACAATTGCTAAGTAACGATTTGAATCATTTCGCGGAAACCGGGGTAAGATTACAATCAACTAACGATACGATTTAATTAATTTACTCATGTTATTTATCATGTGCAGCTAAAGCAGCGGAGTCGGTCCTTCATACTGGATCGACTTGTTGAGTGCGAGCGATTAAACACCATTGTTGTCAACTTGTATCCAGGCAATAAGGGCTACTCCCTGGCTCTTCACTACGATGAACAAATAATGCTTAATCCGCTTACAAACGAATGGATCGTCACAGATCCCGCTCACTCCCATGGGAACCACTCCATCGAGAATTCGGCTAGTCGTAACAAAGCTCACACCGATAGCGACGCTGGCAATAATCTATTCAGGATGAAGTCGAGACTGACCGAATGCGATGCGTCATCAGGAGACACAGCATCAGCGCCTGTCTCATCTGGCTACGGCCTAGTTGAGGTACTGCGGTGGCCCTACGAAAACGATTTGCTGTTGCAGTGCATTGACCGAGAACTCCTGCCTGAATTCCTCATGGATCTGCTGAGCGCCGAAACAGTCAGCCTGAGCTCCCCGCAAGATGGAAGCGACGGGTCGCGGGTGTATGCCAAGCCTAGCGTCTTTTACGCTGGCTGTGTTATTGCGCAAATACGCGATTTCCGCCAGACGTTTGCCACCTCAACAAATATCTGTGATATGAAGCACATCCTGCTGCGGCCCAGCAATGCGACCCTGTTCGCGGACGTGCAGCAACTAGGAAGTTCGTTGGGCTGGGCCGGCTCAACGCCGGAAGACCGGCTGACGATTGAAAGCCAACTGGTGCTGGCCACGGCCGAGCCACTGTGTCTGGAGCCGGACCCAAGTATAGGTCGGCAGTCCATCAATGCACAGCATGAGCGTCAACGCTTCAACTCGCACGAAATGCGCCGCCAAATGAAAAAGTTTACCCAGGTGGCCATCAATCGCAAGCGCAAGCTAGATCAGTTTACGCATCATCAAGGTCTCGAGCTCTGCGACTATCTAACACGGCTGCGGCAGCGTCCGCGTACCTCCAGCAACAGCACAGCGAATGCAACGCCCGCGACGGCGCCCAGCAACAATCCGTTGGTGGGTGCTATGCTCTCTTCATTCACCTCAAAGGTTCCGCGGCGACCGCATGAAGTCATCAGGCCTATAAGACCACCCACCCTCGATTACCCGGCCAAGGTGAAGGTACCCGACCACGTGATAAGTGTTGAGAAGTATGCGAAGACCTTCGAGCCCCTTAACGAGTTCAGTGACGCTTGCAAGGAAGGCTGCCAGGCCAACTGCCGACACAACTTCCAGCCGCAGCTCATTGAGGAATATGTGCTGGAGACGGAGCGCGAGGCCAGCGAAGGCCGGCGTGCTCTGTACCACATCAAACTGTCTATTTTCCAGCGTCCCTCCGATGCAGAGTATCTCGGTGAGCTGTACGTGGATCGCGACTATCGCGAAGGCGAGCGCAATGGGGAATCCTGCCAATTTGCACTGGGTACTCGTGTCCATGCGAATCGATATATTCAGCAATTCCGGGAGATATTTACTGAAGAGGGACGCAAGGCTGTTAAGATCACGCACCTTATACCCGGCCATGTGCCAATTGTTACCCACACTGGACTTACAAATGAACAGCGACTGTTATTGCAACAGCAGCAGCAGCAGCAACAGCAACAACAACAGCAGCAGCAACAACGACAGTTTACTCAGCAATCACAGCAGCTGCCCGCCACAGTGCATCATGTAGCTCAAGCACATACGAACGTTACCCTGTCTCGGCAGCCAGCAATTGTTAATAAGGTGACAAATCTGCAGCAAACGTTTCGGCAACAGCAGCAGCAGCAACCGCTTGCTACTACTCAATTCAATGCAGATGGCTCATTGCAAATCCATCAGCAGCAGACTCAATTGAGTGGCAGTGGCAGCAACAGCATTTTACAGCAGCCAACGCAACAGCAGCAGCAGCAGCAACAACACCCGCAGATACAGCTCCTTACAACCAGCGGCAACGCATCCACCAGTACAACACATCAAGTCAGCCTGGGCAACGGTTCAATGGTGTTGCTACAACAACAGCAGCCGCAGTCGCAGCCGCAGCAGCAGCAGCAACAACAACAGCAGCAGCTGAACACCACAATGCAGCACTCGGGTATCACTATACATCCAACCAGCATGCAACATCAAAAAGCAACGCCAGCCCAGCTGAACACGGCAATAGGTGCCAATTCCGCATTACGCGCCCAGCTCAACTCCAACGTGCCAATTCTCGTAAGTATACAAGGATTGAAGATGATTTCTTAATTTAGTATTCAATTTCTGTCTCCTAAATCTTCAAAGATGATGCTATGCAATTAATAAATACATTTCACATATCGCATATTTCAATAACCCAATTTTGGTTAAAGTGATTTCTTAAATGTTAAATGCAGCCAGTACTTCAATCTGCAAAGTCTCTAAATAAAACATTCATTCACTCCCTCAACGCCTTCATAACTGATTCAATAAACCATAATTCAACTTTAATGAAAATCTGAATAGTGCAGCAGCTATGAATACCTTTTTGTTAAAGAGAATCCGAACTCCCACTTTAATATTTGAGATTCCATAAAAATGTATTTGTTTTAGCAATCACAGCTGAAAACGTCATCAATTGTTAACACACATCAACTGATGCAGAAGCAGCAACAACAACAGCAGCAGCAGCAACAGCAAATAACTGCCACAAACAACAATACAATCAGCAACAACAATAACAACAGCAACACGGCCATGCATCCGAATCCTGCGATCAACGCCATAGTCACCAGCATCATGAACTCTGCTAACCAATATCAACAACAGCAACAGCAGCACCATCAGCAGCAAGAACAGCAACAGCACCGTGAGTCATTCAGCTGCATTGCAATACATTAATGAATGTAGTTATAACTATTTTATATTTTTTGGTAAATTTGCAACGATCAGCCAGCGGCACGCCCACCACTAATACTAACGCTACCCCAATCATCAACATTAGCAGCAACAGTAGCGGAAGTCCTGCAACGACTTTGAAAAACTCGGGGAATGCATCTATACTGAATTTGCTGAATAGTGCTCCGGCGGCTATGACCAGCACGCCAGTTGCTAGTGGCACATTCACCACGTCGTCGACGGGGCAGCAGCAAACGTTGACGTTGGTGCAGCATCAGCAACAACAACAGCAGCAATCGGTTCCCGTCAATGTGGATGCGACTACAGCAACCTATCTGCAGACGGCTCGCGGAACGCCCACACTTGCGAACGCGCAACGCAAGCAGCCATCAAGCGAGGTTTTGCAGAGCCTTTTGAATTCAAACCGTAAAATTAACATAGTTGGCACCAGCAGTGGAACAACGTTTCGGACTAATTCAGCGGGCAATCTAATAGCTGTCAATCTTAACCAGGCGCAAGGCCAAGGACCCCAGCAGGCTGGCGATGGCAGTCAGTCAGTGCGTGTGTCCATGTCTGCGCTTGCCTCGCAGCTGGCATCACCTCCGGCTGTGATGACGAATCCTCCCACTGGGTATGGCTCTTACACTGTCAGCACAGGCGGCGTTTGTGGCAGCCTTAAAATACTCAATACTGGCCAACAGCAACAGCGTATTCTGAGCTCGTTGCGAAGGGATAGCACAACTGCGCCACCAAATGCGATCGTGGTGGGCATGGCAGCACCGTCACCTGGCAGCGACTCCAATGCCTCAAATGCTAGTGGCTTTGCCGTACCCACGAACCTATCGTCTGCGTCAAGCGGAGGCAGCGGTGCTCTTAATGCATTACTCCCAAATGCTGCCACGCCCTCGCCGTCAGGCTCGGATCATTCACAGTCGTCGCAAACGCACCCGAATCAGGTACTGCTAGAAAGACTCAGCAACGTGACTTCCAATGTGTCAGCCGTGTCAGCGGTGGCCATGCCGCACATGTCGCCACAGCAGCCATCTCCTGCCCAGTCGGGCCAACAGCAGCAGCAGTTCATCACGAAGACCCTAGTGCACTCGCCCGCCACATCGTCTATACATTCGCCAATGTCTAGTCCGCATCCACAGCCGTCGGCCTCACCCCAGCAGCAGCAACAGACGACAGCAACGTTAAATCTGCAGGGCATCAATCTGTCCCAGTTGCAGGGTGCGATGGCGAACTTTGCTGGTCTGCAGAATGTTCAGGTTCAGATTCCAGGCTTTACGCAGCCCATTTCGCTGCAGTTTTCCGGCAACAGTCTGCAGACACCCGTACAGGTGCAACAGCAGCAATCACAGCAGCAGAGCACGACATGTGGGGGCACTGCGAGTGGATCATTGGCGCCGGCACAGACGCAACAGCGCAGCGTGCTGGTCTCGGTGCCTGTGTCGACGCAGCAACAGCTGTCGCACTCGATTACGTTACAGACGACTGCGTCGTCGCCTCAGCAGCAACAACATGCGCCGCCCGCAGGAACCATCGTCAGCCTGCCCTCATCGGTGGGTGGCACCCAGACGGTAGTCATCACAAACAATGCGGCGAGCAGCGGAGGAGCAACTGGAGCCGGCAATGGCAGTAGCACAGGAGTTACAACAGCTATGCTCACGCTGCCCATTGGTAAGTGATGCGACTGGCAGCAGCACATGGGAATTGCTTTAAGATCTCTCTCTAGATGATGATTCGTGAAGCGGCTTGCTTGTATACTTGTTATGATTGTAATTGATCCTCGTATATTACATAAGTTTTCTTTTTACATATAATTGATATATTTATTTATTGAACATGCTTAATTTTGTTCTTTTCTGTTTCTATTCCTGTTTTTACTTTCTACTTTCGTTTCGTTTCGTTTCTTGTTCACACATAAACCTCTTAACAACTCGTTCCGATAATCATGCACTAAACTGTTTATGTGTTCTGTGTTTAACCACTGCCATCAGTTTAACACATGCACCAGCTAACTCTGGCCCTTACCCTGGCCTTTGGGGGCGGTTAGTTATCGTCTCAGACCAACAGATTCATTGTAACCTAAAACAACAACAACAACAAAATATCCCCGCACGCCCGTTCTGCTTTCTGCTTACAGCTCAACTAGTCGGTGCCGGAGTACAGAAACTAAATCCTCAAACAATACGTACCTCAAGTGGTGGTGGTGTAGGTGTTGTAGCGACAGCAGCAGCCGGAGGTATACAACCCAGAGCGCGCAACGTCCAAGTTGTGGGCACCAAGCAGCTGGCCAGTAGTCGACAGCTGCTTACCGCACAGCGCCAGATTGGAAGCTCGACGCTGAAGATTGCGACAACGGCTGTCAATAGTAAGTCGTCTGTAAGACAACTGCTGCAGTGGATGTATACTCAAATTCTCCCTTTTTTTCAGGCAATGCTGTTACAAATAGCACAAGCATAGGTGCTGGACCGATCGTAATGTCTGCGCAGAAAATGCAATTGAAGGCAGTGAAGACGCCGGCGCAGCAAGCACATCAACAGCAGCATCGAATACTCAACCAGAGCACCGTCTCCGCAACTGCCCAGACACTGCCTAGTCCCAGTCCAGTGCAGCATCAACAGCTACAGCACATACAAATTATGGGTCGCACGGCGCCCGCAAATGCCAGCGTAATGAGTCAGCGCACCCTAACAGCTCTAGCAGCGGCCAAGCAGCAGCAGCAACAGGCAGCCGTGAATCGACGGCGATCCACCACCGATGCAACCAAGTAAGGAGCACTTGGTACTAGACTGGACAATTGATGCAACCGTACCATTCAATTCTATTCTGAATTCAGGAGAGCAGACAAGTAATAAGGCTACGCGTTATGTATTTGCATGATATTATAGGTTATCTTTACATCTTGAATATCAGTACATCCTTATACATATACCCACGTATCGGTATATATATTGTTGTTTATGACTGTAAGTGTTAATTCTGTTGGCTGCTCAAGCCGCAAGAGATCAAATCGAACCGACAGTCTAAGTGTAGACTGTGACTACAACCTGGCATAAAGCTGTTGCTCGTAATCAAGGCGACGGCAACGGAGACTGTTGTGTTTTTTGTCTGACCTTTGCAGTAATTTTAGCTTAGCTACAAAATGATTACAAAGCTTTTTCGGATATAAATATAAACATATATATATCTAATTGTACATATTAATTGTTTCATATTCAATATGTGCTTCAAAAAGCCATTTCAACCATGTCTATTAGTTTGGCTCTCCAACTCCAATTCATTACACTATAAGACTAACTATGTAAGCATCGTGGTAACTTTCACCATAAGCAGTAAAGCAAGAATGAAAATGCTAATGACAACAAAACAAAAAGCAATAGTAAGAAGAACACAATATAAAATGTAAAATTGATTGTAAACACACAGAGTAATATATGGCTAACTATTACGATTTGAATTAGTTATGAAGAAGGTATGAACAGTTCTAATGGTTCATATAAGATATGTTATAAATATTCTTATGCATATTGTACTATTATTAATTATATTATTGTAATTATTATTATTGCTATTATTTAAATGCTTAACCTAATTTTATTAAAATAAAACATTTAGTTTGTATTGAAAAATAAAACGAAAAACTAAAACTAAAAAAAAACTAATTAGTACCCGTACTTCCAACTGCAACTCAAAATTTACAACAAGAACAAGAAACGAAAAGTAGAAGATACCTAACAGTCAAGAAAATCGTAATTAAACAAAATGTATTTATAATAGAGTAATATTATCCGATTGGAGAACGCGACAATTGCGAACAATGTTATGTATGAAAACAGATAAGTCACGGAGCAGTAGTTCCGAGCTGATAAATTGTCGCTATAATTAAGGAATTGGCTTGTAGCATGAAATTATTTATTTAATTATTTCTTTTTAATATTGTTTTATCTCTTGCTGTAATTGTAAATGTTTGACATAGTATGCTTTTCTGTAAGACAAAAACAAAAATGCCTATAAAATACAAATTACTTTAACAATTGAAGTCGAAAACCAGAGTTACCCAATAATACACACACATACACTCAAAAATAATTTACTCAATGTTATAATAAATGTGATTTAAGAATGCAAACACGGTACTACCTAAAAAATTTTAAATGTTACAATGAAAGAGGTAATGAGGCCGAAAACGCGGATGTGTCCGTGTCTTCAGAGGAAAATTTAAGTAATAATTAAAAGAGTTAAAGTAGTACAAGAGCAATCTAAAAATTCAGCATAAGCTATTAAATATATCCTAATAACATAAATGTAGTTTCAATTCAATAACTGCTTATCTAAATACCTGACTTCGAATCTTTTCATTAACGTAAACATAAAGCGGAAAGTTTAAAGACTTTCGGGAGAACTGAACCTAATCGCAGACAAAGGCCACTCACAATCGTGGGTAGTCAACAATACATGTAAGAGAGACTTCTGATAAATTAAATATAAAACAGTTTTGTTGTGTGAATGTACAAACTCTGTGTTTATCTGAATTTTCAAACTTTACATATGATCTCGCGAAGTCATGGAATATAACACATTGCAATTATTATACATTATATATATATATATATATATATATCTATATATATATATATATATATATATATATATATATATATATATATATATATATATATATATATATATATATATATATATATATATATATATGAATGTATATATTATTTATGTATAGTCATTATCACAAGGCAGAAATAGATTGGGGTAGAAACGCAGTCCCTCCACGGATTCATCCCGACACACTTTGCCCAGCCTTTCGGCCACCAGCAGTCGCTCCTTTGCTAACAATAGCGATATGCTAAGCTGTTTAGCTAGCTCCTCCACCGCCAAAGATTCCGCAGCGCGCACTTTATCTAATGTGTCAATAGAGACTACCTCATCATCATGAGATTCGAGCTGTAGGACCATAGCGCCACTGGGGAATCGGCGTAGTTTGATAGGTCCACTAAGGCGTTCGCATGCATGAAGCAAATCCTCAGGTGAAAGAAGTTCCAGGCCGCGAGCGCGATTTACGCGACAATATACGTCTGCCAAGGACATCATGCCTCCATGTTCCTAACCGCAACAAATGCAACAAATTGAGTACAAACCTATTTCGAGTAAATTGTAATTATGACTTACTTCAATCGGATCGAGCAGCATTTCACATATTTGCTGAGCCAAGCTATTAAAGTACGCCGTATTGCTGGTAAAATTGTCCCGTGTAACCGGATCATCTATGCCCAAGCTGAGCAGATACGATTTGAATCGAACTGTTTCATCCTCGGATATTTCACCCCTCTGTTCACGTATTTTGCCGCTTATATTTTTGGATAAGCCCACCATATCCTTTGCCATAGCCATAAGAACATTCAAATCCTGGAACGCAAGTGCTATATTCTCGTCCGTAGCCTTCGCTTTCGCTTCTAGGTGCCTCTCTATTCCACCTATTCCCGTGCGCTTTTGAATCCTAGCTAACCTATCGCCTACGCTTAACTTCGTCTCCGCTCCCTTCGCAATGGTCTCACTCGTCAACGCGATGGCCCAGACGCGGGCATTTAAAGTCTCTCGGAGCGCGCTGTGAAACTCGACACTTAGTCCGTTTTTACCAGAGAGTTTTATGTGGGTAGCCCGACTTGTATCCAGTGGACCGGGAGCTTTATTTACACTGGGCGGGTGCAAGTGCATTATTATCCGAGTTTTTCGTCCAAAAAAATTGGAGGCTGTGGTTTCCTCACTCAGAGAGATAATATAGCTAAGTGGCAGACAAAGAGTGACGGCGGCTCGTGCAATCTCTCCAGGACGACCCCAAAATAACCTGTGAGTTGTAAGCACCACTTCCCCATCTTCAAATTCCGTCTAAAAATGAGGTGTAGCCGAATAAAATTAATGCAACATTTACATGATGTGATCTACCTTTTGGTCTCCATCATAGATTTTGACGTTGCGGTCGCGGCTTACGAACGATTCGTTTTCTGTTAAACGAGCCTCTTCATATGCAAAGCGATTCATTGCTGTTTATTCTAATATACAATTGTTTTTATATTTGTTTTGACTCCTTATAGAATTAGAAATGTAACACAGAATTTCAGCGTTACGATATATTTATATACATATATCGAACTGCACAGAATATACCTAATATCATTAAAATGTCAGTTGATTCCATAAAAATACTAACACATGCTGTAATGTCAATTCCAATTATCATACAACTAATGACTAAAACAATTATAAATTTATTACTTGTTTTATTGTCAAAACAATAGTGAAAACAATATTAAAAACATATAAACTATTTTCATACGAAGCGAACAACAATTCATTATTTTCTATCCGTCATGCTTGGCTATCGATAACCAACCGCACAGCATATCGATAGGTCCAATAGCACCATGGGCATGTGCCTCCAATAGCAAGAAGTTTAATTTGTTGCTTCTTTTGTTTTAGTTTTTTTTTTTTTTTGTGGTATTACTATTAACAATACATTATTGAAGATAAAAACATATGAAATGCCATATTTTAATTGAAGGTGCTTATTTAACAATGCACGAGCACACGAAATAAAAAACATAAGTGCAAATCGATCACGGCATACGGATTACTGTCAAAGCTTTTCGTACAATCAGTTGTATGTATCATGACGGCCACAGCGACAGAGGCGAGTAAAATGCTTGAGGCAGCATTGCAACAGATGGATGGCATAATATCGAACTCGGCGACTACGGTAGCCAGCAATCAATCGCAGACTCAGCCAGGAACTGCAACGACGGCTTCATTGACAAGCTTCTGTGAGCGTAATTTAATTTCGGCTACCAATGTATTATCAACAGCTAAGACCCTGGCGTTAGCACTGCAACAGGTGAGTGGAAAGGTACGTGAATATTGGAAACTGTAAATCAACTAGCATCGCTTTTGTAGGTTGGCTTAGCAGCGCCAGCGCCTGATCCAGTTACTGCTGCAATCATAAGCGATTGGTTGGAAACACATATACCGCGCCAAGACTCTGATGAAAGAATGAGGCGTCTGCAGCGCGACAAGGAAGGATTGGCCCTACAATACCAAATGCTGGCGGAACGTGTCTCCGAGCAAGCAGATAGAATAATTGAATTGGAAGGCCTTCTGACGGAGAAATCGCTGCAGCTGTGCAGCAAAGAAGAGCAACTGCAGCGTCAAGTGATTTCGCAATCTGCTTTAGAAACACAACAGCTTGAATTAATGACTGCCTTAAGCGAGTTGAAACTACATCGTACGGCCCTCGAATGCGAAAACGAACTGAATGCCACCAATTGCAACATGCCCTATGGCAGTATGGGTAATCTTAATCAGAAGACCACGCCTGATGGCCACCTTGCGCCCAAAACTCCACCGTCAGCCTTGCGGCACCAGATCAAGCCACAATTCCACAGCTTGCCACGATCGCATGGTGGTGCCACAAAACAGGTGCACCGCTTGCAATCGAACGCCAGTAATAACAATAACCAAACCCTTGATGTCAATGCCAACAGCAGTGGGAAGCAACGCAACGTGGCGTTTGCCTCTAACGAACAAATCCTAATTGACGACAGTTTGCTGAACGAGACTGCAAACCCAACTGAAGACGCAATATCCATGTACTCGAGCTTTCGATCCCAAACGCAGTCCACACTCTCACCAAAGTTACGCGAGCGTTCTGCGCGCGGACTGCGCAGCATTTTAGGCAAATTGCGGCGCAGTAATAGCAGCAACTGTGAACTGACTGCCTTGGAACAGGTTGAACCAGATGAATTCCGGCGAGGTGGCTCGCGTGCAACTGCAGGCGGGCGCATTGAATGGAGTGCCCAGACTCCATTGTTCGCCGATGCTGAAAAACACTACAGCAGCTGGAATGCACAGGAAGTGTGCAACTGGTTGGCGCATATGGGTCTTGGATGTTACCAGGACAACTGTAGGTGAGTGTGGGCTGTATCTATCATCGTTGATCAATACAGAATAACAAAGTCAGTAGATTGCTGTAGAAATAACGAATTATCTATCTTTGAAAATACGTTTATTTTCAATGGAAAATGTGGTACTAGGTTACATACAAGGAAAACATCACCATTGTTTTGTTCTTCACAGAAAATGGCTGAAATCCGATCCATCAGTTTGCTTCTTTACTGCATCACCGGTTGATATCGAACGTGAACTCCATTTGAAAACAGGTCTGCATCGGAAGAAGATTATGCTGGCCATTGATGACATAACGAAAAGGGAGTTTGATGAGCTGACCAATAAGGCTGCGAAACTGGATGTGGGCTGGGTGCTGCGCTGGCTAGATGACATTGGTCTGCCTCAGTACAAGGATTACTTTCTGCAGGCGAAGGTCGATGGGCGCATGTTGCATCGTTTGACGCTCGAGGATCTTTCCCAATTGCATGTGAGCTCATGCCTGCACATCGCGTCATTGCGATGTGGTATTCTATGCATGCGCCGCATGCGCTGGGACGCTGAAGGTCTGATTCGTCGTTCCACCAAGATTGTTGAGCAGAGCGACGAAGCCCATAGTCGAGAACAGGAGAGTGTTGATTTGTGGACAGCGCACCGAGTAATGGAATGGCTAAAAACCATTGATTTGTCTGAGTATGCTCCAAACCTACGCGGAGCTGGGGTCCACGGTGCATTGATGCTATATGAGGAGAGATTCAATGCCGACTTATTGGCTGATTTACTTTCAATACCACCGAGTAAGTCTCTACTACGACGCCACTTGGCAATTCACTTTAAGGAATTGGTTGGACGCTCCATAATACATGGCAAACGCGATGCCGAAGCTGCACCTGGCTATATTCCACTGACGATCACGGCAAAACTGAAGCCGCCAAAGCGCTCGCAATTTACACTTAAACGTCGCAAGAGCTCAAAGGGACAAGCTGAAGTGGATTGGACCGACTTAGTATGCCCGATGAACATGGTTGTCCCTGCAATGTCCTCCAACGCAGACGCGAATAAAGATCACGATGGCTCATTGAGCTCTAATTAACCGAACCCTAAGAGGATATCAAGAGCAGCGTATTGTTAATTTAGTTTTAAAACTGACTCCGAAGCTGATCAACTTTTCGATCTAACGAAAGTCAAATGCACACTTACTTGTATTTGCAAGAATTTAACCTGGCCAACAATTTTAGGCAACCTTTAAGCAATTTATGGTAACTATCAAACGACCAAACAATAACGTATTAACAAAGCAGGCTGCTAAACGCGCAACTATACTAATACATACCTATTTTGAATTTCGCACTTATTCGAGGACTACATGCATTGACGTCTTCCAAAAAATTAAGTATTTTAAAGAACTTACATATTATTGACCTGGAAAGCAATCCGAAAGTCTGGCATAACGGAGAATATCCGAGTTTATTTTTACTAACACTATTTTGTATGCTATTAGCTCCATAATTAAAGTATATAACGCATTTTACGGAATTCAAATTCATGCGATTCTCTGGGGATTACTTTCTGTTTGCTTCGATAAAGGATTCGATTCTGTTTCACAATGACTGTGTTAGAATTTCATTTTATTGTTAACGATAACATTGCTTAAATTGCTGAACAACTTGAGGCGTGGCTAGTTAATTAATTAGAAGGTAGCCAGCCAGCTTGGACGGAATCAACATTATATGTAGATAAGTGCGGTCTAGCGAGAACAATTCGCTAGAACATCGCAACAACTATTTCTTAAATCTATCAATCTTTGGCAGTGTATTCATAATCGCAGTGATTTATGTAAAGCTCATTCGGGACCCACTACGTGGCCTGCTTTGCTGCAGCCGGCACTGTGGCTAAGTTGTCCACACCTAAAGTAATTTGCCCGGCTATTATATTCTCGAAAACGTTGTGCTGATCGCGGTCAGCAGCATCCTTGCCATGATGATGCTTGCAAATATCACTTTCCGGTATGTGATCCTTCCAGTTGCGGAAGAGGTAGCGAGTAAATTTCTTCAGCTGTCTAAATTTACAATAGGTGGCGCCTTCGGCTGACTGCAGTTGTTGCGTTTGTATCAGAAATCCCTTTTCTTTAAATGTCTTTTCAAGTTTTTCACGCTGTTTGGAGCGGCGCGACGAACGCCCCCTCTTTGCTGCCGACGTTGTCACGAGCCTGGGGCTGACAAGTGATCTGTGTAGCTGTTCGGAAGGATCCGACTGTTTGTCGCAATCGTCGGGGTGGAGCGTTCCGTGTCTCATGGGACTATGGGAGCTGGAGTAATTGGAAGGACTTTGCGATGCGACTGGCACCAGACTGTTCGGCAAGAAAATAGAAGATGTTGGCGATTCTGGTGGTATGTGCAACAGTTCCAGGCTGAGATCCGTGGAGGGCGGTGGTATATCAATATATAGTTTATCATTGCTGACGTTGGATGAAACTGATGTCTGGTACTGCTGCTGCTGCTGTTGCTGCTCTCGCGATATGAATTCATAGCCACGCAGGGTCCTGTCGCCGGTGCCATTGTAATAGCGATAGTTGCCCTCGGCATCCACAGACAACATCTTCTTTTCCTCTAGCATAGGCTTAGCTCCGCCCGTAAACTTAAACTTGCAAATGCTGACCTCGGTGGAGGGGTTGGAGCTGTACTCGGCAGGTATGGGTGGTATGAAAATCGCCGATCGCTTACGCTTTCGCATGCCTGGCGGCGTTGCGGCATCGATCGACAGTTCCAGTGGCTCTCGCTTGTTCGGTGAGGTGGTGATAGTGGTTATGGTGTCAAAGAACCCACTGGGTATCGGAATCTTCAATGACAGTTGATTGTCTTTTTCAATGGTCTCTACCTGTACGCCGAAGCGGCAGTTTGTCATGAACTTTTGATGGATCAATCCCACGGGCTCAAATAGTAATTTCTCAGCCCCACTGGGCTCCTTTTCTGTTGCAAATTTGATTGATATGGGCTTAATTGGTCTTGCATGATCTGTTAGTGGCGTCGCATGGTGCGAGTAGCTTTTGCACTCCGTTGTTGATGTGGCCGCATTTGTAACTGTTGACGGCTTGTCACTGTCGCCGCTTGAGATTGAGTAACGATCACTGGATTGGTCCCGCAAGCACAGGTTCAGTGGCTCTTCTAGCGGAACAGCAGATGCGGGTGGGCTGGATACAGCACAATGGGCGAGTGCTGACGCAGTACTGCAGGCTGGAAGTTTAGATCCACCCGCTGGATCGCGTTTAGAGGACGTTGTCGGAACGTTGGTTGGGACGATGGTACCATAGTTCTTGTAGATCAAGTGACAAATGTCTGCCTTCTTTGGCTTGCGTCCTCGTCGGGGCTTGTAGTTATCCAAGGTGATCTCGCCCATGTAAGGCAAGTCAGCGTATTTGATGGCACTGCGCTTTGGGCTGGACTGCTCTATCACGGGCTGCAGCGCTTGCGTTGCGACAGATCGTACTGACTCTGGCGGTGGTTCTGATCGGGAGTCCTGGCATAGCTCCAGTTCCTGTTGCTGCCGCTCTGCACTCCGCTGAATTTCGGCTATCTTCTTCAGCCAGCTGCGAACATTCTCGTGTGACTGGCTCTGCGGCGGTTGTGTCACTTTAACGGCGGGTGCTGCAGGTAGAGGCGTTCTAGTGCTGGACATGTGGCGTCTTTGCGTTGCCTCATAGTGGGCGGCATACTCTGCCGGTAAGGCCTGATGGTGGAAGCGCAGTTTGACCGCTCCTGTATTAGAGATTGGGCGTTTCTTTGATTTGCCCTGTCGAGACGTTCTCGGCGTAGGCACGGGCGGCTCCTCCACCGGCTGTCTGTGGGATTTTCTGGCATTCATCAGATTCGCTTTTAGCTGCTGCTTTGTGAGCGTACTACACGCTCTCTTCTGCATTGTTTGCTGCTCCTCCGTTCTGCGGGCCAGCAACGTCGTGAACGGATAGTCCTGATCCTCATCATGAGGATCATTGCTGGCTCCATGCGAGATCAATGGATCATCCGATCCCTGTAGCAGCTTATTGGCATGCAAAGGATCTAGGCGCATATGATCAATCACTGCCGTGTGCTGCCAGCGATCCGTTTCAACAATCTGACCTTCATCCGGATCTAGCTTAATGCATGGCAGGATTGTCGCAAGCAATCCGTTTGGCGGTAGTTGGGGCTGTTTGTGCGCTTTGGTCGGGCACATTTGTGATTTGTTTCTTACGTCGCTATTGTGTTCACACGCATCATAGGCCATGGCCTTCTCCCGCGTCAGGTCCTCCATGTTACGCTCTACAATGAAATAAATAAAACGTGTTACATATTCTGTCACCCCAATATGGAATAAATCTAGGTATGTTTCATCAAGACACACATTTTCACAATTCACATTTTTCACACGCCGGTCATCGTCATTGTCCGATCGTATCCGTATCCGTCTCTATCGGCGGTAGCGGTGGCAACACGGGAATTCTATTTAAATGCTCTGCGAACTGACAAGTGGCGCTGTATCTCACACGCACACACACACACACACGAACACACACTCACACACATGCACATGCTTGGGCAGAGAGAGAACGTAGAAATTTGTTTTTGTACATGAAATTCGATTCCCTAGGCGAAAGTATATGGCCATAAAAGGCTTAAACGGAGGCAAACACAGAATTGTGTGCCAATGGTCATGTCTGACGGCCTGAGTGGCCGTAATATCACTTTAGTCACAACAATGCTCGTGCTCGTACTCTACGTATACTCGTTATTTTTACCTTTCTCTGTTATTTGGTACTGTGGGACTAGTTTGTCAAGTCAGGCAGATTGATTGCTGGATTGCCTATCGAATCTGATTCCTATGCGAGGAATAGCCAAGTTTGCACGCGCTGTCTATCGCACTGGATTGGTTAGCTGCATCGCCATCGCGCGCGTGTACATCGTGTTGACATCCAAAACTCAACTAGTTGCGGGAAAGTCACGAAAGGCATCATTTTGAAAATATGCTCCTTAGATGGACCGTACCGTAGCCGGAGACGCAAGCGCAGACAGAGGCAGGGAGAGGTGAGGCCGAAGTAGGAGAGAGCAAACACGCCCCGCCACACAATAGACGAGTGAAATAATGCTGAGCAGGCCAAATGAAAATCAAATTAAATTCTTCTGCTTCGCTCTTTTTTGTATTTATCATTCGGGGCTGCGGTGCGTTGTCGTGCCCGTCTGTATTTAACGCCAAACACGAAGATATTTCGTGTATTCATTTTTAGAAAAATCCAACTTGTTGCCGCGTTGCGTGTTGCGCGTTGCTTTGCGGTCATAAACTAACCAACCGCGATAAAAACACGCCGGACAAACCGAATTAAGTTTCGTAAAATTTTAGTTTCTACTCAATTTTTAGAACTCATTCATGAAGTATTTGTTTTTGTTTACGAGAATAGAGAAACAGCTTGTACGTGTTATTGGAATGGGAAGAACTATAAATGATCTTTTGACAAGTTCATTCAACATAATTCGACCAGTTCACCTCTTGCAGGGCATCACATATTCGATCAATCCTCAAGATTAACTTAGCAGCTGCATCTTTCAAGGTGTGTGCGAGCAGCACCCAAAAGTTCTTGATTCTTACATAGGTATTCGCTCAGTTGATATCGCGATTATTAATAGATCTATGCGAGACTTCAAGTTAGGGCATCTGTATTTTGCCTTCCCTCTAGCGTAGGTGTATTGGCATTCGTGTATGCGGCGGCCTATTATTTTCCGAAAAGGAAAAATACCCTCAAAATATGTATATGACTCTGTCTGTTTATTTCGGGATCTATTCACATGTATATATCTATGTACATCTATGTATGCATACATATTTATAAACTCTCATGGGTGCAGGCATGTGCGTGTTTTAATGTGTGTGAAAATATGGGTCATAGTGGTCTCATTTAATACGAAATACTGAATCGTATACTTGATATTGGGGAGCTGAAATTCATATCATTTTCTTAATTTAAAACTGACAAATGGTTTTGAAATCTGTTCTTTTATACAAATAATAATTTACCGAATCATATCAAATATATTTCAAAAACTTAAGAAAATTGAAATTTCTACTACTACAATCAAATTAAGAGCTTTAACTGAAGTTCTGTCCAATTTGCTTCTTATTAATATGTAATTTATTTTTTAATGTACTTACTATACTGTATTGTTCTTTAATAGTGCAGTTAATTGGTCTCATTTAATAAAAATCTCCAAATGTTTATTTCCATTCAAACGTAACTGACTTAAAATTAAGTTTGTGGAACATATAGGCGTATAAATCATATCATGTAGAATATCTATATGAATTAGTATAATTTAAATAAACGAATCATAAAATATACAGCGTTAGGACGAAAAATCCTATTAATTTTTATGAAAATACTGATATTGATTTTCGACCCATGAACAAGTATTTTTTCATATTATTTAAATCCTATTCAATATGAAATATAAGTAGAAGATTATAAGTCTATCTGTGTTGATAGTCAAGATCGATCCTATGAAATCAGGCGAATATGAAGTTTTTTTCACAATATTTTAAAGGAGTCTACATTAACATAATATCTGTTTAAATTTGATTGTTATGGTTCGAAATTTTCGAATATACAAAATTTCGGATTTCTTACACCTCCAAATAGTGAATATAAGTACATTAATTGCAGTTGTCCTTAATCCATTTCATGGCTTGTAGCTGTAAATCTGTTGAAGATATAGATTTAGCCAACGAGCTATTTTACTCATATATATAAATGGCTTGTATCTTAAAAGAAGGAAGTACAAACAAGCATTACGTAAAGCCAATATTCAATTTATTTCGCTCTGTGATAAAGGATAATTAGTAAGTTCGATCGTTCCTCCGAGGTTTTAAAGTCAACCGTAACGTATAATTCTTTATTATAATATGGATTTTTAGGGTATAGGGAAAGGTTAGGATTCTAAGCTGAGCCGATCTATGATTATGGAGCTGGAGCTTTATTTTGGATTTAATTTTGTACACGTAACATAGAACACAATGAAATCGATTAAAATTTTTATGAGTTTTAGTTTTTTAATCATAACTGAGACTCTTTTAAAGCAAAAGCTCCGAAACGTTGAATTTAAGTTTATATTTGCTTTATTTCATTTATATTTAACTTAATTTGAGTACCAGTTATTTAATAACTATGTTTAACTTGATTTTGGTTTTTTAAGCTATTTATCGCATTTAATAAAATATGTTGATTATGTACACTGTACATTTCACTAAAACGATTTTTGAATAAAAATTGTCAAACTATCAAGACATTTGGCGCCAACAATAATTACTGCCCCTAAACATTTGGAATTCTCACATTGAAAAACGTGAAGTTGTTTCGAATTCTATTAATAGAATCACAATAACTGATGAATTATATTTGAATTTTCAGGTATGAATTGGATAAGCCACTTTCCGAATGATCGCTCCATCTTACTTGTTCATATTGCTAACAAAAGTAATAAGATAGGATTTAAATAAATTGTACACATAAGAAGTATAGCAAGCAGTATAACTGGTATACTATAACGTTAAGCCCAGCAGTTTTTTATCTATTTTTTGGTTGTAGGAGTGTTGATTGCCATAATACGAATACATCTAGCCTTAAGCGTATTATGCAGGCACACAACGTCTAGACATCACCATCATATTTGCACTCCATTTGGCATTGAGTGTCCGATGCAGTTCGAGTGCATTCGCTTGCACTTTCAGGTGAATAAAGTAGAAAAGTCTATCATTGATAGTAGGTGGGCGAGTTTACAAAATATGCTGTCATTTGGGACGTAGTCGACTGCTCGAACCAGCTACCCAGGTACTACAATATTTACATTTTCGAATTTGGATGGCTGTGGTGCTTACATCACCATCGGCAGTGCTCAGCCAGTTGCCGTGCAGTCCGTAGGTTGGACAGAACTTTGGCGAACCGCATGTATTGCACATCTATCCGGTTCTGCGACTGCCACAGTTTCTGATAATATTTATACAAATGGCATTCAATACCATTCATTTGGTTTATTTTATTTTTATTTTATTTGGTTTTATTCAATACTTGCTGGCGGGTACGTACATATTTGTATTTATGGCCATAACTGCCACTTTGGCCGCCTACGCGCTGTCTCGCTCACTCGAAGAATAACAACAACAGCGCAGAACGGGAAGAGCCTCAGCAGGGTGAGGTGCGCGGCTTATGCATGACAGCATGATACGCGTGTATTACAGAGGCATCGATTGGCTGTCTCATCAATAGCTTTTACTGTGCAAATTTGTTTCGGGGGTGCGCTGGGTCATCGAATTGATAAAATACTTAAATTCTCTTCACACACAATGCTAAAATTCTCATCACTAGCAAATCAAAAATTGCGCGCACTGTCATTGATCCATTCGCGGTGGCGGCATTGCGACTGCGCTTGCAAGACATTTAACGGACGCAAATTCACATGCGCACAGCAGCTGATTGGCAGACAGAGCTGCCAGACCGGCAGGATTTGCTGCTGTAGCAGCAGAGAGTGATTAAGTAATTATACTTATATATTACATTCAAATAGGCCAATTAAAATATGTATTAAATAATTATGCCGTCGTATATGCCATATATCATGTTTGTAAATAATATTATAAAATAAATTTTCTTTGTGAATGGTATCTCCCAATAATTTAAGAGTCTAGACTTAGTCTGAAGTGTAAACTCTTAAATTATTGTAAGATACCATTCATAAAGAAAATCTGTAATTATAACAAAGAGGGAAACAAATTGAAATTTAAAATTGAAATTATGTGTTACATTACTCTAGACTTATGAAGATTTCCTTGATGTATAGAGAGATATCGTATCTCCAAATTTATTTACAGTATGCCGTTTCGTATACCGTTGCTTGACTTAAGAGAGATGAAATACAAATGATGCAAATTGACGTTTATATTTTGTATATTAAGTATATATTTAAACTTATACGAATTGGTGGAATTGCCTTCTGCTTTTGCACACTCTACAGTTTGAAATGTATTGTGCACTTGAAATTTGTGCTAAGCAAGCAGTGCACTTTTTGAAAAGCAAGCAGTGGCCACAGTAACAGAATAAACGATACCAAAGATTTAATGAAAATTAAATAGGTCTGTTTTTTTTTTTTTGTTGTTTTGACATATTTATTTGTTTCTATTTAGGATCGACCATCATCACTGTGTTTTGGTAATATTCTGATATTTACGTTCACTTCAATATATGGGGAAAACTCACCAAAAATTTTTAATTTGACTGAAAAAAGTTTTTATTTGTGTGTGTGTGTATTTATTCACTCAATAATTTATTAATTAATTTTTTGCACATCAATATGCGAATAGCTTAATAATGTTTAATATGTAGAGATTGATTTGATTTTCAGTAGAGGACGATAAAGAACCGCTGTGTAAACCGTTTCCAGTGTTTTCAATTTTTCAATCATTGTTATTTTGAAGTCACAATTTATATTATGATTTTATATTTATGTATGTGTGCACATGTTTATTCATGTATATATATATATACAGAATACATATGAATTCGCTATATTTGATGTTTACCAGAGACATTTAAAAAATACGATTTTGCGTTTGTCGGAGGTATTTCAGTTGATGAGTTTTTCTTTGTCTACATTATTTGTATAAGCTTTTATATATCTAGAATAATTTGATCGTACTGAATATATGTAGTATATGTATATATATTTATATGTATATATATTTATATGTATATATATTTGTATGTATATATATTTATATACTTTACATAGGGAAATTGAGAAACGAAACATTTACTTTTACAAATACATATTTAAAATGACATTAGAAAAGTATTAGATTACAATATTTCATATATATGTGTATATTTAAATATTTAGGATGCACATTCTCTGCAAGTCTTTTGAATATAATATTATTTAGTTTTTAGTTTTATTAATAGCAGTTGCAGTAAGATAATAAGTGTTGCGTATTTCATATATTTATTTAACATGTATTCATGTATATTTATAGCTTATATATATAGTATATATTTTACAGTAAGCTGGCCCTGCATACATACACATGTAATACAACATCAAAAATAGAGTAATAATATTGTTGAAGTATAGACAGATAATTTAATTATCTTCCTTTAAACCACACTCACACACATGCTCCCATATGTGCATGTATGCATGAAGGTATTTATGTATGTAGTTAACATCGACAAATAGTAAAGGATTTATGTTGTTATCGTTGTACTTGGTATATTCGTAACAATTGCCAAATGGTGTGCTGTTTACAATGAGAGGAACATTCTGTCAAATAACCAAATTGCATTTCATTGTTGGCCTTTCAGTTATTGCACATCGCCGCATACACACATACAGATGTAGATGGACCTATTCCAGAAGATAAAGCCTCATGCAACAGGCAACAGGCAACAAACTCTCAATGTTAATACACTCACAATCGAGTCGAATTGTACGTAAAAGCGTGTCATGATTTTGAGAACTTCTCCTCAGAAGGTTTGATTGCTGTTCGTGCATGCATTTATTCGAGAACTTTGTGAGAGTCGATCGAGTGCACTTACATTGCTTATATGACTGCCAGACGAGCAAGTCCTACATATGTATGCTGCTGTGCAAATCAAACGCAAATACTTCAAAGACTTTTTTCTGTATGTTTGTGCTGTATGGTTGTTATAGTACGTAGATTGCCTACTTGCACTCTGAACTGCCAACCTTTGGCACTCACTCAATAGGGTACGCTCGTACATGGCATGCAACTCACAACGACGCTTCGAAAAGGACAACAGGAGTAATTTGTCAACTGTCGCCGATACAAAGGAGTCCGTCAGTTTTGTTTCTGTGGTCTAAGCAAATTTCAAGGGGCGGTGATTGACGACGATTTTGGGACATGACGAAATGCCGTTGAAATGTTTTCATATTCATAATTATTAAAGAAATGCACACTTGAATACTCTTCGTCAAAGCGAACTAAAATGTCAACAACTCCGCTGACATGCCCCATTCCCCCTTCGCCCAGGTCGAGTCCTTTTCGTATCCTTTTCTTGAAGTTGACTCGGGAATACGGTTTTAATGAAGGTTCGCTGCTTGCCCGCTTCGTTTGTGCAACAGAGGAACTTGTTGGTTGAGCTTGTGTGTTTCTCGTAACTGTATATGTGTATATAAATAGTCATAGGAATATAGTATTAAATTTTGGACACCATAGAAAAGTCTATAAAATTATATTAACTAGCAAATAACGCTACGATTCAGTTGTTGCTATGTTGCTATGCCTGACGCTTCATATATGCTCCAGGCACGCTTTCAGCTCATTTTTCAGGAGAGTTTTGTACTCTGAAAACCGCTTGATGAATATTTGAATATGTTTTTGTTTTCGATACTGAAGCATATTTATGTCGAGGGCATCTTTAGCGAATGTAGTGCCACATGGCTGTGGGCTTGCGTGCATTGTTAATCATGTCGTGCCAGTGCTGACAACCAGTTCCACTCTCCTGCGGGCCAAGTCCAAAGCAGCCGATCTCCGTTGCTTCGCTACCCGCACCGACCACATAGATCTGCATATATAAAAGCAAGATGTAGTTGACCCTCTTCACATTACTGACCAATGAAGTCTCACCTCTATGGCGGCATTTTGTAGGTAATTTGATTGTAGATTGAATGTGAATGCCTCGTTCCAAATGGGATTGCTTAGATCATCGGATTTTGTAATGCTTGTCTTTTTCTTCTTTATACGCTTGCCGTTTTGTATTAGATAGATCTGTGATCATCATCATTCCATGAAAAAACTGACTATCAATTATGCTCAAATTACTGGCTTACCTTGACATACGGCTCTTGAATTGTATCCAAATTCCTGGCTTTCATTATTACAATGGTCAGACGTTCCGCCTGTGGAAGGAAGTTCAAGGAGCACAGCAGTTCCGGTCGATCCTCTTTAGGCTTCTTGGTGCGCAGCAAGTCGCCCCATATCTAATATCAAAGTTAAAGTAAATAACATAACGTTGTTCGGAAATTGTTGAGCACGACGATTACCTCAACGGACTTTGATAGATCAAAGCCACCAACCAAAATACGAACTTCACCAATAATGTCATTGTGTGAGTATCTGTCATAATCGAGAACCTGAAGGACAAGCTCTTTGCCCTGCAATTGATCTCGGGAAACCGGAAACTTGAAATGCTGATCAAAATAAGGATTCGATTCGCCGCGATGTATATGTGTTTGACGTTTGCGATTATCTACATCTGGCTGCAGCATCAGACGCACGTAGGGATCCCGAAAGCCGCCCTCCTCAATGGGACTCAAATTGTGTGCTGCAAAGGAGTTCAAAGTTAAGCATAGTCCTTAAATATATAGCTGAAATATACTCACCTTCAATTAAGTGAACCGTTAAGTCGAATAGGTGGTAATCATATTTTACACGCAAGTGCAGACGACCAACGGCATGGCTAGTTTCGGGAGCCGTCAGATAGATTGGTCCATCGGGCATTCGATAAAGGTCCGGTTGCAGGGCTCCTAGTGGCGAAGCAGGGCCCACAGTTGGGTCGATGCCTGGCTGAGGTCGCGGCGGTATGAGCAATGGTGACAGACAACGCCCTGTGGTCACGTTCATGCTCATGCCCTTGCATGCAACTGATCCAACCCCACCAGCCATAACCATATTCGGCGCAGATCCAACACCGACTCCACCCGATAAAGACGCCAGGCTGCTCTGGGAGGGGCTGGGGGTCCGCAGGCCACTTACATCAGCTGAAGCCGGGCTACTGCAACGAGCATCAAGCGAAATTGTCCGCATGGGACTGGGCGAACGTGCAAGATGGTGGGGAAACGCTGTCTCACTCGGAAGCGAACTGCGTCCGTCGGGGCCAAATGTCCTTATTTGGGGTGAAGAGCCGCGATGTCCCTAACATTGGATATCACGTCATTATTATGAAAAGCAGATCGGAGAGATGGATGGACTTTTGGAGGAGTGAACTCACCGACTGCCTGGACGGAGCGCTATCCATACTGCTCTGACTGGAAATTGAAGGCGTGCGCTGTAGGCGCGGTGGAAAGGAACGGCTCTGATGGTGCAAGTGCAACGGGCTGTGGAATATCTCAGCGGGACCGCGTAAGATGTCAGATGGAATCGGGTTGTTTGGTGCACACGGAATGCCATGAAGCTGCGTGGCCGGTTGTATAGTGTGGGACTCCTTCGAAATATTGACTTCCTGCAAAAGGCACAATTTCGAATATTTAAATTCGGGTTTAAGGCGGAAGTGATTTTGGGCAAAGCACCTCTGAATCCGTCGGCAAATCACAACTATCGCTGCCACTACCGGCGGACACGCTGCCAATGCCGCTCGTGGTCGAGGTCACCGATGACGCCGATGGCGGCGGCGTCATCGGCTGCAGCGGTGGCGGCGTCGTGGATGCCGCGCCCTCACTTCCTGGCAGCACCTGGGTGCAACCATTGCTGCCGCCACTGCCACTGCCACTGCCACTGCCAGTGCTTTCGTCAGCCGAGTTGCGGTCAAGAGTAACACGGCGAACGGCACCGACGCGCTCCTTGGCCATGCGGGACCACGATTCAATTCGCTTGTGTGCTAGCCAACAGGCAGCCGGACCCAGGCCACTCATATTTGTTGTGGGCTCACGTATTTAATACTCAAAAGTCTTATTTTAAAGAGAGATGGAGAGGAGTATTTTACGTATTAGACACTCTAAAGTTTTTATTAGGGGGAATGATTAGATCTTTCTACATGGCTATGTCGAAACTATTGCATTAGATACATTCGCTGTTGGTCCACCCTATCTGTAGCTACGGCCTGGCCTGGTAATGAGATATCCGTTCACTCTATCTGCTATACTAACGTGTGTTAGTGTCCTTGATTCATGTTGCCCAACTGGGCTTCACCTGTTTGTTAATAACCATTTCCACGGGCTCCACAGGCCCCGTGGTATAAGTGCTTTAGTCCAATGAGACCAATCAGCAAGAGCCAGTGACCAGGCTTGTAACCTTGTACCGAGAGGAGTACCCAATTATGAACCATGACTATAAATATGCAGATGCCTTTTAACATTGTTGCCTTGATATCGTTCTAGTTTTGCTTTCCAAGGCCTTTGTTGATAGCCTGTGCAAGGCAGCATCAGTAAATGAATCGAATCCCCAAGAGGTGATGCCAGGGCCTACTCGTTACGCAGCGTATCGAACAAGCAATAAAAATTCATTTGCAGTCACACCCAATCCCATAGTTCAAGTAGTTTTCTCAATGACAAGCTGGAGGGTTGACGATTATTTCCGATGAAGAACAAAATGAACGGAGGGTGCATTTCTTGTGCAATACAATTGTAAACAATAAATGTATTTTCAAGTATTAAATAAATTAAATGAATTTAAGCACGTGTAGCAAATGACACCAAAACACACCGAGTGAAAGAGAGAGAGACGGAGAGAGAGAGAGCGAGAGAGAGTGAGAGAGAGAGAGAGAGAGAGAGAGAGAGGGAGAGACAGAGAGAGAGAGAGAGAGAGAGAGAGAAAAAAAGAGAGAGAGAAAGGGAAGAGCGAGCGAGCAATGAAATCAAAGACCAACCCCCATGTTAGTTCGGGATCATAAAAATACTTTCTATGTGTGAAAATGCTTACACATACTTAAACTGGAAATCGTGTACATATAAATACTTATATATATATATATATATATATATATATATATATATATATATATATATATATATATATATATATATATATATATATAAAATGTTCGAAGATCGGGATATCTATACACGCATACTTACAAAGTAAGTATGCTTGTATAGATATCCCGATCTTCGAACATTTTATGCTAGCTCATATGCGTGTGTTGCATATATAAATGTTTATGTGTAATATCCTGATCTACACATATCTCATTCTCCAAATAAATTATGTGCTCTTTTCATGAAGTTTACACACACAATTGTAATCGCCCATTGGCAAAAGTCGCGTTCGCTTACATGTGTTGTCTCATTAAATCCAGGATTATGAGTTCTTCCTATTAATACATATAATTCGTATCATTGAGAGGCACCCAACCGCACCGTTGCTAATTGGCACCTAAACTATAATCAAAGGGACGACGGCCAAGCCCATATTTCAACGCCAGCGAAGAACGATGACACCTAGTCACACACCCAGCCACACACACAGACAAGCATATGTCCTTATTCCCTTATGCCAATTTGTTGCGGAAATAGTGGAAAAACAACCAAAAAAAGAGGAAAACTGGACTCACTCCACATGCCCATATCATGGAGTAAAATTGCATAGAAAGGGCATTTTAATAGTTTGGCATTTCGCAGCTATCATTCGCATATAAATGTCAACCCCGAAAAAATGTGACCCTAGGTACAAGAAGTCTGAGGGTTGTTGGTACTTCGAGGATGGATTCGCCTACGTATACGAGTTCAAGCGTAATATCAAATTAAAATTTTCCACTTAGTTTAATTTGTTAGGCTGTAATTAATGGCATTTTTATAGATTCCAGCTCAAATCTCTCGTCGTTTTGTAACATTCTCGGAATATATCTTGAACTCTATCTATCTATTCAATGAAAGTTTCGGTTAGGATTTTTATTTATATATAAAAAGGTAATAATATATTATATTTCTATTTGATGTCAAAGAAGAGCATCAAGCAGTTGAAGTAGGCGATGAAAATACATTTCTTTGAATCATATGTTTATAAGCCAGTTTATTCCGATAATCTCCTGTGAGTACGTCAAAATTGTTAGTGGACAAGTGAGCAAGTCCTCGGATTCCGTAATTTTTGGTCTATTTGTATTGACCATGGCTTCACGTTTTCTAAATCGGTTCGGATGTGGCATCATTCGCATTCCCAATGCTATTAAATTGCCCACCTGCAATCCAATGTATATTATTCAGGTGCGCAATATTAAGGAGAAGAATGCTTCGGATGCCGCACCGAAAAATGAAGGTTGCCTAATTATTAGTCGACTCTTCCAAGGCTGCTTAAATAATATGTATGCTAATAACTACCAGATATTCCAGCGAACAAACTAATATTTTCTCATTTAGGAATGGAATAAAAAATGCCCAAAGGAATACACTGTCAAGCACGGATGTTGGAAAGTCTGCAAGGACGAACCGTGTAGGCAGCTAAAATAGATTATTGGCTGAGTGAACCGAGTGGCCTGCTGACGTCAGGTGCTACATATCAAATTTCGAATTTAAGTTTATAACTATGTATCTGCATTTTCTTTTGGATCAAATCTTATCTCTAGTAGAAACCAAATTATACTCAATTTTCTACCATAAGCCGGCTAACCAAAAACAATCTAAAAGCTGTTTATTTACAAATAGATTATAGTCCGGAATTATCATAAGGGTAATCCGAATTCACGAATCAGATGAATGCGATCGATTCGAGTTGGATACCCGTTCTCGTCCGAAGCTTGGTGAATTGAGACGCTGCTTAATAAATGTAATTTTGGTAGAAAATACTTTCGATTGGCGCTGTTTATAAAAATCTAGATTTACACATAGTACCAATCAGACTGATAATCTTTTGGCCGACTTATAGATAGTGAAAAGTATTCAAAATATAGTTGAGCTCTTAAGATACTGCATATCTATTTAACACAATTTTGAGATAAAGGCTAATGAATTGCGCACCTCAATTTTGATGTTTATCTATTGGTAGTGATGAAATGGCATGCGTTCATATGCACACACAGACAGGCAGGCTGCAGGCGAGCATATTGGCTAGAGAAACAATACGTATACTCAAAAGTATAATCCCACCGACTTGTTGGCCATCGAAATGGACAAACAAAACAAAGCCAACAGTTGGCTTAAAACATTTGACGCGGAGTAGGTTGCACGGAAAAGAGCAAATGGCATCAGCCAAACGCACTGGTCCAATTCCGCAGATAATACTAATCGGGTATTTCCGTTCTGTAAGTCTATGTTAAATCATTTAAATGATTGTGCCACAAACGATTTGGCCACAATAGCACAGTGCCGTGCACAGTCTGGAACAGACCCATGCATTTCATAACAGACACGATAGATGTGGCCGGAAATTAATATACAACAAGTAAGAGTGCTCTAGTCGAGACTGCTCGACTAGGGGATACCCTGAGCCCTCTGAAGAGCCAATTATCAAATCATTCTACGTTTTTTTTGTGCATACATACAAACAACACATATACACACATATGCACGCACGAATAAGCGCGCGCTCTGCCAACTGCGCAGTAGACGCAGCGACTGCGCTTGGGCTGCAATGTGGGCATTGTTATGGGAACTTTATTGTTTAATAACTTTTCTTAGCGATGGACTAAGTGCATCAAACTTTCACAACTCATTAATGGCATTCATATGTATGTATTTGCCAAAGCACAGGTCTCTAGTATTTGATTTGCGCTTTTTACAAATAGGGGGATATTGGTGAATGGGGCGTGGCATCCAAAATCTAAAGATAACGTTATCTCCGTATTCATTACACGCAATTGCACAGCAAATTTAAAGTCTCTAGCTCAAACGATGTACAAACCACGCCTTAAAAACACTTTAAAATTATCGATAAATACTCATAAAATCGAAATGGAATGAGTTATCGGAAAAATTTTATAAACTTGTGCAGCGTATGGTATTATCGAGTATTCATGTAAAATTTCAAGTCTCTACGTTGCGTACTTACAAATATCTCAGCGTTCACACGGACGGACGGACGGACAGACGGACGGACGGACGGACGGACGGACGGACAGACGGACAGGGCTATATCGACTCGTCTTGTCGCGCTGATCAAGAATATATATACTTTATGGGGTGTGGCACGCCTCCTTCTGCCTGTTACATACATTTTCACAAAACCATTATACCCTGATTTCCCATTTTCAATGGGCTCAGGGTATAAAAACAGAAGCTCATTATATGCTTACTTACACTCGCACACTGGCCATCCGAATACCGGTAACTGAGGTAACCTACCTCTGTAAGTGAGAATTGGCTAGATAGAGACGGAATATGCTACATGTGGCAACATTGACACTAGTTTAACATAAATATATCCCATGGAATCACAGTTGAAATAAAACCAAGCTTTAAAGTAAACAAAATATTCAATAAGATAAACGAGTGAAATCGCACATATCAACATGATCTTTCTGCTGCAAGTTTAGCTTTACAAGTTAACCAGGGAATAGACTTCTCATGCATTGAGAGAGAATGAGAGAGAGAGAGAGAGCTGTTGGTTACATATGGTTGCAAATTTATTATATAGCCAAACTCTTTCAACTAGTTGAAAGTAAATCATTGATCGATTTCGATATATAATATAAGTTACAAAAATACAGTACTGTATGCACAGTATATTGTGATATAACCCTCTCTCAAAGAGAAGTAATAATAATCGACAAACTTTCTTATTTATTTATTTTAAACTATATTGGACATTCACTCACTACAGTTCAACATTGTGAACTGTACAGTATGGTATATTCCAGTATGCTCTAATTTTTTCTAATTTTTCTAATTTTTTAAATATACTGAACTTGACTTAATATCTTATATATTAGCAAAATGCATCGTAAATGAGATCAAACATTATAATTAAATGTTGATAGTTTTGGTTATGTATGTGTACAAATGTTTTTGGCTTGCCAGATGATATATTGAACAGAACATATAATATCAATACAAAATTCACCAAATGAAGAAATTAAAAATTTCAGTCATAACTAATTTAGATTATGAGTTAGGCATATTCATAAATTAGTTATACTGTGATTTAATTTTAAATGGATCTTATTTGTGTATATTAAGGATTGGGATTGAAGTTCTTATTGCGCAATTGCAAGCAGTAGCTGAGCAAATGTTGAGAAAGGGCCAAAACACTTGTTGACTGGGATTTTATAAATGAGAAGCATTCGCTGATAATCCGCTCATGAAACGTCAATACAGCCCGTCTGGCTGTCTGTCAGTATGTCTGTCTTTCAGTCTGTCAACATGTTTACAAAGCATCAAGCTGTAGTTCAGCCAGACAGCCAGACCCAGCGGCTAGAAATTAATCAACAATACAATGGAAATTGTGCGGCTGCGAGAATGTAATGCGGTAGCTGTGATAGCTTTTCATTGTGCCCAGTTGCTCCTAGTTCTATATCAATTTGTTATATAACCCCGAGGCCACACACATTCGCACACACACATACGCAGATACACACATCAAGTAAGGGATTTGCTGGAATGTGTGTAATACCAGTTTGTATTTTATCAACGTTTCATACGTTCATACCCTGAACCCATTGAGCATGTCGATCGCTGAGCGCATAAGAGCAAGGAGCTTAAAATTATATATGTGGACTCTAGAGCATGTACAAATCAAAATCATTAATCGATTTAATCGATAACTTTCCTCGTTCACGTAAAATCGATTCGAGTATTGAATTTTAATTATTAAAATATACTATACAGATAATATATCAAACCGATTATATATTATGGTCACGTCTTTGAAGCTGGAGTCAAACTATTTCCCACTTAGTTTCATGTATAGTTCATACAGTTTTTACTTATTTGATACTTATGCATTATCAATACGGCCCATACGAAGGACTTCTTCAGTGAGTTTCTATTAAATATATATATTAAACCGAATTCAGTCCCAATCGGGAAAAGATGCGAACAAAAATTTAAATTAAAAATTTAAATTTCATAAAATTTCAAATGCAGTAGCTATATATGCATGATTTACAAATTGAGAAACCAAAAGTCTGCAATGGAACGGCGGGCAGTTGTTGCGGTTTAGATCAAAACAAATCAGATTCTGCATTAATGCGAATAAAGAAATAAGTAACAGGCAAATAAAATAGAATACAAAATGCATGGAGAGGGTCTACATCAAAGACCAGCGACCTTCGACAGTTTGGGCTATCCTAACCCTTTCCCATTTCAAAAATAAATGCTATTGTATCTACCGGTAAAACGCGAATATTTTGCACTGGTTTACTGCCATTATCCGATTTCCGATTCCATTGTCATCTTATTCTTGTTGTTGTTGTTGTTGTTGTTGATAACGTGCACACAGACATTCGAGTTCACAAAATATACTAGGGAAGGTATCATTGCCAGCAGCAAGGATTGATTCGATGCATTTGTCTGGCCATGCGTCAATCTTGTTAGCAATGTAAAAGATCTTAACAAATAGCAACTCAGATTATTGCTTCTTTTTTTAGCATATACTCTTAATCTTCAAATTGTTCCATTTTGTCAATTTTTCAGTTTATGATCTTATTGCTCGAGATTATAGCACCTATAAAAACAAGTAAGAAAACTCTAGTCGGAGGTGCCCGACTAGGAGATACCCTGAGCCCCGTCCGATTTGCATTTTTTAATACGCTATATAGCTTGCATATAATATTAAATTTTCCAAAATTAAATTATAATTTTGAAATTTTATTCAACTAGAATGTATGTAAATCAAAAATAAATAAATAATTAAATAGATAAACAAATTATCAAAAACAAGTAAGAGGGCTCTAGTCGAGACTGCTCGACTAGGAGATACCCTGAGCCCTGTGAAGAGCCAAATATCAAATCATTCTACGCTTTTGTTATGCATACATACAAACAACACATACACACACATATACACGCACGCATAAGCGCGCGCTCTGCCAACTGCGCAGTTGACGCAGCGACTGCGCTTGGACTGCAATGTGGGCATTACTATGACAACTTAATTGTTTAATAACTTTTCTTAGCGATGGACTAAGTGCATCAAACTTTTACAACTAATTTATGACATTCATATGTGTGTATGTGCCAAAGCACAAGTCTCTAGTATTTGATTTGTGCTTTTTACTAATAGGGGGCTATTGTGGGCGAATGGGGCGTGGCATCCAAAATCTAATGATTACGTTATCTCCGTATTTATTACACGCAATTACATAGCAAATTTGAAGTCTCTAGCTCAAACGATACACAAACTACGCCTTAAAAACATATTTTCGATAAGCATTAAAATCGATAACAAATAGTTATCGTTCATACGAAATAAACTTGACCTGCGCGTGCTATCCACGGACCCAACAAAAAAAAATTCAAGTCTCTACCTTGTCTAGATGCTTCAATCGACGCGTTCAAACATACGGACAGACGGACGGACGGACAGACGGACGGACAGACAGACAGACAGACGGACAGGGCTAAATCGACTCAGCTCGTCACTCTGATCAAGAATATATATACTTTGTGGGGTCTGACACGCCTCCTTCTGCCTGTTACATACATTTAACAAAACCATTATACCCTGATTTCCCATTTTCAATGGGCTCAGGGTATAAAAAAAAAGAAGATAAACACACATCACCGCATCTTGACTCGAACCTGCATCTATTTACTACATATGTAACGTTAAAGCGCGTCATCTCAACTAGCACGACCACCTCAGGTTTATAGATTTAAAAAAAAAAATTAAAAAAGTTACGCTGTCGTCACCGAGTTTCGAACTCGGGACCTTTCGTTCACGCGCTTTGCGCCTACCCACTACGCCACACCAGTACTGCGTCGCTTGTTGGCAAAACGCAAAGTAGTACTTCAAGGCGATATGTGACAAATACAAAACTAAAGAAGCTAAAGAAGCAGATCAATCGCAATTGTAATTCTTAGAATATGCTGAAAAGCGCGCATATTAATGTATGAGTATGTGTACATACAAAAACGGGGGTCTGTTTGAATGAATGCGTGTAAAGGGCGATATATCATATATGACAAATACAAAACTAAAGAAGCGGCTGTGCACATGCATAAGCAGACGCGCTTGCACGTTTCAATGTATGTGTATGTGTAAATGTTTTTTGCTGCGCGTCGCTGCTTGCCACGTGCGTGTGTTAATTGGCCAAACGTTTTGTTTAATAGATTGGGACTGACTTAACGGAATTTGATGCAACTTTCAGCATTTGATTCTATTGAATTTTTTACATTACAATGATAATTTATTCACATGGTTATATTTACAACAGACTCTCATGAGTGGAGAAGGGGTGTGGAGAGGGGGAGGGGGTTAATTAGTAAAAAGAGCCGGTATCCAAAAAAAAAAATAGAAATTGCATAAAATTCACATGAATCTATATGCAAAATTTGAGGGGTCTAGCTCTAAAGATATGGCAGATAGAATTTTATAACTTGTTTTCGATAAGGTTTAAAATCGATAACATTGCAACAAAAATAGATATAGTTTTTTGGTAACAAACTTGCGCGTGCTATCCACGGACCCAACAAAAAAAATTCAAGTCTCTAGGTCAACTACGTTCTGAGATCGACGCGTTCAAACATACGGACAGACGGACAGACGGACGGACGGACATACGGACGGACAGACAGACGGACAGGGCTAAATCGACCCAGCTCGTCGCCCTGATCAAGAATATATATACTTTGTGGGGTCTGACACGCCTCCTTCTGACTGTTACATACATTTAACAAAACCATTATACCCTGATTTCCCATTTTCAATGGGCTCAGGGTATAAAAACAATCTGCTTGTAACGAGAAGCGTGGCAAATTATGAAAAACTATTGCTAAATTTACAGAGAAGTTATTACTTGTGAATGTAACCCAATAAAATATAGTAAATATATCTCCGACCAATGTGGGACGAGGAGGATGGAGTATATACATAAATATAAATTTAAAAGTAAACGCCTACATTACTGTTGCATTGACTATGTCTTTTTTCATTAACTATTAAGCAACTGTATGTCACCGCAGTTATTAGAAACAGAGAACACAAATTTTCCTTGTATTTAAAAATAGATTATGATTAATTCAATTTAATTTCTGCATAGCATTATGATTTAAAATTTCACATTGATTACAACAATTTTTGAATAAAATTTTCAAAAGTTTTAGCTTCAGGAGCTTATAATAGCGTAAAAATAAAATCTTTTTCTTTCTTTGTTTTTCCACTTGATTGTTCCAATATATATATTTTGGCAAAGGATTTTTCTTACTTTTACGTATCTGCCTATGTCATTTCTTATTTTTTGTTCGTTGCCAAAACGTTTGACACGACATTATTAGTGTTTATTTTTTGCGCTTTTAATTAGCGGAAGGAAGTGTATGCGATATGTGAGGCAGAATGAATTCGCGAATGGAGTGTAAACCTACTCTCAACGAAATCAAAGGCCTCTAATGAATATTCACTGAATTGTGAAAAAAAAGAAATAAATGACGAGATTTGGAGCTGAGCGGAAATGTAACGGTTAACCACATAGCGTAACAGAATGCAGCTCACGTCTGAGAGCCAGGCTAAATGCTGCACACTATATACATACATTCGGTATCAGTATATATGTATCTGTCAGATACAAATCACATGTGTAGATACAAACAAATCCGAGACTATATACCTATTTGTGCATTTGTGTTTGTGTGTTGTGCGCTCTTGGCAAATTGAAATTTACGAGAGCATTGCAAGGGCGAGTGTTGAAAGGCTAAATTGAATAGTGCGACTAGAAGATACCTATTGCATACGTTGCGAGTCTAAGTACACTTACTAAATCTTCACTTGTTAAGCCAAATACACGTTGTATGTAGAGCTCGGCATATCCTGCACACATTTGGATAGGGGGTATATAAACCATATTTGTCCTCGACTCACGAACATCTCCTGAAAGGTGTCACTTTAATTGTGACAGATTGTGGGGGACTCGATGTTAGAGGTGCATGCTGAATGCTGAATGCTGAATGCTGATTGGGTTCTCTGGCATGTGGAATATCAATAAATTGTTTTTTTTTTTCATAATACATATGTTTTCATAACATGGTTTAGGGATCTGATTACCTTGGAATGTAGAGCAAAGTTTAATCCAACTTTAAGTGTGAAGGACAATAAACAAGCACAAACCCAAGCAGGCAACACTGATGTCCGCCTCATGTTGAGGCACGTCCTGCACACGGCTCGTCCTGAGTTTCACGCACTTTTGCTACTTCAAACAGCAGCAGCAACAACAACAACAACAGCAGCAGCTTCAGCAACAACACCACTGTCAATACTAAAGGAGGCCTGCGCAAAATTGTGCACTCGCCTGGTTTGTTATCTAAAAATAATTATATTATCTTTGCTTTTTGGTAGCTTGGCTTGGCTGTTGGTGCTTGGCTGGCAGTACATAAACAGACGTATGGGTTCTCAATGAAGAGAGTTGGCAATCAGTTTTGCTGCTTTTTTAAATTCCATTAAGAGCATGTCTAATGCAGTACAAATTTTTGATGATAATACATTTTTAACAAGGCGGCCTCTGCCAATAAGGATTAGCTATCAGGGAAAAGGCAAAGAGGAAAAAAGGGCGAAAAGCACTTTCACTTCTTTAAGTGTGCCGCTGAATCGCTTGATGAAAGGCTGACAACATCGACATTCCTACGATTTAAGACATATGCATGTTTATATCTATAATCAATCAGATCCTGTTGTGTCTGTAAGTCTATGCTCAATGGCTCATTGCTACAGTCATAAATTGTTCCTGAGTGCTGGAACGAACTTTCCAATGGCAACATCTCAATGCTCATAATTTATTCGATATTTTGACTCGCAATATGAAGATATAAATTGTGTTTTTACACCTCTCGTTATGCAACAACACGCATGATTATAAAACCTAAGCAAGTACACACATATATATTAATATTATAAATTTTCCGTTTGGAGTGAAGCTTTATCAATTTGTGTATAGGAGATGTTTAGGTCGTTTTAGGTATGCTTTATGTGTAGCTCAGCTCTACGTTGTGTACACCAAAAAGCCACCTGCTTCAATAATGGAGAACAACAAAGCAACAGTTTCGACGCAGCCACAAAAGCGACGCAGGAAAATCCATAAAAAACACCTTTTCGACTGTCTCACTGGCTGACGAGTAAACTTTAGGTACCTACTTGGGCGCTGTCTTTTTAACAAAAACTTTATATCAAATATAGATTAAATATAGGTCAAAGAGCTTATCACGACAGCTCGAGCGAATGTATAATTTATCGAAATCAACAAAACACAAACATTCTTGGTGAATGACCATTAATTAGTTTTCTGCGTTTAATTTTCATTAATTTCACTCGGGATTCGGATTCGGATTTAGATGAGATGCGAGCCCGGGACACGAAAATTCGACGTACCACACATAAGAGCTGCGCGCGTACAACTGACTTTGATTTTCTGCCTTCTTAGCCACGACAAGGACGAGGACGTGGCCACACGCACAACAAGTTGCAAAATTCGAGTTGGTCGAGGTCGAAAATGACGAGGTCGCCAAGACACGACGGCATTGTTCGGCAAAATTTTCGTGGCATTGAACTACGAGTTTGTAGCTTCGAAAGCTTTTTCGCAACTTGTTGCCCAATCAGCTGTTACACTTGCTCTGATCTATTTAATACACAAATGTGTGTCCATCATTGCGCATATTCCATCAGAAATCAGAATAAAAAGACAATTTTGTAGTTATGTCTTTCACATATTATGTTTGCCTGCAAATTGTAAAGTGATATTGTCATTATGCCTTAGTCAAAGCCTACAATATCTTATGTTTGATGCATACTACTCAAAACAAAATTTGTTTATAAACCTACACCTACAGCTACAGCTACACTTTCACGATGAGGAGTGCTCTTTTGTCTCTTTTTTTCCCATATGTCGTCATTTAGAAACATCAAATTAAAATGGCTGATGTTCGAAAAAGCTGCGAAAGCTTTGATACAAAAGCTCTTTTGTGTGGCTGCCAACAACTTCCCTTCGACGCAAACTTAGTAAAATATATGTATATATATATATATTTAAATGTACATAGATACACAAATACGAATGTGTGCATTCCTTTATAGATGTATGGAGCTGCCAATACCAATACATATGCACAGTGAATGTAACCTGTCTGTATTTGCATGGCTACCACTCAATAACATAAATGTACATATGTATATGTGTGTGTCTGCATGTACATATGTATGTACGTATGCGTATTTATGAATATGTTCATATACACGACACAAACATAGATATTGCACACTTCCACTATATTATATAGGTTGACTCCCAGTATACGAAATGTTGAGAGTATTGAAGTTTAATGCAAGAACAAGTGATCCAATTAAGATACTGTTCCGTTATATATTTTACTTTCTGCGTAATATTATAGCATGCCGCCCCGTATTGACTTATATATATATATATATATATATATATTTATATATTTATAACTATATCTTATAAAAGCATACTCGACTTCAAGACAGTGTCATACCTTGGACAGCTAGGTATTTTAGAAAAAATACTCAAAAATGATTGATACGGTAATGAATCAATCAGTGTTAAGCAGCATAGATGCAAAGCTCTGTGCGTGTTATAGTATGATAACTGTTGCTGACCTTGGTACAGAGAATCTCCGCCTCTGACTGAGTAATACTAGCCGTGCTCACACTTCTGCAGTTGGCTGTACTTTTTATACCCTGAGCCCATTGAAAATGGGAAATCAGGGTATAATGGTTTTGTGGCGTCCCACCCCATAAAGTATATATATTCTTGATCAGCACGACAAGATGAGTCGATATAGCCCTGTCCCTCCGTCCGTCCGTGTGAACGCTGAGATATGTTGAACTACGCTACGTAGAGACTTGAAATTTTACATGAATACTCGTTAATACCATACGCTGCACGAGTTTATCATTCCATTTCGATAACTCATATCATTTCGATTTTATGAGCATTTATCTATAATTTTAATGCGTCGTTAAGGCGTAGTTTGTACATCGTTTGACCTAGAGACTTCAAATATGCTGTGCAGTTGCGTTTAATGAAGAGATTAAGTAATCTTTAGATTTTGGATGCCACGCCCCATTCGCCCCCAATAGCCCCCTATTTGTAAAAAGCGCAAATCAAATACGAGAGACTTGTGCTTTGGCAAACACATACATATGAATGCCATTAATAAGTTGTGAAAGTTTTATACAGTTAGTCCATCGCTAACAAAAGTTATTAAACAAGAGAAAAGTTATTAGGCAGAGCAGTCTCGACTAGAGCACTCTTACTATGGCACTCTTACTAAAATGGGAAATCAGGGTAATATGGTTTTGTGAATATGTATGTTACAGGCAGAGCATATATATTTTTGATCATCGCGATAAGACGAAGTCTGTCTGACTGTCCGTGGGAACGCAGAGCTCTTCGAGAATACAGAAGCTAAAGACTTACAATTTTACAGGAATACTCTGCCATACGCAGAACGAGTTTATCATTTTTTCGAAAACTCATCTCATTTTTATACCCTGAGCCCATTGAAAATGGGAAATCAGGGTATAATGGTTTTGTGAAAATGTATGTAACAGGCAGAAGGAGGCGTGCCACACCCCATAAAGTATATATATTCTTGATCAGCGCGACAAGACGAGTCGATATAGCCCTGTCCGTCTGTCCGTCCGTCCGTCCGTTCGTCTGTCCGTCCGTCCGTCTGTCCGTCCGTCCGTCCGTCCGTCCGTGTGAACGCCGAGATATTTTTAAGTACGCAACGTAGAGACTTGAAATTTTACATGAATACTCGATAATACCATACGCTGCACAAGTTTATAAAATTTTTCCGATAACTCATTCCATTTCGATTTTATGAGCATTTATCGATAATTTTAAAGTGTTTTTAAAGCGTGGTTGGTACATCGTTTGAGCTAGAGATTTCAAATTTGCTGTGTAGTTGCGTGCAATGAATACGGAAATTACGTAATCTTTAGATTTTGGATGCCACGCCCCATTCGCCCCCAATAGCCCCCTATTTGTAAAAAGCGCAAATCAAATACTCAAGACTTGTGCTTTGGCACATACATACATATGAATGCCATCAATAAGTTGTGAAAGTTTGATGCACTTAGTCCATCGCTAAGAAAAGTTATTAAACAATTAAGTTCCCATAGTAATGCCCACATTGCAGCCCAAGCGCAGTCGCTGCGTCAACTGCGCAGTTGACAGAGCGCGCGTTTATCCTTGCGTGCATATGTGTGTGTGTGTATGTGTTGTTTATATGCATGCATAAAAGATGCGTAGAGTGATTTGATATTTGGCTCTTCAGGGCTCAGGGTATCCCCTAGTCGAGCAGTCTCGACTAGAGCACTCTTACTTGTTTTATTTTAGATTATAAATTTGCTGTGTAGCAAATACACATATATGAATGCCATTAATAAGTTGTAAAGTTTGATGAAAAAAGTCCATCGCTAAGAAAAGTTATTAAACAATTAAGTTCCCATAGTAATGCCCACATTGCTGCCCAAGGGCAATCGCTGCGTCAACTTCGCAGTTGGCAGAGCCCGCGCTTATGCGTGCATGCATTTGTGTGTTTGTATGTGTCGTTTGTATGTATGCAAAAAAACGTAGAATGATTTAATATTTGGCTCTTCACACAGCTCAGGGTATCTCCTAGTCGAGCAGTCTCGACTATTCGAGCTCTATAGCTCTCTTACATGTTTTACTTTAAGATATACATTCGCCACTTGAACACGCGTTCATCAACGTCAAGTTGGTAAAACACTATACGGTTTTACCGAATAATCGTAATTATATCTACTTTAACACAGTTCTGTGCTTACGTAGAGATTGGCATAAATTATATATCTACTATTTATGGACATATACATAGATGACACTCTGTGTCTTCTGTTGGAGATGTCATCAACTGTAGTCATCGTTCGCATGCAGTAGCCATCTAATAGGTTCATTAGTTAAGCGAGAATACGAATGGCATGTGTCCTCTACCCAAAAGTTGTGTAAACTTTGTTATTACTTAATTGTCAAATTTGGAACATAAGAACATAAGGAATTGTCAAATTTGTAACAGAATTTCCTTCAATTTTTAAAAATTAATAAGCTCAACATATTTGTTGTATTATTTATAAATAACATATTTATATACATCCGATGAGTTGAAGATTGAATATATTGTAAATAATCCTTGCACATTATGTCTTTGCTGTTGAAATATTGTGTCTATAGAAACCAGTTATCGCTTACAGATATTATAAGGACTTCCACATATATATTGCTTTATTAGTTAAGTATTACTAAGTTAGATAGATAGATAGATCTTAAAATAACAATAAAAACATATATAATATACTTGTATTTTACCAACTCATAATAGTTGGCTTCTTAGTTATTGTTCTATATAATGGTATATATATACAAATGTTCTTCTGATTGAAATTTTGAATATTGTTCTTAAAAACTTTCTTCAAACTCGAATAGCGTCTTTATGGGATATAGTTTCTTCAGGAAGGGACAAATCTAGTGTATATATATAATGAAACAATAGTGTTCTAGTCGAGACTGCTCGACTAGGAGATACCCTTAACCCAGTGAGGAGCCTATATTCCAATCATTCTACGCATCTTTTATACATAAATACGAATAACACATACATACACACTTATACACGCATGCAGAAGCTAGCGCTCTGCTAGCTGCGCAGTTGACGCAGCGACTGAAGTTGAGCTGCAGCATTAATAAGTTTTCTTATAGATGGACTTCATCAAAATTTAAGAACTTATAATGTGTATTTCCCAAAGTACACGTCTCTAGTATTCGAAGCAAATTTTTTGCCAATTGAGAGGGAAGGAAGCGTGGCCACACGGACGGACGGACGGGCGGACAGACGGATAGACGGACGGACGGACAGGGCTATATCGATTCGTCTTGCCGCGCTGATCAAGAATATTTATACTTTATGAGGTGTGAAACGCCTCCTTCTGCCTGTTACATACATTTTCACAAAACCATTATACCCTGATTTCCCAATTTCAATGGGCTCAAGGTATAAAAAAACATCATGAAAGTCTAGTTTATTAATACATATTTTACTGATTATCACGGGATGAGTCTCTAGACGTTCAACAAAAAAACAGACAATAAATTGTCTCGAATTTCGTTCACCCCTAAGATTTAAATTTATAACATAAAGGTAAGTCAATAGTGGAGGTCATGTAACTTTTATTTAATATAATTAATAATTAATGAATAAAAAAACGAAAGTGAACCTCACAATTGATAATCTTATCATATATTGCAAAAAAAAAATTATCTTTTAAAAATCTCTGTTCCGCCTTTTCCTATTATGTTAAACATAAAATCAGATCATACTTAAACAAGTAAGAGTGCTCTAGTCGAGACTGCTCGACTAGGGGATATCCTGAGCCCTGAAGAGCCAAATATCAAATCACTCTACGCATCTTTTATGCATGCATATAAACAACACATACACACACACACATATGCACGCAAGCATAAACGCGCGCTCTGTCAACTGCGCAGTTGACGCAGCGACTGCGCTTGGGCTGCAATGTGGGCATTACTATGGGAACTTAATTGTTTAATAACTTTTCTTAGCGATGAACTAAGTGCATCAAACTTTCACAACTTATTAATGGCATTCATATGTATGTATTTGAAAAAGCACAAGTCTCTAGTATTTGATTTGCGCTTTTTACAAATAGGGGGCTATTGGGGGCGAATGGGGCGTGGCATCCAAAATCTAAAGATTACGTAATCTCTGTATTCATTGCACGCAACTACATAGCAAATTTGAAATCTCTAGCCCAAACGATGTACCAACCACGCCTTAAAAACACTTTAAAATTATCGATAAATGCTCATAAAATCGAAATGGAATGAGTTATCGGAAAAATTTTATAAACTTGTGCAGCGTATGTTATTATCGAGTATTCATGTAAAATTTCAAGTCTCTACGTTGCGTACTTAAAAATATCTTAGCGTTCACACGGACGGACGGACGGACGGACGGACAGACGGACGGACGGACGGACGGACGGACGGACGGACGGACAGACGGACAGGGCTATATCGACTCGTCTTGTCGCGCTGATCAAGAATATATATACTTTATGGGGTGTGGCACGCCTCCTTCTGCCTGTTACATACATTTTCACAAAACCATTATACCCTGATTTCCCATTTTCAATGGGCTCAGGGTATAAATAGAATTTTATTATAATTTAGTTGGTCCCTAGATAATATCATGGTCAAGTAGTATATATTTCAACATGAATAGCTAGAGATCGATGTAAACAGTGAAAACTAACCACTTGAGACCATAGCCATTGCACTGCAGGACACTCGACTGCGAACTCCCTGGCGACAGACTGTCTAGAGTCTAGACGAGTGCAGTCTGTGCACCTGGCAAATGCATAACGGTATACGTTCAGGTAGAGCCCTCAGGCTCACCTGACCAACAAATTTTCAATGGAATTTTCGCCTGCAATGCGTCGGCTAATGATATTTTAACAAGATATCGGAATTTCCTATCTCTCGAGAACTTCGAGTCAAGCGGCGGACTGCGTAGCTAAACAGCCTCTAAGTCACGGGGTAGGTTTCATTCATGAAATGTGCTAGAAAGGAAAACATCTTGAGAATGCCCAAAAACACTTGAGAGTAAGAAGACTTCAATTCATTTATTCATTCATGAATTGAGCGTACTTTTCGTCTTGTCCATGGGATCTACTCAAGCCTAGTCTAACACGAAGTGGATGTTAGCTGCTTTTCAGTTGTTCAATTTAGATCTGAAGTAGTTTGACGAAAAAATACTATAGTTTTCTTATTAATTGTATTGTCTTTCTACTATGTTGCTTTTCTCTGCAGTTAGTTAAAATGTATTTAATTTTGATCAATTCTAGTTACATTCTAGTTTTACTGTGTCACTTATCTATGAAATGCTTTTAGCGAGCACTATATTCAACGAATTTGCAAAAGAAAAAACTGAATACATAACAGGAGTTGCCACCACCTACCCGAGCACTTCAGTCTCAAGAGTTCGATCTTCAACTCAAGTGGGCGCACACTTGAAACACAGTAAGGCAGGACTTTATACATGTTCTGATAACGATCGTGCAATAGATGAATACTACCTGAGATGAATTTTCAAGAATATTCACAATGAATGGAACTCAAAATTCCGTTTAAAGCCACCGACTGGGCCATTCTGCCCGGCAACTGCTGACCCGCAGGGGCGTAGGTGCAATTGCGTTTATTAGCACCGCACCCCTCATTCTTTCTCTCTCATTGAGTTTTAGAAGTGCCCACAATGAAGAGTAGAATACGTCTGCCGTGCTCATTGAAGGATCGATGACAATTGTTGTTGACTTTTGTCTAAATCAGCTCAAAGGCCGAAGGCCCGAAGGAGTTTTGTTGCGCCTGATTCGTTTTGGCTGGTACTCCTGAGCAAGTATCATTTGATCACTTTGTACCCAACAACGATAAGCATCTCAGTTGACGCATTCTGTGTGCCAAAGATGTACTAAAATGTTGCGTGCGCAAAACCTCTGTGATTGGAATTGGCGCTCAATTAAACTATGAACCTTGAGATTTTCAAGTATCTTTCGAAAATAGGACCATGATATCGCAATATTTTTATACCCTGATCCCATTGAAAATGGGAAATCAGCGTATAATGGTTTTGTGAAAATGTATGTAACAGGCAGAAGGAGGCGTGCCACACCCCATAAAGTATATATATTCTTGATCAGCGTGACAAGACGAGTCGATATAGCCCTGTCCGTCTGTCCGTCCGTGTGAACGCTGAGATAAGTTGAACTACGCTACGTAGAGACTTGAAATTTTACATGAATACTCGATAATACCATACGCTGCACAAGTTTATAAAATTTTTCCGATAACTCATTCCATTTCGATAATATGAGCATTTATCGATAATTTTAATGTGTTTTTAAGGCGTGGTTTGTACTTCGTTTGAGCTAGAGACTTCAAATTTGCTGTGTAGTTGCGTGTAATGAATACGGAGATAACGTTATCTTTAGATTTTGGATGCCACGCCCCATTCGCCCACAATAGCCCCCTATTTGTAAAAAGCGCAAATCAAATACTGTAGACTTGTGCTTTGGCACATACAGACATATGAATGAATGAATAAACATTAATAAGTTGTGAAAGTTTGATGCACTTAGTCCATGGCTAAGAAAAGTTATTAAACAATTAAATTCCCATAGTAATACCCACATTGCAGTCCAAGCGCAGTCGCTGCGTCAACTGCGCAGTTGGCAGAGCGCGCACTTATTCGTGCGTGCATATGTATCTGTGTATGTGTTGTTTGTATGTATGCATAAAAAAAACGTTGAATGATTTGATATTTGGCTCTTCACAGAGCTCAGGGTATCCCCTAGTCGAGCAGTCTCGACTAGAGCACTCTTACTTGTTTTCATTATTAATTGTGGTGCGATGAGAATGCAACTTTCGTTATCGTCATTCTCGCCACTGTTGCGGTTAGTCTTGTAGTAGGTGAAATAGCCAACCGAATAACCTTAAACTGCAAAGGCATAAGGTATAAGAGAAGCCTTTCGGCAACTGCCTACTAAAGTGTTCTAAATATCAATCCTATGTATAACAGATACACTGAGATTGAAATTCAAATAGCCTACTCTGACTGAGGCTCTGTCCGCGATTCACTACGCCTGTCGACTTACAGACAGGATGTACCAAATTTCGGAAGAATGCAACGAAAATACTCTAAGTTGAGTTGTGTGCAAATGTAATCTGACAAATTTCGGAAAAAGCAACTATATTTCTGGCAATCATTTTCTAGCTGATTGGATTACCGTTAAACGCTTTATTTTTTATAAATTCAAACAATTTTCTCTAGTTCCTGTGCGTATGTCAGTGTATGCACAGCGATATCCTTGGCCGGCACTTTCTCCTTTTGCTTCATGTGTAGATCGGCATAGTTAAAATTTCCATCTTCATCTAGGGTCCATTTCCGTTTTGCGACCAGAGCCTGCATCTCATGGCCTCCAGGCTTGAGACCCAAGCGTAGTGCAGCCTGCTTCTGCGTGATCTTGCCATACGACTTCTCCATGCATGAGGCTATTTCCTCCCGGGCAGTGCCTACCAGTAGATCCATAAAATCAGCATATAACTCTGATGGCATCGACTTCTTTGCCTGCAAAATCTTGTTGTACCGTCCCTCCATAAAGTAGTTCTCCAGCGCCAACACCGGCGAAATGAAAGGGTTTTGCAGAAGCAGAGCCGACGGCAATCTTTCCAACTCAATGTGGAAGTCGGCGATGCGATTGGTGGCCAGCAAATAGAGCAAGTGGAGACCCATAAATTTGTGCATCTGCTGCGAGGAGTCTAGGTGCTTGTCGTAATCAAAGTAGTACATCTTTAGCTGTGTCATATATCGCTCAAAAGCGGCATTATCTTTGACCTTGATGCTGTGTTCAATAGCAATTTCCAGCATATCCCGTGACCTCTGCAACTCTTGTTTTTGCTGGGGATTTACTTGTCCCTCGTCCTCTACTTCTACATAACCGCTGCGAACCATCTCCAACTTAAGTGAGTTCAAGAGCTCTCCACAATGCGCCAAATTTGGCGACACCTTTAACCATTCTGTTTTCAGCTCCTTATAATAGTTCGACATAGCGATATGACGATGAATTTTTAATATATGTTATTATTTGCGTCTGCTGATTTTCTGGGAAAGTATTATACTTTATTTTTTGGGTTACATTTGGTGAAAAATGATGACTCTAAGCCTACTAAAGATCCAAAAATAAGTAATATTGCTTCGAGTCTGAAGTTCCTGTCTAGGAGCGTAAGGAAAAAATTTGCTTAGAATTTAAAGAAAAACGATATCGATCGATATGATGGGAATTGAAAAATATTCTGCAATATAGCTGACGTATATCGCTAATGGACATGGGATCGAATTCCGATCAAAAATACTTTTTAGGTTCGGCACGCTTCATATATTCAAAATGCTATGATTTGAATTTCAATTAAAAGTACACAGAACGTACTATAGTCTGAGGTGCACTATCTACAAACAATTATGAAAACTCTAGTCGGGCGTGCCCGACTAGGAGATCCCCTGAGCCCCGTCTGATATGCGCTTTTAGTTTACAAGACAGCGGCTGAAAATGCAAACACAGTATTATTACAAATAAATCGCAATTGTGATTCTTAAAATATCCTGAAATGCGCGCAAATAAACGTATGTGTATGTGTGCACATGTGAGCGTGCACACATGGCGCTTGCCGCGGGCGTGTGATAATTCGCCAAAAATTTTATTTTATAAATTGGGACTGACTTAATGCAATCCGATGAAACCTTCAGTATATGATTCTTTTGAATTTTTTGCATTTTATAAAAATGCCAACTAATTCACATTGCTATATTTGCAGCTCACTTCAATAGGCGGTTGATCAAATATGGAGCCGGTAGCTAAAATATAATAAATCAAAATTGCATAAAATTCACATAAATCTATTTTCAACATTTTGAGGCTCTAGCTCTAAAGATGAAGGAGATATAATATTATAACGATGTTTCCGATAACGTTTAAAATCGATAACATTACAATCTTAGAAACTATGATATTGCAATTTTTTTAGTAGGTCCATGTCTCATAGTTTCGAGGATCGACGCGTTCACACTTACGAGCAGACATACAGAGAGGGCTAAATCAACTTAGCTCGTCGCCCTGATCAAGAATATACATTTAACAAAACCATTATACCATGATTTCTAATTTTCAATGTGCTCAGGGTATAAAACAACATATAATGTACAAAATTAAAAATTATACGAATGTTTCTAGCTCTTTTGGGACTGACAAGACGTGTTCAACCTAGCATAACTGCTTCTATCAATATATGATTTTCCGATTCAATAGCTTCAGTGTTTAAAGCAAAAATAGAGTTTGTTAACTTCTTTCAAATGGGTTTTTATTTTATACTATTCAAGATATACACATTAATGACTATCTTAAGATAAAAATGAATTAGTTTCTTTTTGTACACATAACTTTCCAAAACTTAATCAACAATGTATGTTACGCACAGCACTTGGCAGTGGGTGACGTCTGGGGGCTGCTTGAGTTGGCTGATAGATTGAAGGTGGGGCTTTCAGAGCCGCCTTTCTTCTGCTTTACGCGTCGGTTCTGGAACCATATCTTTACTTGTTTCTCCGATAGTCGTAAACGGTTGGCTATCTCGATACGGCGTAGGCGTGACAAGTAGGCATTGTGGGAAAACTCTCTTTCCAACTCGAGCAACTGGGTGCTGGTAAAGGCAGTGCGGATACGTTTGCTGGAGTCGGCATAGTCGTTGATCAAGGGCGTGATCTCTAAGCCGGCGTTAGAAGCTGCCGTTTGAGATTTAACAGGAGAGCTGGCAGGCGAACAGGAAGACTCATGCTTGAAGCGTTTCAGTGGCTGTTCATCAGGATTGCCATAATCCAACGAGGTACTGGAGGATGCCGATGGCGAAGTACAGAAGGCACCAGCTTCATAGAGACTTTGACCGTAGACTCCCGTCGGCGGAATTGACGGCAGAGCCATTTGAATGCTGGAGCTGTGTGCTACGGCATTGGCCGACAGCGGAGGCGACGGATAGCAGTCATCATAGCTTCCAAACCCATTAGACTTCCGTTTGGAGGCAAAAAGCTGCGCATACGGGTGATACAGAGACGCGTGAACAGCAGCTGCTGCAGCTGCCTGATGCTTTTGTTGTTGTTGCTGTTGCTGCTGTTGTTGCTGGATGCCAAGTGAGAAGAGATAGCTGCCCACATAACTGGCTGGATATGGCAGCATGGGCATCCCCGGCAGCATTGCGGCTGCAGCAGCTGAGGCGGCCACAGCAGCAGCCGTAGCACTGACAGTGGGTGATCCAAGGGGCTCCTTATTCTTGTTGAGCGGTGGAATATCGCTGAGCAGAGAGTCCATTAGAAAGGAGCGCGACATGATTTCTGAGAGTTGTGAGTCGGTATTGCGATCCTAGCACGATCGCTGTTCGAACGTTACTGGTTAGCTCTCTGGCTGTTTGGTTCACTTTATATAGACACCGGTGGCTGAGGGGTTGTTTTTGCACACTCCTTCCTCTTGCCTGAGCTGCGTTAGCATTGTTGTTGACTTCTTCGAGGGTTGTTTGCTTTTTTCCCTCTGACCATTAAGCCACCATTTACAGCTTGTCTTCGTCTAAATGCAGGAACTGTAGCCATTGAAGCTCCGCCCCTGATACCCACAGATCATTCACAATGGCAGGTAACATATATCGTCAATGGTGTGCATGTGTGTGTGTGGCTGAACATGAACTGAACTGTATATGCGTATTAAAATATCGCTTGAAATACCTATAACCAGGAACACAATTCCTTAAAATAAATCTTTAAATTAGATTGATTGATTCGATTTTTATTATTATTCGATGTGGTATTGTTTCCCATATCCATAAGCTTACACATCTTTCTTTAAACACGCAACTGTTTCCAAAATATTCATACATTTAACTATCATATTGATTTCATGATGTTTTTATAGTAATTATATTTTAAATGTATAGATACTTTTACATGCAGTAGACTCAAAGCATATGACTAGATTCGACTTTTCAACTGAGCTCACCACATTCATATTTTTAGTTTTAAGTCCGAATATTTCTTAATATACATCTATGTGAAACCCCTAAATTATTGAAAACTAACGAGGAGAGATCATGTAGTCTTTTATGCTCTATTAAATAATATATACAAAATACAGTTTAAGAGAATTCGATCGATCGATCGCATATAAAACTAGAATGTACACATTTCATGCTATGCTTTTGCTTACCAATTTGTCTATTTGTATTGTCGACTACTTTGATAACCTTAACATGTTTTTATGGATGCATTATCTCTGTATACGTCTGCCAAATCGGTTAACAACACCCTTAGTCGTGCTACATACACACATTTTGCTCATTCAGGTCGATCCAGAGCCATCGGATTTCATTCACGACCCGGACCCTAGACCCGATGCCCGATGCCCGATTGCCGATGCCCGATGCCCGATGGCTGATGCCCATTGCGCCTTTGTGCTCGGCCAGACAGTGAGTCGCCTTAGAAAGAGACAGCGAGAGCAAGGCCGAGAGCGATAGCGAGAGCGAGTGCGGGAGATTTGATTTTTGGGCTACATTACAGAGAACATTTGGCGGCAGTTTTATCATTTGTCAACTGACTTTAAGGATTTCCTATAATTGTCCTTTTCACGCCATTGTAATACGGTGTGTGTAATGCTGAGGTGTCTGTTCGGATGCTGCTTTGTGTTGCTTGTCTCTTCTCTCTGTGTTGCATGCAAGATATTTTATCATATGTTAAGTGGCTATAAAACTCCACACAATTACGAACGCTAATTGTTGTCCCACTCTGACGGTACATTCCGAATTGCATTGTTAACTGCAGTTACATAGCTTTAGGGTCCGAGTCCGGCCTTTCGTTTGTTTTTTTCCTTGGGGCATTGTTGTTAGTTTTGGCTTCTGCTTAATTGGCGTACTTTCCTTATTGTAAGCCCATGCAAAAATTTCCTGCAGCTAAGTCGCAGCTGCAGTACTGAATAATATATATATATATATATATATATATATATATATATATATATATATATATATATATTATTTTTTTTTTTTTTTTTTTTTTTTTTTTTTTTTTGCAATGCTTTGTGTAGGCGTCTCGCCAGTCTCGTGCTTAGAATCTGGACCAGGGTTTACAATCAGTTATTGCTACTCTTGAAAGTCCTCTTGAGAAGTGAACACTGTGTGCTGCTCACCTTTGACGATATCCGCGTTTGTATATGCTCCGTTTATACGCTCGATTTATTTCGAGTATTGTTGCTCGAAAATATCGTGCTATTATTGCACTCTGATTTTTAGGAAGAGCAAAATCAAGGCAGGTATTAATCAATTGGAGAATGTTTGAAACCTATTAAAAAACTAGTTTAAGAATAGAATCAATTCAGAAGAGAGCTTTAAGAACCTCCCCTTTCAAAAGCAGGTACCACAATTTCGTGATATTTGTGAACAAACCTTGGGTAAACGCTAGGCAAATGAAAGCATAAAGAAACTTTGTATATAATTATATTGAATGAGAAAGGAGTGTGAAAGACAGACAGGGAGAAAGAGAGAGAGACGATTATATGGCAAACTGGATGCACCAGTCAACGCTAAGAACCACCACCAGCAGCCGCATCAAGATGGGATCTGCTGCACCCCGCTCGGCTTATGAGACTTCAGTTGCTTTCATTGTCTGCATATCGTTCCTTGACATTAATTGGTTGTGACATTTGCATTTGACAGATTGTTGTAGTTGCCATTGTTGCTATTTTGGCAAACACAGTCCGCGGCTCGGGCTCTACTCATTTAGTGCTGAGGGCTTGTTTAGCTTAGGGGCTTTTGATAGACTGAACGTGGAGAGAAACACTTCTATGTACGGCATGTTGGCTTAACAAATATGACTTCATTATCGTTCAAGTAGCCTCATATAATAGTGCGCGTATGAATAAATTATGAAAGAGCTTTGCACCACTGAATAATTGGGGTTTCGTTGCGTGTTTCTGAGTCATCAGACCTCCGGCAATAGATGAGTGCGTGCGGTCTGTTTGTTTGGAGTGTCGTTTAGGACCAAATTGGTGAAGGACTTACGATTCTCCTATGAGTTAGCGTCAATACTGCTGGCTATAGAAATGCATTTCAAAGTCCTTTACCGACCGTTCAATATTTGATGGCATTCGACCAAAGGCACAAGACAACAATGCCCCAGCTCCATGATTCTTTTATGAATGAAAGTCAGTACAGCACAAAGGTCCGACACAATGAAACAATTGTATTCAATTTTGAGCTGAGAGCTATGAGCACTTGCAGTGATTTGCAGATGTCTTTGCGCAGGCATCACCATTCACGTACCCAACGTCCTTTGTGTGCTGCCAGGCCAGGTAAGAGTGGACAGTGGAGAACGCTAACTTTTACGCAGGCCAGATAGTCTAGCTGAGCATTTTTTAGCGGCCATCGTTACTATTAATCAGAAGTACGTTGTTGTGGTCAATGTTGTGGCTTTTTGAAGAGGCCAATAGGGTGTACGAGTCCACACAATTGAACCTCGCCAACTACCATTCCGAAAATGCATTCAGCCATTACAGACGACCAGGAATCGTATATTTAACAACTAATCAAATTATACAGCAAAACCAATAAAACACACGAGTGACAAGTCAATAAAAACCATATTTAGAAAAAATAAAATAAAATAAAATAAAAAATAAATGTGACCACGTCCTGATGAGGGTAATGGAAAAGCGCGCGTCCTCATCGGCAGTCGTTGGATTCTGCGCAAGAGGCGGCACGCTCTACGGCAGAGTGTGCTCGTGATGATATCGAAACAACCCTACGATGGACTGGAATGAATAAATATAATACATAATGCACACACATACGGCTGCATTATCAATTAATAGACAAAGCACCCTTTTGGGACTCGCAGCAGTTGCTACATTCGTACCTCTCTGTGGCCTTTATCGCCGTTTATGATTTCTAAATTGACAAACATGGCTGCCGCGACACAAACATTTGTACTTAAATGAAACAAATTGTGTATAGGGAATACAAAGCTTGTAATCGCAGGAAAGGACATGAATCTCGAACTACACGCATACACATATAACATACTTTTCATTGTATTGGTTCCCTTGCCAATTATAACGCTGTATATATAACCAAACTAGAGTTATAAAGATAAAAATATACAATAATAACACTCGCATATTTTGTTATGGTTAAAGAGTAGCTATCTCAAGAAAAGTATGGTTGTAAATATACTAGAGATATATATTGAAAGAGAATCATGTTATCAAAATATGTGAAGTGAACATAAATAATAATGTAATAGAATATAACGAGGTAGATATGTGGAATACTTCTTATTAGGCAGAAATTATTGAAAAGATTATATATAAATGTAGAAACCGACTAAGAATTTGATGAAATTACTAATTATTATTGATATACATATATTGTATCTTAAGTGTTTAACGATTTCAGTTTGCCTACAGAGTATTTAGCCAAGTCACAAACCATTTTAAAGATGCGAAACTCAAATTATGGCACCGCGCATCTCAATCAGTGAATGCAAAACTGTACTGGAACAGACAAATAGTACATACATATCTGTGAGTGCCATTTGCTAAAAATATATAATATGTATATAATAAAGACTGTCAGCGACAGGTGCCACGCCTCTTATACAATAAGCATGCCTGATATTAGTCGGCATTTCAATGTGTATGAAGCTTACCTTCATTTGCAATTTACGCATGATGCGTGTTTCTTCCCATCGATCCAGCTCGTCCCACTCCTGATTTAGGAGCATGAAATACAAAAAAGTGACTATAAAATTGACAAGTTAACTGAAAAATACTCACCTTGCCGCGCCTACGTAGTAGATAATAACGGTACATGACGATAGTTACAGCCAGCAAAAGCGCCAGCCCAGTGCCAGCCGCGGCACCCAGGACAGCCGAACTGACCATTACCATTTTAAATATTACTTTATTCGTTTGACCGTCTGCTTATTCTTCAGTTCAGGCAGGTTTGTCAGTTCTTGAAATAGAAATTAAGGCAACATTAAAATCAGAGTTTATGCTCGTTCACGTGATTATTGGTTTTATGGCATGTTATTTCTGCTACCCGTCCGTCCATCCGCCCCTGGACAAAAACTACTCCATAGCTATTAAATTAGAATAATTTAAACACACTCACTGGCCTTGTTTAGGATTATCGCTATACGCATCCGGAAGTATAGAAAATCGAATAAAACTGTATCTGTCACAGTTTCCAGCTAGAACTACAAGATTTCGCGCATCATCGACACTTGAGATATACAGAGCGAAGACTGCCCCTCAATGGGCGGGGAAATTTGAACTGGCTGTTACATTTTTATGGCTACTATTGGTGCTAGAGACTTGGAATGTGCAATATATTCTCGTGCAAACAATGTCATAAATTATATATAATCTTAAAATTCTAGCGTTGAAACTTCTCTAACCATTATATCCAGACTTACCTCTTTCAATGGGATCAAGGTATAATTTGCACTCTAATCAAGTTCTCCTTGTATATTGCAATAAAATCACATTAAATTTGAAACTAAAAGCGGTCGCTTTTTTTTATACCCTGAGCCCATTGAAAATGGGAAATCAGGGTATAATGGTTTTGTGAAAATGTATGTAACAGGCAGAAGGAGGCGTGCCACACCCCATAAAGTATATATATTCTTGATCAGCGCGACAAGACGAGTCGATATAGCCCTGTCCGTCTGTCCGTCCGTCCGTGTGAACGCTGAGATATTTGTAAGTACGCAACGTAGAGACTTGAAATTTTACATGAATACTCGATAATACCATACGCTGCACAAGTTTATAAAATTTTTCCGATAACTCATTCCATTTCGATTTTATGAGCATTTATCGATAATTTTAATGTGTTTTTAAGGCGTGGTTTGTACATCGTTTGAGCTAGAGACTTCAAATTTGCTGTGTAGTTGCGTGTAATGAATACGCCCCCCATTCGCCCCCAATAGCCCCCTATTTGTAGAAAGCGCATATCAAATACTAGAGACTTGTGCTTTGGCACATACACACATATGAATGCCATTAATAAGTTGTGAAAGTTTGATGCACTTGGTCCTTCGCTAAGAAAAGTTATTAAACAATTAAGTTCCAATAGTAATGCCCACATTGCAACCCAAGCGCAGTCGCTGCGTCAACTGCGTAGTTGGCAGAGCGCGCGCTTATTCGTGCGTGCATATGTGTGTGTATGTGTTGTTTGTATGTATGCATAAAAAAAAACGTTGAATGATTTGATATTTGGCTCTTCACAGGGCTCAGGGTATCCCCTAGTCGAGCAGTCTCGACTAGAGCACTCTTACTTGTTATACCCTGAGCCCATTGAAAATGGGAAATCAGGGTATAATGGTTTTGTTAAATGTATGTAACAGGCAGAAGGAGGCGTGTCAGACCCTACAAAGTATATATATTCTTGATCAGGGCGACGAGCTGAGTCGATTTAGCCCTGTCCGTCTGTCTGTCTGTCCGTCTGTCCGTCTGTCCGTCCGTCCGTCTGTCCGTATGTTTGAACGCGTCGATTGAAGCATCTAGACAAGCTAGAGACTTGAATTTTCTTTTGTTGAGTCCGTGGATAGCACACGCAGGTCAAGTTTGTTACCAAAAAACGATATCTATTTTGGTTGTTTTGTTATCGATTTTAAACCTTATCGAAAACAGGTTATAAAATTCTATCTCCCACACCTTTAGAGCTAGACCCCTCAAATTTTGCATATAGATTCATGTGAATTTTATGCAATTTCTATTTTTTTATTTTTTGGATACCGGCCCCCCCCGCCATCAAACACCCATTGAGAGTCTGTTGCAAATATAACCATGTGAATAAATTAGCATTTTTATAAAATGTAAAAAATTCAATAGAATCATATGCTGAAAGTTTCATCAAATTCTGTTAAGTCAGTCCCGATTTATTAAACAAAACGTTTGGCCAATTAATACACGCACGTGGTCAGCAGCGACGCGCAGCAAAAAACATTTACACATACACATACATTGAAACGTGCAAGTGCCTCTGCTATGCATGTGCACCAATACATTCAAGGCCATTTATTCTAGCATTATTCTTCAACCAAATCTGTGTTTGAATTGTATTTGTATTTGTCATATATCACCCTTTACCCGCACACATTGAAACAGACCACCGTTTTTGTATGTACACATACTCATACGTTCATATGCGCGCATTTCAGCATATTCTAAGAATCACAATTGCGATTGATCTGCTTTAGCTTCTTTAGTTTTGTATTTGTCACATATCGCCCTTGGAGCACTAGTTTGCGTTTTGCCAACAAACAACGCAGTACTGGTGTGGCGTAATCGTAATCGAAAGGTCCCGAGTTCGAAACTCAGTGTTTACAGCGTAACTTTTTTAATTTTTTATAAAATTTATAAACATGATGTGGTTTTGCTAGTTGAGATGATGTGCTTTAACGATACATATGTAGTAAATAGATGCAGGTTCGAGTAAAAGTGCGGGGATGTTTGTTTTTCTTTTCTTTTTATACCCTGAGCCCATTGAAAATGGGAAATCAGGGTATAATGGTTTTGTGAAAATGTATGTAACAGGCAGAAGGAGGCGTGCCACACCCCATAAAGTATATATATTCTTGATCAGCGCGACAAGACGAGTCGATATAGCCCTGTCCGTCTGTCCGTCCGTCCGTCCGTCCGTCTGTCCGTCCGTCCGTCTGTCCGTCCGTCCGTCCGTCCGTCCGTCCGTGTGAACGCAGAGATATTTTTAAGTACGCAACGTAGAGACTTGAAATTTTACATGAATACTCGATAATACCATACGCTGCACAAGTTTATAAAATTTTTCCGATAACTCATTCCATTTCGATTTTATGAGCATTTATCGATAATTTTAATGTGTTTTTAAGGCGTGGTTTGTACATCGTTTAAGCTAGAGACTTCAAATTTGCTGTGTAGTTGCGTCTAATGAATACGGAGATTACGTTATCTTTAGATTTTGGATGCCACGCCCCATTCGCCCCCAATAGCCCCGTATTTGTAAAAAGCGCAAATAAAATACTAGAGACTTGTGCTTTGGCACATACATACATATGGATGCCATTAATAAGTTGTGAAAGTTTGATGACATTCGTCAATTGCTAAGAAAAGTTATTAAACAATAAAGTTTCCATAGTAATGCCCACATTGCAGCCCAAGCGCAGTCGCTGCGTCAACTGCGCAGTTGGCAGAGCGCGCTTATGCGTGCGTGCATATGTATGTGTGTATCTGTTGTTTGTATGTATGCATACAAAATCGTAGAATGATTTGATATTTGGCTCTTCACAGGGCTCAGGGTATCCCCTAGTCGAGCAGTCTCGACTAGAGCACTCTTACTTGTTTTTTTTGTTAATTTGTTTATTTATTTAATTATTAATTTGTTTTTTATTTACATACATTCTAGTTGAATAAAATTTCAAAATTATAATTTAATTTTGCAAAATTTAATGTTATATGCAAGCTATATAGCGTATTAAACAATGCAAATCGGACGGGGCTCAGGGTATCTCCTAGTCGGGCACCTCCGACTAGAGTTTTCTTACTTGTTCTTTTTTGTTGCCATATCTGAGAAGAGAATTCGCCTCTTGGCGGATTGTAGATGCTTTGAGTCTGTGACAGATATATCTTTCAGAGTTTTAGAGCCTTATTTATCTACTGTTATATACTAAACTATTATTTGGCCCTTAATCAGAATGACCAAAAAGCACATATCTACGCCAATTGAAAGCACAAAAAAGTAAGAGTGTTCTAGTCGAGACTGATCGACTAGGAGATACCCTGAATCCTACGAGGAGCCATTATTAAAATTAATCTGCGCATCTTTTATGCGTACATACACACGTATGCACGAACGCATACACACGCACTCTGCAAGTGTGTAGAAATACTGTGCAAAGTCATTGTTGAATAAGGTTTCTTAAGGTGAACTATCTTCATCAAATTTTGGTAAACTCATACTACGTACGGTATACACGAGTATACATAAACAATTTGAAGTCTCTAGCTTTTGTACTTTTGAAGATCAATGCGTTACACAGACAGACGGTCGTGACTATATCGACTCGTCTTGTTGCGCTGATGAGGAACATATTTACGGGGTGTGGCACGCTTCCTTCTATTAAACTAGGTTAAGTTTTTGAAAATATACTCAAGTATTTTCTTTCAATACAAATTTTGGCTGGACAATCACCAAATAGAATCGACTTCAAAATTAAATATACGTGCAATTTTAGAATTTTATTTTATTATATTCCTGTTGAGTGAATTCTGACTTAATTTCTCCTATAGGTTATGCAGTGTGACAAAATAAGATGGATAGATTACTATATGTGAGGCGAACTCCCCGCTTTATGCAGTATCTTCTGATTCCTTTTCGTCTGATACAGCTTTGTCTAAATCAGTTTCAGAATCGTCATCCTCATTGTTGATTTCCTCATCATCAATATTGTCCTCGTCGTCTTTCCAATCGTCCTCATCATTGATATCATCTGCATTGGCGCCACCTTGGTCATCTTTATTTACACCGTCATCTGTGTCATCTTCAGCATCGGCGACTTCCTCAAACTTGTCCTCAGTGTCTTCCGCTGTGGCTGCCGTGGAGAGGAGCACAAAGCCGAACAAGGCTAGCAACAAAATGGTACGCATGTCGATTGGATTCTTAGTGAACTGATCTCTCAAGCTCTACTTGGCAAGTTTTTATACGTAGACATCGAAATGACTGTCGCGGGCCATATCTTATTCAATTTAATTGTTATTGTTTGCTTTATGACAGCTGGCATCTTGATTGGAGTCAAGTCGGACGCGAAAATTCGAGGTTTGACAAATATTTACTGACATTAGCTTTATATTTGGGGTTTTGGTATATTTATTATAAATATCATTATTCTCAGAACTTGGATAAGTTTGCACAATTGGTGGTGGTGCAGGTTTGTTAAAAATATTTGTTATTTTCTCACACGTAGACGTTTTTAATTTAAAAGCACATAAATTGTGCTTGGATTTTCAGTGGGCTGCAATCTCAAGCTTTGTTGCCTCGCTCAATGAACACCGCCTGGACGTAACTGAACACAGTTGAATCAGACACCTTGGATAAGTAGAAACGTTAAAGCTGAGCGAAGCCAATTGCATTACACACGTTCACATTATACTCGTTCAACTATGTTTATTGAAGAATCGATGTTCTCGGATTTGTCACACCGCAATGAGCATATGTAGTTTATTGCCTTAGTTATCATAACACTTAACTTGTAGAAAATATAGATTTTTACTTTTCTGATCTTCCACACCATATTTGCTGCATGGTTCATAGCATACATTTAAGCGAAGAGAACAAGAGGCGGGTGTTTGCCTGTTGCAAAAAGCCTAGTTATATTATCAAATTTGTTTATTCCAACTTAGATATATGCACATATATTTGCCATAATGGGAACAAGAAACAAGTAAGAGGGATCTTGTCAAGACTGCTCGACTAAGAGATACTCTGAACCCTGTGAAGAGTATGTGTTCCAATCGTTCTGCACTTCTTTTATGCATGCATACAAACAACACATACATTCACACATATGCTCGCACTAATCAGCACGCGCTCTACGAAATGCGCAGCTGCCGCAACAATTGGCCTAGACTGAAGTACGGGAATTACTACGCGAATTGATGAATAGCTTTTCTTATAAATGGACTATCTTCATCAAACATTCACAACTTATTAATGATAGTTTCCACTATTTTAAATACAATTTTTGTTTGCAAATTGCGAACATAATCTCCGTAAACGATGTATAAACCAAGCTTAGAAAACAAAAATTAAAATTTTCGATAAATACCGATAAAAATTAAATGGGATAAGTTATCGATCAATTTGGTAATTCGTACCGCGTATGGCATACACGAGTATTTATCTAAAATTTGAAGTCTCTAGCTTTTGTACTTTCGAAGATATCTGCGTTATCACGGATGGACCGTCGGACGTCGACTCATCTTGCCGCGCTGATCAAGAATATATACCCTTTATGAGGTATGGTACACTTCAATGAATTCGGAATATAAAAAGTTCACAAAACCAATATACTCTTTTTGAATGAGTATTAAAGTTTGAGAAAGATAAAATTCATAGCATAACTACGATAGCTTTCTTGCATGGTTTTCAGCTGAAAAACCTAGAACAGACTTAAATAACAAGAAACTTCGAATTTGTTCGGTTATCTTCCATTTAGGATCAATCAGTAAGCCATGAGAACTCACAATCAATAAGAGTCGGGTCTCTCAAACCGAGATATACCTATATTCTGTCTTCCGACTCAAAAATTATGCATAAAACAAGTAAGAATGCTTTCATCAAGACTGCTCGACTAGAATATCTAGAACAGACTTAAATAACAAGGGTATCCCTAAACCCTGTTATGGGCGAATATTCCAATTCTTTACGCTTCTTTTTCTTCTTTACAGCAGATCCGTAGGCACATACGGGCAAATATATGTACATATATGTATGTGCGCAAGTATAAGCACGCGCTCTGCTAACTGCTTAGTCGACGCAGCGAGTGCAATTGAGCTGCAGTTTGAGATTTACTATGGGGAATTAATTGTTGAATAAGTTGTTTTGTAGATGGACTTGCTTCAAATTTTCAGAACAATAATAATGCAATAATATGTGTATCTGGCAAAGAAAAGTTTGAAAATACGTTTTTACAAATTTTGAGCTAAGGGGGAGTGAAATACTAAAAAATGTTTACATTAATAGCATAGACATATGTACATATTAGGTCTAAAATTTTCATCTATAACGATATCAGAAATATGCACAATAACATTTAAATGATCGAATATTAGTGATAATAAGTTAATTAGATTGTAATCGGAAAAAATAATATTGGTATACATGTAAAATTTCAAGCCTACAGCGTATGTGGCAGTTCATACTGAGGGACTGACAAACATGGTTTCATCAACTGAGCTCGTCGCCCTGATCAAGAGTATATATACTTGATGGGATCTGCCACGCCGTTCGTCCCTTAGTCCGTTCACCCGTCTGTCCGTAGACGTGAACGTGTAGATCTTACAAACTATGAGAGGTAGAACTTGCCATTTTTCTGTACGTCCTTGTATAGCAGGCGCAGATCAAATTTGTTACAAATATTCGAACACTATTTTTTTGTCCCTCAAGTGTTTTAGGCCCTGTTTTGTACACTGTCTTCACAGCAGACTTGCCTAGTACAAATGCTGTTCAGATAGCAACATATGCTGACGACACCGCAATTATTGCTACGAACAATGACCCAACTGTTGCAGCCAACCTACTTCAAGAAGAACTTGGTCTAATTGAAGTATGGTTAAAAAGGTGGAGAATAGTGGTGAACGCCCAAAAGTCTGTGCAAGTCACATTCTCGCTCAGACGCGGAATCTGTCCCACAGTTTCACTCAATGGCGCTACCATTCCAGTTAGCGAAACTGTGAAATATTTGGGAGTTTGACCGCCGGCTTACCTGGAAACAGCATATAAAAGCAAAACAAGCTCAACTGAAAGCTAAGACAAAGAAAATGTACTGGCTCCTAGGTCCGCGAGCACAGCTAAGCCTTGAAAATAAAATACGGTTATATAAGGCTGTTTTAAAACCAATATGGACCTACGCGTTGCATCTTTGGGGAACAGACAGTAAATCAAACATTGAAATTCTTCAGTTACCAGTCTAAAACACTAAGAACAATAACAGGTGCTCCATGGTATATGACAAACTTTGACATCCATAAAGACCTCAATCTTCCTCTTATCAAAGAGGAAATACAAAAACCGCAGAGAGGTATTTAAATAGGCTACATGACCACTGCAATGCTCTAGCTTCTGGACTCCTCGACAACACAAATAACAGCGAACGGCGCTTAAAAAGATTCCACGTATTAGATTTGCCAAATAGAATAGAATAGACTAGTAGAGAGTTAAACTAGTAGATTAGCTATAAATATGTAAATATGTAAATATATGGATTGATCTCGTTGGATTTCAAACCATCCGGTTATTTATAGTTATAGTTTAAAGATTTGCTTATTGTTTTGTATAAGACAGATTGCAAATAAAATATATATAAAAAAAAAAATTTTTTTTTTGTAATCTTATCACTTATAGACCATATCGGAAATAGATTTGAAAACCATATATCGTACATCTAGCTAAAGCTTACACATTTAGCTAATAGATTCTTGTGAATTTGATATAATTTTGATTTTTTTTTATATTTTAAATACAGGCTCAAAAATTTATTAAGCTCCTGTTGAAGGTCACTTGTAAATATACACATATGCACATATTCACGTACGTTCATATGCGTGTATTTTAGCATATTCTAAGTATCACAATTGCTATTGATTTGTATTTACATTGAGTTTTCACTTTCAGCCGCTTCTTTAGTTTTGTATATGATAGACGGCGCCCTTGTAATGAACTAAAATTTCAGATCAGACGGGGTCTACTCAGGCACTCTCTTTCTTACTTGTTATTATTATTAAGTGCTTTATCCGTGTCATTCAAATTTTTATCTTATGGAAAATTTTATCAATGGATGAAGTACAATAAACAAAACCTCTTCACAACGACAAAATGCTTTGCATTCCTCCGAACACAGGGACTGATAGCAAACAGAAAGCATGAAAATTGCACAACTCCAACCTTTTATTTCACTTCCGTGAGATCGCATAAAAACGGCGATTGTTATATACCAGATTTTATATTTCCCAACATGCTACGCTTGTGGTGGACATATCGAAAAAATATTATCACTTTGTAAGACCAGATTTTATGATTCAAGGTTTAAGTTGCGAAAAGGCTTGCAATCATATGGACAGACGGACGGACATTGCTCTAAGCCAATGTCCTCTTTAACTTTGTGCGTGCGTAAAAAACATGGGAGCATGGAGATTTGAACTGTTTGAAATCATCACCGTCGAACTTAACATAACAACGCCAACAGGTTTTTGCGCGGGCTTAGCATAAAGCGTGCCTGGCCTGTCGGCGAATTAACATTTTGATTGGATTTTCCAATATTGCGCCATATGGCAGAGTTGGGAGCTCTGCAATTGACTTTGATGACTGACGAGGGCGCCGTGTTTACGTTATTTTTGATATTTCAACAAGCATAGAGCATTTACAAATTACTCGATAAGATAAACAATTTTGTATTGTTTATGCAAAAGGTCTAGCGACCTCTGAATTGTTTATTGAAATCAAATTCCCATATGGTAAAGTGTGATGATAAGTCATCGGAAAGCCGTTAGTTTAACTGCGTAGCCGGTTCCACCTCAACATCAGGATTGACAACGACATCAGAAACTTCCTTATCATCTGCGATAGGAGCAACAGTGCTGGCAGGGACCACCACGCGAGGACCCCAGAAACGGCGACCCCAGCGTCTGGGTCTGGGTTGTCCGTATCCGCCCCAGTAGGGGTTGAAGCCGTATGGGCCATACGGGTTATAGTTTTGGGCACCGAATTGCCCCCAGTACTGGGGACCAACTAGGGGCAGAATGCGACGGCCAGTTACAGCGGGCGCCACTTCCGCCAAGTTTTCCTCGACTGCTGCCACAGCCACAGGCTCACTGACAATGGGAGGCTGGACGGCCAGCTTGATTAGGGGCTGGCGAAGAAGCGGAGCACGCACAAGGATATTTGGGGTCTCCGACGCCACCACTGCCATCAAGGTGATGAATGCAAGCGATTTGAGCCAACGCATTTTGGATTTTGAGTCCTGTCTTCTACTGATGCCGATTCGCACTGTCGGCTGCTTTTATCCCAAAGCGAACGCTTCACTTTTGCCATGCATATTGATTCAACTAATTTCACTGAACCCTCGCAATTGTTGTAGGTGAAACGTGCACATTATGCGAAGTTCGAGCGTCAGGCGGGAGATGTGTTTGCTTAGCTTGACTTTGATAGGTTGCCATTAGAACAAGTGTTTTATTGTATTTCTAGAAAGAACCCGAAAACAAGTCTGCAACTTCGGGGTAAAAAAGCTGTGCAAATAGAACTCATGTTTTCCCGCCTACTTACGTATTTTAAGACATTCCATTTTGAAGCATAAAAAGCGGTTAAATATCCGTTGGATAAATGTATTTTCTTTTGTTAGTTTATGATTATAATGTTTTTAATTAGGGTGCTGTTTATGGCGATGCCTTCCTATTTGTTTATAATTAAATCTATGAATCATGAGTTGCAAGCAAAACAAGTGCAACTTAAAGTAGTAAACGGACATCCGATTTTTTTGAAACTAAAACCCCTTTTTAGGCTAACCCAATATAGCATTTTTGACGTTTATGCTCGATCTTCAGTGTGTAATCAGAGTTGTTATGTGTTCTTAGTTTTTAAATTCTTATATATAATCTGTTTACTATGTTTCCGATGTATTTAACTGATGCTTAAGTTACGCCTAAATACTCTTTGAACTCTGCAAGCACGCATAAAATCAAAAACAAAATCAGGAAACTTAAATAAAGCATGCACCAGTGCGGACAGCGAGATAAACTAATTAATCTTGCTTACTTTGATTATCTCGGCAAGCGGCAGCGAAAGATAAATAGGGCAAAAATCATATGCTTATACATATCGTCGTGGTATCCATGTAATTGCCAATTGACGTCATAAAAGCCACTATATATATAAATATATATGAATATATATACCAATTAGGAGTCGGCATAGCAGACAATGATCCATCAGCATGGCATAACGAATAACAAAATAAAATGATAGAAATATTGTGTACGTAATGCCTATTGATAGCGTGGCTATCTTATCAAGGATTCAAATGCATAATTCCGTGCCCACGCTTTATTAACGCTTGTCCCCATCACGACAGATGAAGAACGGAGCGTGCGGCTACTCTGGACGTAGCCTTACACATGCCGCATATGTTTATTTTGGTTGAGTTTCACTCCACCAAGAGTCAGAGGAGAAGCATGAACTTTTTGTTTTGTTTTCCTTTTTCCAAGCGACAGATATTGAAAGTAATGCACATACGAGAGTAACGTCACTTCATATTTAGATCAGGCTTAATGAGGTTTACTTAATTGGATTTTCTTTGATAATGATATTCTACAACTTACCCTCGACTAAATACCAATGCAGAACGATCCTTCGGTTTGGCAGAATGTTGGGTTACAAATAGTTTGGTTTTTCAGCAATAGATAGAGCTGCATCAATTGCCCCAATTGTGAATTGTAAGGCGAACGGATGCGTCACATAATTGTTTATTTCAGTTAGTCTATTACCTTCCGATGGGAGCACTCACACAAATCACAAATCACAAATCACAAATCTTTAGCAAATCGGGTAAATATATTCTTATGTTCAGTTGGATTTGGTCGATACACGTATGAGGTGGCAGCAGCGCCTTAACTCACCGGATTCCAACTGATTCTCACAACGTCAGGATATCTAATGGTAGACGCTGCGGAATAGATTACTACCATATGCTAGAAAAGCTGGCAGCAGTAGCGTAGTCGTGTTGCAAAAAGCTCCTTGGGGCTTTCGCCTTCGCTGGGCAGAAAGCTTTCGCCTGTTATCAGTCACAGATTACTGACAATGCCGGCGGATACCTCGGCTTCGGTCTGCCGATGATGTTTTGATAACGAGGCTGAAGCGTAATTGTCCCGACTGTCTATGCAGCAATCAGCGTTAGGGAGTTAACTTCTAATGACAGCCATCCCTGCAGAACACGCCTTGTAGTTGCTCTTGACTGTTCGCTCGAAGTCAGAGCCAGTGGCGACTATTGTGCTACAACAACTTTCGATTCCCAACCTGTTGCACGTGCTCTATGTAAGTCTTAATGAAGTCATCGGGCAGTCATTTACTCTTGAGTGACACTTTTATTAAAACTTCTTTCGAATCATTTTTACAGATTTGACATTAAATGCTTCATTAGCCCTTCTCACATAACTAAGGCACATGCGAATTATGTTTGTTTGTTTTGCTGCTGAACGAAGAGTAATTAAAATGATACAAAAACAAGTAAGAGTGCTCTAGTCGAGACTACTCGACTAGGGGATACCCTGAGCCCTGTGAAGAGCCAAATATCAAATCATTCTACGATTTTGTATGCATACATACAAACAACACATACACACATACATATGCACGCACGCATAAGCGCGCGCTCTGCCAACTGCGCAGTTGACGCAGCGACTGCGCTTGGGCAGCAATGTAGACATTACTTAATTGTTTAATAACTTTTCTTAGCGATGGACCAAGTGCATCAAACTTTCACAACTTATTAATGGCATTCATATGTGTGTATGTACCAAAGCACAGTCTCTAGTATTTGATTTCCGCTTTTTACAAATAGGGGCGAATGGGGCGTGGCATCTAAAATCTAAAGACTACGTAATCTCCGTATTCATTGCACGCAACTACACAGCAAATTTGAAGTCTCTAGCTCAAATGACGTACAAACCACGCCTTAAAAACACATTAAAATTCTCGATAAATGCTCATAAAATCGAAATGGAATGAGTTATCGGAAAAATTTTATAAACTTGTGCAGCGTATGGTATTATCGAGTATTCATGTAAAATTTCAAGTCTCTACGTTGCGTACTCAAAAATATCTCAGCGTTCACACGGACGGACGGACAGACAGACAGGGCTATATAAACTCGTATTGTCGAGCTGATCAAGAATATATATACTTTATGGGGTGTGGCACACCTCCTTCTGCCTGTTACATACATTTTCACAAAACCATTATACCCTGATTTCCCATTTTCAATGGACTCAGGGTATAAAAAATTATTGGCAATAATTGTGTGAATAAGTTTGCTTTAATCAACCTAAAAACAATAAAGCAGTCGTTCAGGCCTACAAATTAACCGAAATTAAGGTATGTGGATATGTCTCGGGTAGTTAACTTAACAGAAGCATCAACACTAGTATAAATACTGGGGGTGAGAAAAAATCAGGTCCATAGAATAATATTAAAACTTAAATAATAAGTAGTTGGTACATGTGTATATGCTGGGTTTGTTGAGGATTGTCGGCTCTACGCTAGACACTTACAAGTAATTCATAACTACACAACATTACTAAAACAAACAGTTAGCAGCGGAAGGCAGGCAACTGCGCCCCCACCGTCTATTACTAAGGGCTGAAATACGAAGGGGATGGCTAACGGCATATTTTGAGCATGTCTCTATTTTTCCAGTGTGTGTCCTAATGATGCCGCGAATGCACCCTCTTGGCCTTCTGTGTCGTCGTCCAGTCCAGAGCTGTCAGCGAGGGCAGCTCCGCATTCAACTTCTTATGACTGCTGTCATTGTTGTTGTTGTGGAAGGGCGCCGACGTCTGCAAGGCGTAGTCCTGGGCTAGAACGATGGGCTGCAAGGAGCTGAAGTTCACGGCCGGTGCGAGGGACGGTGAGGCTGGTGCGTAGCTCATACGTGCTGTGCTGTGCGAATTGGTGGGCAAGTTGCTGCTGAGGTTAGCACTCTGTTGGCCCACGGGCAAGGACGGAGCCACATTCAGGTTGAGACACGGCCCAGTTCTGCAAGAAAAGGGAGATTAGTAATCGTATTAGGTGGCAAGTGCTGCTGGTGGGTGAAAGAGCCAATCGAAGTGGAAGCGACAAAACTTCTACAAAACTGATCAATATGAAAAAGATTCTAAGGGGATTCCAAAAGATTCATAATATTGCAACTTTTGCTTATATGATAAAATTGTTGTTGTGGTAGGTGAAACTGAGTGTTATCAAGGTAATGTAGCAGACCTTTCGGCCCCAGGCCTCATGAGTATCTATTTGTGGGCGGAGTCGCCTTTGCTTAATTTGACTCTCATATTGACTGTCACTAGAGGCAGTTTGGCGCTGCACGGGGAAACAATGAGAAACAATGAGAGGAGTTATGCATGACACGTTGAGGCAAGCAGCCCTCCTTCAAGTCCAATGTCTTAAAGTTCTGCTCACCTTTGCTGAGTTATTGTAAATATCGACTTGCTCACGATCCGCTTGCCCGTGTGCCAAATGCGGCCAATGTATTTGATGCGTTGTATGGCAATGATGGCCAGCGCGACAGTCCTGAAAGAGATGAGCAAGATAAGCAACTAGGGCGTTATTTCACTATAATGACACTCACTTGAATAACTTCTTCTTAGTGGGCCTCGACGGACTTGCTTTCAGCCCAGCTCCCACAGCCATGTTTTGTAGCGCCAGCTGCTCACTTGCCTGGTAGCCCTCCAGGGTAAGCTTCAGGTAGCGCTTCTGATAGACAAGCGCCTTGCGGTGGCTCTCGACGCGCAGGTAGCGGCCGAGCAGCTGTCGGCATCGCTCCTCCAGCTCAGCGGCATGCGCTCCGCCATTGCCGCCGAGCTCCTCGCATTTCTTTTGCAGCGCGATGCGCTCGCCCACCAGATACTGCACTGTCTCAGCCATCTGCTTGTTCTCCTGCGTGTTCTCCGCCAGCAGCGTGTTGATTTCCTTCATCTTTTGCAGGAATTGCGCTGGCACTTTTTCCTCAATGCTGTGGGCTAGGCGATCGTTGGCCTGCGCCAAAGCTTCCGATAGCTTGGACTCGCGCTGTGCTGAGCGCGCCACATCGAAGCGCAGCTGGTTGATCTTCAGCTCCAAACTGTTCTTTTCGGTCTCAGCAGTTAGTAGATTTGCTTTTAACTCGTGGATTTCGGCCTGCAATTTCGCCTCCTCCTGATGCTGACGGGCTCGCGTGTGGGCCCGGCGCGTCTCCGACTCTTGTAGTGTAACCATGCGCGCCTCCAAGCTCTCAATTTCGTTGGCTTGCAAGATCAAGCGTTCGTTGAAATGCTCCAACTCCATTTCTGCGGATTCCTTGTCGCGAGCCAGCTTCTCCATCTCTTGCTTGAGACGCTCGCAATATGCCACGCGCTCCTGGATCTCTTTTTCGTACCGTTGACGCTCGCGCTCGCTGCTGCGCTGGGCATCTGCCGAGCGCTCCCTCTCCCGCTCATTTTGGGCCGTCAAAAGCTTCAGTTCACTGCGTAGTCTGTCGCACAACTCAGACTCGAAATCCGCCCGAGGTGATTTGCGGGGCGAGTCCGTAGGCGATTTCAACAGTCCGCTGCTACGGCGACTCTCTGCCCGCTGCAGGGAAGTGAGTTGCGTTTGCAACCTGTCGCAACGCTCGCGCTCCATGTCTAGCTGTTTGTGCAGGTCGTCTTCAGCCTCTAGTACAGCTTCTAGGCGCTTACGCATCGCCTCGATGATAAGCACGTCCTGCTCCTGGATCTCCTGCGAGTGCTGTTTCTCGCTGAGCAGCTCCTTGCTCAGCGACTCTGCTTGCTCCCGCTCAACGGTCAGCTGAGCTCTGGCTGCCTCTAGTTGGTTCAGCAGATCGCGCTCACCTGTGAAGTTCTCGTCGTCGGTTCCGTGTCCATTCCCATGTCCAGGGGAGGGGGCGGCACCGCTCTGTACATCTTTTTGGTGCAACTTGTCCAAATTATTCTCCTCCTCGCTTTCAATGGCTTTGAGTATATTCGAGTCCAGCTGAGCAGAGTAGTTGAGCTCTTTTTCCACTTGCTGGGCGATTTCATCAACCGAATACTGCTTGGAGTTCTGCTCGCTGTTCCTCAGTCGCTCCAGATCTCGCTCCAAGGCGTGCACCTGACACTGTAACTCCTCACTGCGCTGCTGCGCCAGCTGCAGCTGGTCAGTCAGCTCTCGATTACGCAGAGTCCTTTCCTTAATTTCCGCATTGAGACTGTCAACCTCTCGTTGTCGCGCTGACGCCACATCCTTGTGTTGCTGCTCACATTGCTCATGCGCTGCGTTCACTAAATTCAGCTCTCTCCGCAGAGTCTCTCGCTCGGCAGCCTCCTGGGCGGCATTCTCAAGAATCTTGTCCTCGAGCGAGTCTACTCGAAGCCTATATTTCTGCTCATTTTCCTCATGGTCCCGAAGTAGCTTTTGTTGCCTCTCCACCTGACTCTTCTCGCGCGAGAGTTGCTCTTGCAACTGTACGAGGTTTTCCTCCATTTCGATTCTTTGTTTATCTCTCTCCTCTTCGAGGGCCGAGAGCTTTTGCTTCAGCTGTTGCAGCTCCGGCGACGGCATCGCCTTGGGCAGCTCAGGTGTCTGCATCAGCAAGCTGGGCGTCTTCAGCTTCGAGTCCTCTGTTAAGTTCGAGAAATTGATCTGCCGTGGCGCCAAGCCCGGTGTGAGGTCCACACTGATCGCAGTGGTCAAGCCGCGGGCATTTTGGTCCTGAAAGTAGTGCGGGTGCTCAAACGTGTTCACAGGGTGGGCCACCACAAATTCACTTAAGTCGTCCGTGCGCTTGTACGTAAGATTCGCGACAGCTTCGTTTGAGGTCTCCTGCAAAAGAGTCGCTTGTTATTCAAATATCTGGGCACCAACCCCTGACCCTCACTCACCATTGTCTGATGGAAGAAGCCGCCGGTAGCCTCGGGCAGCTGAAGTGGCGCATTCAGACTGCGGCACGCTGCACGACGCTCGACATCTGGTTCGGGGAACTCGGTGATCGACCCAATGTCGCTAAGTGTGCGAGCGCTGTGCTTAGCACTCACATCCTGCTTGCCGGCAGCCGGAGAGGAGGCCGGGCTGGCGTCCTTGGCCGCCTGCAACTCGCGCTCCTTCGCTTTCAGTTGCTCCTGCAAGTGGTCTATTTCGTCGTTCTTGTCAGCCAACATAGTTTCCATTAGGTCAGGCAGCGCTTGGCGATTGATCATCTCCGTGCGTATAGTCTCCCTGAGCTTCTGCAGCTCATTACCCTTCTGCAGCAACTCGGCCTCCAAGCGCTCAACCAGACTGCGATCTGGCTGCGTACGCGCTGCGAGCTCAGCTTCAAGGCGTACTATCTCGTCCTTGCTGCGCTGCAGTTGCTGCTGCATGGTGGCCATTTGCTTGTCGCGCGCCGACAGCTGCTCGCCAAGATTGCGCACATCGTTCTGGAGCTCGTGCACACGCGTGTTAAGATCAGAGGTGCCCGCGCGATGAAGCTGCTCGGCGCGCTGCCGCTGCTCTTCCAGGCGCTTCTGCAGCGTTGAAATGCGATGCGTCTGCTCATCGATGCGGCCCTGCAACGAGTCACGCTCGTGCTGCAATTCCTGCAAATGCAAAAGATGAGGTCAGAATCTTCAAATCCACACGTTGCTGCCGCAGTCAACGACCCTTCCGCTGATCTCATCTGTGCGTCCCAGCCCTTCCAAGGTTCAATTAAGGCAAATTGAACGAGATCAAATGAGGCAGCTCGAATAATGCTGCCCCATGCATCACCACTCCGATCTATATCTATATTTATACTTGCTTTACTTAATCGCAACTACCCGCAGCCGACAACGAAGAACTCCATTGAAGCAGCACCTCCCTTGTCTTTCAACGAGGCGCTTCAGCAGACAGCCCCAGCAGCAGCCCCAATTGTACCAAGAGAACCTCAGATTATTTATTTAGATGCATTTGGGTGATACTAAATGGCACAAACTGGGAAAATATATGGAGCTGCCTGTTCCACTTTCCTATAAATAGGTGTGACATCGTATGAGCTGTATATGATGAACTTGTCTGTGTACTCCGCCAACCTTGTCAAACTACGCTATATTTCACGTATATGTACATACACATTCGTATGTATTTGTTTATGAAGGCATGCCAATTGAGTTTCAATTGTCTGCCACTTGTCATTGCCTATGCGTCTATCCTAGCAACTCACTCGAATGGGCACCATGGTGAATATGGGCTGATCTTTTGGAGGCAACAACATCTCACTTTGTCATTTTGATTAATGTTTGTTAAATTCTACTTATTTTTTAACTAATCAACTCATGCGAAAAAAAAAACAATTCGAACAGCCCAAGCGAACACAATTAGCTCAATGTGCGACGAGGGAGACTCTCTGTAGTCAACTGAACTGAGAGCTGAAGAACGACGACGACATTCAAATTTATTTGGATGATGCTCAATGAATCGAGGCATTAGCATATGTTATGGTCCAATGGTTCTCAAAGTGTACAACTGTCCGTGTTAACAGGTTGAAAAAATTAAATTATAGCACAGTGCATTCAAAACTGATCCACTGTGTATAACATATTCCACAAAAACTTAAGTTTAGCACAGTACATCGCAAACTGTTCGACTGTAACAGAGTCCACAACAGCTTCAACCATAGCACAGTGCGTCTAAAACTGTACCAGCTATGAGAATAAACTAAACCTGAATAGTGACATATCAACAACTCAGAAAACGGTAGTCGATACTGCTCGACTAGGCGATGCCCTGAACATTATGAGGAGCCAATATTCCAATCATTCTACACTTATTAACTGCATGCATACACATATGCACGCACGCAAAATTACGCGCTCTACTTGCGTGTGGGAATTCTATGCGAAGTTAATTATTGAATAAGTTTTCTTATACATGTACTATCTTCATCAAACTTTTATACGTTGTTTGCAAATTGGAGGCGAAGGCCGCGTGATATTCAAAATCTAAAGATTACATAATCATGTAATACGTATTCATTATATAGCTTAATGATGTAGAAACCACGTCTAACAAACGAAATTTGGACTAAGGCACAGTGCACCGAACACTGTTAAACCTATCTCAACAGTAATGATTTTTTGTGATCATAATTAATTAATTTAATATATAATTTGTGCTCATACATTCATGATAGTTAGAAACAATTTCATTCAAAACAATTTTACGGTGTATAAATATTCTTATTAACCGTGAGCGAAGACAAGAATCCAAATTCGGCTATTCCCCACAAAAGCACTCTAGATTTACTTATACTCACCACGCAACCACTGCGCAATTGGGTGACTTGCATTTCCAGATCGCGTACACGTTTGATTGCAGCTTCCTCGACTCGCGTGTGCTTGTCTAGTTTCTCGACCACGCGCTGCACCCCCTCCACCGTCAGCGAGTGTTTGGGTGAACCTCCAGCTGTCTGCGCGTCCACTGGCTGCCTGTTGCCAACGTGGGCGGAGACATCCTCCGTGGCGCTGAGACTGCACGAGTTGGAGGCTGTGTTGGAGTTGTGAAGTGACTCCAGTGTGTGAGTCTTCTGATCCAGCGCTGTTTCAATCAGAGCCAGTTGGTCGGCCACCTGATTGAGTACCAAGGCAGTCTCGGCGGAGGGCAGTCCCTGCTGTAGCTTGTCCTCCAGCTGGCGGATGCGAGTCTTGTAGCTCTCGCCAATGTCCGTCTTTAGGCTGTGCACCTCCTGAGTGAGCGCATCATTGGAGCGCATTTGAATTTGTATGTAATCCTCCAACTGCTTGACCTTCTCGTCTAGCACCTGCTCATTGAGCGCCTTGGTCTGCACCTGTGTTTCCAGCTCCGAGATAATCTCGCGCAGCACAAAGATCTTATCTATGGACGCCTTCAGCTCCGCTTCCAATTTATCCCGTTTGCCACTGGAGTCGCCCAGCTGTTGGTTAACCTCGCGCAGTTGCGCCTCCAGAATGGCGTACTATCAAAAGGGATCACAAAGACACTCCATTAGTGGGCAGATCCAATCAAAAGTCTATTCTGTATCTGACTAACTATGTGTTGTGTGTGGAGCTTTTCCGTGTTACCGTTAGTCAACACTTACATGCGTCTCCTCCACTCCCCTTAACTTAAATTGTTTTCGTGGTGCAGTTCAATTTCAGGTGCAGAGTTATTTTGATTAGGTACATTGGGAATATATAAGATTGTTATTAATGTGAGTGCATGCTAAGAGTTTCAATGAGAGTTAGGAATTCAGGAATTAGATATTAGTGTATTTCAAACAGATATTCAATGTAATGCATTTTGGAACAACATCATCGCTTTCTGTAGCATCTATAAATACTCTAGCACATGCTTACGAAACATACTTATATATACTTGGGTGTGACTGAGTACATAAAGCAGACAATCTGCTGCCCTTGACTTCGATATTAAAAATAAACAAAGTGACACCAGGGGGTGGCTGGATACCTATGTGTTTTTAGTAAGGCATAAGAAAATTTAGATTATATTTGGCATCGCAATCATCGGAAGCAGTTTATAACAACTTTAACGAATCAACTCAAGGAAACGAAGTTGTTTACGTGCTCATCTTCAAACAATAATAAAAAATAATATAGTTACAATGCAGCTTATTGTATGACCTTGCGAGCCAGTGCAATAGAATAACAAGCAGACCTGTTATCTTATAGAATAGAATCGAAAAACTAAGAAAACACTAAAATATAGTCAGTATATAGTCAGAATAAGTAAAAGATCAAACCCATTTGCAACCAAACAATTAATAAATAAAAATTAACATTTAACCAGTTCCAAATCATAGTCATAATAAACATAGTATATGCCGGAAAGACCCTTGACAGGAGAGGGCACTCACCTCCTCTGAGGCATTGGCATAAGAGCTGCGCTCCTTTTCCTTTTCACGTAGCTGCGCTTTTAAGCGTTCGATCTCACGATGAAATTCATCGCGTTCCTGCTCGCGCTCAGCGGCCTGTTCTTCCAGGAACTGGCGCGTCGCCTTCAGCTGCTTGTCGGCGGTATCGATCTATGGTTGTGGTATAGCATGGATGGAAGGTTATATAACCTAAACTTGTACTTGGCTTACAACTAGGCGGGCTCAGCGGGTAAGCTACTGATCATGCGTTAGACACTTGACATGTTATATATTCATATATATATGTGGCACGTATGGGGTACTATCTAAAGAGTGGCTTACCTGTGACTGCAGATCCTCGCGATCTTTCTTCCCCGACTCCACCACCTTGTCACCCTCGCGGCAAAAGTCTTCTATCATCTGAAGTAAGATCACCGTAGCATTTCCCGGTTCCTGGGATTGCTGTTGCGTGGGCGAGGTCAGCAAATGGCGTGCTCTCTCCTGAAGCTGTACAAAGCTAGCCGACGACTGATCCAGAGTCTGCGGACTCTTCATGTCCCCAAGACCGTAACCTTCGGTATAATCTGTATGGTTTAGCGAGTTTAACTGCGACAGCTGATCGCGCAATGCCTGCAGCTCCTGGCCTAGCTCCGCATTACGATCTATGGTATGCGTCAGCTGTTGCTGCAGATTCTGTCGATCTGTTTCCGATTTGATCAATCGATTCTTTAGCTCAACCAGTTGGAAACTGAGTTCCGAAGCGTTGCCTGACTGTTGTTGCAGATCAACCGGCAGCGAGCTATGCGGGTTGCTCATCTGTGCTCCGTTGCTGGTCTTGCGCTGATGAGCCACGCCGAGGTGCTGATCGTTAAGCGAGTTGGTGCGGAGAAGCTCGTGGAGCAACTGTTGCTGAGTTAATGGCAATGGGGCTGTTGTCTTCAAACCATCCTCCGCCTCGCAGCACAGTTCATGCTCCTGTTTCTCTGGCTCATCCTGCCGCTCCACGGATTCATTGGTACGCTGCCTATCCAGATCCTCGGATAGTTGCAGCAGGTAAGCGGCTTCCGCTTTTAGGCGTTCTAGGCAGTCGCCCAGATCGAAGTAATCATTTTGATCATCGTGGTTTTTGCTGTCGATAAACTGCACAAGACTTGGATCCTCAACCACCTCCAAGAGACTGTGCACATCTGGGACCAGGCGCAAGTGTCTTGTATTGTTGAACGACCCCTGCAGCAAGGAGCTACTCATCGTATGCTCCAGATCCTCGCCACCTTCCTGGCTGCGACTCTGCATCAGTATACGTTGCATTTCCTCCGATAACGTCGCATTGAGGTCGCCCTCGCAATTGGCAACGCACTTGGCCAGGCGACAGAGAACGCTGCGGAAACTCTTCGACAGTTGCCGTAATCCATCTCGCTCGGTTATAATGTGCTCTAGATCACGCCCCGAATCGAACGTCAAATGCCGCTTATTCTTGCGGTTGAGCTGTTTCTCATATTCCAGTTTCATTCGCGACATCTGTTTGGATTACAGCTGTAAGGGATAATGCTTATATTGCCAATTTCATTAGCTCACCTCTTCGGCATGTTTTATATTCAGCTGAGTTATCTCCAATTGACTCTTGGCCGTAAACTTCTCTCGCAGCAGTATTAGTTCCTTGGGCCAGTGCTGATCGTCGATGGCGCACTCCGACAACAAACTCTAAAAGAACAATTTGTAAAGGACTTTAGTATCGTAAACAACGAGCAGTTGCAGACATATGGGAATATGTTAGGGCCTAACATCAGAGCTGGCAGGTTAAATACCAAACGTCTGTCAAACTCCGCCTTAAGCTGCTTTCCATCGCATCAGGACATAAATATTTATAATTTATAGTCATCTGAAAGCAAAATATTTACACGATCGTTGCAGAGAATGCATTTCGACGTTGCATTTAGCACTTTCACATCACACATCAGAGCCGAAAACAAACTTTGATGCCGTTCGCCCTATAACACCACCGAGGCGTGGTTTCATTGTTGAAGTGGCAATGCTCCCCACAAAATTCTTTATAATAAGGCGAGGGTTGCGAGTGCGGGAAATTTGTTTCTTTTGCTTACATAAATATGAATTCAATTGATATAAATAAAACTACAAGTCGATCAGCATCTCAATTCCTTATCTCTGGCATGGGTCATGCCCCTACTGATTAATAATTCTTAGAGTATTAACGTTCTCATTAATTTATTTGTTTTTTTGATTTCCTTGCATTTGTTTTCTCTCTTCTCTGATATGAATGTCAGATACCCTTTATCTGCCGCCATCTATACTAACTAAATACCAAATTTTGTTTACAAATGACTATATACTGAACATGTTTTGCTCATAAGCCTTTTTTGCCACTACCAATGTGTGCCTTTTGCCACTACCAATGTGTATACAGACCGAAATAATTAACAGAGATTAATAGAGAGGGAGAGAGTTTAAGCTGGTGCATTCTCACGCAACAATAAATTTAATAATATAAGCAAAATAAATATATATTATTTAAATATGTTACATATAAATTCTCTCTCGAGAATTCATTTCAATGTACGTGCGTCATTAAATGTTACTCAGTCAAATAAGCTCTCTTAAAGAATCTAATATATACATTATACAAGGGTCGGATCATATAATATCAGAAGCACACATATGTATGGGTCTATCTGGAGAGGAGGCCAACAGTGCTCCGACTGCAAATCTTGTTTAGTCAAATTATAAATAGTAATTATAGTCTATATAATTTCCAGTCTATCTAAGATACATAGGTAGCGCAGACTACAATCGGATCGAGCATATATTCCCAATATCAAGTCTCCGCCATCAATAGGGATACAATCATTGATTTGTGATCACAAGTATATAGACTATACTCAAGAATTTAAAATTTTCCTCAGCTCAGTAAGTAAATCTAGGTACTATACATTGGTATTGGTGAAAAGATTAGAAGCCACGTTGCGAATGGAATCTTGAAAGTTGCAAATTCCCATCAAACACTAAGCAGAAATTACATATTTTATGGAGATAAAAACATCTTAACATTTATACATATTTAACACCAACATGAAAATAGAAAACGAACGCAAACTACTTTTATTAATCTAGTTAAAAATACAACATATTTGAGTAATTAATTTCATAAATTCTTTATCCTTACTTCTGTTTACTTGCTGTTCACATTGAGGAGCAAGGCCAAAAGACTATAAGCTTGGTTCATGGTCTACAATAAAGAATAACGATAGAGTGATATGTAAATATTTAAAGCGCTTTATACCTTGGTGAAAAGGGGAAGGCCCACTTCGAAAAAGCCACCGGCTCGCAGAATCATAGGACGGTTCAGGTAGATCATGAAACAGAGTATCAAACGCCGCATTGGCTGCGACATATCTGGCCAATCGCAACTATATAGAGCATTGGGCAAACGATCAGCGTTGTGGGTCATCTCGTTCCCATAAATGCTAGGCAAATATATTTGCATGGTCATCGCGAATAAATACTCCGCCATAGCTAAGAAGATGCTCGGTGCCTGGAACACGTTGAGCTGGCGAGGAATGATAAGTGGAGTTACACGCGGTGTCTCATGGCGACGTCGCCTATTCACTTACCATCTGCAAGCGGTAGATGGAGAGACACAATATAATGGCGCTCAGCAAGATTTGAATAAGCGTGCTCTTTGAGATGAAGACCTGAATCATCTCGGCCTGGGCCTTGACGCGCCTATGAAGCGCAATAAGCTCCAACAACTGGACACGCAGCTGACGCTCAGAATCATGGTGCCCCGTTGAAGACAGCGCAGCCAGGCGCTTGCCCAACATCTTGAAGCAGAGCGAGATGTACAGCATTAGGTAGCAGTTGAGCAAGTCCGAGGTGAGGTTGGATAGACATGTGAACGGCACAGCGAACAATTGGTACGCGTATAGACACCAGAAATTACCCGTCTTGTGCCAGTCGAAGGGGACCCACACCAGAAATGGCAACTCATTTGGATAGTTGTAGGCCGAGGATATGAAGATGCATGGCACCACGCCTAGGCTGCAGAAGGAGTAGAGGAGGGCGACCCGCGAAAACCGAAGCTGTTCCCGCTCCCACATATCCCGCTCCGGGCCAGAACGAACTTCGAACTGCGGACTGACACTCCACTCCTCGAGTAAGTCGCGAGCAATCTTCGCATGTTTCCAGTTGTTGAATATCTTTGCCACCAGACTGGTCATCGTGAGCGTGATGAACAGAACATCTGTGCAGTGCTCGAAGTCATCGCTGCTCAGAGCCTCAATCCACATCATGGCCGTGAACGTAAAGGTCACAAAGAAATGCAGCGCAAACGACTGCACCAATTCAAATAATCTACCCCGAGATCTGGACGTGGACGTAGGCGCGACTGAGCCGTGGTTCGGCCACAGTCTGCAGAACTTAAGATTCCTCACCAGAACTCGCGAACCCTTTATATTGTCTGAACCCATGTCCGTTATTCGCCTCACTTTGATTGGCAAACCGGACTAGTTGGCTTTATATAGAGGGGACCTAGCCCTACTAATTGATTCACAAATTGCTTAATTCTATGGGTGTCTAACCATTTCAATTAAAAAACAATTAGAAATTGTATTAATATGAAAATCGATATCCGTATCGTGAGGTTGGTTCAGAACGTGTGCATTGCGTTCGTTCCCAGAAAGAAAGATTTAAATGCACATTGGAAAGTTAGGAATGAGTGCCGGAGCCGAGTATCATTTCAAAAATAGAACGAGTTTCCAAAATAGGCACCAACCAATGCAACCAAATTTTTGCGCCTTAGCAAAAATAACATCTCATGCGCACATGTGACTGGGACCAGAGGAAGTGTTTATGGGTTTTGGGAGAGGGCAACGACTCTTTTGACGTTGAATTTCCAAACTATTTACATTCAGTCTATCAACGTATGTATAGGGGACTTGTATGATTGGAATACTCAGAATTTTGTGGTTAATAAGAATACACCCAACATTATGTATACGCTGAGTAAATGTATTTATATATATGATTTTTATATTTTAATATTTTTTTTTTATTTGCGAACACATAACATAAACTTAAATAGAGTTGAATGAGTTGCCGTGGATGTGGCTCAGAGCTTTGGAGTTGATTTAAAGATTACCAATCTCTATTTGAATCTGCTCGACTACCGAGAGTATTCATGTAAAATAAAAGATCTCAGCGTTTACACGGATGGACGGGAGGACGGACAGACAGGGACTATCGACTCGTCTTGTCTCGCGGATCAAGAATATATACACTTTATGGAGTGTGGCACGCCTCCCTCTGCCTGTTACATACATTTTCACAAAACCATTATACCCTAATTTACCATTTTCAATGGGTGAAGGGTATAAAATTGGAAGAAAATGTACTCTTAAACTAAAAATCTTCGATTATTCCGGTTAGTTTACCTTATAATTCTTGTTCCTCCAAATAATATGAGAACTCAATATATTCTTTCTATTTCAGGAACAAACGAGCATTTAAAATATACTAACTTTCTACGGGTTTATAGTCTAGTGTCTAAGAATGAATAGTTTTCCTGTGATCAGAGAATGACGCAGTGGTTTATGCCTGATTGCAATGTTTTCATTTTAGTTTAAAATATTCTTACTTTTTTGCAAGCTCTCTCAAATCCGAAAAATCCTCTTGAATGCATATATGTATGCTACTATTTTTGTAAAAAGACGACAGCCATAAAGTCGTTAGATTTGAATCGTAACGAATTCGCGCGAGCTCGCACACAGACGCACTAGTATGATTAATGAGTATTCGCACGTTCATACACACTCATATTTATTTGTGGACTTCACGCACACAAATGCAGATTTATAACACTTGGACACAATAACAACTCAATTTGTTCATTTGCATATATTTTTTGCGCTTCTGTTGATTTAACGTTTTTTTTTTCTTTTTTACTTATTCACAATACTTTAATAGCTCTTGAACGCACATGTTTTTATGTTAATTCACTTATAGACGCATGCGCACATAGATATGCTCTCTACTGTCCGAAAATATATATGTATTTGTATGTATTTTTAATTCGGCACTTTGCACATTAGCAGACAAATCTCGCACGTCCGCCTTGAAGTAACGGAAAATACTGAGCAGATGATTCGAGCAACAGGCTATTTATTTAAGATCGCCGCCATGGTCGAGAGCACGATTGAGAGACTAGGTGTGTTTTAACAGTGGGTCGAGAGTGAGTAAAATGAGAGTGAGAACGAGAGCGAGAGCGGCTGTGAGAGCATTTGCTAAATGCCAACAAAGCAGTGCGCGTTGCACTGCTTGCTTTCTCTCTTGTTTGTGTGAGTGTGTGTGCAGTATGAATCTTTAATTTTGAACAGCGGCATATAAAGTATTGCACTCACATGCACACAAGTACACATAATTATTGTGTATGTTGTACATGCATGCATGTAATTTGACATGTTTGTCGACACTTTCACATGTGCCAAGTAACTCGACGGAATTAATGAATTCTAAATCGGACTACCCTCGGTACTTCCGGCCGGACTTTATTGGATGAGAGCAATCGTTCGTTTATATGAAATGGATGTTGTTTATGTGCTCAATCGCGGAGCAAATAATTGACTTATATACGATAATTTCGTATGTATTATGACATATACATATCCGTACTTAAATTTAAATATGTATGTGTGTTCCAACAAGCATACACGATGTATATACATTTTATATATATATATATGTATGTCTTACAACCAACAAATGAAGAATAAATGTCAGCTAAATTTGTTGGCAAATTAGCACGCGTGCATGTCGTATGTATGTACATATATATGTATGAAGGCATGTGCTCAATCTAAGAGAAAATATGTTTTTTTGCTTTAATGTGACACACATTTAGTCGTAACGCTTTATCGAATCGCCTTTAAGACGACAAACTATTGTACAATTGTGTTTTATCAATTATATTCCTTGGCGTAAGGAACCTGCTGCTTACATGGGCGGCAAGTTCAGTTCAGGAAGGAAGGGAAAGACTGGGATTGTTGACTTTGGTATTATAAATAGCTGCCTCAAGAACAGATTCATTTCAATGACAAGCAAATTGAATGAAAAGAGAAGGAAATGGGTAAAGTTTTTAAGACCTATTTGGGGTAACTCCAACGTAAATTTCATTGCAGTTTTGCTTAATTTACGCAATTACCTTAAGGGGCAGAAGTTGAGTAAAAGGGGGTTTCCAATTGCACGGCAGTAAACTTTATCTAATCTTATGAGCAACTGAAAATGATATTCCTATCTATCTATGTATCTATCTATCTATTTAGCGAGTCAGTTTACTCTGAATATTGTTCACGGAATCTTTCGGAGTTCAAAAGAGCAAAATTAATGAACAATCGAATATGGGTGATATGAGAGTTACGAACAGTTCAAAATATTTTCCCGCAAAAAACAATCTGTAACATTAATGGGTATGTACTAGTCGGTGACGCGTGACTAGAGCACTCTGGCACATTTTTTCGTTGTTGGCGTCCTGACAACATTTACCGAATGAAATTCGCGAGCGCGGTGCGTTGCAGAAGCAAAGAACGGAGGGCTACAACAAAATGCCCATTGAACGAGGGCACAGAAATAATTTTGGTTTCGAGCATTACAGATGAAGATGGTGAATCACAAGCATGCAGAATATATTTACGGAAGTGCGATGTGCAGTAGAGTTATCAAAGAGCGCGCCATGCGAGCATGCAGCTGCCCCATGCCTCACCTGTATTTGCTGCTCCAGCTCGGTGACAATGTCTTTACGTGCCAGCGACAACTGTTCCTGCAGCCGTCGCTCATACTCCTCGATGATGCGCTGAATCACCTGAGATTCGTTCTTCAAGTTCAACTCGTCCTCGTCGATGATAATTAGCGAACTACTCGGATTCTGTGCAGCGCTTGGCTCGACCTCCACTGCACCTCCTTTTGCGATTTGGCAGGTAGTCGGCGATTTGTGTTGTGTGGGCTGTGCAGATTAGTTATTGCGGTGGTTGTCAGGTAGTTAATTGTTTATTGGATTATAAAAGTAAGCGAACAAGAAGAAACGTGCAGTTAGAAGTTGATCAGCTGGCGGACTCAGGTAACACAAATATAGGAGATCCGTCCACAAACATCGTTTGTTAGTTATTTAACATATATGTAGGTATTCGGACGTGCGACGTGATCGGAGATAACTTACCAAGTAATCGTCATCTGATTGGTGCCGCTCGTAGAACTTGATCCGTTCCGTCAGCTTGCGAACTTGCTCCACATGAGAGCGCTTCAGTTCATCAATGTGCGCTTGGTAAAATATTTTAAGATCCGCGATTTCCTGTGATACCTAAAATGCATTCACAATATGATATTTGTTTTCCGTCTATTGCTGACTGCTCACTCACATTGTCTGTAGTTCCCTTGGAATCAAGGCCAGTGGGAGTGATTTGGCGATGGCTGGGGCTGAGCAGGAGCTCAGCGCGCTTACGCTTGCGTGGAGAGGAGTTCTTTGAGGCCATCTCATCTGGCAGTTGATCAACTTCCGAGCACTCAGAGGAGCTATCCCCGCCCAGATGCTGAGACTTATGCGAAAACACATCGTCGGAAAACTGTTTCTCTAGGTCAGCACAGCGATGTTCGAAATATTTGCGCAGCTCCTCCATTTGCTTAGCATGTGCCTCATGCTGTGCCTGCTCATTAGCCAGTTTCTCACTCTCCCATAAATCCCGACTAATCTTCAGCTCCTGCGCACACTGATCCCGACACTGGGCCAACTGTTGCGACAGATAGTCGTCAAACTTGCGTTGCACCAAAAGAAACGGACGCACCTCGCCGGGCAGCAAGCATTTATGGAACTGTTCGATTTGTTTGCTGAAAGCGGGCGGCCATTCGGGAGACAAAGGCTCCACGCCCAAATCATCGATCGACACCGAAAGTTGTCGCTCACGTGAGCTGCGGGATACCCGATCCCCTTCATGATCTGTCAGAAAGTTACGATCCATATCGTCGTCGCTTTCGCTAATCAGATCCATAGATATCTCAGAGATGCGCTGTCCCACATTGAGCTGCTGATCGGGCCAGCCGCCGCTGCGCTTGACTGCATAGATAGCCTCGTGAAGCTGTCTACGCAACGATTGCACCTCATCGCCCAACCGTTCAGAGTCCGATTGCAGTTGGCCACGTACGTTCAACGACTGCTGCAGCGAGTCCGTGAGCTTTGCGATCATGTCGTCGCGCCGCGATAGTTCCACATAGATGTCCAGCGTCTATAGAGTAGAATAAATGTGTATTTAGTAAAGTGCAGAGAGTGAAAACTCTATAAGTATGTCTTACCGGCGCACCAAACTCCTCTAGGAATGTGCGATACTCTGTGGAGCTAGTCACCAACGAGCTGCTGTCTCGCGCAGATGCCGGACCCGCGCTCGACTCATGACGAGCAGCTTCCAGCTGCAGATTCAGAGAAGCCAAGCAGTTTCCTTTGCTCTCCAGCTGTGAGTGCAGATCCTGAACCTTGTTCTCCAGCTGTTTCAGCATATTCAAGCTCACCGGACTCGAATTGCTCCCTCCCTTGTTTTCCTGTAGAGTTTTTGACTCTTCCATGGACAGCGATTTGGGCTCCTCCGCCATGGTACTTAACGAGAGCAGACGTTCGCTCTCTTCCGTGATGTCTTCCAGGACGTCTTTACTGAACTCTGTCAAAGGCACGCGCTCCATTTGCTTAAGCTCCATGCTGCCGGACTCTTGTGTAAGTGGTGACTCAGTGGGTGAGCCTTTGGCGCCGGGATCCACTTGAGTCTGCTGATTCATGGCCAATAAACGCAGCTTCAATAGGCGCATGGAACATTCCTCATCCTCATCCTCATCCTCACCGTCTTCCAACTGCGCCACAATCGGATCTAGTGGTTCTGACTGTAGACAAACAGTTTCTAAAATATTTACAGTTTTGTGATCAACGATTAGCGGTCCCTGCAACTGGGGCAGCTTCAGTGGCTCCACCACATCGGAGGCGGATAAAATACTTGGTTTTTGGTTGCTAGCGCCTGCCTCTTCTACATTGAGGGCTATCTCTATGGACGCATTTGTAGCAACCATTTCTTCCCTAGAGTGATCCTGCTCGCTGTGAGGATCAGCATCTACTTCCAACTCACTATCCACCAGCTGTGACTCAGGCTCGACAGCCTCCGATAGCGCCGATGCCATCGGACTTGCTGCAACACTGCCCGACTGCGCGTTTTGGGCTTCAAGTGCCGAGTCCGTGGTCTGATGCGGCTCGTCTACGAAGTCAGACACGTCGTCTGTGGTGCTTTGATTACTAAAACTCTCGCCCTCATCGTGCCTGTGGAGGGACTGCTCTGGGTTATCTTCATGGCGGGAATGCAATGGCTTAGGCCCCTCCAACGGAAGGCTAATATCAAAGTCATCGTCATCGTCGCTTGGCGTTGCTTGATCTTTTGGACTAGGTGGTTCCGCATCATCATCTTCATCACTCTCCTCATCAGCCAGAAAATGCTGGGCCAACTGGCCACCCGAAAGTTGAGCATCGTCGATGCCTAACTGTGCAGCCTCCTCGCTACTCTCAGATAACGCCGGATCCTTGGGCTGGGAGGGAATCTTTCCAGCTACCTCGGAGAGCGAACCAACGTTTGAGTGTAATTGTTCTTCCACCTCGCTAATCTCAATCGCTTCCTCGATGTCTTCTTCTATGCTGCTGCTATTTGTAGTCGTGGTGGTGGTCTGTGTGGCTCCCCTTAGAGCCACGTAACCGCTGCTTGCTTCAGCACTTGTTGTTGGTGTGGTCGTCACTGCTGTTGTGGGTGCTGTGCCCTTCTGTTGCTCGGCCATTTCAATAGACATGGAACTAGTCGGCGGCTCAATGCTAAATGAAGAAACCGTCTGCTCGTCCTCGGTAAGACTTAGATTGTTTTGCCGCCTGAGTAGATCGGCAGTGTCTGTGGATGTGACCGCGTACGGGGTAGTGCTCGAGCTAGTGGCTGCCGTGAAGGTGCTTCGGGAGATTATATAGGTGTGCGTCGATTCGTTATCGTCATCAGATTTAGTGCCGGAACAGTCAATCTCATCGCAAGCTTCTGGAGCAGCATGTTGCTGACCCTCGAGCTCCCTATCTGCTGGCCTTTTGTTGGATGGTGCTGAAGCTTGGAACAAAAAATTCAATGTTGGTATAAACTCAACATCCACATTCTGTGCGATGTAGCTGCAGCTGGTTGCCGGCTGTGTATGCGGCTGCTGCTCTAGACCGATAGCTGCTGCTGGTGGGGCTGAATGCTCCGGTGGTTCGATTGCCTTGTAGAAGGCGCTGCCGCTGCCCGTGCGCAGCAACGATGTGATCTGCAATGAAGATTTGCATTTGATTACTCGCTGTTGACCCGACGAACCCAGGATAGCTCGTTCCTAACACACAATCATCTGCATTTTCATCTACACTACCCAAATAAACATGTCCACATACATAAACTTATCTCTACACACATGTAAAATCTTTATAATTCACAGCTTTCCTCTTGGCCGAGTTGGCAGTGACATTTTTGGTCTGACGCCACAATAAACTCATTTCGATTTTCTTTTGCATTTTCATTTTCATTTTCGTAATGATGTCACCTCATTCTCTCACAGCAGCGGCAGACACCTTATTGGGATTATGGGGCTTCGACCGGATTCTTGTCTAATGCATACAACGGGAAAGAAGAACGATCAGTGCCTCAGCATAGATTAGGCAATAGTCATTCAGCCAATTGACCCGCATATCTGACACTAAACGCTTTGCAGCTCAAGTGGATATCATGCCGTGGCAAATAGCAAACGCCAAACGCCAAACGGCAAACGGCAATTGGTGGGGCTGACTCAGGCGCTAGTTGATGGATTGCAGCTGTGCCAGTGGCCATCGCATCGCATCGCATCAGGTTGCCGGCCTGTCTACCGTTTGCCAACCCCACTTTTATTATTAGAATCAGCATACATCTGAGGCATTTTCTAAGTTTTGTAATAAACCCAACGATCTATCGCATGCAACTTATTCAAGTTATTTTTGTTTTTGAATATATGAATATGTGAGCACTAATTAAGGCGCTGCCCACTTCATAGACTGTATGGATGTTGGCGAGGAAGTCAGAAACATTTCTGGAGATCCAATTGGATTATAATGTAGTTCAGATCGGTGCGAATGTCTGACCATTTTGCACTGTAACACACGGAAGCTTTTGACAAGTTGGCAGACCCCAACTTGAACGCCCTTGAACTTGTCAACATTATGCAAATTAATTTAACTCTCATAACCGTATCGGGATAACAGTTTTTGCCATCACCATGGTTACATGAGTTCCCGATAAAAACTTTCCTCTTCTTATACGTGCGTGTCGAACCCAATTTCGTCCTGCACCTACGCGATTTTGTCGATGCGCCCAATTGGGTTACGCTTCACGGTTGCGGTAGTCAATGAGACGGGGTTTACTCAAGTTATTTGGGTGTGACACACATTTGGCTCATATATTGTAGATGTTCGCTGAAGTCTCAGCGCCAAAATAACTATTGTACATGAGTACACCCAAAAGCCAATGAGCTGATTTCAATGGTCAATATATTCAAAGGAAAGGTGCAATCGAGGTTCGAGGCTTACTCACATGTATTTTACTCATGGTCGCACTGCTCGCAGTACTCAAGTCGGAGTAGTGAATCGCGTAGTAAAACTTTTGTCACTTTACAGCTATTATAACACATATAAATGCAATTTGTCCATTTTCGTTTTTATTACAACTCCACACACACGCTTGCCTTTTATCTTTCGACACGTTCGACGAGGTAAACTACCGACTACGACGACCGCCTGCAACGCAAGTTCTGTTATAAATAAGAAATACTACGACGACGGCGTCGGCTCGATTCCCAATTCAATTCAGGCACTCTGTCAGAGGCAGTCAATCCAAAGAAATCACATGGGGCGGAGAGCCCAGCTGCGAGTGAGCGCCAACAGAATTTGCAACGGTTTCAAGCGGTTCCGTGCACCAAATGCGCTCACATTTCTTTTATTTATAAACAAAAATGTGGAACGTAAGTCGCCTCTCTGTGGGCAACATGTTTGCGGGCAACGTTCCACAAGAGCAATAGCGAGAGCAATAATGAAAAGCGCGAGAACCATCAACATGCTGCCGGCTATCTACTGCCAGCTGCCAGTTGATAATGCGCTAAACTCGAATGTTTATTTGGGAGCCTTGAGCTGCTTCGTTGAAAGGTCAAATGGCGCATTTAGCTTATTTATTTACTAGAACTCTGAAGAAAGCAAGTGCATTTACCAACATCTAGGCAGATCGATTTTGGCTTAAAAAATTCGAGAATTAAAAAAATTAATTTGTTTCAATCGAAAAATTCGGAAATCAAGTTTACTATTTCAATCATCCCATAGATAAAGATTTAAATTTCTATGTAGTTGCGTGAAATGAAAACTGAGATTATGTTATCTTTAGAATTTAAAATTTAAAATACCACACCTCTTTCGCCCACAATTGCATAAAAGAAGCGTAGAATGTTTAGAATATTCATAGGTTTCAGGGTAACTCCTAGTCGAGTAGTCTCGACAAGAGTACCCTTTCTTCTTATTAGCACACATTCAGAGAAAAGACACGAATCGTCAGAAATACTACAGAAAACTACGTAGGTTAGCTGCAATGCCAAATATATTTCTTGGTCGAAAAGTTTTTAATCAATAATCCTAAAATTTATATGTCCGGTTGTTTACAAGCAACTAGCTAACTTTGAGAAATTTTTATACAACTTTTTGAAATCGCTATATATTAAGGTGGCAGGGAGAATTGTTTTCAAACATAAAATTTTTTTATGTATCTGTATTATTATTATTATTTTTTCTTTGTGAGGAATTTGTGATTGCATGGTAGTCCCTTTAAATCAGTATGGACACACAACAGTCATTAATGATACTGTATATACCAAATCTTACAGATCTAATGAGACTTGTTGATAATGCAGCAGATAAATATAAAACAAGTAAGAGTGCTCTAGTCGAGACTGCTCGACTAGGAGATACCCTGAGCCCAGTGAAGAATATCAAATCATTCCACGTTCTTTTTAAGCATGCATAAAAACAACATATACACACACACACATACATACACGCTCGCATAGGCGCGCGCTCTGCCAACTGCGCAGTTGGCGCAACGACTGCGCTTCGGCTGCAATGTGGGCATAACTATGGGAACTTAATTGTTTAATAACTTTTCTTAGCCATAGACTATCTGCATCAAACTTTCACGACTTATACATGGCATTCATATGTCTCTAGTATTTGATTTTCGCTTTTTACAAATAGGGGGCTATTGGGGGCGAATGGGGCGTGGCATCCAAAATCTAAAGATAACATAATCTCCGTATTCATTACACGCAATAACACAGCAAATTTGACGTCTCTAGCTCAAACGATGTGCAATCTACGCCTTAAAAACGTATTTTCTATAAGCATTAAAATCGATAACATTACAACAAAAATAGTTATCGTTCATACGAAGTAAACTTGACCTGCGCGTGCTATACACGGACCCAACAAAAGAAAATTCAAGTCTCTAGCTTGTCTAGATGCTTCAATCGACGCGTTCAAACATACGGACAGACGGACGGACGGACAGACGGACAGGGCTAAATCGACTCAGCTCGTCGCCCTGATCAAGAATATATATACTTTGTGGGGTCTGACACGCCTCCTTCTGCCTGTTACATACATTTAACAAAACCATTATACCCTGATTTCCCATTTTCAATGGGCTCAGGGTATAACAAGTAAGAAAACTCTAGTCGGAGGTGCCCGACTAGGAGATACCCTGAGCCCCGTCCGATTTGCATTTTTTAGTACGCTCCATAGCTTGTATATAACATTAAATTTTCTAAAATTAAATTATATTTTTGAAATTTTATTCAACTAGAATGTATGTCAATCAAAAATAAATAAATAATTAAATAAATAAACAAAACCAAGTAAGAAAACTTTAGTCGGAGGTGCCCGACTAGAAGATCCCCTGAGCCCAGTCCGATTTGCATTGTTTAATATGCTATATAGCTTGCATATAACATTAAATTTTCCAAAATTAAATTATAATTTTGAAATTGTATTCAACTAGAATGTATATAAATCAAAAATAAATAAATAATTAAATAAATAAACAAATCAACAAAAAAAAAAAAAAAAAAGAAGAAAACACACATCACCGCACCTGGACTCGAACCTGCATCTATTTACTACATATGTAACGTTAAAGCGCATCATCTCAGCTAGCACAACCACCTGTTTATAAATTTAAAAAAAAAATTTAAAAAGTTATGCTGTTGTCACTGAGTTTCGAACCCGGGACCTTTACGCGCCTTGCGTCTACCCACTACGCCACACCAGCATTGCGTTGCTTGTTGGCAAAATGCAAAGTAGTAGTACAAGGCGATATGTGACAAATACAAAACTAAAGAAGCTAAAGAAGCAGACCAATCGCAATTGTAATTCTTAGAATATGCTGAAATGCGCGCATATGAACGCATGAGTATGAGTACATACAAAAACGGTGGTCTGTTTCAATGTAAGCGTGTAAAGGGCGATATATGACAAATACAAATACAATTCAAACACAGATTTGGTTGAATATGCTAGAATTGAATTTATTTGTGCACATGCATAAGCAGACGCGCTTGCTCGTTTCAATGTGTGTATGTGACAATATATGTAAATGTTTTTTGCTGCGCGTCGCTGCTTGCCACGTGCGTGTGATAATTGGCTAAACGTTTCGGTTAATAAATCGGGACTGACTTAACGGAATTTGAAGAAACTTTCAGCATATGATTTTATTGAATTTTTTACATTTTATAAAAATGCTAATTTATTCACATGGTTACTCTTCATGAGTAGTGATGGGGAAGGGGGAGGGGGGGGGGTTAATTAGTAAAAAGAGCCGGTATCCAAAAAATAGAAATTGCATAAAATTCACATTAATCTATATGCCAAATTTGAGGAGTCTAGCTCTAAAGGTGTGGGAGATATAATTTTATAACCTGTTTTCGATAAGGCTTAAAATCGATAACAAAACAACAAAAAGAGATATCGTTTTTTGGTAACAAACTTGACCTGCGCGTGCTATCCACGGACCCAACAAAAAAAATTCAAGTCTCTAGCTTGTCTAAATGCTTCAATCGACGCGTTCAAACATACGGACGGACGGACGGACGGACAGACGGACAGGGCTAAATCGACTCAGCTCGTCGCCCTGATCAAGAATATTTATACTTTGTGGGGTCTAACACGTCTCCTTCTGCCTGTTACATACATTTAACAAAACTATTATACCCTGATTTCCCATTTTCAATGGGCTCAGGGTATAAAAAGAAGAACAAGTAAGAACGTTGTCTTAGGACGAAACCTAATGCGTGATACTCGTTTCCCATAGGGGCATCTGATATATAAAATTTAATAATTTATCTCAAATTTTGCATTTATGTAGATTCATGTGAATTTTATGCAATTTTAATTTTTGCAAATATAACTATGTGAATGAGTTAGCATTTTTATAAAATGTAAAAAATTCAATAGAATCATATGCTAAAAGTTTCATCAAGTTCCGTTAAGTCAGTCGCAATCTATTAAACAAAACGTTTGGCCAATTATGACACGCACGTGTTAAGCAGCGACAGCAAAATATATTTACATTTACACGTACATACATTGAAACGTGCAAGCGCGTTTGCTTATGCATGGTCACAAATAAATTCAGCGCCATTCATTCTAGCATATTCTTCAACCAAAATTGTTATTGAGTTGTGTTTGCATTTTCAGCCGCTTCTTTAGTTTTGTATTTGTCAAATATCGCCCTTTATACGCATACATTCAACCGATCACCGTTATTGTATGTACACATATAAATACATACGTACATACATATGCGCGCATTTCAGCATTTCTAAGAATCACAATTGCGATTGATTTGCGATTAACAGCAGCTTCTATAGTTTTGTATTTGTCAAAAGTCGCCCTTGTAGTGAAGTAGTTTCGGATTTGCCAACAGGCAATGCAAAACTGATGTGGCGCAGCAGGTAGATGAAAAGCTTGTAAGACGCGGCGGCGACGGCATGAAAATAGTTGCGCTGCTGTTCGCGCCTACATACAGTGGCTCCACCGCCAAATCGGACAAGACTATTTATTTTTTTCAATGTATTTTTTGTCTTTAGCAGTAAGTTAATTTTTTATCGTTTTCACATTTTTTCTTAAATCTATAATGTATAAGCCTCCCAAAACAAAAAAAAATTGTAATTTCAAACGGCAACATTTTTTTATTTAAAAAAACGAACAAGTCCGATTTTGAGCTTCAATGCCAAAAGAGATCCGTTATTTGGCGGAGATTTTCGTTTTTGTTTTGCTTATTGCATTTCGTTATGTTCTCAAGCTCATAAGTGATAGTAACACAAATTAATTTTGCGAAATGGCTCCACGTGGGAAGCAAACCGGTGTTGAGGCACGCCAAATAATATTAAAACTGCATTTTGATGGCAAACCCGTTAGGGAAATAGCAGATCTGGTCGGAAGAAGCAAATCTACCGTTCATGATATCATAAAAAGGTTTCGGGAAGATGGAAGATTAATTAACAAAAGCCAGGAGGGAAAAAGAAAGCGATTAAACTCAACAGAAGAACGGTCAATTATAAGGGAAGTTAAGGTTGATCCCTTTAAAACCGCAAAGGAACTCAGGATGTCAATAAAAACAAACTTTGCAAAGGATGTGTGGGACAACACAGTGCGCAATACTTTGCATCGGTATGATTTGCATGGCCGAGTTGCACAAAAAAAACCGTATATTAGCCCTAAGAACAAGTCGTTTAGAATAAAATTCGCAAAAGAGTACTTTGCTAAAAATCGATGACTTTTGGAATCATGTTAGTTGGTTGTATATCATATTATAATCATCATATCATCATATACTTATCTTATTTAAAGGTGTTGTTTACTGATGAAAGTAAATTTAATTTGCATGGGTCCGATGGTAAGGTGTATGTGTGGCGTAAACCAAATACTGAGTTTGAGCCCAAGAACACCATAGGCACTGTTAAGCATGGAGGAGGTTTAGTCATGGTTTGGGCTGTATGTCGAGTGCGGGAGTTGGCCATTTGCATTTTATTGATGGAATATTTGATAAATTTGGCTACCTTGACATTTTGAAGAAAAATGTTAAGCAGAGTGCGGGGAAATTGGTGATTCTTGAAGACTTTGCTTTTTATCAAGACAACGATCCCAAGCACACTTCAATGCTAGCTAGGCTCTGGCTAATCCATAACTGTCCTAAACTGATCCAAACGCCTGCCCAGAGCCCGGATATAAACGTCATAGAGAATCTGTGGGAAATTTTGTCGAGAAAAGTGTACCAAAACCGGTATAACACAGTTGACCAAATAAAAAAGGGATTACTTGCAGCTTGGAACTCCATAGAGCCAGAGATATGCAAAAAGTTAGTCAAATCAGATCCCAATCGCTTGCAGGCTGTTGTCGCAAACAAAGGTTTTGCAACAAAATATTAAATATTACGTTTTTCTGTTATTTTTCATTTAAGTTTTCTTTTGTCCGATTTGGCGTTGAAGCTCAAAATCGGACTTATTGTTCGTTTTTTAAAATAAAAAAAATGTTGCCGTTTGTCGTTACAAATCTTTTTTTTTGTTTTGGGAGGCTTATACATTATAGATTTAAGAAAAAATGTGAAAACGATAAAAAATTAACTTACTGATAAAGAAAAAACACATTGAAAAAAATAAATAATCTTGTCCGATATAGCGTTGGAGCCACTGTACATACATGATGGGTCCTATCGTCAATTTTTTTGTGTGGAATAATTTTGTTCGGACTAAGTCGATATTTGTGTAATCGGTATTTGATATTTACATTTTTTGTCAGGGTCACACACACAAAAAGAAAATAACATAACTGACCTAGGCTATACGAAAAATTATAATTTTAGCAGATAAATTATTTGCAGAACTTCAACATTAAATCGAATTACATATATTTCTTAATATTTCTCAGAAATGCCGTTTGTCGTCTTAGCAATTCTTATTAAGCTTATTTATATGGGTGGCACAGGCATATGAATTTTGCAGCTGGGCGTTACAAATTTTGTTGCCAATTTGCCACGCCCCCAGTAGGCGTAGACATATCATATTTGGCAAGTTCCTAAAAAGAGTCTAGGGTAACGTAACTGTAAAGTTTGGATGCTTACACTTTAAAAATGTGAAAGTCACAGGGTATTTTTTCGATATACCACGCCCCCAAAGAGGCGTAAGATTTATTTTTGGGGAATCAATAGAGGAGGCCCCCAGTAACACAAACATCCAATTTTGAAGCGTCTAGCTCTAAAACTGTAGAAGCTATTATGTTTTGCGATTTGCCACGCCCCCTGAAGGCGTAGGTATGTCCACCATATCTTTTTGATCTTGGGTTGCTTATCCGAGCATATATATCAAATTTCAAGTCTCTAGCATTAATAGTGCTCAAAATATAGCTGAATTTGTAAAATCACTATATATTCAGATCCGATTTGCCACGCCCCCAGTGGACGTAGACATCTTTTTATCAATCTTTATACAATCGAAGCGTTAAGATACGTGCCAAATTTCAGCATTCTAGCTTTAAAAGTGTAGAAGTTACAGTTTTCCCGATTTGCCACGCCCCCAATGGGCGTAGATATATCCACCATATCTTTTTGAGATTGGGTGGTCAACGCAAGTATACATTCCAAATTTCAACTCTCTAGCTCTTCAACTAATATGATTTCTTAACTATGGGCGCAACCATTTTCCACGCCCCTAGTGGGCGTATCCGAAAAATCTTGACACTTTATAATACGAGGGTATACACGAGTATATGTTCCAAATTTCAAGTCTCTAGCTTCAATAGCAATAATAGAAAAATATTGCATTCATACGGACAGACGGACGGACATTTCACAAAAACAATATACTATTTTCCCTTTGGGAAACGAGTATAAAAACAAACATCACCGCACCTGGAGTCGAACCTGCATCTATATACTAAATATGGAACGTTAAAGCGCATCATCTCAGCTAGCACAACCACTCATGTTTATAAATTTAAAATAAAATTATAAAAAGCTATGCAAGGGTGATATGTGACAAATACAAAACTAAAGACGCAGATTAATCGCAACTGTGAATCTTAGAATATGCTGAAATGCGCGCATATCAACGTATATGTATGTGTACATACCAAAATGGTGGTCTGTTTGAATGTATGCGTGTAAAGGGCGATATATGACAAATACAAAACTACAGAAGCGGCTGAAAATGCAAACACAATTCAAACACAGTAATTAGTAAAAAGAGCCGGTATCCAAAATATAAAAAAAAATAGAAATTTCATAAAATTCACATGAATCTATATGCAAAATTTGGGTCTAGCTCTACGGTTTAAAATTGATAACATTACAACAAAAATATATATCGTTTTTTGGTAACAATCTTGACCTGCGCGAGCTATTCACGGACCCAACAAAAAAAATTCAAGTCTCTAGGTCGACTACGTTCTGAGATCGACGCGTTCAAACACACGTACAGACGGACGGACAGACAGGGCTAAATCGACTCAGCTCGTTGCCCTGATCAAGAATATATATACTTTGTGGGGTCTGACACGCCTCCTTCTGGCCGTTACATACATTTAACAAAACCATTATACCCTGATTTCCCAATTTCAATGGGCTCAGGGTATAAAAATTAATTTGTTCAAAGTTTGATAACTTAAGAATCGCTTCACAATTACTAGTTAAATTTAAGTTAGCTTTGTAGTAGCGCCTACACTGTGTATATGATATATGCTACCTACCCAATCATATATGGTATATAGATTCATGTTTCCCGAATTTCAGTTCATTATCACAGTCCGCTATTGGGTCGCATTTGGCCGCGAAAAGTGTGCGAGCAAAACAGTTGCGACTGTCAATTTTGGATATTCATGATATTCATACGGTAGAGGCTGCCTTCGTTACTGCTGTTGCAGTTATTGATGCTTAGTTTTTAAATAAAAATGGATTCGAACGCGTATCACGTTCTGCTTATCTATTTCTGGCTTATATCAGTCCACTTCAAACACAGCGAGGTTATGTAGGAAACAGATTTACGTAAAATGTTGAACACGACGGGACTTGACACGAAACTACGAAACTAAAAAACAAACGACAAAGACGACGACGACAGACTGAAGACGCGGTACGTTAGATCATATTAGTGTAGCTTTTCCGGCTCCTCTAAAACAATATGAACTCCAGCACCAGGAGTTAGCACGAAAACAGAACAGCAGCACGTAACGCGGCGCATCCAATGCAACTGAACCGATCTGGCCCATGCTAAGAGAATGATTATTATACTAGTTTCCCAAAGGGAAAATAGTATATTGGTTTTGTGCAATGTCCGTCTTGCTGTCCGTCCGTCTGTCCGTCTGTTCGTCTGTCCGTATGAATGCAATATTTTTCTACGCTATTGAAGCAAGAGACTTGAAATTTGGAACATATACTCGTGTGTACCCTCGAATTATAAAGTGTCAAGATTTTCCCGATACGCCCACTAGGGGCGTGGAAAATGGTAGTTAAGAAATCATATTAGTTGAAGAGCTAGAGAGTTGAAATTTGGAATGTATACTTGCGTTGACCACCCAAGTTCAAAAAGATATGGCGGATATATCTACGCCCATTGAGGGCGTGGCAAATCGGGAAAACTGTAACTTCTACACTTTTAAAGCTAGAATGCTGAAATTTGGCACGTATCTTAACGCTTCGATTCTATAAAGATTGATAAAAAGATTTGATCTCCACGCCCACTGGGGGCGTGGCAAATCGGATCTGAATATAGAGTGATTTTACAAATTCAGCTATATTTTGAGCACTATTAATGCTAGAGACTTGAAATTTGATATATATGCTCGGATAAGCAACCCAAGATCAAAAAGATATGGCGGACATACCTACGCCTTCAGGGGGCGTGGCAAATCGCAAAAAGCTTATAGCTCCTATGGCTCCTAGTTTTAGAGCTAGACGCTTCAAAATTGGATGTTTGTGTTACTGGGGGCCTCCTCTATTGATTTCCTAAAAATAAATTTTACGCCCCCTTGGGGGAGTGGTATATCGAAAAAATACCCTGTGACTTTCACATTTTTAAAGTGTAAGCATCCAAACTTTACAGTTACGTTACCCTCGACTCCTTCTAGGAACTTGCCAAATATGATATGTCTACGCCTACTGGGGGCGTGGCAAATTGGCAACAAAATTTGTAACGCCCAGCTGCAAAATTCATATGCCTGTGCCACCCATATAAATAAGCTTAATAAGAATTGCTAAGAAGACAAACGGGATTTTTGAGAAATATTAAGAAATATATGTAATTCGATTTAATGTTGAAGTTCTGCAAATAATTTATCTGCTAAAATTATAATTTTTCGTATAGCCTAGGTCAGTTATGTTATTTTCTTTTTGTGTGTGTGACCCTGACAAAAAATGTAAATATCAAATACCGATTACACAAATATCGACTTAGTCCGAACAAAATTATTCCACACAAAAAAATTGACGATAGGACCCATCATGTATGTATGTATTTAGACTCGAACAGCTGCGCAACTATTTTCATGCCGTCGCCGCCGCGTCTCGAACGCGGACCCTTTTGCTTACAAGCTTTTCATCTACCTGCTGCGCCACATCAGTTTTGCATTGCCTGTTGGCAAATCCGAAACTACTTCATTACAAGGGCGACTTTTGACAAATACAAAACTATAGAAGCTGCTGTTAATCGCAAATCAATCGCAATTGTGATTCTTAGAAATGCTGAAATGCGCGCATATGTATGTACGTATGTATTTATATGTGTACATACAATAACGGTGATCGGTTGAATGTATGCGTATAAAGGGCGATATTTGACAAATACAAAACTAAAGAAGCGGCTGAAAATGCAAACACAACTCAATAACAATTTTGGTTGAAGAATATGCTAGAATGAATGGCGCTGAATTTATTTGTGACCATGCATAAGCAAACGCGCTTGCACGTTTCAATGTATGTACGTGTAAATGTAAATATATTTTGCTGTCGCTGCTTAACACGTGCGTGTCATAATTGGCCAAACGTTTTGTTTAATAGATTGCGACTGACTTAACGGAACTTGATGAAACTTTTAGCATATGATTCTATTGAATTTTTTACATTTTATAAAAATGCTAACTCATTCACATAGTTATATTTGCAAAAATTAAAATTGCATAAAATTCACATGAATCTACATAAATGCAAAATTTGAGATATATTATTATATTGAATATACCAGATGCTCCTATGGGAAACTAGTATCACGCATTAGGTTTCGACCTCATGCAACGTTCTTACTTGTTTTATTTTTGGTTGATGATATTTCGAAAGAGAGACGAACCCAACATAATGCTCACTCGAACAGAGTAAAGCATCTTCCGTATATACACGCACTCGCCCAATATATGTGTGCGTGCAGCTCTCCCCACATAAGACGTAGTGTACATATATACAAAATAAATACTAAACAAACAAATAAATTCTACCGCCTGTGTATATCAAATAATTGGTAGTAAAATATGCAAAGCTATAACAAGGTGTCCAAGGAATGCAACACCCAAGGAATATTTTTTGTAATAATATGTTTACAATAATCATGCAGATGCACTAATCACGCTAAATCTATTTGGACGTGACCTGATTTGATTCATCTACCCATCTGCGTTTGAATATTGGAATGAGAAGTAAACAAAGGTGAAATAATATATAAAGACCAGATGCCGGCGTATATATATGATCTTTGATCAGGGCGACCTAGCCTTGTCTGTCGTCAGTCCTTCAAACACAGACTTGAATCTTTAAAAATACATATGTATACGATTTTACAAGTTTCGGATAACTTTTTTTAACTTTATAAATAAAATTTTCTTATTATGGAAAATAGTCGATAGTTAGATGTCGTTTGTATAATGAAAATTGAAAATGTGAAATCAGTGTATATCAGTTTTGTTAACAGGCATATAACAGGCCGAAGGAGGCGTAGTTGACCTCACATACATATGTATATATTCTTCTATATTCTGTCTGTATGAACGCGTTCATCTAAAAACTTATAAGAGAGAGACAGAAAAAGAGAGAAAAAGCGAGAGATAGACTTTGATTGCTGTGTATTTTAGATATCTGATCCAAAGTTGGCCAAATTCTTTAAATTGAAGGTAATCAGCAAATGTAGCGAATATGTGAAGGAGTTAACATTTTTTTTTATAAAAATCCGTTAAGTCACACTGAAGTTATATGTTTGGGCACTTACTAAACACACGTATGAATTCTCAACCGATACTAAAGTTTAAATACTAAAGTTTAAAAATTTTAAATGTGGATGGCGTAGTAAAGTAAAGCAATGGCGGCCTTGGTAGAGGCAATGCGCGTTGCCTTAGAACTGCGGGTTCTAAACTCACCAATATTAAGTACTTATTATCTAATTTTTTACAAAGATTGTTTTTGATTGGAAAGATGGAAGCACAAATGACGCGAAAACTTTCTAGTCGAGCATTTTTATAAGTTACCATTTTTCTTATTAAGCACATAAATGAGTATTATTCGTGGTTTAGGGAGTCTCTTAGTCGTACCCGACTAAAATTTTCTTATCAATGGGATATCGGGGTAACTTAACTTTACGACCGTGTAACCAAAGGATGTCACATGATCTGTGATAAAAATATATATATTTTACACTTCGGACTATCTGATCTTATTTCAAAATTTTTCTAAGAAAAAAATACTTGTTTGAAATACTAAGAACTAAGACTTTGGAAACTATATAGATGTGGCTGCTTTTATTGCGCCAATATTTTATTAAAGTTCTGAAAAAGAAAACAAGAAAGAAATCTGTGATCGGAAGTGCCCGACTAAGAAATCTCCTACCTCGTCCGATCTGACTTTTTAGTCCATAAAAAGGGCGCCATCTATCATATACAAAACTAAAGAAACGACTAAAAATGCAAACACAATTTAAACACAAATCAATATCAACTGTGATTCCTAGAAAATGCTGAAATATACATATGAACGTATGTGTATGTGTGCACATGTATGGAAATAATAATGTTTTACGCTGCTTGCCACGTGCGTGTGATAATTGGCCAAACAATTTGTTTTGTAAAACGGGACTAACTTAACGAAACTCTATGAAACTAACAGCATATGAAAAAAAATTTAGTTGGTTTTGAAGCTTTAGCTACAAAGGTGTTGGAATTATAATTTTATAATTTATTTCCGATCGAACTTTTTCAACAAACTGGATTTGCGAGTGCTATACTCGAACCTCCAAAATATAATTTACGGCCGTGCTCAGCTAGCTTCTATATCTTCGACGCGATCAAACATACGGACAGACGGACAGTTGACGGACGATTAGACAGACGGAAAGGGCTTAATCGAGTCAGCGTGTCGCGCTGATTATTATGGAGTCAGCCACGCCACCTTCTGGATGTTACGTACATTATACCCTGATTTCCCATTTCATTAGGTTCAGAGTATAAAAAGGGTTCAAAATTTAATTTACTATAGCATTTAAAAAGCGCAGCCGCTGCAAAAACTGCGCAGTTTGCAGAGCGCTCCATTATGTGTAGGTGAGTGTGTGTTGTTTGTTTGTGTGAATAAATCAAGAGAAGCAGCGAAAAGTGTGTGGAATATGACAGAATGAGTCAGATATCCGCTATTCGTTTAAAGCTAGCTTCTATGGTTATTGATACTAACTTATTTCCGCTTCGAAAAAAATATTAATTATGAAGACCAATTACTAGCAAATAATATATTGCTATGATTTACTATGTAGAAAATCAAGCTCATATGTATACATAAAGATTAGTGTATATTCAAGTTGTTGTACAAATAATTTTGTACAGTAATTTGTAACAATCGTGTAAATACAATATCAGTAAATATAATATATATATAGTGTAAATTGTTCAAAAAGGCGAATTACAAAGGCGTCGAGTCATCAATATACAAATTTGTGTGGTTCATATTGTCAATTAGGTTCCTTTCTATTCTTCTATTTCTTCTATAGTGCCATCGCAATCATCAAAATTATGATTGATATTCGAGTGTCTATGATTTTCAGTCAAAGTTATAGGTTGATAAATTTGCGCTAGCCGCGAAGGCGCCTGAATGCCCCATTTGAACTGTCAGTCAAGAAGATATCAAATATGTTTAGACCATAACAAAAAACTAGACATATATATAAAATTAGAAAACTAGAAATGTTCGGCTCGAAGTTCTTCTCATTCCGGTCGGCCGCCATCTTTCTGTTTGAACTTAGTCGAGTATTTGTAAAAGTCGGACATTTCAAAGGGTTTGATGACCTCCTTGTACGGTTGAAACGTGGCCTGCTGCACCACAGTCATATTCTTTGGGGATTCAATGCGAATCTCAGGGGACAAGCTCGGCGCAGCTGTGGCGGAGGCACCAGGCAGGGGCGGCGATGCCAGACCACTGTGCAACGCATTTCCACTGTCGCCACTATTGTTGTTGTTGTTGCCAACTGGCGGTGGCCGGGGCGGCGGCGAAGGCTGCTGAGTGTGATTTGGCTTGGGTGGCAGATGCCTGAATGGCGGTATTTCGAGTGGTTCGAGAGCATAAGGTGCTGATATGCCAACCGTCTGCTCCATGGCGTTCAGATAGGAGGTCGACTGACTCAGCTTTGCAAATCTCTCATCAACGTTCTGCAGAGCCTTAGAGCTGCCAACCACCGGATAGTTATTTGGAGCAAAGTTATGGACACCGCGCTGAGCAGACATGGAATAGTGGCGACCGGAGACCGACATAGACTGCGAGGACAATTTTGCCCGATGCTTAGAGACGGCGGCGGCGGTGGCGGCGGAAGCGACAGCAGCGGCGCCACTGCCACTGCTGCTGACGGGACTGTGCGATGTGGATTCGATTTGACGCAGCACTGCGGGCCCATCGAGCGATGACTCCAGCCACTGCTTGGGCTTGATCTTCTTCTCCATGGTCGTCGCACTGGTAGACGTCGAGCACAACGATATCTCGTCCAGGGGCTTCGGCTTGCCGGCAAAGCGCGGCAGCGGCGCTGCCAACATGTCGCTGGAATGCGACTTTGGCTCGGCAGCCAACGCAGCAGTCATGCTTTGATTGGGATGTGGATGGGGCGGCGTCAGTGCTGCAATATGCGACTGTGAGCGCCAGCGATACTGCTGCTGCTGCTGTTGCTGCTGTAGCCGCTCCACCCTCTCCACGCTCTCCACTTCTACGGACATATAGCTGGGCGCCAAGGAGATGGCATCAAGCTGACGATGGTGATGCAACGAGCTCTGCTCGTAGCTTATGGCACTCGGCGAGGCGAGCGGCGACACATACTTCTTTATATTCTGACTGGACTTGATGAAGCCGCCCTCACTGTAGTTCTGGTGGGTAGGCGACAAGTAATACTTGTCGCACTGCACGATAATGGGCTGCTGCTGCGGCGCCACATGCTGCTGCCGCAGCGTGGCCACGTTGGACGAGTTTGCCGAGTACATGGATATGACATCCTTTTCGGCCTGGACGCGTTGCTTTTGCTGCTGCTGCAGATAGCTGGCGTGCTGTTGGGCATAGCCATCCAGGTGGTGCTGCAGCTGCTGTGGTATTTGCTGTTGCTGCTGCTGCTGTCGCTGCGCAATATATTGCATTTGTATCTGAGCAGACGGCGTAGGAGTCGGACGCTTCTTCAGGGCACTTTTGACGTGAGGGTGCTGCTGCGCTTGATGCTGAGCCACCCCAATGACCAGCATATCCCCATTGGAGCGAGCTGGCTGATAGTTGTCATACTCTGAGCTCCGATTGGAATGTGTTTCAGAGTGGCGATTGTTGTTGCTGTAGGCTTGACTGCCAGCCGGCTGGCCCTCGCTTCGGCTGCTCGTGCTCTGCTTGCGCCGCAGCAAGGCGCCGCTGTCCTTAGCCAATGCCTGCAATTGCTGTTCGTGCTTGTACTGCAGCGCCAGCTGGGCGAAGAATTCATTGATGGTCAGCTGCTCATAGTTGCCATGCATGATAGCGGTTTCCTGCTTCTGGATTTGCTGCAGCAGCCAACTTTTTTCGTTCAGGCGCTGCTCCAAACTCTGCTTGCGTGCCTCCAATGACTCCCGTTTGCTCGTCGCATCTTCATTATTGTTATTATTGATGTTGTTGGTGCTGTGGCTGGAGTTGCTGTTTGTACTATTGTTATTATTGCTGATGTTGTTGTTGCTATTATTGTTGTTGTTTCGCCGGTTGTTGGCTGCTGGTTCATCATCATTTAGACTGGCCATATTCCTACTCTTTGGCTCTTTCAATTGCATCGCCAGCTCTTGTTATTGGCTTTGTTGATGCTGCTGTTGATTTCAACTGTAATTTACAGTTTTGTTTGGGTTTGTTTTGTTGCACTGGCAGTGTTTACGGTGAGCGGTGAGCGGTGAGCGGTGCATGTGGTAGATTCTAGAAAGACATAAACAGTCTTCAGTAATTGAGTCGCCAGGTGTAAGCCTCTTTTTATGTTTGGGTTTAGTTGAGGGTTATCAATAGACTTATCTGGGGCTTGTTTGTTAGATACGTGCACTAACTTGTTAGACCTTGTACGAGACTAGAGCGCACAGCAGCAGCTGCCTGCTAACACCACATCACCACACCACCACACCACCACACCACCATACCACCATACCACCACACCACCGCAACACCACAACCACCAGAGCAGACAAGTGTGTATGTGTATGTATGAACAAATGTGAATATGTATGTCGAAAGTCCTATGTTACTTAAAACACCTGTGTGCAGTTCAATATTAATGCACATAGATAGCTTTATTAATTTCTAAATAGTGTGGCGAGAAATGGCAACTGTACAAGGCGAAGTTGACAAGGACTACATTTAATATAATGTCGTACAATTTAAACAAAAAACATGCAAAGCGTTCATATGTATGTGTGTGTTTGTATTTGTGTCGCACTCACCTATCAGCGGCTCTCGGTTTGCCCTGCTCCAATTTGATGCAGTTTACCAAACAAACAAGACGCCTGGCTGCAATAAGAACTCACACATGAGATCGAAGCCACACACACACACATATATATATATATATATATATATATATATATATATATATATATATATATATATATATATATATATATATATATATATATATATATATATATATATATATATATATATATATATATATATATATATATATAAATTGGCGTTAGAGGGAATAACAGTCACCTCAGGTGAACTCTGTGTTGCCAGCAACGCTGCTCGGGCTTTGTTTTTATGCTGCGAAGAAATGCGGTGGCAGAGTCGTTGTCGTTGTTGAGACGGCGTCGTCACTTTTCATTGATCACAATCGCTGCAAGCCGAATAAACCGAAGCTCGCTCTAATATTAAGTATTTTCCGACAATGTTATACAAATGAGAAAGAACTAAATTTTAACGTTGCTTATTTGTCTACATAAAATCGAATCCAGCAAAATTGTACTTTAAAAATAAACATTCAAGAAAAATGCTTCTGAAGAAGTAAAGAACAAAAATGAATTTGTACATTATTTATCGATGTATCGATATGCTAACAGCTGCACATAACATGTATCGAGTACAGCTTATTGAAAGATGAAATAGTGCTGGACAACACTGTTATAATTTATTAAATCAGCAGCAAAATGTACGATCAGTGATATCAATGACTACTGTTAAGAAAACCTTTTTAGAATGTAAATTCAGTCCTACAAATATATAAGCTGATGTAAAGAAGTTTACGTTCACATGTGACTCACACACGGTCCGATAAACCGGTCTTGAGCAGCTTTTCGTTGCAGTGTTGCACATCACAATCAGTTCTATTGCTATTGTGAATCACCCGAGAGGCAGCAGAAGGTATGAAACGATTTCAGATCCGTGAATAAAAATTACATAAATTCTGTCGTTGGTCGCGTCACAAATAACATATGTCATTGCAGTTTTTAAAAGCGCACACACACTTGCGCTGTGCCAGTGGACTTCTGTCCAATTTTCAACGAAACAGATCGCACCGAAAAACGTGGAGCTGTCGTGAGGGCGAGCGAGAGCGAGAGACTTTTGCCAACGAAGCACAAGCGAAAGCATTTTTTTGCACCACCTCCTACATCTGCTCAGCACAGTCGTGGGGTAGAAAAAAACAGAAGCGAAGTGTCCAATTACGAGCAGCAACGGAATTCATCATGTCGAATCCTGAGATAGAATCGCAGCTGGCACCGCTGCGCGAGCGTGTGCAGGAGCAGGGAAACTTGGTGCGCGAACTAAAGGCAAAGGGCGCACCCGAACTCGATGTTAAGAAGGCCGTGGCCGAGCTGAAGATCCGTAAGAAAGTTCTGGAGGAGAAGGAATTGGCGCTGACGCCAAGCGTTGTGAGCTTTGATCGCGCGAAAATGGAGGATCTGCTGAAGCGACGCTTCTTCTACGACCAATCCTTTGCGATATACGGCGGCATCACTGGCCAATATGACTTTGGACCGATGGGCTGCGCACTCAAGTCGAATATATTGGCTCTGTGGCGGCAGTTCTTCAGCTTGGAGGAGCAAATGCTCGAAGTGGACTGCTCGATATTGACGCCCGAGCCGGTTCTCAAGGCCTCGGGTCACGTGGAGCGATTTGCCGATCTGATGGTGAAGGACGTCAAGACAGGCGAATGCTTTCGACTGGACCATCTCATTAAGCAGGCACTCGAAAAGTTGTCCGCAGCCAAGGACGCCACTGCAGCGCTGCGGGCTGAATGCGATGACATAATCATCAAACTGGATGGTCTAAACAAGGAAGAACTCGCGGATGTGCTAACTAAGTATAACATAAAGTCTCCATTGACAGGCAACGATCTAACGGAGCCGATTGAGTTCAATCTAATGTTCGCCACTCAGATCGGGCCCACTGGCCTGGTGAAAGGATTCCTGCGCCCGGAGACTGCCCAAGGCATCTTCGTGAACTTCAAGCGGCTTCTGGAGTTCAACCAGGGCAAGCTTCCCTTTGCTGTGGCCCAAATCGGCAGCTCGTTCCGCAACGAGATTTCGCCGCGCTCAGGTTTGATACGAGTGCGAGAGTTCACCATGGCGGAGATCGAGCATTTCTGTGATCCTGCGCAAAAGGATCATCCCAAGTTTAGCCGGGTAGCCAACGAGAAGCTCACTCTATATTCAGCCTGCAACCAGATGGATGGAAAGTCAGCTCAGTCCTCAACCATTGGCGAAGCAGTGGCCAACAAGCTGGTGGCCAACGAGACCTTGGGCTACTACATGGCCCGGATTCAGCAGTTCCTCCATGCGATTGGCATCAAGCCTGAGTGCCTGCGCTTCCGTCAGCATATGGGCAATGAAATGGCGCACTATGCCTGCGACTGCTGGGACGCAGAGATTCTCACCTCATACGGCTGGGTGGAGTGCGTTGGCTGTGCCGATCGATCAGCCTACGATCTGGGCCAGCACACGGCCGCCACTGGCGTCCGTCTGGTGGCCGAGAAGCGTTTGTCAGCTCCAAAGACCGTGGAGGTCAGTGAGATTGTACCCAACAAGCAGGCGCTGGGAAAGACATTCAAGAAGGAAGCCAAGGCCATAACGGACGCCCTGGCCAAGTTGTCGCTGGATGACATTAAGCAGGTGGAGCAACAGCTGGCAGCAGGTGGACAGTATAAGCTCACCCTCTCTGATGGCGCAACGCACGAGCTCGGCACAGAAAGCATTGCTGTGAAGCATGCGACCAAAACTGTGCACGTTGAGGAGTTCATACCGAGTGTGGTGGAGCCATCCTTTGGCATTGGGCGCGTCATGTATGCCCTGCTCGAGCATAGCTTCCAATGCCGGGAGGGTGACGAGCAGCGCTGCTACTTCACACTGCCTCCCCTGGTGGCTCCGCTCAAGTGTTCCATATTGCCGCTTTCGAACAACGCCGAGTTCCAGCCGTACACTCAGCAGTTGTCCAGCGCGTTGACCAAGGCGGAGCTATCGCACAAAGTGGACGACTCGAGTGGCTCCATAGGACGTCGCTACGCGCGCACTGACGAGATAGCCATCCCCTATGGCATCACTGTGGACTTCGACACCCTAAAGGAGCCCCACACCGTGACGCTACGTGACCGAAACACAATGAAGCAGGTTCGCATTGGACTCGACGTGGTGGTCGGCGTGGTCAAGGACCTGGCGACAGCAAAACTCATCTGGGCGCAGGTCCTAGAGCGGTATCCAGCCTTCGAGCAGCAGGCAGCTACGAAATAAACAATATTTTAATGCTTTGTACGCTATGAATGTCAAATGTACATATATATACATATGTATATATATATATATATATATATATATATATATGCATATGTATATATATGTAACATACTTATGAATGAGCCTCAACTAATATGATCGTGTATTTATAAATGCATTTCAAATGCGTATTTTCGAAAATGCATAACTTTAAATAATAAAAAATGCTTTTGCCAATTTAATTCAAATTAGTTAAACTATTTATTTTGCGTAATTGAAACTTAATTCGATAAGAGTTTTCTGATAAATGTTCGGGGCTATAATAATGTACAGGAATGACAATAATTTGAATTTTTAGTTTCCTTTGTTCTGCGAGGAGTCATGTCTTTTTACGCTAAGAATTAAAACAATAAGTTTTAAAAGTAGTTGGGGTATCTGAATAAAACTTAACCTGAACACCCAATAATTTGATATTTGAAATACATGGAGCGAGTTTTATTAAAGAAAAAGTGTAAATTGATAAATATTCTCGAACAAAAACGAAACTGTTCCGCGTCATTTAATCTCATACCTTCCCAGTCAAACATCTTTGGCAAAGAAAATTAAAGCCCTCAACTTCAGGAAGTATCTGAATCTAGAATTCCTAGGTAAAGTGCTCCGCCTCTGTAAACACAGTCACTACTCACGGCTTCAGCAGTTACTTGTAAATGCAATTATTACTTTACTGCTAAAAAACGCCACCAAACCCAATCTAAAGTAGCGCCTAATAATTCACACATATTTCAGTCGCAATAATCCGCTTTATAGTATGTTTGAATGCACGCATTTGAATATACATGTGTGCGCACATATAAGAAAAATGTTGGCTATGTTCAGCACGGCTGCCACGAGCTTTTGCCAATCGAACAAATGTTTGTTTATTATCGTCTGTGTTACTTAATGAAATGGAATGAAAGTAATCTTTATTCCATATAGATGAATATTATGAGATTTTATAGTATTCCCATAATGCTTTAAAAATCCGTTAAATTTGAGATGAGGATACTTGAACTATGTATGTTAGACTGAAAAATTACTAATCTACAGGATACCATGCCTGACATGCCTCAGTTATATTTTTTTAATATTGGCAATTGATGTCATAGTATTTTCTATCGCTAATAAAAATTAAAACGGAGGGATGTTATTTCAAATCGTCTTTTTTAATTTTTTCAGTATTTTTTTTAGACTTTTTAAATAAACTAAACTAAATGCGCAAAAAAATATACTAAAACCGCAATACCTGCAATCGATTGTGAACAGTTGCTTATAGATCAATATCAGAAACGATTGTAGATGGCGCATGTCACAAATAATTTCAAATATAATTGCATATATTATAAAACTTATCATAAAAAATTCAAAACAATGTGAACAAACACGAAAGCGCAGTTTTGTTGTAGTCTCTATAAAAAATAGACGGACACATCCAGGTCGTTTTTACCGTTCATAAAGTATAAGACAATAACAATCGAGAGAGAGAATTGAGATACTAATCGATGCCAAAATGATTGCAAAATTATCGATATGCACTGGATTAGACATGATAGCAATGCACGTGTAAATTATAGCTGCGGTTGAGCCTTATAAAAATATATCTAAATAAATACGCAATATTAAATATGACAATTATACGTGTTGAGTTATCAATAAAACACTCAAAGTGATAAAGTCTCAAGATACTGTAGAGTATTGCGCAAGTGAATAAATTTCTAAGTGCGCATAATATCAATCAGCTAGGACAACAATATTTAAAATAAAATAAGTACAAAGTGTTAAAGAATAAGATGAAATACATATTGGTTACTGGCGGTGTTATAAGCGGAGTTGGCAAGGGTGTCATCGCATCTTCTTTCGGCACGCTCCTTAAGTCCTGCAACCTGGATGTCACTTCGATTAAAATTGATCCATATATTAACATCGACGCGGGCACATTTTCGCCGTACGAACATGGTCAGTTTATTATTATATATTTAATTTGTATTAGTATAAGCATAGAGAAGAAAACGGCGCAAAAACACTTATGTATGTATATGTGAATATGCTTGCATACATATCTATAAACGAACCTATACATACATATGTAAAGCTGTGTGCGTCTATATGTATACACGTGTGTACTCATCATGTGAACATCTTGTCGCCTTCCGCTACAAGAATTGATTTGCATTGCCAAATGGCCGTTCGCTTTATTATTGAGACAACACGTTGCAAAGTCAACTTTAGTGTGTATGTGTGCGTATACATATTTACGGTTGTGTATGTAGATATCCGCGATTGCGAATATTTGCGAACCACACACCACGTGTCGCGCCATGTTATTTCTTGCGTATCGTCTTAAAACATTGAAGGCGATGCTGATTGTTACAAATTTGATTGTTGAACTTGGATCCAGTTCATATAGTGTGAAAATGTGAATCAATTTTAGATATTTTCAATATCTTAATCATCTGTGTTAAGTGAGTTAAACGGATCTATCCATTTACTGAAGCGACGAGATTGTAAGATACCCTGCAATTGTGAGTCTAAAATTTGTAACCATACTGTTACTTTTTAATTGTCCACTAGATCGCTGAAGTGTGTTTGTTTCATAAACAATGTATCACACTAAACTTTGTTTTTTTTTAAACAATAATTTTAATAAGTGTTATTTTCGAATGATGTTGGGAAATGAAACGTATGTATATGTGTATATAAATGTATATATGAAAAGTTCGGAAAAAGATTTTTTTCCGAAGGCTTATAGAGCTAGAACTCTCAAGCTTTGCAGTTAGTTGCCCTGTTGAGCATGCTCCAAAAATAGTTGTTAATTCCGGGATTGCTTTAATGTCGCATTCCATGCACTTATTTATTATCTTGGCTCAATAAGTGGGTGTATACGTTCGATAAGCTCAAATCTATAAATTACTTTCGGAACTGTTGGAGATTAATATTAAGGTGGTTAGTGAATTGTTGACCTAGGTTTAGCGGTTAACATTATGGTGGTTACTACATGTATAACAAGGTAAATTAAATTAAAAATAATATAGACACATGCATTAACGGCAGAGCTGTTAAAAATTGTTTATAAAAAGCATTCGAATATAAAATGGAAATGGTTTTAAAATTTTTCCATTTAAATGGAAATGCAAAATGGGTTTTCAAAAAAGGTATTCGAATGTAAAATGCAAAATTGGTATTTTGAAAATGGTTTTTTCAAATAAAATGCTTTTTTGTAATTATTGTTTTTTTTGTTTTATTAGTATTTTCAAATTATAAGCACAATCGTGATTTATTTACAAAAATTGTTTATGGTTCTAGCATGATTTATTTGCTTAATTTGCATACATATATGTAATTCAAAAGTTGGTCATTTTTTCTTTGTAAAAAATAACTTAAATATTAACTTGTTGATTTTAAAACGACAATTTTTTCAAATAAATCATCTTTCATGCTGCGTCTATGTGGCCGCATTATTATTCCACCATAGGAAAAAAGTCTTTCAACGGGGGCTGAACTTGGTAAACTAGTATTAAACTTAAGAAATATAGTCTTTATGATAGGAAATTGATTTAAAGATTCCAAACTATTGTCTTCATCTTTTAAGTAAGTTAACGTTTCAAGGTCAATAGTAGTATTACCATTATTACTGGTTAGGGAAGAATCTGAATCTTCATCGAACATAGAATATGATTGAGTTTTTTCTTTTTTTTTTTTTGTTTACAAGTTGAGTTTTATTTTTATTTTCTAAATCTTGCTTAAATTTTATTTCAGCTACAAAAATATCCCTAACGATATTCTTGTAATCTTTTGGGACCCACTTTAACTTAAAAAATGGATGAGATACACTTGCGATTACAGCATCTTTAGCTTTGGGCTCATTTAACTTAAAAAAAATTTCAAATCTCTTTTTAAGACTTTTCTGCATTAACTTATTTAGATCAATACAATATTTAGGGTCATCCATTTTTAAATTATTTAAAATTCGTAGCATTCTAAACAGTTCTGGAAGAAGACAGTCGTAATACGTGTGTTTGTCACCTTCCAAGCTTTTAATGCCATCAGAAATGGGTTTTGAACATTTTATGTACTCTTCAAGAAAGAGCAATTTAATTTCTTTAAAAACGGATAACCCAAGTTTCTTTAAAGTGTCATTTAAATTTTCCTTAACGGACAAAAGGTTTTTAATTGAGTTATAATACGAATTCCACCGAGTTGCACAAGGCGATGTAGGAGATTTTCCAGTCATTTCGGTATATATTTCACAGGACTTAGGAGATCTAGAACACAAATTCCAAATTGCCTGACATTTTCCCATAGATGCATCATAAAGTTTTTTGTATGACTTATTTATCGATCTTGCCTTCTCCATATCGTGATGCTATTAAATGCAATGTATTTGAAGCACATCTCTCATGGTTTGGAAGTTGCCACTGCTCAAATTGTATTAGTTGGAGCTCGTCATCATGGTCATTATCTTCTTTAATGTCTTGTGGAAGTGTAATGGAGTGTGGATCTTCAACGGAGTCTTCTAGTTCAGCTACCTTGTCGTAGCTGTGCGTTCCCTTGAATCGTCTGCAAGCTAGAGTCGCGCTTTTACGTTCAATATGGCTTTCAATCCAATGTACAGTTACACCCAGATAGCTTCTTCTTGAAGAGGACCATATGTCCGCAGTGGTGCAAACAAAATCTACTTTTTTCAAAGTTTCTTTTGTATTTTCCAAATATTTGCAGTATTTTGCAGTTATTTGTTTATTACAAGTCTGCCTGCACATTATTTTTGGCCGAGCAGTTGATTGCTGTGTTCCTTAAAGCAAAGCTTTAAACGATGGATGTTCTACAATCGAAATAGGCGACAAGGTGTTTACTACAAAGTTTACAATTAAACTATCTAAATCAACAGAGTTTTTATAGACAGCCAAATCAGTTTGTTTTAATGATTTAACAGCTGGACTATCTATCACCACCAACATTGTCGAGCTTTCTTTTTTCATGGTTGATATAGATTTTAATTTTTCGTATTGTGTCAACAAATCAACATGTCCTTTCGTCTGCAAAAAAAATAAAACTAATTTAAATGCAAAAAAAAAAAGTGCTTTGCTTACTTTTAAGTGATTCAAAAAGTTTGTTGTAGAATGTAAACTTCCCCTCAATGGCTTAGAGCATTTTTTACAAGCTGCAGTAACATTTACATTGTTTTCAGGATCAATTTTTATATCCTTAAAACACTCTTTAAGAATTAAGGGTAAGTGAGCTTCCCTGGAAAATATTATTATTAGATATTTTTTGCACAATATCAAGAAACACACAAAACAAATACTAACACGTGGACAGACAACACAATATTTAGTTCAACACTGGTTAAATCTAAAGTTGGTTAATAAAAACAAAAGAACGGTTTTTAGAGAATTGTTATTTTGTTAAAAAGAACATGAAACAAAAGATTACTTACATTTTGTATAATATACATGTGTATGTATACATACATATATGTATGTACATCAGTAGTCTTTAAATAACTAGCATTACATTGCTGTGCAAGGTTTGATCCGTTGTGCTTTGTGCTTTAGTTATTTCTGATTTTTCTCTTTCGGTTCTGGTGCATCGGCTATTTGATCTTTATTATCGTTTATGCTCTGTGTCACTGTTTGCCGCCTTTCTGTTTATCTGCTCCCTAGTGTTGTTGTATTTTATATTCACACTTGTGTCTGTATATGTGCTTATAAGTTTGTTATGTGCATGATATTCTTATTTGTGCGCGATTCATTACTGATATTGCCGCTTACTTTGTTGTTGTTTGTTTTTAGTGCTCTCAACGCATTCCTATCACTTTTAGTTTTGCATTCCTTCGCTTTGTGTTTATACCCTGAGCCCATTGAAAATGGGAAATGAGGGTATAATGGTTTTGTTAAATGTATGTAACAGGCAGAAGGAGGCGTGTCAGATCCACAAAGTATATATATTCTTGATCAGGGCGACGAGCTGAGTCGATTTAGCCCTGTCCGTCTGTCTGTCTGTCCGTCCGTCCGTCTGTCCGTATGTTTGAACGCGTCGATTGAAGCATCTAGACAAGCTAGAGACTTGATATTGTTGGGTTCGTGGATAGCACGCGCAGGTCAAGTTTGTTACCAAAAAACGATATCTATTTTTGTTGTTTTGTTATCGATTTTAAACCTTATCGTAAAATAGGTTATAAAATTATATCTCCCACACCTTTTGAGCTACACCCCTCAAATTTTGCATATAGATTAATGTGAATTTTATGCAATTTCTATTTTTTTTATTTATACCGGCTCTTTTTACTAATTAACCCACCGCCCTCCTCCCCTTCGCCACTCATGGAGAGTCTGTTGCAAATATAACCGTGTGAATAAATTATCATTTTTATAAAATGTAAAAAATTCAATAAAATCAAATGCTGAAAGTTTCATCAAATTCCGTTAAGTCAGTCCCGATTTATTGAAGAAAACGTTTGGCCAATTATCACACGCACGTGGCAAGTAGCGACGCGTAGCAAAAAACATATACACATACACATACATTGAAACGTGCAAGCGCCTCTGCTTTGCATATGCACCAATACATTCAAGTCCATTCATTCTAGCATTTTCTTCAATTGCGATTGATCTGCTTTTTTAGCTTCTTTAGTTTTGTATTTGTCACATATCGCCTTGTAGTACTACTTTGCGTTTTGCCAACAAGAAACGCATTACTGGTGTAGCGTAGTGGATAGACGTAAAGCGCGTAAACGAAAGGTCTCGAGTAGGGTGGGCACGGGCCAGGCTTTTATCGGTTACCCGTGGTCACCCGCGGTTACCCGCGGGTATGGGCTGAAAAATCTAATTTCGGACTGGGTGCGGGCGGGTGTGGGCTAGACTGCTTAACACGAACAAATTTTTACTGTTCTATTAAAATTTAAAATGCATAATAAGTTGTTTAATTTGCAGGCGCACTGTACTCGCCTGCAACAACAGGGTTGCTTTCGACATCAATTCATTATGCATTTTAAATTGTATTAAAACAGTAAGAAAAGTCGAAAACATGTAATATTTGTGTAAATAATATTGTAATTTTTAAGAATTAGACAAAAAAAAAAAATTAAACTGTTATTTTTGAGAAAAAAAAATTTGTTGTAATTTTTGAGAATTAAATTTTTTGTAATTGTTTCAGGCGGGCGGGTTGGGTGCGGTTATGAAAATTTTTTTTGCTTTCGGGTACGGATAAAATTTTGATCTTCTGACCGTGGGCGGTTCGGGCCGGGTGCAAAAAAGTCGGCCCGTGCCCACCTCTAGTCTCGAGTTCGAATCTCAGTGACGACAGCGTAACTTTTTAAATTTTCTTTTTTAATTTATAAACATGAAGTGGTTGTGCTAGTTGAGATGATGCGCTCTATCGTTACATATGTATGTAGTAAATAGACGCAGGTTCGAGTCCAGGTGCGGTGATGTTTGATTTTCTTCTTTTTTTTTTTTTTTTTTTTGATTTTTTTTTATTTATTTTTGATTTACATACATTCTGGTTGAATAAAATTTCAAAATTATAATTTAATTTTGGAAAATTTAATGTTATATGCATACTATATAGCGTATTAAACAATGCAAATCGGACGGGGCTCAGGGGATCTCCTAGTCGCGCACCTCCGACTAGAGTTTTCTTAAATAAATAAATATTTTTATTGCTTACATTTAAGTTGACGCCAGTCATGTCAATGTCTTTTAATAATAAGTAAATAAATACAAATTGTTACACAATTGTGTCTGTGCAGACACGTCAAAGCGTGAGCGCAAGTGAACAAAAGCTTAAACAGTTCACTTTTAGCACTGTTTGCTATTAACGAAAACGTTGAAATTAAAAACTTTGATTGATTGATTAAGCTGTGAATTTTAGATTTTATTTGCTTTGTCTCTGTATGTATTTGTAAGTGACGCTTCCTTGTAATCGATTACCCTATTACCCGACCGCCACATATTCGCGATCAGGGATGATTTCGATAAACAAAATAAAAATTCAAATATAAAAAATTTGAACCATTTTGCATTTTGAAAATGCAAAATAATAAAAAAAAACCATCTGAATGTAAATGCAAAATAGTTTTTAAAAAAGCCATCGAAATGCATTTTGCATTTACTTTTTAAATGCTTCCATTTCAAATAATTAACAGTTCTGATTAACGGATAATGCCGCAATTATCTAGAAGTGTAATGTGCTTGCATATGTACATATGTATGTGTAAATGCAATACATATGTATGTATTTATGTATGTATAACGCCACTGAGATTGTCGATGCATTCCTTTTATTATACCCTGAGCCCATTGAAAATGGGAAATCAGGGTATAATGGTTTTGTGAAAATGTATGTAACAGGCAGAAGGAGGCGTGCCACATCCCATAAAGTTATATATTCTTGATCACCGCGACAAGACGAGTCGATATAGCCCTGCCCGTCTGTCCGTCCGTCCGTGTGAACGCTGAGATATTTTTAAGTACGCAACGTAGAGACTTGAAATTTTACATGAATACTCGATAATACCATTCGCTGCACAAGCTTATAACATTTTTCCGATAACTCATTTCATTTCGATTTTATGAGCATTCTCCGATAATTTTCATGTGTTTTAAAGCGTGGTTTGTATACCGTTAGAGCTAGAGTCTTCAAATTTACTGTGTAGTTGCATGTAATGAATACGTAATCTTTAGATTTTGGATGCCACGCCCCATTCATCCCCAATACCCCCTATTTGTAAAATGCGCAAATCAAATACTAGAGACTTGTGCTTTGGCACATACAGACATATGAACGTCATAAATAAGTTGTAAAAGTTTGATGCACTTAGTCCATCGCTAAGAAAAGTTATTAAACAATTAAGTTCCCATAGTAATGCCCACATCGCAGCCGAAGCGCAGTCGCTGCGTCAACGGCGTAGTTGGCAGAGCGCGCTCATATGCATGCGTGCATATGTGTGTGTGTGTATGAGTTGTTTGTATGTGTGCATAAAAGATGCGTAGAATTATTTGATATTTGGCTCTTCACAGGGCTCAGGGTATCTCCTAGTCGAGCAATCTCGACTAGAGCACTCTTACTTGTTTTCGTTTTTGTGCTTGACATTGAACGCGAAAGTTTTGTTTCGCTTATGTTTTAGTTTCTTAGCGCCTTGTTTCCCTCGTCTTGCATTCGCTTGGTTTCTCTGTGCGTGCTGTTGAGCAGTGTTGCCAGGTTAGCTATTTAATAGCATTTCTAGCTATTTTAAGATCCTAAATGCTATAAAAATTTGGAAAATGCGATTAACTATAAATCTAGCTGTTTTACAAAAGAATATTGTTAATCTTATTTTAGTATTTAAAAAAAAAAAAAGTTTGATTAAGTCCAAAATTGTGTAATGATCTGTGCCACTACTACTTTATCGTACTTATATCATCACTAATGGTGAATTTACACCATCACTAATTGCGAGCTTCTCGGTATTAATTGTCTGAAAGAGTGTATTAAGAAATGGAGAAAAAATTTCAGAAACATTTTCGGGATTCGTGGACAAAAAGTATAGAATTTAAAGATTGGATAATAAAAAATATACTGCAAATGCAGTGTTAAGTTAATGCATAATGCCTTTATGCAGCTATTTTTTAATTTTTGTTTTTGGCCCTTTTCAGCTATTCTTGAGTCGATTTTGCTATTTTCATGTCTCAAAACCTGGCAACACTGCTGTTGAGTGGTTGAGTGACTACATTTGTATACCTTGTATTTATTAAAGTAGACTAAAAGGGCTTTTGGATAAATGTTTTATAGCAATGGATCCGGAGAATCTTTTGAACCTAATTGATTTATAAGTTGTAATTGGTAAAAATATACTATGTACGGGGTATCTCCAACATTTTCCGCATGCTGCCTTCTGAGGCTACTGTATTACAGGCAGCCCCCACTTGATGGTGGGTGGTAGTTAAGTTGGTTACTGTCTGTCTGCAGTCTGCTGCCCGCCACCCGTCACGCTGCGTCCGAGCTCACACGTTTATTTCCACCACGAATTACTGTCTACTGCCTGTCATTTGCATTTTTCACATTGGGCAGCGGTTCACTTTCGGTTTTGGGGGTCGTTTGAGTTGCATTTTGTGCAGCTTTTGCTCATTTATTGTGCAAGCTTTGCTCCTGCAGTGGTGAGGGATGATGGACGAGGGGTGAGGCAACGGCTGGGGGATACAGTGGCGTCGATGTTGACTGCGACGCAGACATTGACGCCAGCGTCGGCAGTGTGCCGCATGCGGCACATGCGTGTGCGCGCTTTGTGCTTCATTTGTTTGGCGTTAATTTCGGGAGTGGGTCGCATGTGGACAGTGGACTGGGCGAGTGGTTGTGGCGTGGAGGACGCCATATTGTGTGTCGAGCTTGGAGCCTGGCAGCCCGACAGATCGTAAACGAATTGTGTTGCTTAATATTTTGTATCATCATCATGATAATTATTAGCTAGCCTCAGCCGCCTTATGGCGGCCGTTTTTGTGCGTTTTTTTTTATGCTTTACCTTTTGCGTTTCCGCTTATCCCTGCAGCTTGCCTCGCGCAGCGTCTTAAGATTCTGGCTCGCTCTTTTCGTCGTTCGTTTTGGACCGCCATCAACGCGTCAACATTGTTAGCAGCTGTTGCTTTCCTTCCTTCCCTTCCCCCTTGGCGCTGGCATATAGTTTGTTGTTTTTATTTTTTCGCTTGCGCATTTCCACACGTTTTCACTGGCAGCGACGACGACGCCAACGACAATGTGCAAAAAGTTAAATGGAAAATACAAATTCGCTCATGCTATAATTGTCATTGGGTCTGATGCTTGCAGTTGTGTGTCGGCTTCACCTTTGCAGGATATAGGACCCAGTGCCTGATGCCATTAGCAAAGCAGTGCTATGTACCATATTTAAATAATATGATGTGTATGTACAATATGTATAACGAATCTGATCTGAACCGTAATCCGAAAGGAATTGAGTTTTAACGCTGCGACTCATGTTATTTGCCCAGCTGCTTGCACGCTTCCACAATTTCCACTTCCTCTTTGGGGAATAGCAATTAACGCTTGCAACAGTCAATGCCAAACAGCCATCCAGCCAGCGCACCAGCCAGCCCGCCAGTCAGCCTACCAGCTAACAAAATGGCACCCCGTTAGACCACTCGCTCCCTAAAAACTGCTGCGTGCAAACGACAGGCCCGAAACCATTCGCCAACGTCAACGGCAACCGGCGATTCATTTTAGCGTTGTGAGCTGGCTTTGACTGGCTGGCTGGCTAGCTGTCTGGCTGTCTGGCTGTCTGACTGCTTGCCTCCTGTCGCGTGATTTTAACAATCCTCCCATCTCCATGGTTTATGCTGTTCGTTCGCTTCCGCGCGTTGAATGTCGTTGTTGCTGCTGCTGCATGCGCAAAGCGTCGACGTCGCCAGCAGCAGACCAGGCCAGAGGCACCATACACCCGCCTCTCGCACATTTATGCACACACACACACACGCACACTCATTGCGACACCACATGCATATATGTGTGCGCGTGCCTGACTAGCCGGCAAATGCCGGGCGCAATAAATGCCCAAAAGCAGCAGCAGCAGCAGCAACGGCAGCAGAGGCAACTGGCAACAGCATGCTACCAGCAACGGGGGGCAGATACAAGCGATGGTGATGATGGTGTCGGCAGCGGAAGCGGCGGCGGCGGCTGTTTTTAGCGTTTGTACGCGCCCCCCAAAACACACTACACATACACGCACACATAAACAGGCACATGTACACACACACACTTTTGCACACATACACAAGTGTTTGTATGTATGTCCTCATCATGTCGTCGTCGTCGCAAAAGCTTGGCGTGGCTTTGGCACTGGCACTGGCTATAGCTATAGCTATAGCTACAGCTACAGCTACAGCTACGGCTACGGCTACAGCTACAGCTATGGCTCTGCTCGGCTCTGCTCTGCTCTGCCTGCCTGCCTGACTGCCTGCTTGGCGTTTTTTGCGTTTCTGTTTTTTGCCTGCCGCCGTCGACGCCGCCGCTGCCGCTATGTTAGTTGGCACGTTTCGTTGGTTCGCTTGCTTTTAGGCTTGGGCTTGGGCTATGGCAGCTCTGTCAGCTCTGTCTGCTTTGGCTCTGACTGCAGCCTGTCGCGGTCGCCACGCTCGCGCTGCGCCGTCCACGGCGGTGGCGGTGGCGGCGCTTCGCACTTTGCTCTGCTGAATTTTCAATTTCAGTTGTAAGCTGACTGCAATCAGCACTGGTTCGCCTTGTTTCGTTTCGTCTCGTCTCGTTTCGTTCCGTTCCGTTTCGCTTCTCTTGGGCTCGGTCCGTTTCTATTTGATTCGATTTTATTCGGCTCGGATTGAGTTTGTGCTTACGGCCGATTTGCGAGTACTGCGGCCTGCGGACGTCGGCCGGTCGGATTGTCCCACTGTTGGTCGAGGTCATCATAAAGCGAAATATTATAAACACGACGCTACAACCACCCACCATCTCTCACGCAAGTTTCGCGCATTTCGTGGCCCGCGCGCATTTTTGCATGTGTGTAGCATTAACACACTCGCACACACACAGTAAAGGGCGAAGAATGGTGGGGGGCACCTACATGAACGTATACACTTATTTTATTGATTTTGTGGAGCCACGAAGTCGGCGACAACTGTTCAAACTGTAGTTGCCCCAGCCCCCTCCCATCCCCGCCTTCCCTGACGATGACCAATACTCATTATGCGCACATACACACATACATGCATATACTCCTATACATTTGCATATATCCTGAGATACGTCTGCCGATCTCGCGTCTGCCCGGTGTAGCAGTCAGATAAACAATTACAATCGATCAATTACAATGCGATCTCACGTCGCACAGGACTGAAACATTTGCTTCGTATTGGGCCGATATCTTGAGATATTTCAGCAGAGAGCCGACCCAGAGAAGATATGAGTCGAGCTTTCACAGCCTAATTGATAAATAACTTGAATATACCCAGAGTTAAGCTACGGTGATTAGATTTCCGGTCCTATGCGCTACCTCATTCACTCTCTGCGACCATTTGGCCATTCGAATGAGGCCTCACTGTGACTGTCACTCGCTTGGCTCATAACTTTATTGGCGTCGGCAGCCAAACTTGCGAGTTTCTTGGCATCAGGCAAAAGCATCAAAAGCAAGCAGGCAGCTCAGCACAACAGAGCCAGCAGCAACGGCGGCAGCTGGCCTCAGCTCATTCCAAAGCTAATATCCTCCGACCCTTCTCTTCTCCTTTCCCTTCCTCCTCTTCCTCCTCGCAGACCCCCGCTCGTGCACAACAAGCTGCTGTCGCACATAAAAACAGCAACGACGAAAACGAAAATTTAACGACTGCGCAACGTGACGCATTATTTGTCTGCGTTGCCGCTGCCGCTGCCGTCGCTGTCGCCACTCGCTGCCTGACGGTGCCCTGGTCTGATGGGCGTCAGGCCTGCCTTTTAACAGTTCAGCCTGCAGCAAGCTTGCCGCAGACTCGCGCCGCCAGAAATTGCTTTTGCTTGCTAGTCGGCTGGCTGGTTGGCTGGAAGGAACTTCACCAACTGTGTCCCTCTCCACCTCCCCTACGAGGTGGCGACTGCGGCGGCGGTGGCGGCGGCAACTGCGATGGCAGCGGCTGCAAGCATTTTTGCATGACTGACTAACTGACTGGCTACGGCTACGGCTGAGTCTGAGTCACTCACACTCGCACACACACACAAATACATACAAACCAGACGCACATACACATAAGTTGCGGCAGCTTGTGTTTTGTTTGAATGGGAAAGAGAAGAGAGCGTCGAACGGGTTGAGAAGTAGGCAGCGAGAAGAAGGGCGAGAGGGTGTGCTCACTGCATGGCTGTCGCAGCCTGGAGTATGTTTATAATTTGATTTTACTTTTTTCTCCGCTTAGTTGCGCTATAGCGACGGACCAGCATTTCCTGTAGGCTGCTACTGCTAGGCCTACGATGGTGACCGAACGAGGGGGGGCTCGTGCATGCTCGGTCGGCAAAGGGGGCCAGCCGTCAGCTGCAAATTCGTTGGCACGCCAAAGCAACGGCAGCAGCAACTGAAACAGGCTGCAGCAATGGCAGCGTTGCAGGCCACGGATTCTTAATGAAGTTATTGTGTTGTGTTGAGTTCGCCGTTTCTGCTGCCTACCCAGCTCTTCGCTGGTATTGCTGTGCCATTTACATGCGCAGACACACACACACAAGTGCATACGTATACATGCATGTGCATATACATGCATATATATACTTTATAATGACGCTTCTGCCATTGCTTGACACATTTCGCTACATTTCTAAAAAGTTGTAAGAACAGTTAGCAATTGGCCATCTCATCGGCAGCTTTAATTATCACCTTATTAGCACTGTTTACTTTTGTATGTTCCTAGGAATATGTTGCTCTATTCCACAACAAAAAGGACGCATTTATTTCAGTTGCATTTTGTAGGCTTAAATAGAATTTTAAATTGAAAATTATATATACTTTATGTTGGGAGATATATTTTATATATAATGTATACAGAAAGAACAATCATCATTTTCGATTGACTTAATCTGAATGAAGAATCTAAATGACTTAGATGATGCTAACATGCAAGAACAACAGCAACATGTATTCGGAAGATGTAGAAAACGGGCTCTATATAGCGGTTGATCCAATTGATTAGAGAGATTTTGCTCGATTGCAAGCAAGCGATATAAGTCATAATAAACCATACTGCGTGAAGCACTATGCAGGAATAAATATTTCAAATTCCAAGCGTAGTTTAGTTTATGTAGTTTACGAGAGTGTTGCATTCGAGCAAGCGGACAGATCAGCTCAGTTTACTTATGCTTATTGACTGTTGCTTTCCTTTGCACAATAGTATTATAGGCCGAAGTGAATTACTGGGGACAGCCCATGTGCTCTGTATGACAATGTATTATGTGAATATGCAACTGTTAATGACAATATGAAATATGATGTGAAACATTGAGAATAAACGAATTAAGCCTTAGACTGCATTGCCCATGGAATGAATAACGGTTCTTAATGCTCCCCTCTTCTCCCTCGCCTCTCTGCCTTAACGCACTCCACAGACGAAAATATATGCATAGGTGTCGTCTGTGCGCTTTATGTGTATGTGTTGGTGTGCTGAATATTGAATTCGGAATTGCATTCGTTATCGACAGGCAGTAACAGAGGCCCGCGGTGTGTGGCAAGAGTAAGGCGAAAACACAAATACAGAGCGTAGAAACCAGTCTCGTGAAAATGGCGCCAAAAAAATCAGCAATTGTCTTAAATGTGGAGCAATTCATTCACGACATTGAGGAGAGGCCGGCCATATGGAACCGCAACTTCCACTGCAACAAGGCCTTCCTCGAACAAATGTGGGACGAGCTGAGCAGCACTCACAAGCTACCGAGTAAGTAGGAGAGTATCAGCGTGGGGCCACACGGACGAAGTGATTCTCGAGGCACAACTTTGCGACGAGTTGAGTGCGAGAGGAAATCGAGAGAACTGCGTGCTTAAGGAAAGAGAAGACTGAAAGACATTCGCACAACCGAGATAATGGAAGAGTAGTGTTGTGCCTTTGGAGTAGCTTCTTCTACTGGCGCCCGTGTGAGAGCAGTGCGTGATTTGATTATACATTGCTGTTTCTTTGAAATTCTGCAGAAATTGTACTCAAAGCAAAATGGAAGGGGCTGCGAGACAACTTCAGAGTCGAGTACAAGCGCATTCCACGCGCCGACAATGGTGACTTTATGGTGGATCCCGCCACATTCGAGTCCAAATGGTTGCACTATTATGCGTTACTCTTCTTAAGTGAGTAGAGTGACGGAAACCGCACCCTATTGCCATTTAGCTGATTTTTGCATCCGTATCCCCTGCAGCGGACCACATGCGCCATCGTCTGCCGAAAAACGAGCAGGATCAATCATATTACTTCAACCAACAGAGCGAGGAATGCGAGAAGACCGTAGTCGAGCCAGACCTCACCAACGGACTGGTACGTCGCCCGCCGGATAGCGACGAGGACTATGATGAAGATGACATGGATGGTGATGGTGATGGTGGTGGTGGTCTTGCTAGCGACGGTAGCATGGATGGCCTGCCCACCCCACCAGCGGCGCATCAACAAACTCAAATAAGCACAACGCCGCTGGCCACGGGGGCCCTCAGGGCGCAGGAAGAGGCGTTTGCCTCGTCCCATCACCATGCACTCCTGAAGGCGGGGCTGTTGCGCGCCCAGTTAATGGAACTGGAATTGGAAAGGGAGGCGCAAGACTTAAGCAAGAAATCGACTCCTACTCGATCTACGAGTCCGACTGTCACTACTGTGATGGCAACACTCACAAATCAGGAAACACTTTCTGCATCTGCCCATTGCTCCCCGCCTCCGATGGTGACCACCACTACTACGCATAGTGCCGTGGCCACGGCGACGCAGCTGGCAGGCACAGTGTTAGCTCCAGCCACTACCACCTCCAATACCACAGCGAATGCCGGAGCGATGGGCGGCAAGCGCTCAGTATCGCCACCGCCACTGTACAACAAGGCACACCATCCACTGCCCACACTATCCGTCGGTCATCATACGGTTGGATCAAAGGAAGACTTTGGCGGAAGTGCCGTCAGCGTTGGCAGCGAGCACCTGAACTTCACTCAACATTCCTACGCCAATGGCCTGATTCCTGCACTGAAGCTAAAGCGGCCGCGTCTCTCCGAAGACAGCAATTTCAATGGTTCCTCAACGATGGACGCTCCGCTGGTGCCCGATGACGACGATTATCACTACTTGCTCAGCCTGCACCCGTACATGAAGCAGCTGACGGCTGCACAGAAGCTGCGCATTCGCACAAAGATACAGAAGCTCATATTTAAAGAGCTGTATAAGGAGGACCTTGAAGAGTCCAAGTAGTCACCCCGTTGCAATTCCTATGAATATAAAGACTGTACATAAGAATTCGTATTAAATATATAGCTCGTAAGGATTAATAATAATCCATAGTTATCTATGCCATGCTACTTTCTAGTGGAGCGCTGTCACCTACCCAACTACCGAACTGGGCGTGGGTGCGCGCCGTTTATTGTAAGCTCAAAGATTTGCAAATAAAAATCGTAAATGTTTATTTTCAAATCGAAATTTGTTCTAAGGGACTTCGGGAAATTGTTCTTGAGATTTGGCCTTACATATATGCGTCTGTTTTAGAAATTGGGTCTACTCCAACTATATCTCTAACCCGATTTGAAACTGTTACCCACGGTTAGTGCTCAACAGGTGTCAAATCAACTGTAGCAGTTGTAGTTAAAATCAGCGTTTGAAAATGCTACGCTACTCTGTAGTTTTTCGTTTTGCTCTGGCTACCGCTCTCATTTATAGCGGAGCCGTAGCAGAGCCATAGTCGAACGAAAAATTTTATGAGCTCTGCTCTGCTCTCGTAGTTCATTGTTTTCATATCGGTAGCAATAGCAATAGCACAAAACGAAATGAACGACTACGCTCCGTCAGAGCGGTAGTCGAAAAACGAGAGCAATAGCGATAGCTGAAACAGAGAGCGAGATGAAATCATAGCAAGATGAGAACAGAGCCAAATGAGAGCATATCGAGATGATAACAGAGCGAGATGGGAGCAAAACGAATGTGCGAGAGCGATATGTTTGTTTTTATTTAAATTAATGATTATAATGAACTAATACTACATACACATCTTCATTTTCAAATAAACTTAAATTATAATCATTAATTTAAATAAAACAAACAGAAAGATCTGCTGCTACTCATATCGCTCTCGCACATTCGTTTTGCTCCCATCTCGCTCTGTTATCATCTCGATATGCTCTCATTTGGCTCTGTTCTCATCTTGCTATGATTTCATCTCGCTCTCTGTTTCAGCTATCGCTATTGCTCTCGTTTTTCGACTACCGCTCTGACGGAGCGTAGTCGTTCATTTCGTTTTGTGCTATTGCTATTGCTACCGATATGAAAACAATGAACTACGAGAGCAGAGCAGAGCTCATAAAATTTTTCGTTCGACTATGGCTCTGCTACGGCTCCGCTATAAATGAGAGCGGTAGCCAGAGCATAGCATAATTCTTATTGCTATTGCTGCTACTACAGAGTAGTTTTTGCAAACGCTGGTTAAAATCGTACGTATTAAGTTGATGGTGGTTGACAGCGAACACTAATTGCAAAAACAGTTAGTGCCATTTGTCAGCTTTAACGGCATGTTGTGTGGATGTATTTTAGACTTAAAGAATATTTTGTTATACTTTTTCTATACACCAAAATTTTTCACAGGCGAGGTCTACGTTCTTGATGACGGAGCCGAGGTTGACTTAGATCTGGGTAATTACGAGCGCTTCCTTGATATAACTTTGCACCGGGACAATAACATAACAACGGGAAAAATTTACAGGCTGGTCATAGAGAAGGAGCGCAGAGGAGACTACCTCGGCAAGACTGTGCAGGGTAAGTATCAGACGACTGGCCTTATAGAGTGGTGCTAACGGTTATATATTACAGTTGTGCCGCATATAACAGATGCTATACAAGAGTGGGTGGAGAGCGTCGCCCAAACGCCTGTTCAGGGCTCCTCCAAGCCGCAGGTGTGCATCGTCGAGCTTGGAGGCACTATTGGTGACATTGAGGGCATGCCCTTCGTGGAGGCCTTCAGACAGTTTCAGTTTCGAGTGAAACGCGAAAATTTCTGCTTAGCTCACGTTTCATTGGTACCGCTGCCTAAAGCCACTGGTGAGCCCAAGACAAAACCCACGCAGAGTTCCGTACGGGAGCTTCGCGGATGTGGCTTAAGTCCGGATCTGATTGTATGTCGCTCAGAGAAGCCGATCGGACTAGAGGTAAAGGAGAAAATTAGTAATTTCTGCCACGTCGACCCGGATCAAGTTATATGTATACACGATCTGAACTCTATATACCATGTGCCACTCTTGATGGAACAAAATGGCGTCATCGAGTTCTTGAATGAGCGGCTTAAGCTGAACATCGACATGAGCAAGCGGGCCAAGTAAGTTATGACTGATAACTTCTGTCTAAAATGATGGAAGATTTTACAGTGTTTTTCCATTGTACTTCTAGATGCTTGCAACACTGGCGAGATCTAGCACGACGCACGGAAACTGTACGTCGGGAAGTCAACATAGCTGTTGTAGGAAAGTACACCAAATTTGCTGACTCGTATGCATCCGTAGTAAAGGCGGTGCAACATGCTGCATTGGCGGTGAACCGCAAAGCAAATTTGGTGTTTATTGAATCGTGCTTACTGGAGCAAGACACTTTGCAGCGCGAGCCTTCAAAATATCATAAAGAGTGGCAGAAGTTGTGTGAAAGCAACGGCATACTCGTGCCTGGTGGCTTTGGAGCACGCGGAATGGAAGGCAAAATACGCGCTTGCCAATGGGCACGGGAAAATAAGAGGCCCTTTTTGGGTATTTGTTTAGGTCTGCAAGCGGCCGTTATAGAGTTTGCGCGCAATGTAGCAAACCTTAAAGACGCTAATAGCACGGAGATAAATCCAGATACAGCCAATCCGTTGGTCATTGATATGCCGGAGCACCATAAAGGACAAATGGGTGGCACTATGCGCTTGGGCAAGCGAAAAACAATATTTGCCGACAAGCCGAGCACGATTCGACAGCTTTACGGAAATCCTGAAGCGGTGGACGAGCGGCACAGACATCGATACGAGGTGAATCCTCAGTATGTAGCGCAGTTAGAAAGCTTTGGGATGAACTTCGTGGGAACAGACGTGGATCAGAAACGAATGGAGATTATCGAGTTACGGGACCATCCCTACTTTGTGGCTACCCAGTATCATCCGGAATATCTGTCGAGGCCACTGAAGCCCTCGCCGCCGTTTCTCGGTCTAATTTTAGCAGCCGAGGATAGGCTTAAGTCCTATATCGAACGTGGTTGCCGCTTGTCTCCGCGTCAACTTTCTGATGCATCTTCTGACGAGGACGAGACAGTCAATGGCGTAGCACAGAACTTTGAATCCCTTAAACTCCCAGGACATAAAAAGTGCATAAGCACAAGCACGTGCACCAGCACAGATAATCAATGCGAGGCCCTAAACGGTCTAGTGAATGGAAATAGAAATGCGTTGAACGGCAGTGATCATACCTTTGACAATGATGACAGCGGTGCTTGTGGTGAATCTAGATAAGATTGAGCACAATTGCTTTCAGTTCATGTTCTTCCTATTAGTTTATAGTGATTTCAACGTCTATCCGAAGTAAAGTTCTTGAATAAATATGTAAAATTATTGAACTGTAGAATCTATTATCATTTTCTAAATGTATAAAATTCTGTTAACACTTTCAAAGTGATTGGAAACTGTCTCGAAATTTACTAATTTAAAATTAAGTTGTTTCATTCATATGATTCATTCAAAATGTGTATGGAGATATTAAACTATGATCGACAAGAAAACATACTACATTTATTTCATACATCTTTTTGATCACGTTAATACTTAAGTTTTTTATATAGCTTTGACCGATCGCCTTAAAGTCTATAGTATCAGTTACATATGCCATTATTAATCTTTAATTTCAACATGTTCACAAAAATCGGAGACTTCTGATGTGAAATATATATTTTCGTATATCTCAGGAAGATCGATATTTGGGCATATATTTTTTTAGGAAACCTGACGTCAGCTTCTAAATATTAAACCTGCCCTATACTCACCTTAAAATATATTATATTTCTCCCATTGCAGTGTCAAATGTTTCGGCTTTAGTTTCGTAATCGCTTTTTGCGAACACAGCAAAGACTGCATAAAAGGAGCAGCAAGTGGGGACCGTACCTCTTTTATTTGTGTGGGTGTGTACATCTGTTATTTTGTGTGATTGTAAAGAAGTTAGGATATCTACGATTCGGGTATTACCAAGAACAATTGAAATTGCTTTTATTTAGGTATGATTGTAACATATTTTAATTAGAATTTTGTGGCGATTTCTGATTTTTATACCCTGAGGCCATTGAAAATGGGAAATCAGGGTATAATGGTTTTGTTAAATGTATGTAACAGGCAGAAGGAGGCGCGTCAGACCCCACAAAGTATATATATTCTTGAACAGGGCGACGAGCTGAGTCGATTTAGCCCTGTCCGTCCTTCCGTCCGTCTGTCCGTATGTTTGAACACGTCGATTGAAGCATCTAGACAAGCTAGAGACTTGATTTTTTTTTTTTGGGTCCGTGGATAGCATTGATATTTTTGTTGTTTTGTTATCGATTTTAAACCTTATCGAAAATAGGTTATAAAATTATATCTCCCACACCTTTAGAGCTAGACCCCTCAAATTTTGCATATAGATTAATGTGAATTTTATGCATTTTATATTTTTTTTTATTTGTTGGATACCGGCTCTTTTTGCTAATTAACCCACCCCCCTCCTCCCCTTCGCCACTCATGGAGAGTCTGTTGCAAATATAACCGTGTGAATAAATTAGCATTTTTATAAAATATAAAAAATTCAATAAAATCATATGCTGAACGTTTCATCAAATTCCGTTAAGTCAGTCCCGATTTATTAAACAAAACGTTTAGCCAATTATCACACGCACGTGGCAAGCAGCGACGCACAGCAAAAAACATTTACATATATTCTCACATACATACATTATTGAAACGAGCAAGCGCATCTGCTTATGCACATGCACAGTCGCTTCTGTGCATTTTCAGCCGTTTCTGTAGTTTTGTATTTGTCATATATCGCCCTTTACACGCATACATTGAAACAGACCACCGTTTTTGTATGTACACATACTCATACGTTCATATGCGCGCATTTCAGCATATTCTAAGAATCACAATTGCGATTGATCTGCTTCTTTAGCTTCTTTAGTTTTGTATTTGTCACATATCGCCTTGTAGTGGTACTTTGCGTTTTGCCAACAAGCAGCGCAATACTGGTGTGGCGTATTGGATAGACGCAAAGCGCATAAACGAAAGGTCCCGAGTTCGAAACTCAGTGATTACAGCGTAACTTTTTTAATTTTTTTTTTTTTAATTTATAAACATTAGGTGGTTGTGCTAGTTGAGATAATGCGCTCTAACTTTACATATGTAGTAAATAGATTTTCGAGTCCAGGTGCGGTGATGTTTGTTTTTCTTCTTCTTTTTTGTTGATTTGTTTATTTATTTAATTATTTATTTATTTTTGATTTACATACATTCTATAAAGCGTATTAAACAATGCAAATCGGACGGTTTTCTTACTTTCCCATTTTCAATGGGATCAGGGTATAAAAAAACATTTCAGAACTTTCAATCGACGCTGCTTAATTGTGAATAACTTTTGGTATTGGTGGATTTTCATTTCGCAATGTTATAATGACGCTTATATGTGTGTATTTGGCTAAAGGTAAGTATTGTAATTTTTTTTTCGAGAAGTGGGACGGGAGATAAAATTTCGAAATATGCTAAATCTGGGACGGGAGATAAAATTTCGAAATATGCTAAATCTGGGACGGGAGATAGAATTTCTAAATATGCTAAATCTGTGTATTTATAAAAATAATATCCAGAGCAAATTGATTGCTGCATTTAGTTTAAAAATATTAAAAAAAAAAAAAAAAAAAAAACTGAAATATTTCAAAATTTAACGTTTAAGTTAAAATAGTTAAAAATGATTAAATTAGTAAGAACAACAGAAATAATATAATCTATAAGTAATACACGCGTTTAATAGCCGTCGAACAGGTGTATGTTTCACAGTATTTCAAACAATACGCTAACATCCAATATGATCTGGCCAAAAGTAGTTTATTTTGGGATAGCACTTTGAGTAGAGTAGGGTAGAGGCTTTTATATACAGCGCGTCAAGTAGTATATCAAGCAGCATGTACTTGTGTAATAGGTATGTATATATAGACATATAGACTCATATATAATCGCCGAATCGTACATATTGTGGTCTTATACTGGGTACCCAGCAAAAAAGAAAAATGTTGCTCTTGTTCTGGTCCGTCGCAGAAATTTATCAAACGCTCATGATAATGCTTAACGAAGCCATGACGACAGTCGCTGCCTGTCCTAGCCAGATCCGCAAATAGACAAGCGCATGCCTGTGCTGTTGTTGGGTCTGGCCGTGTACAACGTACTGGCTAATTATCTTGGGGCTTCTGCTTGGTCGTTCATGGGGTTCATTGTTCAATTGGATGAGTGCGCTGCGGGCAGCCTCTGCGAGAGGACGCGAATTAATCAGCGATAATTCAGTGCACAGAGACTCGACCCGCCATGCATGCCAAGAAGAAAACGCGAGCACGTAACCGACCTAGAAACAAATGCAATCAACAAAATGAAGCCAAATCGGAGCCTGATGAAAGAGAGACCGTTGCTGAAGCCAATCCCGAGCTGGAGCAGGTCCAGCCGCAGCCTGCCAGGGTGGAAACTGACACTAGTGTCATTTACCTAATACAGAAGATTCTTCGCAAGAAGCTGCTGGCCAAATCGAGCCCGGCGCCGGCGAGTCCCTCAACTGTGCGGTGCAAAGGCGCGGCCCTACTGCCCTCGGCTAGTCCACTGGGGAGCAAAAGCGAGGAAGTAAATGATCTTCTAAAATGCATTGGGAGCAAGTTGCAAAAAGGTTCATAGTGTACACAGTGAAGTTCATGTGGTGATAAAACTCTTATATAACTCTGTAGGCTCCACCGAGGTGGCCAAGGGAGCGCTTTTCAGCACGGCGCCCCTAACGTATGCCGAGTCCTCCGATGAGGAGGCCGAGTATGTGGAGTACATATACAAGCCACGGCAGTATTTCATGACATCGTTGTGCAACGTAAGTGCTTAATCCCGCATCTTGGGTAATTGAAATTAACCATCAGCCTTTACAGCATTGCAAGATGGATCTGTGCGGCCGACAGGCTATTCCGTGCAAAAGCTGTGGAATGGTCTACTACTGCACTGTCCTGCACATGCGGAGCGATCAGGAGCATCGCCAGCTGTGCGGCGGCCTGCGTCAGTGGACAGAGCGACATGGCCACGACATCTTCTACAAGTGTGGGGACTTCAGTGCTGAGCAGTTCCGGTCGTACCGCATTGTGTGTATCCGCCAAGTGGAGCAGGCGATTAATCGATCCCTCACGCCCACCGAGCAGGAGGCATTGCTCTTTCCCTTCATCTGTGGCCATGCGCCTTGCCGGGAGCACAAATTCAAAAAACTCACAGCCTGTGCGCGCTGTGGCGAGGCTGCCTTCTGCAAGGATAAGCCGGAGCATCTGGGTGTCAGCCATGCCGAATGGTGCAGCGCCTACAAGCTGTTCAAAGCATTTGTGATGTTCCAGGAACAGTTTGGCCGCGTGGAGCCTCCGTTGCCCGACAAGGTCCTGCGCGAGGCGCCCATCTCCTGCTCCAACACCAGGCAATTACTGAAGAAGCTGAATTTCAGTGAGTGAACGCCTCTACGCATAGTTTACTTTACTTCTTGTAATTATATGATACATTTTATAGACGTGGTTGACGGGTGTGAATTTGCGGCGCTGACGCAAGTCTCCACTGGACCGTTGACAGCGTTTCTCGCTCTTAAACTCTGCGGACTCCTAGAATCCAGGCAGCTGACAATTCATCTGATCGGGGCGGAAATGGAGTTCGAAGTGGATGTATTTCAAAAATGGGAGATTTTCCTGCTGCACATTTTACCAGCACTTGAAACCTTGAATGTCGTGTTCGTTGGACCAGAACTCAATCCCAATAACATATCCTTCGACCAACTGTCTACGATTAGGTTGAAAGCATTTGATTTCAATTCAAGCAAAAGGTTTTATCCCTTCTTTCTCTTTCAGATGCTGTCGCTTGTGTCGAAAAGCCCAACGCACAGTACGATATCATTTCGAGAACCGCCTTTATCACGACTATTACTTGGATACAACTTTTCGAAAGCCGGATTTAGGTAACTTCAATAAAATATCTTCATTTCTTATATTTAATATATTCTATACTATACATATATACTCTACATTTTAAGTTATTACTCGTTTATTTATTTAGAACTAATGGAATAAGTATTTATACTTGTGTATGTGAATTCTGAACCATATTATTGATTTTACTAATTCACAGTCTGCTTCTTCAACTCGGGTCTGTATCGGGCTACAGGCTATGCCCTGGAAGACACCTGGCCGGAGACTATTCGGGCAACGTTAAATATAAAATGCCCCGTTGTTGTTACATCATATACTAAGTACGAAGCTCCACTAGACTTGAGTCAATTTCTAAATCAAGCCAACCGCCCTCTAACTGTGGTGCTGCCGCCTACTACAAATACTTTTCGTTCCGAAAAGCCAGAACGTAACTTTATATCGGACGATGATTCACCATTCATGTTCAAAAACTATCAGTGTTTCGTTGTTGAGTAGGTTCGTTAGTTACTCTTGTTAATCTACTTAAATAAATGTAATCCTTATCGATTTTTAAAATTAACTCTTTACATTGAGGTTAGTCTCTGTTAAAAGAATTTTCGTAAATTTATTTCGATGTTCCCGTTTGACTTATATGTCGACAACAATTGGTAACTGATGTATATTCGAATATTTTATTTTTATATGTCAAACTTTTAAAAGCAACAAAAATTGTATTTTCATTTATGATTGCAAATAAATCTGCGAATGGTGAATTGAGCATAGGAATTCAAAAAAAGAATGGTAAACTGTGTCACTACTATTCTATTCAGAGTTATATCTAAAAGAGTCGATTTGCTCTAGCCCTGCAGATCGAACATTCATGTAAATGATTTTTTGAATAATTGATTCTTCATCAATTCAACTGTATATTAATAATCGAGCAACTCATGTTAATTTAGGTTTTGTTTTTGAATTAAAACCGTTTTACACAACTCACCACAATATAAATTGATAGCGTTTGGCAATAATCGGCTTGCCACCACATTTCGAAGTGTGATCACGAAAGCCTATCGAAAAAGTATCAGTTAATTATTAACTATAAGAGGAAGAGAACGCGCAAATATAGTAAAGAAAAGTCAAATTTTAAACGTAAATATGACCGACTTGGATTTTAAGGAGCTCCGTGCCAAGCTCGATGTAATGGGCTTCACCCAAACGTTACCAGTGCTCGCAATTCCGCTGGTTGGAGCTATTTTTGGCGATCTGATAAAAACAACAGAATGCCTCCGTGATACAAAAAAGCAAGTTGTTGAACTGTTGGAAGTAAGTTATTACAATAGTTTAATAAATCTATAAAATTATTCTTCTTCGTTTTTTTAGGAAAAAGCATGCTGGGAATTGGGTGTTGAGCCCTATAAATGCGACAATTCGCGTTTACTGGCCGAGTGTAATGAGCTGCACTTGAAGGCTCTCGAGGAACGAGAACGCTACGAGCTTCAGATTTGCGGTATGTGATTGAAAGTGAATGTAAATTTAATGTAAATATTAAAACATCCCCGTAGAGGCAGAGCGACGAATACGCAACCTTCAGACTGACAGTGACCATTTGCAGAGCCATAATGTTGAACTTCAGGCTCAGCTGGATACGCTCTTATCGAAGCAACTTGCCAATGCAACATATGGGAAACGAACGGCAAGTGCCGTTCTCGTAAAGAGTATGTTGTAGAGAACCAAGCAAATGCGTGTAACTAAATAGAATTTAATCCACTTATAGCGAAAAAACCCTTCATTACGACCGTGCGCTCAGGAGAAGTGCTGTCCTCTTCGAATGGTACTGCAGCAATTCCTTCATTGAAGTGCACCAAGTGTAGTGCTGGAGTGATTCAAAAGACTGCAAAGAGCAATAAAGAAGTCGTCAGCGTCGCGCCTGAAGAGGTTGTCAGGCTAGAAAACGAGCTCGCGAGTGTCGGCGAGCAACTAGAGTTTTTCAAGCGGAAAGTGGAATCGCGGAACCGGGAGATTCGACGCTTAAATGATATGCTCTCAGGTGGCCGTCCGCCCGCAGCATTGGCAAAGGAATGCTGCTACAGGGAAGTGGGCACTCTCTCACAAGACATTGATCTCTTACAGCGCGAAAAAAGCGACTTAATGACGCAGCTGAGCGAGTATCAAGATAGGATGCACGATGCTATGCAGCGCGCGTTGCGTCTAGAGGAAGAAAAACAAAGATTGCAAACGCATCTGTACGAGCTAAAAGAAGCTGCTTTGCAAGTGGAGGAACAAGCCAATTCTGAAATTGATGCCAAAGAATTGCAGCTACGACAGCTTCAAATGGAGCTTGACAAATTGCACCCGCGTAACGACAAAAAATCCAAGGGACTACGGCAGTCTTCCGGATGCGAGAAAGGCACACTCCACGATGAGAAACACATGCTCAACGAAAAGCTCAACGTGCTGACTCGCCGTGAGGAAGAGCTGCAAGTAATGAATGAAAAGCTTAAAAAGAAGGTGCTCAAGATGGATACCAAAATGTCAGCGATGCAAAAGGAACTGCAAGAACAGGTGCAGCAGAACAGTGTTACGCTGGATGAGGAAAAGATTCGGCTTAAGTCAGAGCGGGACTTCTTCCAGAAGGAGTACCTACGCCTCATGAGCAAAGCCGGCTCGGACTCCGAGATAGCATATCTACACGCCCAAATCAAATCGAAGGATGAAGAGCTCCATGTTCTGCGCTCGGAGTTGTGCATGCTGTCCACGGCAAAACTGCAGCTGTCACCCCGAAAGAGCAGCAACCTGTCGCCACCCATTGTTAGCAGCACATGTAGCAACACTAATCGCAGCGACTGTGTCCAGGCAGCTATTGCTCGGGTTGAGCGAGAACGGGATTGCGCACGCGTTGAGCTCGAACGGATGCGCTGCGAGCGGGACACGCTGCGGGAGAAGCAGCTAAGCAGTGTGCAACTGCACGCTGAGGAATTGCAGACGCTGCGCGTCCGCAATGAGGACTTGCAGGCGCGTATACGCCAGCTAGAGCGAGATTATCGCGAGTTGAACTCAGCCCGCGTTCCCACTGAAACACATAATGCCCTCTTGAAGGAAGATGTAGCTGAGCTGAAGGAGCGCTTATCGGCGCTCCAAGCCGATACGGAGAATTTGAGAAGAGAGAATACTCAAATCACGTAAATTACATTACTATATCATATTATGCTTGACACAGCTCTTAGTTTATAATTGGTTTCTTTAACAGGTTGATAAACGAACAAAATGAACGCATTATAGCCGACTATCGCAGTAAGCTTATGTTGGCAGAGCGTCAGGTGCATAAGGCTGCGGTGCGCGCTAGCACATTGGATTCCAGTCGCGAATCAAATCGCAATGAGGCTAATCAACTGCGTTCTGAGATCGCGTCATTGCGTCAGACCTATATAGCCTTAGAGCATGAGAAGGATTCACTAGTGGTAATTTGGGAAGCTTATATTCCTGTTCTTATTTATTTAACGCAAGTATCCACAGAACCAATTGGATAGTAAAACTGAAAAGCTCTTCAAATTCGAGGCCGAGATCAAAGACTGTAAAGACAAACGGAAAGCACTGGAGCAAACGGTTAGGGAACTGGAGTCACAAGTCAAGTATGTAGTCGAAAACATATTAATCAAAGAAATGCAATCGGATAGAGTCGATTTCCATGCCGTACGCGGATTTACTTAAAAACATTTATTCATATTATCTACAGTTCACTTAAACATTTATACAGTTGCTGGGGTAATACATTCATGGCACAATCTCCCACCCTGGCGCCTTTTAAAGCCAAACTTTGGCTGCGAGCGTTAGCCAAATATATCTAAGAACCACCTAAAAGAAATGAAACGATTAAATCGAGAGATCTGTTATAAAGGCGCAGGTCGTCCAGCACTCCAGTTCATAGAATAGAGAAAACATAAATAATTAAGTTGAAAAGGCATGCGCGAGAACATGAAATCAACGCAAATCTGTTTTCGATTTAGTAGCTCGACAGAGGATAGATTGAAGCAACGCTATTGCTGGGGTCGAGAGTGGGTGGTTCAGTGAGGAAATTCGAGTTTTGACGCTCAATGGTTAAATACCTCGCCAGGCTAACGCTGGGTGCGCTGCAGCTGTGCGTTCCGCCGTGATCTCTCTCGGCCGGCGTATAGCCCGGCCGGCATACGCACTTAGCTCTGCTGGCGTAGCCGAAGAGTCCGGTGCCATTAGGTGCTTGCGTTTTCAGTGGCTCCAGCCATTGACCGGCACCGCAAGGTCCTCGAGTGTAAAGCTTGTGGCACTGGCCACTCATTTCTACCATTCCGGGCGTAGCCTCACAAATGCTCCTCTCCTGGTCGCTGCTGGGTGAACACTGCTGGTCCAGGTTCGTGATGACGCCCGCACATCCGCAAATGCCGTTGTAAGAAATTCCATCTATAGATGGTCTTGCCGTGAAATCGAAGACCACTACCTGGTGAAGAGAGCACGGTCCCTGTGAGCCGATTCTGTAGCATGAGTCCTCGGCAGGGAAATACAGCCGATTTTTACCGCAGAAATTTCGTACGCACGAGGTCTGATTAATCAAAAACTCGTTGCTCTCACAAGGGCCACGAGTGTACAAGCGATAACAAAGACCGTTGGTCCACGGCACATATCCCTCCTTACATATGCACTTGCCGTGCGGCACGATCTGCGTATCCGGCTCTTGACCTGCCTCAATATCGTCGGGTATGCGGAAGACATGGCCGGGTGGACAAGGGCCTGGAGTGTCTACAATAAATATTGATATGAATTTACTATATTTTGTAAACCTTTTGTGCTATGGCCCTACCAAGTTCGTAGCACATCTGGTGGGGTGCGTGATAGTGCGGCAGATGTCGTAGGCAGTCGCAGCGGCCCCCAGGCAGAAAGATGTGACCCGGAGTGGAGCAGGGACCTATAGTGTAATGCTCGTAGCAGGATTCCTCGACTACATAGTAGTATGGTCGCAGCTCTCCGTGCTGCTCACAGCGGCACTCGGCTAAGCCGTCTTCGTTGCGGGCAAGCAGCTTGCCCCGGATGCAGGGTCCCTTCGAGTACTGCAGGTAACACTTACCGTCTCTCGGCCAGAAGAGCATCCCATCGCTGCAATTAAGAGTGCGCTTGCAGCTGCCCCACCGATTGTCAGCTCTGAAACAGCAAATTGCATGAGTGTGCCACAAGAATGAGTCAGAAGTGCCCACCTTTTGGCCTGTTCTGGCACAGGCTGGAAGTACTCGCCGTGCTGACAGGGGCCGCGTTCATAGAGCTTATGGCAGGCATTGGTGAGCGCACTAAGTGCCGTGCCCGGTGGGCAGCGGCACTCGGCCGCGGGAATATCTTTCCTCTTGGCGCTCGTTGGTGTTGGACTGAGTTCCATAGTGTCAGGACAAGGATAACCAAGTGTGAAGATCTTAAAGCACTTCTTCAGCGGTGTCCAGTAGAGCAGTTGCCAGCCGCCGGCCATGCTGGCGCACGGATTTTTTGCCGGGTCACTCCAGGGCGGGGGCACAATGCCACCCAGTGCTTGGTGCTGACTCAGCAAAAGCAACAAGTAGGTGACAATGCTGCTACCCGCCTGCAGGGCCGCCCAATAGGCCAACAGCTTCCGGCGCTTCATTCGCATCGTTAGCGGCTGTAACCACGGATAATTGTGCATTGGATTCAAGTTGCCTGCGTTACTTTTACTCTCAATGGCTGGCGCCTTTTCGTACCGGCTTTGAGTCGCTCATTAAGCCGCATGATTGATGTATTTTCTATTATGGCTTTTGGCCATAAATTAATTAATTGATTTTTACAGAGCTCTGAGGCAAGGGCAGAATGAGTCGGGCATTGCGCATTGAAATGCGGACCTCCCAAAAGTAATGGCCCAAGTATTCGTTTGGGTATGAGCTTCAAGTAGGTCCAAATTAAATTAGCCAACTTGCAGGCCAATGTGTTGTGTAGCAATTTTGCTGATTCCGCGATTTACAAAAATAAAAACACAAACACCAAAAAAAAAGAGGAAAAAAAACACGGTATGTAAAAACCAGTATGTGGTCGTGCGCCGTTAACCATGACCCAAATACTCATTTATCTTGACTTCTTTCTTTCATTTCACTGCCCTTGCCGTGGTCACTGCAGAAAAATTCTGTTGGTCAACGACTGCCCAAAATCGAAGGTGCATTTACATAATTGCCGTGCTTTTAAAACCTGCATTTGGTTAGTGACGAAATTAGAGGCTGATCAGCCATCAGCCAGCAGCCAGCAGCGAGCAGCCAGCCAAGCGGTGCTGGAAAAACGTGCAACACTTTGCACTAATTCCCCAATTTCGTCCAACCGCTGTCTACCCCGGAGTTGGGCTCTGCCGCGAATAACCAACAAGCAAGACATAAAAAGCGAACAGGCAACATACAACATACAACAGACAACAGCGTCAGCCTGGGCTATAAATAATGCATTAGGCTAACCGCAGCTTACGCTGCTTTGACTTGTGTTGGGTTTCTTGCTGAAGTCGGTGGCTTTGGCTGTCGTAACAGCCAACAGCCAACAGGTTTCCTATTGCCGCAAATCAGAGTATTCTCTTTTATTTGGTCAAAAAGAACACAGAGACTGAACAAAAGTTCATCAATTATATCTGATGGGTTTGTATGGGCCTCGGCTCAAGATCTTTCTGTGTGCGTGCGTGTGTGCGTGCTTGTGTACAAGACTAATTGCTTTGACTGGAGCTCGTAAACACTTCTTGCTAATTTACTTGTGCGTCCTAATATGCATGCTCACCTTGACGCTCGGATTTGAATTCGATGTTGGGCTACGATGACGCGAATCCCACGAGATCGCACTCCTGACCCAATCAGCAACGCCAATGTCCGCGTTCGATTTTGTATTTCAATTCTCAACCCAATGCCAATTCACACCTGTAGCAGATCGGAGCACAACACAAAGCCCGACCACTTAGTGCGACTATTCGCCTGTGCAGGTAACAGACGTCTGTCTGAGCGGCTCTACGAAGCGGCCAGCGCTAAGACCACGCCAGGTAAACAGACCGTGCGTTACTCTCTTTCTGTCTCTCTCTCTCTATCTCTCTCTGTCTCTCTTTGCTTTGGTACTCTTGGCAAGGTACGTATCCGCACCTCCTCTCTTAAGCAAGAGTCAGAGAGATGTTTTCTATGTGTCTAATATTTTTCATCGTGGAGTTAAGCCTTAAAGGTTCTCTGAGCATATTTTAGTTTTAGTTGAAGTACTCTAGGCAAGTGACACCTGATTGACATCGATGGTCGTCAGGTGTGGCTTGGGCTTGAGCTGGTCAGAAGCAAAGCGGGCCTGTGTGCGTCTGACGGCTGACAGGGTCGCGCTTTGTTCTTGAGTTAAAATTCGAATTGCGGATATGTGCGGACGTGCCTAGCTTGCGAATGCGTGGTCCGCTCTTTGAATGGCTGGCAAAGAGTGTGCGCATAATACTCAGACACTAATCGGGTTCTCCTACGACTGGTCATGTGCCAGCTTGTTGCTGAAGTATGATTTGACCCCGTGACGGCAGCGGGCGGCACTCAAATGGCTATTAACGCGATGTGATTGTGCTTATTGTATTGGTGTGAGCTAATAAGTAGCTAAGGGCCACTGTCTCTTTGAAGTCAACACTTAAATTGAAATCTGATTACAGCAATCTGACCTCAAGAACGCGACAGCGCGACTCGGAGTTGGATGAGACGTCAGCGGAAAGCAAAACATTGCAGCAACAAATTGTGGCACTAAAAATCAGCCGCGATGAAGCAATTGCGGAAAACGGGTACGTATAAGTAAACAATATTGGTCAATACGTGCCCCATCAACATTTGTCTTGCCGGTCCGCATCCATATCATTAGCAACGCTTTGTTGTATTTTGTTGTGAGCTTTTTACGACTGTTATCGTTAAACTAAATGTGATTTGTTTGTGACTCCATAGACGCCTCACGGACAAATTGAGCAACGCACTGGGAGAATTGAGAACGCTGCAAAATAAACTGAAGGACTCGGAACAGCAGGTGGTTAACATGAAACAGAAGCTATCCAAATACGTCCAGGAGGTGAAGAGGGCCGAGGACTTGCTTATGGAAAAGGTATCTTTCTTAAAATATTGTGAAAGTAGTTGATAAGGCATGAGGTGTATTGAATTTCGGGTTAATGCGCTAGGTTCACTTTGTATTAAAGGAAAAGGAGCGTGAGGAATTGCTAGACTGCTATCACAACTTGACGCAGGACCAAGTTCTCTTGGAAGGCAACAATCAAAGCCTGGAGGTTGAGGCGAACGAGTTCAAGTGAGTAGCTGATAAATGATAAATGGATGCATTACCAAACTAACCACGGTCAAATTGAATGTATAAAAGGCGTCAAATTTTCGAACTGGAGTGTGAAGTTCGTTCACTCAAGGATCAGCTCCTTTGCCGGCAGTGCACAATTGACGAGCTAGAGATGCAGCTGACAGCTGCACGTACTCGTATGCGGTGCTTGGAAAGGGACCTGGAGAACGCACGAGAGCAGAAAATTGAGCTGGAGGTGCGCAAGGAGCTATGTGATAAATTGGATGTAGAAAAAGAAAAACTAAATGCTGAGCTAAACGAACTGAATGAAATTCGCAAAAAGGTAAGGTTTGCTACAATGCAGATATTGTAACATATATCGTAACAAAGTTCAATTACAGCTGGAAAAAGAGTGCGAAAATCTGCGTGCCGAATCACAGCAAAAGTCTGAAATAAATCATATCACCACTGAGACCAGGGAGCAACTGTTGGAGCGCATCCGCGGTGAACGGCAGCGTCAAGATGAGGCAGAGATAACTGCGACCCGCGAAATGGAGCGACTGCGAGATCTACATGCGAAGACATTGGTATTTATTTAATCTACAAACATGTTTAAACTTTAATCAAACATTTCGTTCGATTCATTGTAAACAGACTGAACTCCAGGAAGAGCGAGATCGTTGCAACAAACAGGAACGTCTTGCTAACGAGTACGAGCAGCAGGCCCGGGAATTACGTAAAAATTTAACCGAAGATCGCTTCTGTCACGCACGTACAAGAGAAATCAGCCCCAGGGTCCAACAACAACCAATGTAAACTTTTCGAAATCATTGTGTATGCGGTATCATTGTTATAGAATACTTGTTCCGTTTATGTTTGTCATTAGATTAATTTGAAACTACGGCCCATTGACAAATGCAACAAGCATTTTTATATTGAAGACCTTTTTTTTAATTTAGGAATATTAGTAGGTAATAAAACAGTATTCTTCGCTATCTCATTAAATTTTCTATATAATATTACCAGTTAAATGTTATCTATCATAATAATAATGTGCAAAGGAATACAATAATTTAATATATATATTATAGATTACACTAAATAAATTGCATTTGTAAATTCCAAATAATTGCACGATTGACACTTTATTCCCAATGCGGGAAAGCGGCTACCGTTATGTCACTTAAATAAGTCTTTTGATGGCTGACAGTTGGCAATCAGCCGTAGGTAAGTATTGTACATGCAGGGACATCCAGTAAAAGGCGGTATGTAGCCGATATTGTTTTCATTATAGGTTGAATACTCGTCCTCATAGTTGGATTCGTTGCACGTAAACTCAGTGTTTGCCGTGCTACTTGATCCTGAAAAATACCGAAAATTAAATTCAATTTAAATTCATGAATCATCCTTACGGTGGGAATCTAACTGGACATCATCTGTATGATCGCTATCATAATGTGGCTGTTGCGCACCGGCTGTGTCTCGTTCCACGGATGGCTTGGACAATCGCTCCCAATCAATGAAGCTACGGGGACTAAGTCCGCTTTCATCTTGGAATGTCACTGAACGCCTACGCTTTTGCCGATCACATTGCGCCGTGCAAACGATTTTTTCACTTGAGGGTTGCTGTTGACTGTAGACTGGCTTGTCGTAGATCTCGGAACATTGCGAACGTTGCATTGTATGAACTATGCTTTTGTTTGACACTGGCAAGCCAGTATGGGCTACGGAGTCATTGGCATCTTCAACCTTTGCATAGTCATTAGGTATGCCCTGATCTGGATTACATTGCAAGAAACCCCTGTATTCGGAATTGATGGAGACGTCCGGTAAGTTGTTTTGCTCATCGTGGTCTACGTAATTGCGATCAGTACAATTGGGGGTTATAGTTAAAGTTTGGTCTACAGTTAATTGGTTGCTTTCCGATGGACAAATTGGAGTTTCGGTTTCGATTTGGATACCCTGGATCATTGATTTATAATTTTCGATCATTCTCCACTTCCCCTCTTTTCCTCTCATTGTGTTCCAAGGAATAAAGTTTCTAGCAGAGCGGGCTTCTTCGGTGATCTGCGGTATGATCAATCCATGGATTGCGTCATCGTCAGCGTTTGGTGCGTTTCTTGCCGAGTAAGTCTGTTGATTATTTCCATGAGCTTTCTGTTCCTGCAGGACATGGCTCATAAATAAATGAAACACTTTTTTACAGATTTTGAATTACTTACCGCATCACATTTACTGAAAGTTGTTTTCTCACGGAATGTTGATGCTTTTTTAGAATTCAATGTTCGGTTTCCTCTAGTCGAATTGTTTCCTCTTTGAATTGTTATCCCCTGACCTGCTCTTATCTGTAGCCACTCCTCATGGTCCCGAAAATCGGTTTGGCTTTCTTGAACTTGGGATTGTGCTCTATAACTCGAGATCCTTTGAGAAGATGGCATTTGATTTCTGGGTGACGTTTGACTAGATTGGTTGCTCATTAAGTGCGGTGATATGGGTTGCGCATTGAATAGGATATCCGTTTGAGTTTCTTCAACGGTGCATTGCGCGTATCTGTCGCTCAAGAGCGGTTGGGCAGGCGGTGTTTGATTAATCGGTGCCATCTGTGACCATATACAACGAATGTTAGTGTTTTCAGAATTGGGTGAACAGGGTGCAGAAAATTCGGGCGATGTTGATGAAAATGTTGTCATCGTATCATCACGTTTAACTGACATGGTCTTAAGCGTATAACATTTAGATTGGGTATTACTGTTTTGAGCACTTTGTGGTATGCTTTCTGCTACATTTATTTGCTCCACTGGTCGGTTTTGCTTATCATCTTTTTCAGGCATCTCCGGAGAACTCAGATTAGTAGCTGTAATCTCATTTGTATAAGATTGAGACAATTTAGCATCGTTGGATAACGAGGATTTCTGTACAGGCAACTTTGTATAAGTGGGGCAAGTATCAAGCTCCGAGTTGTTTTGGCTCGAGTCCTTGTTAGCAGTTTTCTTATGCTCCGTTTTATACATCTCCATATATTTGCGGTGCAAGCGCAACTTCTCATTATTGATCCCGAGAACTTCTACTGGTTTCTTTTTCGTTTTCACATATTTTGTCATGTTCATTTCCTCTTTGGGTACTTGTCCACTGTCATGTAATTCTGATTTTTCTTGCCTGTAAGAAATTTTCATAATTTTGTCTACACTCTTAGGGGGGATTTCGTTTTTCCCTTTTTCTTTTCCACCTGCCTGCATTGGCAGTCGTGACGATTTCGGACTTTCTGAAGGACTTACAGCACGATTAACAGTCTTACCAGGATACCAGTTGCAACAAAAGTCCGCCGTATTCAAATCCGTTGTACGCTTACAAAAGGGATTTCTTGGACAGTTGCAGGAGTACGATTCGCAAGCCCTCTTCTGCGGCACTATTATATCTAGCTGTTGATAAAGTCTCCCAGCTGGATATTGATAGCACGGATTACATGAATACGGCATAGGCACGGCAACAGCTTTGGACCTATTACAAGTTATACAACTGGAATTGCTGGGATAACACTGTCGGCAGTCTGGCAATCGTCTAGAATATGTAGGAGCATGGTGACAGTAGTCTCTCTGATAGATTGAGTATGATCCCGTTCCTGTATCGCAGTACCCCTTGTTGCATCCGCCACATATACGTACAAACGGTTGATCAGATGGTTCAACTAGTTGACTATCATTGCCAACTAGACTTGGCTCGATGATGCTGCTCGATCGTCGCGAGGATACCACGCGCATTGTGCGAAAATACGGTTCTCTATTTCGAGTTTCTGATGATCCGCCATCCAAGTTTAGTAGCCAATTGGCTGCCATAGAACTATCTTCAATATTGAATGCCTCATGCTGTCCATTTAATTTTTTATTCTTTTCTTTTAAAAACGACTTACGGAAATTCTTTAATTTTCCTATTTCACTCTCAATCTTTTTGTGCAAGGCGTCTACCTGCAAACTGGCCGTTAACAACTTAGCATCCTTGGACGAGGAGGAGGTCCGTCGAGATTTTTCTGTATGATCGAGCCCATAGAGTTCACGAACCTGGGTTTGCGTGCTCTTAATGTACATATCGCCGCGACCCTCAATAGATATGCGCTGTTTCCTCTCTAGTAAAAAACCTTTACCTAACCATTAATAGTTGTCATTGAGTACGGAAATGCAGTTTGTGAATCTGTATGTTAGAACATACCCAACCGTTTTTGTTTAATATCATTTTTTAAATTCATAATTGTTTTTGGAAATAATAAATATAATATGAATAATTATAGATATAAATATATTTTTTGTTTTGTTTTCAAAGTTGTAAAATATATTTGTGATCAAATGTGACTTAATTTTGAAATAAGCATTTCACTTCTATAAGTCTAATCATTTTCAAATATGCCTTTACTTGTTTACTCAGTTATTGATCAGTCGAGCTATCTAGCTAACTGATCAATCAAGGCTAGGGTCGACTCTTCTTGTATAAAAGGTTTCAGCTGATTGTTGGTATGTATTCCAATAAATACATATATTTAGTTCACTTCGGTTTTTTTTTATTAATTTTGTTTGTCAGTTAAGACAAGAACCATCTCGCTTATTTACGCAGAGACGGAAACTTGTCTTTTTGTTTTACATGAAAATTCCATAGATGGCGCTTTTGCGCTTTATTCCATATACTATAGTTGCACAGTTTGATGTACTTTTCTTAACGTCCCAAAAGATGAAGTGTTGAGTGTAAAAAATGTACCCTTTATGTTTTGTACCTATTATAATATTTGATACTAATGAAACTAAAACCTAGGGAGTTTGGCGATTGGCGTTTTTAGAAGACAGTTTTGGACTATTTATTGATATGTTTGTAGACACTAAGCTATTATTTACAACATTTAACGCAGCCAATTTATTTTGAGGCTATAATAAAAACATGTATCACGTAAGTTTCACAACGCGAAGAGGAGACTGCCCTGGTGTAACTCTGGGAGTGCAAATACCGAAAGTCAACAAAGTGAAATATCTCGGTGTTACACTTGATAAAAAATTTACCTATAGTGCGCACATCACGCAGACAGTTAACATAGCCAGGACAAAAATCAAAAAACTGGATTGGATGTTGAGACTGTCCAGCAAACTGTCGCTGTGCAGAAAAATAAAAATTTATAATGCCATCGTCGTCCCAACACTCACATACGTTATCCCCATTTGGGGTACCGCAGCGAGGACACACATAAAAAAGTGCAAACCCTGCAAAACAAAGCGCTACGGCGACTCACAGGTGCCAGCTGGTACGTTCGCAATTCTGTGCTGCACAGCGATCTCAGAATTCCAACAATTGCTGAACTGATCGGACGTCACTCCTCAAGGTACGCGGACAGGCTCTTGGCGCACCCAAATCAACTGGCTACTGACCTGGCACACAACAACAATAGGCGAAGGCTTAAAAGGCTTCACCCGTTGGACCACATACACTAATAACTAACTAATCATAACAACTAATAGATATAACTATTGTAAATAATGTAAATACCGGCTTCTAGCCAACAATGTAGGTTAAGGTTTAATTATAACTGCTCTGTAGAGTCGAAGACAAGAAGCTGCAATAAAGATTTATTAAAAAAAAAAAAAAAAAAAAAAAAAAGATAATCAAGACAAATTATACCTAATATACATTTACAATTATTGATAAAATTCTTTATAAATATATAGCTAAATCAAATCGAATTTTTGTTTCATAAATATACACGAAACCTAATAGTTATTTATTATATCTAGGAAGAAGCAAAATTATTCAAAAAATTATCTTAAAATTTATGGCAACAGCTTTGTACTTTGTGCAGGTTATGCTCTTGGCCACACAAACTCGAAAATATGCAGTTTCTTTAAGCATATACGGAAGGAGACAAAAGTATTTTAATATTATGTTTCGCCTTGTACAGTTGAATAAACGTTAAACTTAACGTAGCTTGGCACAGTCTGTACGAAAACAACTTCAAAAAGTCTTAAAGTTGCATAATTGAAACAAAGTTTTGTTTTTTTACTCTGTTCCCGAAGGGAAAGGGTACACTAGTTTTGTGCAATGTCCGTCTTGCTATCCTTGCATCTGTTCATATAAATGCAAATTTATTCTACCCAATTGAAGCTAGAGACTTGAAATTTTGCACATATACTCGTGTATACTCGAATTATAAAGTGTCATAATTTTCCGATACGCCTACTAGGCGCGTGGCAAATCAGAAAATGCATACTCGCGTGATCACCCAAGATCAAGAATGATCAAATATGACGACTGTACCCACTGGAAGCGTAGGAAATTGGGTAAAACTGTATCTTCAACAGTTTTAAAGATAGAAATCCGGCAGTTAACGCTGTGATTCTAAGGATTGATGAAAAATTATATGCCTGTTATGAAATTTGGTATATTCGGATTAACAACCCAAGATCAAAAAAATATAGTGGATATATCGATGCTCACAGGGGGCGTGGCAAACGCTAACAGTTTTAGAGCTAGAAGCTTCAAAATTGGATAGTTGAGTTACTGGAAGCCGCCTCTGTCGATGACCCAATATTAAAACTTACGCCTATTTGGGGGCGAGGTACATCTAAAACCACCCTGTAATTTTTACATTTTTGGACAGTAAGCATTAAAATCTTACAAATACGCCAGACTAGACTCCTTCTAAGAACTTGCCAAGCTGCAAAATTAGTCGGTTTGTGCCACATATATAAAAAAAACTTAATAACAATTGTTAAGAGGGTGTAAAGCATTTCTAAGAAATATTAAAAAAATATGTAATTCGATTTAATGCTTAAGTGCTGCAAATAATTTATTTGCTAAACTTATAATTTTTCGTATATACTAGGTCAGTTATATTGTTTCCATTTTTGTGAGTGTTGCCAAAAACTACCCAAAACTTTCGTTACATACCAAATTAAATTGCATTCATGCAAAATTTATTTTATTATTTATTGCTTAATATTCCATACGATTAATATAGCATGTAGGTGTTATTTTGGATGTGCAGAGTTGTAGCGGACAGCACAGTGTTCAATTTGATATTTCGAATATTGATATTTTAACAAATAAATTTAATTATTTAAAACAAAAAATATATGAATTATTAATTTTTGTTTAGAAATTATTTAAATATTTATATATACATATTACAAATTTTGTAATCGGTAGCTAATTCGAGCGGTGATATTCACGACTTAGGATATATAATTTAATTTAATATACCAGATGTCCACATTAGAACAAAGTTTCACGCATTCGGCTACGTCCGAATGCAACGTTCTTACTTGTTAATTTATGACTTTTGAAAAATGGTTTTTAGTACGTACGCCACCATTAATTTAATAAAAATTTGTTTTCCTTAAATCAACTGCAAAATTATCCATCCGGTCACATGAATAAATTGAACTAAATAATATAAATAATAATAAATGATGATATGATATATCTATTTAAAAGAATTAAAAAACAATATTCCTTTAAGTTTTAAAAACCTTCAATATTTAAATATTTATGTGGACTATTATTTGAGAAGTAGATGTTAAAACTTATTCATAGCATGTAAGTTTTAGTTCACTTTTTAGCTTTTACTTTGAACTTTGTATTAATCAAATTGGTATTATATCCATCAAATATAAACGGAAATATTTGCCCTTATAATTTGTTCCTTTCAGTCTTTTTTGTCGGGTAATATTCAAAAGTGCAAATCAAGTATTGGAAAATACATTTTACTTTGAATCGAAATTATGTCACTTGTTTGAGATTCTGCACCACTGTGCATGGACTATTCACTCGCGCTTGCTGCTTGCCGCACGCATGAAGATTAAGAGCCAATTCATTCAGTTGTCGACTGTCAGCCAACGTGCTCGCGGGTGTTGTGTGTGCTCTCGGCTCTCGGCTCTTGGCTCTCGTCTCTCGGTTCTCGGGTATTGGGTCTTTGCTTTCTGACATTCGGATACTACAGATTGTAAAGATTGCCGGGAACATGGCAACATTTTGCTAAACTGAATACAAATAATATCAATCTCAATATCGGTAAAGAGCCTAAAAAGAACGTGTGGAACTACGTGTTATGAGCAAGCACAAGTGTTTGCAAAAAAGAAATGTTAGAGCAAGTGGCTTAAAGTGTGCTGACTGGTGTAGTACCTCGTCTTCGGCTGTGCATCCTTGCGCGAGCTTTCGAAAAGTAGCGCCATTTGTGGTGACGGTTGGTTGCCGTGCATTGTTCTCTTCCGCAAATGCATGTGTGCGTGTGTGTGACCAAATCAAAGCTGCAGCCCGCCATCGACAGCGGCAGAGGTAGGGACAGGGAGAGGGACAGTTAGAGCAACCCTTTAGCCGGCTTCATGACATTTCAGCGCATGCTGGCACCATATGAGTTAATATTTGTCTAGTTTTGTGTGCGTTTCCCTTTTGTCTTTTGACTTTTGAGATCTTTGTGCTTTGTCAGCGACTCATCGCCAGCATCCTGCCGCCTTTGTGTGAGAGCTTGCAACAAATAGCTCCACTTACACTCCCACGCCGAGTGGAACCCTTTAGCAGCACATAATGCACTTGCCTGCGATATGCGAGTGTGTGTACGAGTGTGGATATGTGTGTGTGTGCATCTAGTAAGTGGGCGGTTCCATTGCGCCGTAAAATATGCAATTAGAAGGACATCAAAGCATTATTCCGCCAGTATTGAAGTACCAGGCCTCATCATTAGTGCGCAGCCGTGTGTACGTACTAAGTATGAAGTATGAAGTATGAAGTATGCCAGTTTTTCGGTTTGTCACTCTTTTAAGGCCTGCCAGAAGTCGACTGTGCTTTCACATAATTTGTGTATATTCCTTTACGTTTTGTTTTACTTCTGTTGTTTTTCGTGTTTACTTTTGATAAAATGAGGTCGGCGACACGGTCGCAACGCCCTCAGCCTGCGCTCCCCACTCACGCGAGCCGCTTTGTGCTCTGCCTTTATTTTTTAACACTTGCAAACGGGCGAACGCGAGGTCAATTGGCTTAATTAGTGTGTGACAGGGTATGAGGGGATGAGGGGGCCTGCTGGCGATGGGGCGTACTTTGTCTGACGTTTGTATTCTTTTAAGATCCCAGTCCAGTCCGGTCCAACAAGCTTATGCATTTGTTTTTCCAATGGTTTGCTGAACGGTGCCAACGCTTTATTTTTAATCGCCGCAGAAAATCACTTCAGATAGTTTCCCCATTGAGTGGGTCCACTATCAGAGTATGTGTCTATATTGGGATATCGGCAGCATTTACGTAAGCAGGCGCGTTTGCCGGCCAGTCATCGATATTGATGGCCTTCGAATGGACGCCGGAAAGTGAACTATTTGCGGTGACTTCCGTTTCTATTCGCCGATAAACTAATGGTTACAAAGGGCAACAACAAACTCGCTTATCAGCAGCAAAAATACAAAAAACGAAACTCCAAATCAAGTAAATAAAAAATGCGGCTCTCTTGGTTGTTGCTAGGCATTGCACTTTTAACGCTTAGTGTTAGTGCCCTAAAACTGGAGCAGCAGCAGCAGGAGCAGGAGCTGGGCCACAGTAGGTGGGACGGCCATTCGCACACAGATCTTCATCTGCATCGACGCAATAAAATCACTGACTCCCGCATCCGGGCACAGTTGCGAAGGGGCAAAAATAGTAGACGCACCTCAAGCCAGAAGGATGAGGAGGAGGAAGAGGAGGGCTACGACTGGATCGATCTGGATATCAGCGATGCAGACGACCGCTCAAAGCTGGCATTGGATCTTGCAGCAGTAGGCACTGCTCCCCATGGTAAGTCAACGGCAACAGCAACAGTAACAGCGTCTTATCAGTGCAACTATAGTATGAATTGTCGCCCGATGACCCTTCGCCCGCTCGGAACTTCAAACGAAACAGCTTATCAGCTGCTTAAGTTTGGCCTGCCAGCTATTCATTGACTCAAATCGGGCTGATGACTTATTGCGGTGGCATCCAGTCACAGACAGTAATACAGTGGAGCTTCCATTACTCGATTCAGTAAACCCACTTTAAACGCGATTCGATCCCTTTTTAGTTTCTAGATCTTTTAGTACGCAATTTGCCCAATTCGCTGGATAGATATACTTATAGTGCAATTGTTCTCTAAAACATAAGTACTTTAGAGTAGGGAAAATGCTTGATAACATTTAAAAGTTTTACCCAGTGCTCAATGTCACAGAAATTGGGTTAATCAAAAATATAAAAACATCTTGGAATACATACAAATATACATATTTATCCACATATATCTCTATTCAAATATGCCATGTGGATGTATCTCATCCGCTGGCCTAATCAAAGGCAATTTACAAGAGAGAGAATGAAATGTTTTAATTGAAAGTGCCCGATGATGAGCAACTATAAGCTTGCATGCGAGTATATGTATATATGTATACAGAGATGTGTAGCGAAAAGCAAGGCCGTATGCTTGTTTTCGTGAAGAGGGGTCTATAAGAATGCGATTTGGTTTGGCGATGTGATATGTTGATGTGTTTTCATTTCACTGATCAGAAGGAATATGGTAAGTCAGCTTTAATTGGAGTTCTCGTCAAATCTCTCGAATCAAATGAATTTAAGAAAACCAAATATGTTTTAAAAGAATACATTAGGATAGTTCACTAGTAAAAAATCACAGTTTAAGATGTCTCTATGACTAAGTACAATCTCAAAAATAACTTTGAGAAACAAACAAAAAATACAATTGGAACTCGTTTTCTTCTCGACTGCCTTTGAACTTTGCGGATCCTGTTAGCAGTTCTATAGCTGCGCTCCGAACCGGGCGTGCGTCACTGCCTACATGCGAAATGCCACATCCCACACCCTCAGAGTGCGAATCTAAATTGAAACTGTGTTAAAGCATTATTTAAACAACACTGGGAACGGCTGTTTGCGGCTGCTGGCGCCAGCATATTGCGCATGCAGTCCCATCTGAGCTTCTGCTTCCAGCTCCAGCACCAGCTCAACGAGGGTCGTCCTGACCAAACCACATGCTATCAACACCAACACTTAATTCACGCGCTGAAGTGAATAATAGCGAGTGTGCGATAAGTTTGTTAGATTTCCAATGAAATGCGATTTTATGGGCTGCACAAATTTGTCATTGACGATGCCTAGCTGGCTGTCGCGGGTAATTGCGAAAAGGGCTAAAAGGGCATGGGTGGATAGACCCTGGTCGACGTCTCGCATATCAATGCACTTCTGTGTCGGCGTCGGCATTATCAATTCATTGGCAATCATTAGAAACGCTTTGCATACTAATACAGTCGAGAGCCGACGAGCTGCCCACATTTGTTGTTTACTTGTTTTGACTTGTCCATAATAAACGATAATAAAATTATTATTTATGAATGCATTTCGAATAAAAGATTATCCATCCATCCATCTCTGCGGTGGGCATGCCTCTCTGTGGCAGGTTGACTCTTCTCCCCGTCTGTGGCAAGTCGTGGCAAATCTGAGCTCTATAAATTAGCTGCGGCATTTGACGGCGCGCTTTGCTTGTGTAGCAAGAAATACGAAAATCGGCAAAGTAGCTGCTATTGAGACGTTTCCTTTATTTATAGGCTACATCTGCCCCAATGCTTGGGTGCTTGGGTGCTTCGGCCAGTGTTGACAGCGACTAAGATCATTGGCCACACTATGACAGACGCCGCACGAAGACTGCGCAACTTTGCAACTGTAATAAAAATAGCACTTGACGAAGGCAAAAATCAAAATAAAATAAAACGCTTTGAACGAATGCCTGACTAACGAATACCCTGTTAGTGAGATCAACTTTTCTGGTCACGCGAACAGCTAATATTTTATATAAACTCACACATACCCATACACATATGCATACATAGGTATACATAAACGTGTCAGAGCATGATCATTTTATAAATAAACATCAAGTATTGCCCGTCAAAAGAAAATTGTTCACAGTTCTTACCATCTATATCCGATGCATTCACACATTTTAACTGTTAAAAAACCGTTTTTGAATTGAAATAAAAATGAGGCGGCGAAACAGCGCGAGGAAATCAAAAATGATTTCCCAAGACTTCAAAGCAAATGCTCTAAAATTAGTCATAAACCAAAAGATGTCGCACTCGACTGGCAAAATAGATGGGCATGCCAAAAATACGGGAGGTGGACGAGCGCTCGAGACGGGGGAAGACGCGAGCTTGTATCCGCCCGCGCTGCCTGGCCCACAGCAATTGAACACACTTAATTAATGAGTTGTGCTTTTGATGTTTTGGGAACTTAAGCAGCTGGGTCCATCTCTGCCGAGACTGCGTCGAGCTCCCCTTAATGTGGCCCGCCTCGGAGCATGTGACAAAAGCGACATTTTTCACGCACCCAACCAAACTCTTTGAACCCGCTCCAGAGCAACTGCATGTGCAACTGTCACTGGGCTGTTGTGCCGGCAGCCTAGGGCGAGGCATGTGGCGCACATGTTGCACGTTAGCTGCGCACAGCGCCAGAGTTCAACACCCAATGAGAAATCGCTAATGATGCCAGCCAAGGCAATTTAAACGGCAAGTACTTAATAAGTGATCACTCAGCTTACTTAGGCGCAAATCCACATGCAGCAGGCGCACGCACTCTGGCTGCCACAGGCAGATATACTGAGTACCTCTAGGTATTTGCATAGATAAGATGGGCAATCGGTGTGAATCGAACTAATTGTGCTCGGGCATCGCTACAGCGACAGCGACGGCGGTGCTGGGCTGCATGTGTCTTGGGTGTCTCCTGCCTCACATGCCAAAAATGTGCTAAAGCCGGCTGCAAATATTCGCAAGCTTCGCCACTTTCTGACAGCATTTTTAATGAGCTCGAAATCGCATTATATCAGCCGAGTCAGTGTGAGTATTCTTACAAAACGATAAATTCCTTATATCTCTACGAAGTTACGAAATACATATATTGGATTGAGGCCCCTTCATATATGTAGACATACATATACTGTGCTCTATAGATATTATCATTGGGTTGATGCTGTAAATGAATATATATTTATTGTTCCAATATGGTATAGCTGCAATAACAGATATATATATATAATTATATAGTCTGGACTATGAGAACGCTGGAGTCGAGAGGTGCTGGAATTAGGTACCCGGACAACAAGTTTATATTTCATGAATTAAGCTTTACTTAACGGTTCAGAAAACAAGGCAAATGTGACTATGATAGCATCTAGATATCTAGATGCAATATCTGTTTGATTTTCACGTTAATTGATGCTACTACATTTACTGATTTATAATCCCATTATATATTTGCAGATGTCTTCACATGTTGCAACCAGGTCTTTGGCTCATGTCGCACAGCATGCGAGAACGTAAGTAGCTGGGATCGATCCCCGTATAGCCATGCTATACTCGTATGTATGATATACAATATACGTCCGCACCGGGCAAGTTCGACGAATGAATAGTTTTTACATGAAAGCCTTGTGACATAGGTTGAATACATTATGACACACACACATACGCGCTGCGGCCAACGACTATTTTGATCAGTTGATAAGGCGAAAGACTACTGTGTCCGAACACTTCCTGGAATTTATGCCTATAGCAACGAGCCGCATACCAAACAAAGCGCCAGCGTATTACAAATAAAGATTATTAGAATGCATTGTGCGCGGTGGGCTCAGAAAATTATTATGACAGCTAACTCATGTCTCGAAACAAGAATTTCGACAACATCCGTTGTTGTTGTTGCTTATGCTTCAGCCTTGTCCCGAAAAGAAATCCAGGCGCGAATAACTAGCAAATATTGCACAGATAGCTTAAATTTGAGCCAACGGCCAACGACCAACGACCAACCCAACCTGCTCGCACTAAAAGTCATTCATAAGTTTTAGCAGTGGAGTAAAAACAAGGACCGATCTAGCTACGGAACGCCGAATACATAATACTCTAACGGAGATGATGAGATTATGCTTGCAGATGAGAAGTTTTATATGTCGTGGCTTGTGCTTGTCAGTCCGATTTTATGCCACATACAGCATCATATTTGCGTAGAGAAAGTCATATCTGCAAAAACGAACAATAAACAAAGATCAGAACTATTGTCTCTAGTTACCCCAGTCTTTACTTTAGATATCTTGACATCTAAATAATATACCAGGATTGTGTACAATTGTGATTGGTATTTTGAGGTCTAGGAGCTGTATTCTTAAATACTGTTATGAAGTATTTGAAATGAATTTGGATCTAAAGTTATATTCCCATTTTTACCTCAGATAGAATTTAAATATATGTACTTACTATGATACAGCCTTCTATAATCGTAATACAGATTTCTAACTCGTTCATATATGTATATATTATGTGGTGATAAACAGTGGAAAGAGTCTCTATGAGAGTATATGGGAAATTTTGTTGTTTATATGCGCGAGTGTGTGTCGCATACAGAGCCAGTTACCTGTGCTGTTGCCATTGCCGTTGCCGTTGCTATCTACGGAGCCCCCTCACTAGTCGACCCCCAATCAAATCACTGACATCATTTAACTTTGTAATCATAACAATTTCTAAAACCAATTAGTTTGTGCAACAGTTTCTCGTTCGCCGCAGAAGAGAATGGGTTGAGTTTTTCATTTATAAATGCAAATGAAGGCATTACATTTTTGCTTAAATTGAATCTGACAAAGTGACAGCCAAAGGATAATACCTGTTCCCAGACCGGTTTAGTGCATTGGGTGCAGCGCAGCATCAGCAGCACAGCCAATTGAAACCAGAAATGGAAATTGAAGCCAAAGAGAGCATTCAAACCCAAAGGAACGTGTGAAAAGTCGAGCCAGGTTCATTCTGGACAGATTTCCGCACAAATTATCAATATTGACGAATTCCCCCTCTTCAAGACTTTCGTAGGCGTGGCCAGGCAATAATCGTTTCAAATGCGCCTATCTAAATGGGAGATATCCCTGCAAGATGTGGCACAAGTGTCCAATGAAATGACGGACCTTAAATGTTCCTGGCAATAAATACCATATATACATATATACGAATATTTAAGTGTGTCTATAGGTCGGAGCATTCCTATCTGTGGCGAGATATGACACTTCCTCTGCCCAAAGGAAGTTGGCCCATGGACGCGATGTATGTAAATTGTGAATAGTGCGAACGAGTGTACAGGAGAGGATAGGCGTTTTGTATCTTTAATAGGCATCGTCGGACTCAGATTACTACGGCAGATAAGCGGGCCGAATAATTTGTTGCTTCGTTATTGAAGTATTCTTGCCTTATTTATGAGACACTGGTTTGCCCTCGCCAACTAGCAACATCTCCAATGTAACATAATACACATGCTGTGTGAGAGACAATGGAAACGCTCAAACAAACTGCAGGGTATATCGAGGCATTTTTGAGGTGGTGAACATTCTATGGCGGAGATCATATTGAAAACAATATATTAATACAATTCAACAATAAAATATTCTCAATTTGCACTGAACATTATATTAGTGTGTCAAGTTATAATGGAGCCATTCGATCTATGGTCCAAGTTATTGTATTAATTGCAAGCACTTGGCTGAGAGTAGAGAACAAATGCACGAATGAAATTTTCTTTCTTAATGAGAGATTACAAAACAAAGATAGAAAACGAAAAAAACAGAGAATAGTAGTAGAATAGTAGTAGGTTGAACAAATACGAAGCTTCTTAAGACCGTATTAAATTTGCATACTTATATCTGAAAATGCTAATTATGCAATAGTAATAAAATCAAATGAAGAAAATACACATAATGCTGGGGATTGGCAGAAGTATAGAGTTATAGAAAATCATCCGAAGAAAAAGTGGCAGAAATTGTTAAACGTATATCTGATATTGCAGAGAAAGAGAATAAAATATAGACTTACCTAGTTGACAATAAATTGACGATTCCCAAAGAAATTTTTGTGACAAAAATTTTAATAGTTATAGAATTATATGTATTAACTTATATATAAAATGGGAAATGTAAAGACAGGGGACCAAAAGGCAAATGAGAAGAAACAATTAAGAGTGCTCTAGTCGAGACTGCTCGACTAGGGGATACCCTGATCCCTGTGATGAGCCAAATATCAAATCATTCTACGCATCTTTTATGCATATAAACAACTTATACACACACAGATATGCACGCAAGCATATGAGCGTGCTCTGCCAACTGCGCAGTTGACGCAGCGACTGCGCTTCGGCTGCAATGTGGGCATTAGTATGGGAACTTAATTGTTTAATAACTTTTCTTAGCGCTGGACTAAGTGCATCAAACTTTCACAACTTATTAATGACATTCATATGTGTGTATTTACCTAAGCACAAGTCTCTAGTATTTGATTTGCGCATTTTACAAATAGGGGCTATTGGGGACGATTGGGGCGTGGCATCCAAAATCTAAAGATAACGTAATCTCCGTATTCATTAGACGTAACTACACAGCAAATTTGAAGTCTTCAGCGCAAACGATGTACAAACCATGCCTTAAAAACACATTAAGATTATCGATAAATGCTCATAAAATCGAAATGGAATGAGTTATCGGAAAAATTTTCTAAACTTGTGCAGCGTATGGTATTATCGAGTATTCATGTAAAATTTCAAGTCTCTACGTTGTGTACTTAAAAATATCTCAACGGACGAACGGACGGACGGACGGACAGGGCTATATTGATTCGTCTTGTCGCGCTGATCAAGAATACATATACTTTATGGGGTGTGGCACGCCTCCTTCTGCCTGTTACATACATTTTCACAAAACCATTATACCCTGATTTCCCATTTTCAATGGGCTCAGGGTATAAAAAAAAATTATATGTGTGTATTTGCCAAAGCACAAGTCGCTAGTATTTGATTTGCGCTTTTTACAAATAGGGGACTATTGGGGGCGAAAGGGGCGTGACATCCAAAATGAAAAGATAAAGTTATCTCCGTATGTATTAGACGCAACTACAGCAACTTTGAAACCACTCCTTAAAAACACATTAAAATTATCGATTAATGCTCATAAAATCGAAATGGAATGAGTTATCGGAAAAATTTTCTAAACTTGTGCAGCGTATGGTATTATCGAGTATTCATGTAAAATTTCAAGTCTCTACGTTGGGTACTTAAAAATGTCTCAACGGATGAACGGACGGACGGACGGACAGACGGACGGACGGACGGACGGACGGACGGACAGACGGACAGGGCTATATCGACTCGTCTTGTCGCGCTGATCAAGAATATGTATACTTTATGGGGTGTGGCACGCCTCCTTCTGCCTGTTACATACATTTTCACAAAACCATTATACCCTGATTTCCCATATGGCCTCAGGGTATAAAAAGGAAATGTTTGATTACTTTCGACGTTTCGAGATACAAAAGATTACCTTGATCGAAACCTAAACAAGAAGAAAATGCACAGATATATGTAGATCCATGTCTACTTCAATATAATTTTGAGAAGAGATTTCGTTGCTTTGCTTTCAGATATCGTTGATTCAATTGGACTCTGGCAGTGGACGTGAGGAGCCGCGAACAGAGTTGCGAAAGTATTGTGAGCTGCATCAACTGGAGTTTTGGAGCTGTGTGAATCGCACACTTGAAGGTAAGTGGCGATACACAGTGCACAAAGCGTGATTCCTAAACGACATTTACAGCGGTTGACAGAGGTAAATCATGGTCCGGCCGTCGATGCTGCCAAGTGGCTGTCTTACCAAAGTGCAGAAATTCCTGCGCAACTGCAGCCGCTAGCCACGAGCTGATTGAAGTCTGCCGGCGCAGCGATGAGCAAGTGCTCTACGATTGCGTTGAGCACCAGGAGGCAGCCGACAGTTGCTGCGGCAAGGCGCGCACCTCTGAGTGCCTGCAGGTAAACAATATGCAATAAATAATGTCACTGCCTATACTGCTTATCTCTACACTACCGCCTCGTTTCGATAGCCCAATAGCAAATAAGCTGATACTAGAGTATTTTAAGGATTCGAAAATTAGCTTAATTATAGTTATAGAAATACCCTACCATGTTATTAAATTGTCCGGATTCTTGCAAGCAAAGGGCTAACTTAAAATGGAAATGGGAACCGGTGGGTTGCTTGTACAATGTTAATTTCATTGACGCTGATATTGATACAACAACAGAATTTTATATGACCTTTTATTTATCCTAAGCTGCGTTCTCTATTAGTTCAATTTGAATTTAAACTTAAACGTCATAATGTCTAAGGAAATATTGATTGATAAACTAAAATACAGCTAAGCTAGTTAAAACAAGTAAGAGTGCTCTCGTCGAGACTGTTCGACTAGGGGATACCCTGAGCCGTGTGAAGAGCCAAATATCAAATCATTCTACGATTTTTTTATGCATATATGCAAACAACACATACACACATACATATGCACGCACGCATAAGCGCGCACTCTGCCAACTGCGTAGTTGACGCAGAGACTGCGCTTGGGCTGCAATGTGGCATTACTATGGGAACTTAATTGTTTTATAACTTTTCTTAGCGATGGACTAAGTACACCAAACTCTTACAACTTATTTATGATATTCATATGTGTGTAAGTGCCAAAGCACAAGTCTCTAGTATTTGATTTGCGCATTTTACAAATAGGGGGATATTGGGGTCGAATGGGGCGTGGCATCCAAGATCTAAAAATTACGTTATCTCCGTATTCATTACACCAACTGCACAAAAAATCTACGTTGCGTACTTAAAAATATCTCAGCGTTCACACGGACGGACAGACGGACGGATGGACAGACGGACAGACAGACAAGGCTATATCGACTCGTCTTGTCTTGTCTTGTCTTGTCTTGCTGATCAAGAATATATATACTTTATGGGGTGTGGCACGCCTTCTTCTGCCTGTTACATACATTTTCACAAAACCATTATACCCTGATTTCCCATTTTCAATGGGCTCAGGGTATAAAACGTTATTACTTTGAAATGAAGTTATTTAAAGGTGACGTTGCAGGAGCAAAGGATGCGATAAGCTATCTGGAATGATTCTTGATTGTCACTGAGTAGATATATTTATTTTGGTTTGTTTAAAGAACTAAAATTCTAACAATTATACATAGTATTTTATGCAGATCCACCGTATTCCAGCAAGCTATACCACGGAAATCGATATGAAAATATTTTCATATTGGATTTCTGGGATTATTCAGATCTCGTGTGGCAGCCGCATTAGTATATGTATTTTTTATTTATAAAGGGCTTAAATACGTATTATTAATAATATTAGTGTATGTATTATTTATTTATAAAAGGCTTGTCGTGAGGTCTTCGAGCCCCCGAATGAAACAGGCTCCACCAATACCGACAACAAATTCGTGGACGAGACCTGTGGGGAACGGAATGCCGATGTACTGCAATGTATTCATAATCACACGGATATAAGTCCGCCGCTGGACATCGAAAAATGTAATGTGCACTCACGCAGATATACATATGTATATGCATATGTGGGTCTGCCTGTATGATCTATGAATAATCTGAATTCCCTTCTATAGATTTACCATGCTGTGAGTACAGCCGTGAGGAGAAGTGTCATCAAACGTGTACCAAAGTGCTGCATGCATCCAAGTTGCAGCAGGGAGTCGAACGCAGTGACGTCCTTTTCGCGCGTCTCGAAGCAGGCTGTGGAGTACCGTTGCCCCACCTGCCCTTTTGGCAATGCTTCCTGACGGTTACCCGCAAGTTGTACGTGCCTTCACAAGGTGGACAGTCGAGGCAGTGGCTCCCCGAGATGTCCTCCCGTGGAGCAGACACCGACGACCCCAACAAACTGGGCATCGATGCCGCCAAGCGGCAGTGCTGCGAGCACGCCAGCAGCCACAAGTGCCGCCGCCTCTGCACCCAAATATTTACCAATGACTGGTGGGAGACTCGCGTGAGCTTTGACACTGAGTGCTTGGAGCAGCCCGCTGAGATGGATCTTAGGCGATGCATCGAGAGTGTAGATGCGCCCTGTGAGCTGGGCTGCCACGGATTGAGCTTCTGCAGCAACTTCAATAATCGGCCAACTCAACTCTTCCGCTGTTGCTCGCCCGCACATGATGCGGCCGCGCGCGAAGACTTTTTGCTATTGCAGCAGCGCGGCTTCATCCGTGTCTTGGGTCAAGAGCTCTTCATAAAAAACACAACGCGCTGTGCCCCTGACAAATGGCAAGCGCTGGTCTGCGCCCTGCAGTTGCAGCCGTGCACCCGCGTTGGTCTGTACAATGGGATTTGCAGAGAGGACTGCACTGAGCTACTGGACGAGTGCCTGGATTGGACCAGACAGCCGCAGCGACCACAGGCGATTTGCGACCGACTGCAGCCGCCAGCAGTGAGCGATGACGAAGAGGCCAAGCCATGCATATCAATTCGCGCCTATCTAAAAGAAAGCAGTCCCTCTGAAGGGTGGAGCGCGGAAGAAGGCAAAGTGGATCTGACCGTTATTTGTGCCTCCAAGCCTTGTAATGCCAGTGAGGTGTGTGTGCCCCAACGGAACGGCAGTCGAGGATACTCCTGTGTTCCGGGCTGTAGCTTGGGGCAGGCCTCTGCGTTGAACGTGCCCTTTGGGGCGTATGTTCGCGTGGGCAAAATGAGCAGCCCAAGCAGTGGTCTTGGGCTTGCAAGTGGTCGGCTGCTGAGTGCGGAGCATGTGGTCTGCCGTTGTGGAATTCGTGGCAATGTGGATCAGTGCCAGCCGCTGCCTAGCTATACCCATGCGCCTTGTGTGTTGCCGGGTGGACGAAGCTTCCGTCACGGCTCGTCCTTTTACCTCGAATGTAATCTGTGCAGTTGCTTCGCCGGCGAAATAACGTGCACCAAGCAGCAGTGCCGCCTGCCAAGTTATGGGGATGCAAGCTACACCAGCTTGCCATGCAACTGTCCTGCCCACTACGTGCCCGTCTGTGGGGCCAATGGCAACACCTATCCCTCCGCCTGTGTGGCCAAGTGCCTGGGCCTGCTCGAGAGCAGTTTCGTGTACGGAGCGTGCAATGCTCGCAATGCTTGCCAGGCAGGATCTGCCAGCTGTCCGTCCGGCACTCATTGTCTGGAAAAGCGACAGATATGTCTATCCAGCATGCAGAGACCTTGTCCACAGTATATTTGCGGTGAGTGAAATGGTGTTAATTGGAGCGGCATGAGTGAATTATTTCCCGCCTCTGTTACTGTTGCAGTGAATGCGTCATCTTCCGGCTGTGGGATTCACCATGGGAAGGAGCTGTGCGATACGAAGGGCAAGACTCATCCTAGTGCCTGCTCTCTCCTGCAGGGCAACTCTCAGTTAGCCTACTGGGGAGCCTGCCGACCGGAGTACGAATCGAAGACTGAGTTCTCCGAGCCGGTCTGCGGCATTAATGGAGTCACTTATCGGAGTAGCTTTGCTGCATTGGCCGACTTTGTGACTGTCGACTATGTGGGTCGATGTCGCGAGGTTGGACTGCTTGTCAGCGATATGGGACGTCGCTGTCGAACGGTGCATTGTCCGAGCCTTCCCTCAAAGCATTGTCTACCGATCGTGCCGCCCGGGGCTTGCTGCCCCATTTGTGGAGGTGCCGCATTTAGGATCATATACTCCCGTAAGCAACTGGACAGAGCTTATTACGCACTTCGTGGCCAGCAAAGCTCTTTGCTGACATTGCATGGCATTCTGCAAGAGCTGGATCACCTGGTTCAAGTCAGCGAGTGTCAGCTGACCGGCTTCCTCACCATGGAGGTGGGCATCTTTGTGGCGCTTGTGCCTCGTGGTCGGCCCACTTTACTACAGCTAAAGGTATGCGCGATAGAAGCGGAGAAGATTTCATCCTTGATTAGCTCACAATCTCCACGGATTACAACGAATCTGGCGCTCTCCAGCCTAACCGTCTCACATATGCTGGGGCCCACTGTAAATGGCGGCGCATTAATGCTATCACAGAGAATTGGTATTTTGCTTATTGGACTTTTGATCAGCTGCAATTTATATATTTAGGACTGTACTTTAAGGCAATTATACGGTTTAACAAATCAAGTGAATTCTTGGTGCCAAACATCTAGCAGATAAGTTAGCAACCCCATCGTGCCTTTAGCAGGTAGGGATTGACCCTCTGTATAATGTGATATTAGCAAAATTACTTGTTGAAATATATGGCAACTCACATTGAAGACATGGATTCGAATATTATGGCTAAATATTAAATACTTCTAAGTTTCAATTATACCGACCAAAGCAGCGTTATTTACCTATGCTTACAGCTAGTCTAATGTAATATACTGTACTAAAGTTAACACGTTTTATAAACCACACCAAATATGTATTTCAGTGCATTTTCCTTTTGTTAGTTATGCAGAGTTCTTTATTTCCTTTCAGAACCTCAAACATTTGAAATCAATGCCTTCACGTTGGTTTTATCAATAAATGTAAGCCGTATGTTTTACGAGACCTCCATTGGTACGGTTTGCACACGCTCCGTGATCTGCAGATCCTTAATTGTTGTGTGGAGTGGAAGAGTGGTCCCCTTTTTGAATCTGTAGTCCAACTGGCGTTCGCCCCTCTTGTTGGCTAGCTCGTAGTTCCGCAAGTACTCAGTGCTGTCCTTGCGAATCACGCATAGATCCACATTGGATCCAGATCCAAGATCATTGAAGATTCCTGAAGCAATAGCATCGCGCACCAACAACTTGCCTTCTTCCTCAGACAAATCGGGCTTCCAACGACTTTCGAAAACAGTCATAGCTGCTAAGCAGCCAGATCCCATGGTTGCATAAGGCAATTTATCGGAACTGCCGTGGGGATGGATGGAATATATGTGCGGACCGTACTTATCAACACCACCCAAGACCAAAGCAGCGCTGATGTGGCCCTGGTAACGGAACAACATTTGCTTTAGCATATTGTTAGCACATACTACAGGCACCTGACGCTCCGTGTTGAGCCGATGGAGCTCTAGCTGAGATGATATTAAGTCCGTGGTCATCTCCGTATCAGCGGCAGTGCCGGCTCCACAACAGCTAAATCCAGGGATTATTTTAATTTTATATATATGTACAGAGTTAGGTTTTCTTCAACTTACTAAATGTTTTTAGCCAAATAGTGGATCTTGGCACAGTTTTTGTCAGAGACAATGGGCCCTTCAGTGGCACGAGTGTCAGCTCCTAATATGACACCATCTTTGTAAATTATTCCAACAATTGTGGTGCCAGTTTTCGTCATTGTCGGTGGCTTGAAGCCGCCTTGTATGAGGGCAGCATTGCTGAAATTTTACAAATGTAAGTGAATGAGTACAACTAAATGCAGCCAAATAGTAATTTACCGCCGGCAATTGTCAAAGTTGAAGCCAGCGCGGGGCACTTCTGGAGCCGTATCCAAAGTCATGTTGAATTAATATTATATTTCTTTAAAAATCACGAACAGAATGACAGTGCAAATGACAGGCACAAATTGTTTTGTATCGATTAATTTTCTTTTGGCAACTCGGAGTTCAAGTATCGATATAAATCTATCGGGTTGCTGTGATGGATGCATTACTGTGACAGAAATGTGACTTTTATCAGTAACTATACAATAAATGGTTAGTGATTTTATATATATTTATAAATAAATTTGAGACGCATATGCTACTAATATGAATAATGTAATAAGTATATTTTTTAAATATTACAATTAAAGAAACAATTACTTCGCATGCAATATTATGTGTGTGCATGTAAGTGCTAGTGTTACGTTTGTCACACAGTGACAAGAATGTAAAAATAGTAACAACAGAATGCAAGAGTTGGTCGTGCTCACTGTTAAAAAACGCAGTGTTGCCGTTCTTGCAATATTCCGGATTTTAACAGATGTTATTTCCTTGCGGACTTTTGGGTTGAAATAATTATTATATTATTGAGAGAAATTCAATGGCTGCGGCAACAAAAATCTTAAGGCAATCGTTCGCCGCCATTTCGCAAATACAGCAATCCCGGAGTATTGGTAAGTTGATTCACACAGAATCATTTTGAATGCCGCCGCATGCAAAACCTTTATGTAATGTTGACCGGTTTTGTATTCCATTACAAGGCTAGTTTAAGTTATTATATTTTGTAAGTTAAAGCTAAAATTATCTGCCATTTCAACTGATGTTATTTATACTTAATTCCTTCATAATTTAGTAAATCTATCGCTCAGTGCTTCAAGTAGACAGCGGAATGAACTTTTTGATCAAGAGCGACGCCGTCAGCAGGATGCAGTTGGTCGAGTTGAGAAGATAGAAGTGCGTTATTTGGGTTTGCCAGAGGACGTGACATTGGTTATGAACAATAATATCTCGACTCCATTTAATTGCGCGCAGCATTTAAGCGAGGGCCACTGCAAACGTAGCGCTTTGGCGTTAATAGACGGAAGCGTTGCGTGGGACATGCACAGACCTCTGCAGGAATCCTGCACGCTGCAACTCCTTAACTTTAATGTTGCTGATCCGACCGTAGTCAACAAGTAAGTGAAACGGAACAGCTAAATAGGCACAGTAAACTAACAATGCTTAATTATCTAAGAGCCTTTTGGCGCACATGTAGCTTCATGCTAGGCGCTGCCTTGCAACGGGTCTTTAAGCAGGAAGCTAATCTACAGTTGCACAGCTTTCCGGGACCAAACAGTGAGTTTTAATGTCGTACTAGATCTATACAATAAATCTCTGACCGCCATTTGCAGTCAAGTCGGGAAGTTTTGTCCATGACATCGTGCTGGGCGTGCAAAACTGGGAGCCAACCAAGGCTGAAATGCGATCCATTTCAGCAGAAATGGTCAAACTAGCGGCAAAGGACCTTCGCATTGAGCGCTTGGAGGTGGATCTGGATGTAGCAAGGGAAATATTCAGGGATTTACGCTATAAAAGCGAACAGTTACCAAGTATAGCACAACAGCATCAGAGTCGCGTCACGCTCTATCGCCTTGGTGATCACATTGATATTTCGCGTGGTCCAATGGTAGCATCCACCCGATTCCTGGGAAAATGCACTGTCTCAGTGGCACACAAGTTGGCCAATGAAGGTGCATCAAACGCATATTACCGAGTACAAGGCGTGGCCCTGCCCACCGGCTTTGCACTGAATCACTTTGCATACGGCTTGCTGGAACAGCGTGCTCAGAAGTTGGTCAGTTTGAACACAAATTACAGTCCGCTCTTCATATCAATTCATTTCTATTTTATTGTTATTTGCAGAACCCCGCTCGTTTACCCAACGAATCCTTCGAGGAACAGCGACACATGCAATTATCTTAAACTAAAACAAAATTCACAAGAGTTTCTTTAATATTTAAAGCTAGTCTATAAAAATGGTTACCACATACATTAAAGATCGTTATAAAAGCTTAATAGTAAATACATATGTATATGTATACGTCGATATATTTTACAGTTAATGTTACAAATTCGGTAAATATGTATATCTCTAATCTATATACAGAAATACCTTCTAATTGATGCATTATTTGTGGTATAGTATTGCTCTTTTATATATACAGTTTAATAAAACATAGACAGCGAGAGACAGTGCATATATACTCGTTTATACTGATGCGTGTACAGATATATTGAATAGCAACTAGCATTTTATTTGAAACGGCGCATATGCTACAGTCAATGGAACACCAACAGATATATATATATACATAAGTTTGTAAAACAAATATTTAGTGCATTCTAACTCGACAACCAACAGTGCTTTCTATAGTTTTTGGCTAGTTTTAAGCCGATTACAGCTGGAATCGTATGTTGCAGCTTCGACTTTAATTTGATGATTGAGATTCTAATACTGTGAGACAGTGTAAGACTTAAAAACTTTTGAATAAGCCCTCCAAATCGTGCTCATTGACTGCAATGATCAACATAATGGCTCCACCCAAGAATATGCCCAATATTTGAATAAGAATTCCTATTGGATCGTTAGCCTGATCCGGATTGTGAGCTACGCTCATCGTAGGCACTAGGTCGGCAAACGCTATGTAAAGGAAGGATCCCGCAGTCGCCGCATAGATCCACTGCGTCATGTCGTTGCCAATGCCAACAAGCAGCAGACCAATGGACATTCCCACGAAACTCAGCACCGAGCTAACAACGTTCATATAGACGGCACGACGTATGGAAACTCCAGTTTGCAAAAGCAGAGCAAAGTCGCCTAGCTCATGGGGCAATTCGTGACATAGGACGGCGAAGGCAGTGGCTAGCCCTGTGACGGGATCGCTGGCAAAGGCGGCTCCTATTGCCAGGCCATCGGTAAGATTGTGAAGGCCGTCACCAATGATGACCATGAATGCCACCGGTGTCAGTGGACGGCTCGGAGACTTCTGATCCTCCTTTGTCTCGTGCAGCATGACGTTCAGCTCGCGAGCTGCTGGTGCCTCGATTGTTGGCTGTGCATTGTCCCCATCTTTCGAACTGTACGTGTGAGTGTGTGCGTGACTGTGTCCATGACCATGACTGTGTCCGTGGCCAGGCTTGCCGCCTTTTATGATCGGAATGAGGTTTTCTAGCACATACATAAACAGAGCTGCGAGAAATGCACTCCCGCAAAGCAGGGCTGCCTCCGTGCTGTGCTTGTGGCTCCGCTCCTTGTCCGTCAAGCGAATGGACTCCAGTGTCTGCTCGTGCTTCTCCTCCTTGAATAGAGCGTGTGGTAGCAGGTGCATTAAGGCGTCTCCTGCAAGGGTGCCCACGGCTATCGCGACCAGGAACTTTAGTATTTTCTGATAGGCGATCGTCTTCATAAGCGGCACGAGCAAGATGCCGAGTAGTCCACAAGCTTTAAAGGAATTTCATGCTTAGTGATTTAGAGATTTGAGACTTGAATGTGATATTCACCTGAGAGCGCGAACATGGAGATGCTCGCATATATCCAAGCTGTGAAGTGTTAAATATTAAATTACAACTGAATGACTTCCCCAATGTACACTTGCCATTCCAAATCCTTTGTCCTCTGTCAGTTTCTGAGTGCCGTGGATGCGGCGCCGGCTTAATGCAAACTCCATTATCGACCTGTGCCAGAAGTGCTGGACACAGCTTCATGAATGCCCCAGGTGTGATTCGAACGTTGTTGATGAACTCATTGTACTCCTCCTCCCGATTGTGCTCCTCTGTTTTCACTATCTGCCTGTACAGTGTCCCGCTGTGCAGATCGTTGTGATCCACAATCAGCGTGAGGAGCGACTTCGGTGACAGGCACGCGGCCTCAGGGAACGGCTCTCCATCGTTGGCAACTGCAGACGGCAAACAGTTAGTTGTAACCTATAAACAGGGCCTCCCTGCCATCGTAATTAATTAGGTTTAATTTTAATTTACCTAAGGGTAGGAGTTTCATGAAGTGATTTCAATACCCTGGAAAATCGTCATCAACATATACTACCAAAATAAAACGTATTTTACGTTGTGGTGCTCAAGCTAGCACTACGTCCACAAAAGTCGAACAAAATTGAATTGGATTTTGAGAAATGTGGTGAATGTTTAAAATTTGTTTACAATCAAATTTGTTCGGGAGTTTCTGACCAGGAGTTATTCGGGACCAATCATTCTACACTTCTATTAAAGCTTTAGAAAAGGATAACGCCTAGATTTGAAATACTTGATCATCTAAAATTTAATCAGGCCAATCAGTTTTGGAATCAACCTGTACCAAATTAATAGTTTTTAGAAATATATTGAAAAAAAACATTAAATAGGAAATAAATATGGGTTTTTAACTTGATAGTCAGGGTAGTTCAAGATTTAGATTACATTTTAAATGGATAGTCCTAGGAGATTTATAAGTCACATAAGAGCCGACAAGTGAACTAAAAATGCATCTGATTATTTTTTTTTTTTTTCTGTTATTGCAATCAAAATGGGCAGGTATATCTATAAAATGCACGAGCAACAGCTGAACCGTTATGGCGCGCTTTTTATTTCCTCAGTTATATATATATATATATATATAGATATATATACTCGTAGTTATACGTTTATAGTCCCGGGAAATGTGTTTACTACCGTGGAGCTCGCTTCACTTACTTTTGTTGACATTATTTTAACACGTTCAGTGATATGTGTCTGCACATATTAGTTAACACTAAACTGTAGATTAAAATTATCTGTATTTATCTAGAACTAGCTGACCCGGCGAACTTTGTCCCGCCTTAATAATGACAATAAATAAGCAGAATATGTTTTTTTTTTTTTTTGGAAAAAATAAAAAAAAAATTAAATAACTACATTAATCATTCATTATTATTTCTGTATTTAGTACATAGGTTGCTCTTCACTTAAGTACCTTGTGATACACGAAATTTTTTGTTTTATTATCAGGCGCAAAAACAAACAACGCAGATGGTCTTCCGACCCGTGAACATGCCACGTATAATTGACCATGGGAAAAACATGAATGTTCTAGATTTAAACCACAAATTTAAGGATTGGCCTTGTGATTTGTTGATGGTCATGGCAAATGCAAGACGTATCGGAAATGGAAATCTTTTAAATTCAAACGGCATATCGGTTGGGATCATCGGGATCCTCGGAATGAGAACTTCCTCACCTTTGAATTTTCCTATCATTATCGTAGCGTAAATTACATTGTTAATCAATTTACTAACCACCAAACGCGTACCGTTGCACAGTTTTGGTTTGTTTATGTTTCGAAGCATGATTACTACGGAGCCAACCTTTAGGCGCAAATTGTGCGGTGGTAAGCCAGGCACGTCCAAAGAGTTTAAAAATTGAATTGGATAGTTGGTGGCTTCATCTTCATTTGTGACGCAGTCAATAGATAGATGTAGTTCAGGTCATCTACATCTTTATTCTTAGCCGCTAAAATTGCTCGCTCACTCAACCATTCATTATTTTTGTAGTTAGAAATAATATTTGGAAATACATTGTTGATAAGTTCGTCTTTTGATGAGACAAAATTACAGAAATTATTTGGAAATTATATTAATCCGTTCGATTCATCGACAGGTACTTGACCATTACCGATAGTCAGCAATTGCTCCGAGAAATCTTCAGCAGATGTATCATTAAGCAATGTAACTCTCATGTTTGTTGTCAGCTGCAGTTTCTTCACATAGCGCCATAGATTTGACGATTTGAGGCAAGCGTTTATTTCATCGGCAGCCGTAGATCTTGGAATTACTGGCAGTATTTGGCGGAAATCGCCAGACAGTAAAATCATTGCTCCTCCAAAATATCTCGAGTCATTGCGTAAATCTTTTAATGTTTGGTTAAGTGCTTCTAATGCACGTTTATGCGCCATTGTGCATTCGTCCCAGATGATGATTTTTGATGCCTTCTGTTGTTCGCTCGACGATTCTGCATTGCAAACCGAGCTGTTTCACGGGCTGCTTCACTTCGCTCTCGTGATTGAGAAGCACGAAGTCGAGCCATACTATCGCGGCGCTGTTCACGTGCAAATTCTTGTTCTTCTTCAGTCCTTTCATTTGCAGTATTTTGTATTCTTCTTGCATTACGGCTTTATCGGGAAAGATTCGATCGTCTTGGTCGCGGCATTATTAATTAAACTTCACTTCACTTCAATCCACTTGTTAATTATTTATTTAATAGAAATAGTTTTAATATTGATTTCTTACAAATATCAAATTGTCATCCATATGTCATTACATAGCTGTCATTATACGTCAATTACATAGCTGTCATTTGCGTTTTGTTATTCCATGTCTGATTCTTTTTTGTTATACCACGTTTTATAGTGACTGACGTTACATGTCAAGTCACACGGGAACGCTGTCGAACGGGATAAAAAGTATCCTATGTCCATCTCCTGGCTCTAAGCTACCTCCCTACCAATTTTCAGCCAAATCTGTTCTGCCGTTCTTGAGTTATAAGTGGTGTAACTAACACGACTTTCTTTTATATATATAGATTCAGCCTTAGCTGTAAGAACACAATGCACGCAGCCCCATTATACGTGGATCCAAATCGACTAGCAATATGTATGTATATAGACTGAGATATGGATTATGATCTGGTTGCCGATCATTAGCTCCATTCTGGAACAAAATCTCGCATATGAGGAGAATATATAAATACGTTTTATTTTGCTTGTATTCCCCTCGTAATTAAATATAATAACTGAACGTAATTTTAGACCTTACTTCGCGTTCACATTTGTGTTTAAATAAATCCCCATTATGAACTCGGGATTTACAGACTGTTTGTTGGAATTATTGAAATGATCTGGGCGTATTAATAATAATACAAATCCATCTTCTATGGGACAATAGGGAAGGGAAAGATGCTTTGATTACATTTAGGAATAGAGATTCGACCTTAGTCTTATGAGAATGGATTGACATATTGGAAGGCAGGCAGGCGGAAGCTTCCAAGTTCAATATACAATACAATAGAATCTTCCTCCTCGTTGTCTATCTATTACACTCTTAAGCGAACAGTTCGTATATTTACTTTGGGATGAAGAAAATGCCAGCTTATAATTGTCGTTTAAGTTCTCATTTAGACTCATTGTGTACTCATTGCCGTGGGTACTTTGCACTTTCCATTGTCAAGCGCGCCACTCGATTGTGGTGGGAATATTCGCAGTATACTGGCTATACGTGTACGTGTATCTTGTGTAGAAGTATCTGGGTAAACAAAAATAAGCTTAAGCCGTACGACTATAAACACAGACTCACCGTGCTCAATTAAATCTTAGTCAAATTGCATTACTTATTTTCAAGTTAAATATAGCACATCTTAGTATCTGCAAATGGTATGTGGGGCTAGCTGCTTACCGCTGCTCTCCCTGGGGTGCCGATGCTTGGGGTCGTGCATTTCTCGGAACTCAATCGGATGGGCAGTATCAATGGAGTTTTTTTGGCTGTTGTCGTCCTTCTTATGTTGCAGCTGATTGATGGAGAGCAACACATCGTTGGAAGCGTCGTCAGGGCTAGAATAGGTGCTGTTCACCTTCAGCTTGGTGTAGTTGTAGCCCTCCGGCCGGTGCTCCTCTATCGTATGCGTCGGACCGAACTCAATATGCCCAAGGCCCAAGCTGTACATTAAGTGCTCCAGTCCCTATGCATGGATACGTGAAATCGGATTTGTAATTTTTTTATATATGAACGAATATAATACAGAATGAGAATGTTTGCTTTAATATTAGAGCTACGCGTAAAACCTTTTCAGAGAAGAACCTCTTTAATATATTGCATTGTCTTCAATATTCATTAAAATATTGTCTAGAAAAGAATTTTATTTTTATTCATGATGTACGAAAAGATACTTCTATTACTATACCTTTGATTTCATAATCGAAACTTTCATATAACTGATAGTTCTACTTCCATTAAGATATGTTATAAGTTAAGTAATTGTGGATCATATAAGGATCAACAATTCATCTGCTCAGTGGAATAAACTCTAGCAAACTCATACATATTATTCACAGTTATAATCAATTGTTAATGTATATTATATTGTGCATCGATCCTTATCTTTATGGGGTTGCTAAGGATGCTCTTCCAATAGACCACGAAGAGCACGCACCAATTTGACAGTGACTTCAATTTTTAGACACATTGGACGTGGTTAGACTGCACCGGATTCTATTGACTTGCAAAATATTTGTCGATGCGGCGTCACGTGTTAAGTGTGGATGCACGGGAATCTCACAAAAGTACAAATAATTACTTACTTTACTTGTCACCGCGCAAAGCAATTATATATTTACATGTCTGCTCGCGCATCTACTTACATATTAATGACGGACAATTGAATGCGCCTGGACGCGTATCTAATTGAGTTGACAGCCCCTGTCCATTCCATGGCATGGGCATGGGGCGTGTGCCCTGTCTGTTAGCAGGGGAGACAGCCAGCTTAGCTATTATTCAATAACATTGTTTAGGACACACAAGATTTTGCCTGAGATCAGACCCCTCCAGGGGCGAACGTAAAGTTTTGTTTTTGGCGGCAGCCCACAGCTGACGGGCTTTTTAAGACAGTTGTTTTGTATGTAAAGTCTGTCAGTCAAATTAAGCAAACACGCGCTCAAGTCACAAAAAAAAGAAAAAGATAAAACAAAGTGAGCCAAGTGAGTGTGCTTTATATCGAAATGTTAGAGTGAAGCATACCCTGTAAGCACATTCACACCTCTGTCAGTTATATTTAGGCCATTCAATTAAGAAGACTCTTTACTGTTTACCGATTTTTAATTTATAGGTGAATGATGAATTTGTATAAAAAAAACATATGTATGCTCTATAGATGTTTGTATGTAAAATATATCGAAATATTTATTTGCCGCGTCAATTAACTATGGGTGATCTCTCTATATTTTATAGACGCATAAAGGATAATAATGAGTTTTTATAGTTTTTCATCATTGTTCATTGTAAAAACTTGATTATTATACTTCGGTCAAGCTTCAATGTGTGTTCTTAAAATTTATAAAATTAGTAAAATAAAATCATATATACTATATCAATACACGCGTAGTTGTTCTCTTTATCTTTTGTACCTCTTCCTCAATTTTCAATGTAAAAAATGATTATTTTACTTCAATCAAGTAACATGTCAGATCTTTGCCGATATTTGCGGACCACTAAGGCCACCGCCGTTTTACTTTCATTCAGCAAATTCTATGCCAAGAACTCGTTGACTGTTGTCGCCGGGACACGCGTTAGCTGGCAACCGTGATTGGAGCTTGTGGTCGCTTAGTTAGCATGCCGCATACGTAACGAGGCTTTCATTTAAGTGCATAGAGGTATTGCGTAGTGTCGCCGGCGACGTCTACGCATGAGTAATGCCAATTGCTCGGACTTGGCTGAATACCTTATGGCCGGCTGTTAGCATTGCCATCGAGCATGTACCCAATGGTCCAATACATATAGTCGCGCCACATTGACTTCGTGGTGTTCATATAAGTATTGACAACCAGTATATAATATGGTCAATGTCTATTGCCTCATTGTTACTGCAAAGTCGTTGTGTGCTTATAAAAATGTAGGTAAAAATAATTATTTTCAAATTATTTGGATGAATAAAATTGATGATACTCTAATTTTAATATAGTATCATTAATGTTGTATTATATATTTAATACAGTATCAAATTTTCAAAATACTAAAAAAAAGTGCCATTCAAAACATTGATATAGAACTCTAAGAAGCGGTTTGTTTTGTTGATATGAAATGCACTGATATGTTATCTCTGCTGATATTACTCATGCACTATGGGCGATTTGTCGATTTTGGCGGCATAAAGTCTAAAAATAATGCGAGAAGCCTAATATTTTTTTATTATTATTGTATTAATATTTTACTAGAATTTCGGATTTTTTTTCTCGTCAATTGGACCACGCCTTTTTTACCGCCCCTTTTCAAGTCTATGTAAATTTCATTTTTTTTATTTACTTATTTTTTTTTTAAATTTATTATTATTAATAAAATAAGAAAAAAATATTTTTTTGAATATGTTTCCAAGATAGGTTTTAACAATATAACTAAACCAAACTTGAATAAAGAAAAACTTAGAGTTAAAAATCTTCCTCATCCAAAACAAAAGAATTATCATATTTTTCATCGGCTTCGTCATCCGACTCGGTTTGCTCATCATCATTATTATTAAATAAGTTCCATGAACTCAACTCTGATGATGGAATCTCCAATAGGTTTATAACTTCTACCGGGAGGGGTTTTCTTTTCAAATTTTGTAGTCTTGGTAGCTTGATATTAATGGACTTCAGAAGCCATTTGCCTTCGTAGTCTAGGCCCGGCCTCTGCATGACCTATCTTGGATGGTGATGGCTTTGCAGTTTTCGTCGTTCAAGATTTCTATTATATTTGCGTAAATAACGCTTTATATAATAAACAAAATTTGTCACTTTGCCTTTAATTCGTTGTTGGTTTGATTTATTTAAACTTTCTATATTAATTTCCTTAACTATGTCCGCTGTGACAGCATCACAATTGCGATTGTTGTTGCTCCAAATACCAAGAAGCGTGTGGTTGGCGAACGCAAAGGTAACTTTAAGTGAATTTTTTTCAAAAGGATCAAAAACGAACAAAAAAGGGTTTTAATACCATAAACTAGACATATTGGTTAATAACTTGCCATTATTAGTTGCATGTTTTGATATGCACTTTTTAAGTAATACTCCACGGAACACAATTAAAATTGATAGATTTTTTGCAAAAAATACAATCAGCAATAACACTGGAGAATAAAACACGTAAGAGTGCTCTAGTCGAGACTGCTCGACTAGGGGATACCCTGAGCCCTGTGAAGAGCCAAATATCAAATCATTCTACGCTTCTATTATGCATACATACAAACAACACACACACAGATCCATATGCACGCACGAATAAGTGCGCGCTCTGCCAACTGCGCAGTTGACGCAGCGACTGCGCTTGGGTTGCAATGTGGGCATTACTATGGGAATTTAATTGTTTAATAACTTTTCTTAGCGATGGACTAAGTGCATCACAACTTTTTAATGGCATTCATATGTCTCTATGTGCCAAAGCACAAGTCTCTAGTATTTGATTTGCGCTTTTTACAAATAGGGGGCTATTGTGGGCGAATGGGGCGTGGCATCCAAAATCCAAAGATAACGTTATCTCCGTATTCATTACACGCAACTACACAACATTTGAAGTCTCTAGCTCAAACGATGTACCAACCAAGCCTTAAAAACACACTCAAATTATCGATAAATGCTCATAAGATCGAAATGAAATGAGTTATCGGAAAAATTTGATAAACTTGTGCAGCGGATGGTATTATCGAGTATTCATGTCAAATTTAAAGTCTCTACGTTGCGTACTTAAAAATATCTCAGCGTTCACACGGACGGACGGACGGACGGACGGACGGACAGACGGACAGACGGACAGGGCTATATCGACTCGTCTTGTCGCGCTGATCAAGAATATATATACTTTATAGGGTGTGGCACTCCTCCTTCTGACTGTTACATACATTTAACAAAACCATTATACCCTGATTTCCCATTTTCAATGGGCTCAGGGTATAAAAAACACAAACATTTACGCACATCTAATGCTTGTTGTTGATTACAAATACATTCCGCTTTGTTTTCCATATTCATCGTTTTATTATAAACGAAAACAATAATAATCTGAGTACTTTTAGCAGGAGAAAAATTTTCGCGCCAATTTTCATACTTGATAGCTTTAACAGATCAGCTGACTTTAAGGCGTTGCCACAAAGAAAGAAATGACCCCCGATAAAAACAAAAAATTTTTCATCTAATTGGAGTATTAACAACTAAAAAATAAAAAAATTTTCTTAATATTTCACCATAAATTTTTGGACTTTATGCCACCTATCACGGAAAATCGTCCATAATGTCATGCTTAAAATAAAATTATTGTAATATGGTTAACGTTCCCAAGTAAAAAGATTAAAGGACTACAGGAAAAGCTTTTTATTATTTACTTATTTCACATTTTTTTTGTAAATATTTTTGACTACTACGTAATATTGGGAAATGGGAAATCCCAGCAACAATTGAATGTAAATATGTATATATAAAAGCACTACTAAAACTAAATTATTTAATTAGAGCTCAGAACATATACGATAAATATGATAAAAAATAAGCATTAATTTAACAAAAAAAAGTACGTTCACTCTATTAAGCATGTAAATTTGCTGGAAATATCAAATGAAACCATTTTTTAAATTTGAGAACAGGGTATAACATAACAGAGTATACAACGCCATAACTACTCCACTAGAAAAAGAGGTTATCTTTATATTTGACTCTAGTCTCTTATTTGCTCTGTATTATTTTGATAGTATCAACTGTTTTGTGTCGCAAGTTGTTTTTCATCACATCCATCCCACCGCACACATAATATGCCTTAGCACCGTAATATTCAGCAATGAACTGTCTGTGAGAGGCTGTCTATGATTCGAACTTACGAAACATATGTGCATATCTAAGTGAATGGGCAAGTGACTCTTCGTAAATATAACATATATATATATATATATATATATATATATATATATATGTCGGAGTGTGTGCGCACTTGTGGGAGTGATAAGAATCCGTCAAGATTTTGATCAAATTTATGATACTGCTAATGCTAAAGCACATGAACAGTGTCTGGCTACGGTTCGACGTTCGTTGTCTGCAATAAAATGCTCTGCGTATCTAAGAATGAATATAAAGATTACTATTGTTATTATGACTGCTAAAGCCCAAGCCAAGTATTTAGTATCCAGTTATGCGTTAAACGGGCGCAAGTTTATGTAACGAACCAACACACAATAATGCCTCTGGGATACTCGACACAAGGTTTCGATTTCACTCCCAATAAAACTCCCTGGTCACTGAAGACTTTTAGCCGTTTTTGAAATCGACCAATGTGATAAACAGTAAAAATACAAAAATGAACAGCTGTCTTTGACACGCCGAAGACTGCACACACTTAAATAAGAGATGCGATTATCGCACAGATTATAGATTGTAAATGTATAACTCCTCAATAGACTTGAACTAACAATTGCATTATAAGTTTATTATCATACATGTGTATGTAACTTAAGTAGTTAGTACTGATTTATGTGCATATAACCTTATTTACATCTATTTATTGTATACCATATAGTTTTTCAATGATACTGCTACAAAACAAGAGCTAAAATATGTTTCCAAGTTGAGGAAAACACCTAATTGGTTGACTCATCTATTTAATAATCAACTGACAATTCTGTAAAGTGTGACTTCCCAGTTGCATAAAGAAAATCATATAAATATTAGACGATGGCTCCACTGAGCGTTGCTCTGTTTACAGAAGCCGAAACTATATAATTCCCAAATGGTTGTAGCTTTGCAAGAGTCGCGAAGTTGGTGGAAGAAATATATGCAAAACTAACAAACCTTCTTCTTAGTAATTTTAGTTTTTGGACAAACAGTTGTGGAAGATTACTCTAGTTAGTGGACTTTGCTCGGGCTTACCTCGAAGCTAATGGTGCTGCCACTGCCATACTTTTCAAATATCTGCGTCACATAACGATTATATTCGGACGATGCGTAAACCGTGGTACCCCAAAAAACACCAACGAACAGACATAGACCGATTGGTTTCAGCGACATTGCAAATAGTTACAAGCGTTTATCACTTTTAACAACTGTTTCTTTTTTTACTTTCGCAATTCGTGCCGAACAATTAGTATGCCGCTCCGATTATTTCAAAGGCACTTTCAATTTAAATGTCAGAGGCGGGACGCAACTGTTACTGATCCCGTTTAGCGGTCTATTGAGCGACCAGCTCGGCTGTCCACCGCTTTTGTACTGATCTCAACGAATCGCAATCTACTCGCTTCTCAGCGCATATCGCTTTAATCGTACTCGTTGTATTTATAACTGTTGTCACTTGCTTGCAAAGCTTTCTAGTTCCCGAGAGCTTTATATGATGCCCAACGATGTTTACCTTTGCTTTTCAATGCAGATAAAAGCTGTATGATTTAGTGCTTGACTGCGAACAGTTGTTGGCTAGAATAGAGTATATTTATATATTTTATTAAACTCTATACAATATGATTCGATTTACACAAGTACAAAATACATTATACTTACGTTTGTATAATAATCTTATTTGTAAATTATCGGAAAATTGTAATCTATTGTTGATTGGTGTAGTTATTTTTGTTTGTTTTTAAATTTTTGTTTAATATGTGCTTAAACGCCATATATATATATATATATATATATATATATATACATAATCACATACCACATAATTAGATTTAGAAACTAACGATATTGGTTTTTGATAGACTTTTTTGAGAATTATAAAGATATTTACAGTTAAAACAAAAATGGTATTTGGAAATGCCTGTTGCGCCTATGTGGTACCTAAACCTTACATAATGCTTATTGTGCGAATTATTAATTGATCATTGATTCTTACAAGGAAGGCACTTGATTCGCCCTATTAATGAGTAGTTGAGTCTTAATCGAACTTATCCTGATTTGGCATACAGATAAAGAATTTGGAGCACCACATGTTTATGGTCTGGGAGGTGTCGGCCAGCCATTGAACCGGATTGTGAATGGTCAGATAGTAGACGGGAATGCCGGAAAGTATGATTATAGTACCAACGCCCACCTCGGTGGGTGACTGCGTGCAGGATGCGATGACCAGGAACAGGCAGACAATCAGATAAATGATGGGAAGTGATAGATTGACGCGTATGGGCCGTTCCGTCTTGGGCTGCTTGTAGCGCAACCAGAGCAAGCCAGACACAGAGACGAGCGTGAAGAGTGCTTCCACATAGCTAACATAGTTAATGAGCACATATGTGTCCTTTATGAACAGCAACAGCAACGTAATTACACACTGCAAGAAGAATAAGCCATGTGAGATATGTTCTCTTGCAGGCCTAAAATAGAAAAAAATCTTACCAGAAAAATTAATGACGGCACCGGCGTTAGGCAATTAATGTTTATTAGCGAAATCGCAGCTGGAAGGTGGCCATTGCGCGCTCCCACAAAAAACAGGCGAGATGATGCAAAGATGGCGCCGTTCAATGAGCCAAACGTGGAGCACGCCACTGCAAAGGGCATTATCCATGACAGAAAGCCCAGCATTTTGTCGCCAAAGGTTACGGCGACGGCATCCGATGTAAGTATTTCATCAGTGGAGAGCACCGAAAAGTATGCTACATTTGTCACCATATAAATGATCGTGACCACCGGCATCGATATACAAATGGCACGCGGCAAATTACGGTACGGATCTTTTAACTCCTCGGTCACGAAGTTTAAATAGTTCCAGCCCGAGTAGGAGAATAATCCGCTATAGAAGGCCAGCGCTATGTACCCCGGCTCTTTGTGTCCCCCACTAAACGGCTGCTCCCAGTAGTCCGTATTGCCGTCCGCCAAGTACCACACGCCGGCACCCACAATTACCATCAGTGCGACCACCTTTGTGCCTGTGAATATGTCCGTCACCCGAGTGACCCACTTAACGTTGTAGCAGTTGATGACAGTTAGGACACCTGAGCAAGAATATGATGAAAACGGTACATGATATATTATGTATATTCGCCACTTACAGATCATGGCAGCAGCCAGGAGCTGCACAGCTTCTATGGGTGCTTCGCAAGAGGGCCAAAAAGGCTTCAGCAGATACTGAGCGAATGTTAGCGCTGTGATGGCATTGCCCGTGGGCACCAGTATGAGCAGCGCTACCCAGAGATACAGGAAGGCAGGCAAGGGCCCAAATGCAGTGCCAATATAAGCGTAGTCACCACCTGATTTTGGTATCATGGTACCTGTAAAAATAAAGGGTTTAGTTTTGTGAAAAGCCAATAAAAAAACAATTCTTGGATTGCTTCTTTTTTATATATTAAATATTTCTTGTAAAATCTTTTTCGTCCTTTCTTTTTATAGATTGATTTTGCAGAATAATATTGAGAATCATTGCCCTTACATATATGCGTTTACTCTATGTGCTATTGGATCAAGAGGCAGTTGCAATTTGAAATTGGATTGTTGTAGACTTTCTCCACATATTTGCCCACAATTATACAGAAAATCGGGAAAAATTTTATATTTCAAAGATTTGGGAAGAGAGTCACCTAGTGATACCGGCCAATCATTGTTCCTCGATTAATATACATGTATTATTCATTATATTTATTTTAATTTTGTTTTTAAAAACCGTATACTCTATTAAATTAGAACTATAGTGTTAACTACACTTTTTTTCTAATGCAAGTTAAACTCTTTTAATGTAGTACAAATATGGGAGTTAGACTAGATCATATACAAGTGATCATTTTAGAATAAATCATCCAAAGTAAAATTGAATATTTAATTAATAGAGCAATGTTCCTATATTACTATGGAATTATATTATTGGAAAATGTACTTCTGTGCACTTTATCGTAGATTTCGTAAGATTCATCTTCTTTTTGAAAATCTATTGACATATTGATATAATATCCCTATTTAAAACATAGCTACTTATACTTTACAATCTATGATATTAAGGCAATTTATACTTTTAGAGTAATAGTAGAAGAGAGTATTTAGAGCATAATAATGTTGTGTTGTGTAATGCTAAACTTGTTTGATTTTTACTGGAATATGAAATAAATGGGCAACAGGGCGATCTAAACGAATCTCGCATATACATATAAACAAATGAATTTCTTTTTATAAAATTGTTATACTAGTTCAAAATGATAAAGATAAGCTGAGCTATGAGCAGAGCGATTGTTTTAAAGTACACATACACTTGGAATTTACGCAACAGATTCGATCTTCAAACAGGCGTCCACTATGTGAAATTCTATAAATTTTGAGTATGCATGGGATGTGGAATAAATACAACAAATCTAAAACATATCGGTTTGGAGTTTTAGGATTTGTTGCCTTAAAGCTATGCATATAAAACAAAGTAGATAAAGGGTTTTTATTTTATAATCGTTTACGAATTTGCATAAATACATACTGGTTTTATGCAATGCCTTCCCCTTACTGTCTGATAAGCTACACCCACTTGAGACTTAACAAATTAGTTAATACTATATACATATATTAATACATAAACACAAGAAACTTTCAATGCAGAGAATTCTCTCGTGTCTACAATTTCCGACTCGGAATCTTAATATTCGTAAATACGATCATTAGAGGCGGGAGAGTGTAATATTTTGCCGCTTTTAGTCGAACTTAAAAATTAAACAGTTACATTGCTGTTGATGTTGACACCAACTGAAGACTCACAAGAAAATACACCAAACGACAAAGTTATCTCTTTAACAGTTTTGGAGAAAATAGGCCTCCTCCAATGATAGACCTACAAATTAGATCGTCCGCCAGCTGGGTCCAATTTGGAACAATTTTTAAATTAAAAGTAACAAATTACATTGAATTGTCCCAGTATGAAAAGTACCTGATTTTCTCTTGGCGTAGACGATTGTAAGCTTATCTATCTACGGGAGGGATCGTTATTTCTTTTATATATTAAGCCAAATAAGTCAATACATTAGACATATTTTATATCAAATTACCCCATAGCTTAAGTTTATAAGTAATGTTTGAGGTATCAACTCTTCAGATGAGTACTAAAATTAAATTGTGTGTTCTACAGAAGACAACAAGTAAGAATACTCTAGTCGGGAGTGCCCCACTAGGAGATTCCCAGAACTCTGAACGTTCTGCGTTTGTAGTTCATTATAAGGGCGCCATCTATTAAATACAAAACTAAAAAACTAAGATGCAAACACAATGTAAACACAAATCAACAAAAAATTGTGATTCTTAGAATATGTTGAAATGCCCGCATATGAACGTATGTGTATGTGTGCACATGTATAGGAATAATGTATTACGGTGCTTGCCAAGTGCGTTTGATAATTGGCCAAGCAATTTGCTTCACAAGTTGGGACTGACCTAATAGCATATAATTGATTCTATTGAATTTTTTTAATTTTATGAAACGTTATAAATCATTCATATAGCTTTATTTGCAACTGACCTTCAAAGGTGGCTTGGTAAAATTTTTAGCCTATATCCAAAATATATCAAAAAACATCTAACTAACTATAGAGATACAATTTTAAAACATATTTCCGATAAGGGTTAAAATCGATAAGAACAAACAGACAGGCGGACAGGGCTAAATCAACTCAGGTTGTCGCCCTGATCAACCTGTTACAAACATTTAATAAATTTAAATGGGTTCAGGGTATAAAATGAAAGAATAGATCTTAATTTATATTTGTGTTTGCTTTAAACGAATATCCGATCGTCTTCTGTAAATACTATATGCAAATAACCGTTTAGCAAATCAAGTTTGTCGAAAATTAAACATGTTTTATTTTTTATTCAAAACGTGCGACAAAACATTATAATAATAATAAAAATAATACAAAAAGAAATCACAATTTAACGGTTGTTTGTAGTCTTGTTAAAGGAATTTAGGCAAACATACATTCTAAAGTGGTTTATTCTTCTCTTTTTGCATTATTGATTAAATTATAACTGAAACAACTAACTCTCAAAGAGAATGTTATTGAACATTGTTCGCGTTTATTATGTTATTTCTATCACATTGTTCTATATGTAGACCTCATTGACCTCAATGGATTCCGTTTAATAGAAATAGTTAAGTTTTGTTTTCGATTTAAGTTAGTTCGAGGGAGTTCGCATATTTAGTACGTTTAATATATTTGTACATTTCGTCAGATTTATATTTTAGGGTCTTGATATGACCCTAATTGTAACACCTGCCATTGCTAGCTTAGCCCACTCAGCAAGTATTAACAAGGTCGTGCGCCACTTTGGGCGCACTTTAGGTGTTACAGGTGTTTCAACGCGGCCAAATAACTTACTACATATTTGCATATAGTCAGCATATAAAATGTCAAAGCTGACATCAGCAGCTCTACACGAGTCTTTGCCTCGATTGTTTACTCACCCAGTTCGGCGTAGCATAGGGCACCCACCATGCTGAGAACGCCACAGAGCACCCACACGATTAACGACTGTCCAATCGAGCCAGAGAACATGAGCACACCTTTGGGGCTGACGAATATGCCGGCGCCCACAATGACACCGACGATGATTGCCACGCCATCGAGCAATCCAATTTGTTTCTTGAGCTTTACTCCCGAGCTTTGGCTTGAGGTGTCTGTCGAGGAGTTGCTCCGGTCACGTGCTTTTTTATCGTTCCCCGCTTCTACGGGCACCTCGAATACCTGGCGCGGTATTAGCGTATCGCTGGCTTGAATGCGTGTCATATTCTTCGACACGAACGTAAAAGCAGAGAAACTTGACGAATTACTTAGTTTTCAAATAACTGACTTTATTTTAAATTGGTCCTTTTGTTGAATAGCCTCAAGAGAAAAGAGTTTGGAGCGAATGATTGTGGAACGCTTTCGTGTGCTCATTAATTTTGTCGTTTTCTTTGCGGTCTTTTGAATTCTTTATCAGTCTGTGCTCTCGCACTCGCACTGCCAGCGTGGATCTTGCTCAAAAGTTTCAAGCACAATTTTGTGTTTTACTTTGCGGCCGCATGCTTTATTTTTCTTTATATTTCACTCTTGTCGCACGTTCGTATGTGCTTGTGCTTGTGCGTATGTGTGTATATGTATGTTAGTGCACGCATGCATACTCATTTGGCTGCACACGGAATGAGCGCAGCACACGTGGTCCCCCACTCGCTCTTAAGCTGTTAAATTGAGAAGTGTTCGCTGCGTTTTGAGCAGCATCGTTTGTTTTGTGTGTTATATTAAAAACTGTTCCCGTTTCAATTTAAATTTCACGTTCGGATTCGGATTTGGTTTCGGTTCGTTTTCGGTTTCTATTCCTGTCTACAATTCATGAATAAACTCTGCGCGCTGCGCTGCCCGATCGACCACACTTTACGCGCTCCGAGTCCAAACTAAGATTGAAATATAAATACACACTTCCCTTTTATGCGATGAGGCGCGGCGTTACGGCGCTGCTTTTGCTTTTGCTTTAGCTTGCTGAGCGTTTAACTGTGGCTTTGGCTTTACATTCGCTTGTTTTATGTGGTAGCCACCGCGGCAAAGGCAAAGGCAAAAACGACAACGACAGCTGTGTTTGGTTTAAGTTTACTGTCGCTTTAGCACTCTTTCTCAACGTCTCTCTCCCGCTCTCTCTCTCTCTCTCTCTCTCTCTCTCTCTCTCTCTCTCTCTTATGTTGCCTCTCTTTCAGTTCGTTACGCACTCGCTATTAATGCCTTTAGTCTTGAACAGACTTGAGCCGTTACCCTGGATGAGCTGTTACCTGAGAACCTGTAATGATAGATGTTTGTTAGAGCTAGATATTACTGCCGCATGCATCTCTCTCCCTCTGTATTTCTACTCTCTTTCGCTCACTCTCTCTCTGTAACTCTATTTCGCTGCTCTTCTCTTCTGTTCTAACAGCTCCGATAGGTCGCACGCATTGGTTGTATGTATGTTGGGCCTTTAGTATGATGCAAGAATCAGTCACATTTCTGCAGCATTTATTTTCAGCAGTACGTTAACTTCTTGGTGTCTTTGTATGTGTGTAGCATGTGTGTGTTTGTTTGTAGCGTCAGAGGGTATGTTTGTTACATTCACAATTTCATAATCTATAGTACATTCAAAATCAACTGCCAAAATATTAACATGTGATTTGATTTTTCTTTTTTGTGTTTGTTTTCATAACTATAAATATATATATATATATATATATATATATATATATATATATATATATATATATATATATATATATATATATATATTTGATTCTGAACCCAAAACCGACAAGCATTATATTATGTTAACATGGTTCTTTATTTTGTTAAGCTACAAACCTATTACATTAAATTAACATAATTATATATACGTAGTTCGAGCTTATCAGCCTGCCACACATACACAAAACTATATGCGCTTTCAAAGGGTTCAGCGTATAAAAATATAAACATACATTTATGTATGTTCCAAAGTATTTGACTACAGATTTCATTAATATTATATAAAAACATATGAACTACAGCTGACAGTTATTTATTGAAGCATATTACATTATAAGTAAGCATAATACATTATGTAAGTTACTTTTTCTGGTATCTTGTAGTCGACTTCTATTCAGATATTGCGCACGCGTTCTCACCTTAATTTAACTATTTAAAAAACTAATTAAGTGTCAACTACTTCAAATTGACTATCGATTTTCACTTAACTAGTGCAAACTGGTCTAAGTGACACGACCATGATAACGCTAAAAAACCTGGCAATCAGAAGAAGCTTCGCTAGATCACACGCTAAATTGGAATATTGTTGGTGCTAATTGTTTGATCATAATGAAATGTTAAGCTTTTAGACATGTTAAAGGTGTGCCGGGTCACTAACCGGAAAGGTATTTACATAATATGACCTACAATAACAAAAAAAAAAATATTGTTTTTAATAGATATAGCTCAGAAATAAAGGTTAAGTAACGCTACTTTAATGATAATTAGCTGATAGTAACTTTTAAGAACCATTTAATTTTATTCATTTAAAAATTTATCCTGCTCTAACTTCTTTAATTCAATAAATTCTTAATAAATATTCTATACTCAGCGGTTATAGTCGTATAATACAAAGTCAATTTGTAGTTTTTTTTATTCAAATTAATGAAATTTTAAATAATGAAATTATGCTACACAGCAGAATGAAGGAAGAAAGTGCGATAGTCTAGAGTGGGTTAAAACTAGATTTTGGACCATACAAGTTAAATTATTTACGTGGAATCTCACAGTAAAGTAAAATTTTGTATATATTACTTTATGCAAATTATTGTCAATAGTAGAAGAATTTATACTATGAATAAAGTGTGCAGGTAAATATCGTTTTCGTTTTTGCATCGTGTGCATAGGCTGGATTTATAATTAATGGTCAACAGTTTATTCCTTGAGTTCATTAAAAAAACTAAAAATTTGTGAAGCTCTTCAAGTTTTCAAGTTATACCTGTATTAAGTACGGGATTCAGAATTTCAAGTCTCTAGCATATTTTTGGACAGACAAAATAGGTAGTGACATTGATCATATATATACCTCTATAAATATTTAGGTTTACAAATACGCAATATGTGCACTTCATAACCGGGATTTTAAATATTAATAATACCTAATAATTTTCATAGTAACTTCCACCATAAAGCTTTACGAAACTGTTAATAATAATATATTTTCCAACAAGAGTTTACCGGTCGTTCAAAAAATACGTTTTTTTAAGGGTCGAGCGATTAAATATTATAAATATATACTTTGTTTTATGTATTGTACGAATGAGAGTATATAAAATATACGAGCGTTTTATTATCAATTAAAATACATAATTTATATATTATATATTCACATTTAAATATATTCAAAACTAAATCGCTATTCTGCTGCTGGTGGGGATCGTTAGGCGCGTGTATATGACATTTCAAACTGTGATAATTCAATTTTGCGCTGATCGTAATCCCAATGAACTTTTAGTGAGGATTGTTCTACATGTTAGAATATATATTTTATGTCTATACATGTGTGTACTTATACAGTAGCTGACAAATATTTGTATACCTCTAATATTTCTAAGCAATCAATTAGATTACCAAAATTCCTATTTATATTTAGTTTAAAAAAAAATTGTTTTTATAATTCATAGCATTATTTATATTCATTCAAGCGCCATGCATTCTTGTGTCGTTTGAGAAAGTCGACTGAGGAAATAGACATTGGTTGACTAGCTATTATTGATTATATATTGTTTTGTTTTTGTCAACCAATGTCTATTTCCTCAGTCGACTTATATATATGTATATATATATATATATATATATATATATATATATATACTAGGTGACCCGGCGATCTTCGTACCGCCTAACAGTCAAAGAATGTCGTGTTACCTTTTAATTGAACTAATTTAGGCTATAATGAACGTAATACAATAATACAAAACGATATTAATATCGATAGAAATATAAAAGTATTTTATTATGATTAATGATGATGAAAACATACAGAATGAGAATAAAAATTAAAAAAAAAAAAATTAAGTTTTCCAAACACATATCAGAAAAAAATCATTGAAAACTATGTTGTTCAGGTTGGGATTAATTAATTGGATTTTGATTCAAGCACCTTGTGGTAAACATTTTTCGTTTTTTGGCCAGATGCAAGAACAAATAATGCGGATAGTTTGCCGACACGTGAGTATGCCACGTACAATTGACCATGAGAAAAACACGCATTTTCTAGATTGAGGCCACAAATAGTCAAGGATTGGCCCTGTGATTTATTTATCGTCATGGCGAAGGCAGGACGAATCGGGAATTGAATTCGTTTAAACTCAAAGGGCATATCTGTTGGGATCATAGGAATCCTTAGAATAATAACTTCCTCATCTTTAAATTTTCCTTTGAGTATCGACGCGTGAATCACATTACTCATCAATTTTCTTATCACCAAACGCGTTCCATTGCATAGTTTTGGTTGATTTAAATTTCTAAGCATGATAACTACCGTGCCAACCTTCAGTTGTAAATTGTGCAGTGGTATTAGTGATTCTAGTGTTTCGCCATGAAGCAGGGAACGCAATGGCTCTGGTAGCTGGACCACTAATGGCAATGTCACTTTACCACTAAGGCAGCATAAACTGGTCAATGCGCCACAATGCTGGCAAACAACGACCATTGGACCAATGCAAACTAAACGATGCAAGGCGTAGTCGATGGTGCAATCATACGTATTAGATTTGCCAAATAGAGAATAGATTAGCTATAAATATGTAAATATATGGATTGATCTCGTTGGAGTTCAAACCATCCGGTTATTTATAGTTATAGTTTAAAGATTTGCTTATTGTTTTGTATAAGACAGATTGCAAATAAAATATATATATATATATATATATATAAAAAAAAATATATATATATATATACGCAATTTAAATGCAGTTTAGCGATTATTGTATTTGGAAAGCATATTTTACAAATACCAAATAATTCTTCAAAGCGTACACACATATTTGCCCACTACTGTCTAAGCTGCGCTGCACAAATCGTAGCGCCTGCCTTTTCATAGTGCCTCTGATTTTGATTGCCAACTATAATGTTATAGATGGCAACGATGGTTGTTGTTGTTTTTTTGACTGGTAATCTAATTGTAAGCGTCGTCAATGGGACACACGCATGCCACACAGGAACAGTCTGCCATCTGTGTATGTGTGTGTGAGTGTGGGTGCACATACTGTGGGTTGTTTTTGTCGTTGATTAACTGTGGTTTCGACTTTTATTGTTTGTTATTCATGTTTTTGGTTTTTCGCCCTACTCTCAAAAAAAAAAATAAATAATAAAAAAAAAAAAAATATATATATATATATATATATATATATATATATATATATATATATATATATATATATATATAATATGATGGATTACTTCCATATGCAATATTCATTAATTTTTTATATTATCTTTTAAGATTTTAGTTAATAAGTTTTCCGAATTATTTTAATAGAATTGTTCCCGTTTATATTTTCAAGTATGTTGTCCACTGAGGATAAGTCCTTCTTATGTGATGGCTCAGCTAGTCAGTTACCCTTAACAAAAGTGAACGTTCGGAGAGGGTAAATGCCATGTGTATTATAGGTTAATATACATACGTATGATACACATGAATTCTTTTGCCACTTCGTTTGGACAAGCGTAACGCACGGTTCGAAATTCCGAATGGAACTGAAAGTGATTTTTTCGCCGTCTGATGCACAATAACACGCTGCACTGGGAGAATAAAATACGAAAGCTTTAATAAAATAATAAAAAAAAATAATAATCCACAAAACGTTAGACAATTGTATACAATTGTGCGGGTGGACTTATGTTCGTTTATTGTGATGTGTGTGGAGCAGGAACTGTAGACAGACATACATACGAACGAACATATAAGCTCTTTTCAACACATATTTCCATTTCGCGTACCTATCTATGGCTGCACTCCGCAGCTATTCTCTAGAGAAAGTGACTCTCTAAACTGTTGCACGCATGTGCATAACTGGAAAGAGAAACTCACCCGAAAAGTGCATTCACAATATGCACATATAGTAAGATGCCGTACATACAGAAATGCTTTTTACATAAAGCACAAATCTTATCTCGAATCTAAGTAAACGTCAACCGCTCTGCATTTGAGATGAAAATAATGCATTTGTAATTCCGCCGCTGCAGTGTTCAGAGCACACTTTCATACACATATTGGTATATACAAAAAATCTTATCAAATATACACTTATTGTAGTGGACCTCTTAAACTAATATCTATTCACCGAGAGGTGGTAGCTTAAAGAGTTTTGCAGTATTATCCTCCGAAACCGTCAATAAACAATGTTCCTCGCGTTTAAAGACGCATTCGTATATATGATAGAAGTGTCCAGTTAGTGTAAATTTAAGAACGCCAGTGCGTGCATCAAACACATTCAGATTTCCCTGTGCGGTGGCCGCCAACAAAGTGTGATCATTTAGCCATTTGAGTCTGAAATAATTATGTTCATTCATTATGTTCAGTCAAATGCATGTTGGGAAATTTACCGGAGAATTCCGTCAGATGGCGCAGGGCTTTCGCAGACTGTGCGAAGGGCGTACTTGGAATAGTCCCAAATTGAAATCTGGCCGTCCAGCGAGCCGCATGCCAATAGCTTAAGATCTGCTGTTGTAGGAGAAAATGCAACGCATTCGATTCCATGCTCGGACTGTATAAGATTCACCGGCCCATTGTTGGTGCAGAAGAGTAATTTGCCTGGAATTGTCGGTTTTGTAGGTTTTGTTAACTATGTACGGGCGGTTATTAATGAACGTGAACTCACCGCCGCCCTCGGCACATAAATAAAATGGTGAATCCTGCTCACATGCGACCACAATGTGGTTGACTTCTCCAAAGCCAAGTGAATGTTGATCGCTCACTTCCATCAGAACCTGACAAGATTTCAGATCCCATAGCTTGACTACACCATTTGTGTAGGCAGTGAGTAACTTCTTGCCATCGCCACTCAGCTCGCCCGTTTCGCAGCGCGCCGAGTGTCCAGGCAGGATTTTGCATTCGCCGCTGGGAATACGCCAGACATACACCTCACCGCTATCCCCGCCGGCTAGGAGGACGTTAGCGGCACGATGCCAGAACATCCAAGCCATATCGAGTATGGAGTACTCCCAAACCTTTTGCATAATGGGTCGATCGTCTTGTAATTCGTTTGCTTTGAACACAAAGAGCTCGCCTGATATGTCGCCAGTGGCCAAATAGGAACCGTCGTGACTGAAACGCGTTTCAGTCACCGTGTCTTTGTGGTCGGCTATCTCAAATAACACCTCGCCGTTATTGGTGTTCCACACATAGGCGCGATCATCTTCGCTTCCGGTTACAGCCCAATTGAGACGCGGGTGCAGATCACAGCCAAAGACGGGGGATGTGTGCTTGCGAAACGTAATCAGTGCATCATCCTTGATGGCTGCAATGCGGTTTTCCTCCTCCTCGTCGTTCTCATTTCCATCCATTGTGTCGTCAGAATCAGTGTGCAGTCCCAAACGAGCTTCCAACTGCGATAAAGTCACCTCCTCCATTTCCAATTCGTCATCATCCACCGGTGGGTCGCCATCCAGTTCAATTTCCTCCAGGAACTCGTCATTTTCGTAATCGAAGTCGGGACGATGTGGTGGTGTATTTTGACGCATTTCGCAAGATAATTTTGCTCGGCTTTTACACGCTTCAACAAATGAAAAGCTATATACAAGTTCTGCACACTAATGCACGTGTTGGTACGGTCAGCTGTTTCTTTTGTAGACCCTGCCAACTTGTGCAAAACGAAAACCGCTTAAATGTGTCCGAATTTGGGCGGTCTTTTTGAAAATGTGTGTATTATGAACAAAAATATAAAAACCTTACAGTAATAAAAATCAAGTACACTGTGTACTGTACACATTGTATCAAATTAAAAAGAATATTTGTGTGTGTTTTTTTTTTTTATTATGTTTTAGGTAAATCGATTGTGTTCATTCAATTCAATTCTGTATAAGATTTTGATGATTATCAGAGTAATAATATATTTAAAAATTTTGCTTCTATAGATTTTATATATTTAAAAAGCTTTTTAGTGGCAAATATTCTCATCTTTTATTATTTTATTTCAGCAGACTAAAACTATATTTTTAAAGATAATAATATGGTTTTATTTGTTTCGATTTTTGATAGTATCATTTAATTATTAAATATCTAATTTTGATTCCAATCCCTGTATACGATCTTCTAAGCTATCTAAAGATGGCATATCTCCCCAATCACAATGCCCCAAACATTTCTTGGCCTCTATCTGATCTTGATATAGCTTATCGTAAAGTTCTTTGAACATATTCTGTATATTTATAACTCTCTTCAACATGATATTTTCCAAAAAAATAGTTTTATTTCTGATTTCACTGAAGTTCGTTTCCATATAGTCCAACCTATTAGATAGATTAGAGAATGATCCGTTAGTTTCATTAAACTTTTTTTCGAAATCTTTTAGAATTTGTTCAGTAAATTTTTTAATTTTAGCATCGAGGACATCATTCTTTTCCATATTACTCCATTCTTTCATAAGCATTTCTTCCATTTTAATCAAAAGATTGTTAATCTCCTTGGTTTCTCCATCTTCTGATCCACTTACATTTTTAATGTTAGTGTATAATTGCGTTAAATCAATTTGCATTGCATTAATAGTGATTGTAAATTGATGGATTTGACTTGAATTTGATTGTGATTTTTCACGCAATTTTCTATCCCATTCTTCGTTCAATTTATCTCTTAACATTTTCAGATTGTCACTTCTGATTTTTTGCGAGTTTCCTAATTTCTGCATCCAATTTTTGTATAAAAGGGTGCCCTGTTTAAGAGTTGTGTTCAGTTTGCTCGAGTTGATAAACTCACGTATTTTTTCCAAACAGGCTGTGGGAAAGTTTTTTTTCATTAAATTGAATTCAGATCGCTTCTCTTGAACTTTAATTCGATTTTGCTGCGCATCATTTATTAAGCTTTTTACCTTTGCCTTAGAGCTCTCCACACTGAGCTGTCTCTGGTAAATCAATTCATGAAGGTGGACAAACTCTACTTTCCATACTTCCTCGGATGAACTTTGCACACGAAATGCAAAATTTTTTATCGTTTGTTCTAATTGATCAAGTTTTGCTTTTGCGATATTTATTTGAATTTTCATTTGTTCGTTTTCCAAACGCTTTCCGTCACAAAACGCAACAAATTCTTCAATTGTAGATTTGGCATCATGGACGGTAATTTGTGTGTTTTCAATAGTAACATCAAAGTTCGTAAGGCTTTCGTTTAGTTTCTGAGTTGAAATGTTACTGAAATCCTTCAATTCTATTTTATCTACCAGTAGAACGATATCATTTGTAATATAACAGCATTTGTCATTATTGGCATCATTTTCAATTATTCTTGCAATTGTGGAGAGACGATATACCACTTTGTTAGCATTTTGCATTAGATTACTATGATTTGCAGTTAGTGACTTAAATATGGGAGTGATTGACGCATAGTTTAAAACTATCGCGTTCGATCTACCCCCAAATCTTTCGATTACTCCTTTAACATCAATTTGCCAATTGGTGCAGCAACTGCAATTCGTATGTGTATTTTGAACTGCATGAAGATTTAGTTCACCTAGTCTTGTCATTAAGTTCTGTATATCCAATAATGCATAGCCTGTAGATTTCGCTCTTTCAGTAAAGGGAACACAAAATAATTGTATTAAATAATCGACGAGATCATTGATTATTTCGACTCTATCCCGAATGATAGAATATGGGCAACAATTTCGATTCAATAACACATTCAGTTTTCTTATGACATCCGGAAGTTTTGAAACTAGAATAGGCAATCTTTTTGCTAAGTTCACCTGTTCAGTTATCCATATTCCTTTTTGATCACTCTCGTTACATTTTGGTCTATGCTCAATGATTTCTGTGGTTGTTGTGATTGGTTCCGTGGTTATTTCTGTTGTCGTTGTTGTGGTAGTAGTAGAAGTTGTTGTGGTTGTGGTAGTTGTTGATTCCTCAAACATTTTTTGGCGATCGCACACAATTATTTTAGGTATTTTGAAATATAAGCTTAAATCAATTTTCAAACTATTTCCATCGTGAGATTCTTCGGCAATCGAAAGAATATTTAAGTCTAATAATATTCCCTGAACTTCATGTTGCCAATTACGAACAAAATCCCAAAATGTATCGTTCTCTTGTCCAAAAAAATTTTCTTTAATGCAGCCGTTTTTCTTCAGATAGTAATCATAATTTCCGTTACTATCGAGGATCGGATCTTCGTAATCAGCTGGACTATCGTATACATAATAACAAATCATAACTGCTTTAACGCAATATTCATATTGCTTTAAGTTCGTCGCCGTGCTTTGTATAATTTCCATTGCATTTACATTTACCACAAGTTTCTTGGATAGAAAAACTGTCATAATTAGAAGCATTTGCAACGCATTCGCCTGTAAATTCAGAAGAATTCATAATAGGGATATTAATATATGATATACTAAATATAGAATCTCATTTGACAGTGCCCATTGCAACTTACCATATTTCATTTCAAAGTTCTTATTCCCAATGCAAATAAAATTTCCGCCCTGTTAGTGAATACTGAATTCAGTTTCTTATTCTCTAATAGAGCATACAGAATTTTATATAATTGATTATTAAACAAAGCAGAAATAACCATAACGTACAAATAAATATACCTTTTGCAATAAAATGCGAGAAACGGAAAACTCTCTAATGGTTAGTATATAACTAGGAGATACCCTATATCCAGCCGATCTTCGATTATAAACGGGGATAGGGGCTTAAAATTATGGAGTGTTTGTCAGAAGACTTAAGATTAGGTTTGTCACGGCGAATTAGAGGCTTAAGTTATTATCTTTTTAAACGCTGTGTCCATTTAAAATGGGAAATTGACTGATACTGGTTTGTGATGTATGCAATAGCAGAAAGAGGCGTGTAAACCCCAAAAAGTATCTGATGTGTTTGGATGTTGGATACCGCTCGTCCTTCTCCCAAAATGCACAAAAACATATTTCAAATATTAAAGACTTGTGTCTTGGCAAATGTCTTGCTCCGAGATCTTTCTAATTTAGTTCAAAATCTCTATTACAAAGAAAAGTAAGCGGACAGCATAATTATGTGATCTTTGTTACTATGTATAAAACAAGCGTCAAGTGACCGGCTCTTCGTAGAGTTCAGAAGTATCGACTAAAGTACTAAAAATAACTTAAATTGTAATTATAATAAATTACAATATATATTTACTTTATAATTATACTAGAAGATGTCTCGTGATTCCGGACATATAATTTTTTTTCTGTAAAGATTATTAACAGTAGCTTACGTCCCATTTTGGGACTCAAGCACCAAACTAAAGAAGCTACATGGGCGTAGATATATCTACTATATTGTTAGCCGGGGTAGCTTTAAAGTTTTAAATTAGCATTGATTTCGAGTGTATAATTCTTAGACGAACTGAATAAACTCGACGGTTGTCCAGGATTAAGAGAATGTATACGCATTGCGTATGCCCACATTTTTAATGTTAACCCAGGGTATACTGGTTTTTACAATGGGCGTTCATAAGTATGTGTGAGAATGTGAGCCTCATATGGGCACATTCTTTTTATTTCTTGATAACAAAACTTGTTTAGCACATGGAGCTGTATACATACACACATCGGTAGGTACATTATACATGAGGTTAGTTTTGTATACTGCCTATCTCAATTTATGTGGGTAGTTCAGGGCTAGAGAGCTCTGACACCGAGGTTAATGCATATATGTATACAAGGTCGATGTTATTCTAACCAACAAATCAGTACTCAGTGACGATCGACAATGGCAATACACCTTCTATGCATATTCATAATTATACAAAGTTATCATTTTGGACTTGATTTGCTGAGGTTTGGATATCCTCGGAACTGTGAGAAGAGCTCCTAGGCTTGGCATGATGGGCTGGAGCCTTGAGGCGTTTGGAGAGTAGATTTAAGAACAATGTTTGGTTGATTGGTGCGCAGCTTTAATATAGATTGCTCTTATTAAGTTGCCTTAAGAGCCGGAACGTGGATATGAAGAGTGCAATATAGTTCCCACAATAAGAAATACAATACAGTCTAAGAGTGCAATATAATTTTAATGAATAGTTGAAATATAATAGAATTAACCCATATTTTACGAATGAGCTTAGAAAGTGTACATAATTCAGAGACTACTGTGAAACATGTTCCCAGAGTCAAAAAGATACAGCAATATCATTTAAGTCTTCCAGTGAATGTTTAATAATTTAAGTTTAAATAATTTTTGTATATATTGTATTTTGTATATATGTGAAAAAAAAAGGAAAAACAACAAATTCTATATTTTTAAGGTACTTTTGATATATTTAAGTTTAAAAGTCGAAAATCTATATTTTCATTTATAGTTTAGGTAGCATACAGTAAATAAGAATTTCCTCATATTTCGAATACTTCCTTTGTAGCGCAACGTATATTTTCAAATAGTATTTAATATTTTCATAAAAAATTTTTAGTTTTCAGATGATATCATGTTAAAAAAAAAAAACAAACCAACAGGAACGAGTTGCTGATAGTATTTGTTTGTTTTTATTTCCTTCAAAATGACAAAAAATTAACATTAATCGTCTGTTCAGATTGTTATTTTTAAGTTAAAAAAAATATATGAATCAAGTAAGAGGGCTCTAGTCGAGACTGCTCGACTAGGGGATACCCTGAGCCCTGTGAAGAGCCAAATATCAAATCATTCTACGCTTTTGTTATACATACAAACAACACATACACACACATATGCACGCACGCATAAGCGCGCGCTCTGTCAACTGCGCAGTTGACGCAGCGACTGCGCTTGGGCTGCAATGTGGGCATTACTATGGGAACTTAATTGCTTAATAACTTTTCTTAGCGATGGACTAAGTACATCAAACTTTCACAACTTATTAATGGCATTCATATATTTGTATTTGCCAAAGCACAAGTCTCTAGTATTTAATGTGCTTCTTTCACAAATAGGGGCTATTGGAGTCTCTAGCTCAAACGATACACAAACTACGCCTTAAAAACGTATTTTCGATAAGCATTAAAATCGGTAACATTACAACAAAAATAGTTATCGTTCATACGAAATAAACTTGACCTGCGCGTGCTATCCACGGACCCAAAAAAAAATTCAAGTCTCTATCTTGTCTAGATGCTTCAATCGACGCGTTCAAACATACGGACAGACGGACAGACGGACGGACGGACAGACAGACAGACAGACGGACAGGGCTAAATCGACTCAGCTCGTCGCCCTGATCAAGAATATATATACTTTGTGGGGTCTGACACGCCTCCTTCTGCCTGTTACATACATTTAACAAAACCATTATACCCTGATTTCCCATTTTCAATGGGCTCACGGTATAAAAAGAAAAACAATTTATTTATATTTCAAGTGATATATTTTATTTTACTTGTTTATGTTTATCATCCAAGTATATTTATACCTCCATGCAAATTATATGCTTTTAATCGAGCTAAAAGTATAAATTTCCTTTGTCGTGTCATAATGAATAAGTTGTATTGGCGCTTGAAACATTTTAAATCCCATTTAGAATGCGAAGCAATTCGATTATCCTTGCGGATCTGTCAGTCTGCTCAGACAAGTGCCTGATGTGTCCAAGGTCGAAGAGCCAAAACGTTGTCTTCGTAGACAGACGAAGTCTGTATTTCCCAACCTAGTAAAGTTGTACCCAGACTTGAAAAAGCAAGAACCCAGATATTGCCTTTTTGTGTCCTTCAGGCTTGTGCCCAACGATCGTGAAAGTTCCACTCAATGTCGTAGGGCTGCATCTGTTGTTTGGGTTGAAATGAAGTCCAAAAGAATGTACCGCCATTGGTGCGTGCAAAGTGTACGGGCACATAGTAGTCCTCTTGATCGAACATGTGTAGTTCGCAGGATCCGCTTTCGTCATATACAATTACTGCGTCCTCCTTGGCGCATTGTTTAATCTCTTCGATAAGTCGATTTTCTAGATATTCGTTTGACATATTATCCATGTCATTGCTTAGCCAATCGAACTCTGTCTCCTTTTCCTCTGATGCGATGTAGGAGCTTCGATTTGACTGTTTTGTCTTTAGCTTGAAGAAGTTTTTGAGCAAGGGCTTCAAAATATTTCTAAGCCGTCGTGTAGGCGAGACTTTCGATTTGTGTGAATAAACCATATTCTTTTTCTTATAGTTGTTGAGTTGTTTATTTTTTGTTAATATCTTGGACATTGCGTCGTCTTGACTAACTGTTGTGAATGTTGCCGGTACGGGAGTCAAACTGTATATGATGCTCTCTCTAACTTGCTCGCCCTATTTATACATTTACTCTCTCTGAGCATCTCAAAGCGGTTCGAATGCATCTCAGCCAATCAGAGATGCTGAGGTTCACCAGGTGGTAGATCAGAAGTCACTCACGTTAGAGCAGTGTGATGAAATACCTACCATCGCAGGTTAGAGTCCTGAAAAGGACTAAGAGCGTGGGAAACTCATGCCTCATGCACGTCAAGGCCATTATCCGGCAACCTTCAGCGTGAGAACTAAATATTTCATATTTCAATTGAATTCTATTGCCACAAAATAATGGACAATTAAGCTGTGGCAATTTCCAAGATTCGTTTACTGTTTTTAACTGATTTTCTAATCGATATATATTTATCATCAGAACAGCTTTTATACCCGGAGTTTTTATACCATGAGCCCATTGAAAATGGCAAATCAGGGTATAATGCTTTTGTTAAATGTATGTAACAGGCAGAAGGAGGCGTGTCAGACCCCACAAAGTATATATATTCTTGATCAGGGCGACGAGCTGAGTCGATTTAGCCCTGTCCGTCTGTCTGTCCGTCCGTCTGTCCGTATGCTTGAACGCGTCGATCTCAGAACGTAGTTGACCTAGAGACTTGAATTTTTTTGTTGGGTCCGTGGATAGCACGCGCAGGTCAAGTTTGTTACCAAAAAAAGATATATATTTTTGTTGTATTGTTATCGATTTTAAACCTTATCGAAAACCGGTTATAAAATTATATCTCCCACACCTTTAGAGCTAGACCCCTCAAATTTTGCATATATATTAATGTGATTTTTATGCAATTTCTATTTTTTTATTTTTTGGATACCGGCTCTTTTTACTAATTAACCACTCCCCCCCCCCCCCCCATATAACCATGTGAATAAATTAGTATTTTATAAAATGTAAAAAATTCAATAAAATCATATGCTGAAAGTTTCATCAAATTCCGTTAAGTCAGTCCCGATTTATTAAACAAAACGTTTAGCTGCACGTGGCAAGCAGCGACGCGCAGCAAAACACATTTACATGCATATATTCTTACATACACACATTGAAACGAGCAAGCGCGTCTGCTGATGCATGTGCGCAAATAAATTCAATTCTAGCATATTCTTCAATCAAATCTGTGTTTGAATTGTATTTGTATTTGTCACATATCGCCTTTTACACGCATACATTCAAACAGACCACATTAAGTTGTGCTACTTGAGATAATGCGCTTTAACGTTCCATATGAAGTATATAGATGCAGGTTCGAGTCTAGGTGCGGTGATGTTTGTTTTTCTTCTTTTTTTTGTTTATTTATTTATTTAATTATTTATTTATTTTTGATTACATTCTAGTTGATTAAAATTTTAAAAATATAATTTAATATTGGAAAATTTAATGTTATATGGAGCGTACTAAAAAATGCAAATCGTACAGCGCTCAGGGTATCTCCTCGTCGGGCTCCTCCGACTAGAGTTTTCTTACTTGTTTTTATATGGGATTTTAGGGTATAATCGTTTTATTTATGTTTATGAAACAGGTAGATGGACAAGTGGAAGACCCTCGAAGATATATATATATATATATATATATATATATATATATATATATATATATTCATGATCAGCAAAACCAAATTAGTCGATTCTGTCGTCTTTTTGTATGTATAAACGCACCGAACCACATTAGCGAGTGTGCAGTGGGGTCATGGTGTTAGAAAATCATATCATATCGAGGCACTTGGGAACTATAGTTTCACACATCAAAAGTGAATGCAAATCTGTCGTGCCATAAGGCTTCACATCATTAAGAGTATTTGTAATCTCTTCAAAATTTTTGTTGTAGAGATATCGATTTTTAAACTTCCAAAAATGTCAAACATATTCAGTTGGACGGTACTCTGCATATTCGTGAATGGCCTGATCTATATATAGTGTTATAATATTCCCGACACGCTGGAACTGGTAATACAGTGTTTAATACTAATTCTGATTCATTTTATGTACCATTACAGAAAGATACTTAAAATATCTAATTGGAAAGTTTAGTGTTTTGAACAGTAAGAGTGTAGAAGAGAAGCGTTTTTTCGAAAAGCTCCGTTCTCAGTTATATAATTTCTGTCTATTTGATCAATTTATAGTCTATAGGCTGCAACTGGAAATTTGTGGAAGATACAGAGTATTTTTGACTTACCAGATAGCCTAAATAATTTGATTGGCAAGTAAGTGAGTGCCAAAAATGGTCAAATTTAAAAAAGTAAAATTAAAAAAAAAAAAAATGATGCAGTGCGTTTGTTCTCATTCAAAATATTATATAAACTAGTATATAAATACTGATATTATTATTTGTTGCTAGTTAAAGGTGTTGCATGTAATAGCTTCATTTTACAGGCCTGAAAGAAAAGTACAGCAAATGAGAAATAACAGCAGACGGATCGCGCAAGTCATATAAGACAACTCAAGCCCAACTCGATCGGTAGGTAGGGTTAGGGTTTCTTCTTAAGTGTAGTCCCTACCTGTTTCAATGAAATATGAGATTGTTCTGGCACTGTTTAAGAATTATCAAAGAAAGCAAAATAGCCGTTGACAATGCACTGGCCGTAAAATGTTTGCCATTGAGAACAGGTTTTCAGCTCAAGGGCGAAGGAAAAGGAACAGGTAGTCGGTTCAATTTGTTATTGTGGTATACAGGCCATTTCGGTTTTAATAGTGAAGCAGGTATAAATAAATGTCTTAAAATCGGTTATTTCATTTGCATTATTGTGATATTAATAATTCATTGAATCATATATACATTTTAAACTTATACATGAACAATACCGTCAGTCCGTATAAAACCAAGTAATTCGACGCTGTTGAAGCTAGTGGTATTTTGAATATATACTTTCAGGGTATTTTGTTTGCTAAAGTATTAAAGGTTTTTTTCCGTTATGACCAGTACGAGCATACGTGCCAGCTCGAAAAGTTCTTTGTCAAATATGTCGGAAAAGATATGTTAAGTTATAGAGACTTGAATATACCCGCTTAATATGTACTCGAGGTGACAATCCGAGGTCAAAAATAAGAAATATTATATATCTATTAGATATTATCTATACCCATGAGGGCTTAGAACAATTATTTAATCCTTGGTGACCTCTTTACCCTGTTTGGGGCTTGGTATATATGCATATATAAAATACCCTGTATTTTCCACAGCTTTATATGCACGCATGTCCAGAAAAACAATTTTGGAACACTTTGACTACCAAAGAGAAACAAGTATATTGGTTTTGTGATATATTCGTATTGCTGTTCATCTGTCTATCCATATTAATTAAACCTTATATACGCTGTTAAAGCTAGGGATTTTAAATTTGGAGCACATACACGTCTATGCTCTCGTCTGATACATTATTCCTGATGTGAAATGATTTTCCCGTGACGAACATATGTATTTTCCCTTATGCAAGAAATCATATTAGTCGAAGTGTTAGAGAGATGCAATTATATTCGCGTTGGCAACCCGCAAAAATATGACACCCACTTGGAGCGTGGTAAATCGATTAAAACTTTAAAAATCAGTACGCAGATATTTGGAACATCAGTTAATATTACAATTTTATAAGCATCGACGAAAAAATCACGCCAGCTGGGACGTGATAAATCGGCTATAAAGTTTATGTCGACTTATTGGAAAATGTATATAAATAATGAATGAATGAATATGTGTACCACCTATATTAATAAGCTTAGTAAGAACTGGAATTGCAATTTAAATGCAATACATCGTAATAGGCAGAAAAAACGTTTGCATGTACGCATATACGCAGACAATATATGCCTGTGTGTGTTTTAAAGCAGAACAAATGTAAACTTTTACAAATTTTCGACGAACACCAAATGAGCATTCCAATAGCATACTTATAAAAGCAAGTAACAATGCTCTAGTCGAGGGTATCTGACTAGGAGATACCCTGAGCCCCATCCGGTCTGACTTTTTTGTATACTTGATATTATATACATGATATTAAATTATACAAAACCCATAAAGAATATAAATTCTTGATCATCACGACAAGACGAGTCGATATAGCCCTCTCCGTCCGTCCGTCCGAGTGAACGCTGAGATATTCTAAAGTACGCAACGTAGCGAAATTTTACATGAATACTCGTTAATAATACGCTGCACAAGTTTATCATTCCATTTCGATAACTCAAATCATTTCGATTTAATGAGCATTTATCGATAATTTTATTGCGTTTTTAAGGCGTGGTTTATATATTGTTTGAGCTAGAGAAAATTTGTTGTGTAATTGCGTGTAATGAATACGGAGATTATGTAATCTTTTGATTTTGGATGACATGCCCCATTAGCCCGCAATTGCCCCCATTTGTAATAAACGCAAATCAAAAACTAGAGACTGATGCTTTGGGAAATACACACATATGAATGCTATTAATAAGTTGTGAAAGTTTGATGAAGTTAGTCTAGCGCTAAGAAAACTTATGCAATTAATTTCCCATAGTAATGCCCACATTGCAGCCCAAGCGCAGTCGCTTCGTCAACTGCACAGTTGGCAGAGTGCACGGTTATGAATGCGTTCATATCTGTGTTTTTATGTGTTGTTTGTATGTATGCATAAAAGAAGCGTAGAATGGTTTGACATTTGGCTCTTCATAGGGCTCAGGGTATCTCCTAGTCGAGCAATCTCGACTAGAGCACTCTTACTTGTTTTCTTTGGCTTTACAAAATGAAGGCGTTGGAGTTTTGTATAGGTTTCATATATCGGTTCCGTTGGAAATGATTAGTATGGTAAATAATGGTTGAATTTCAAATTGAAATAATATATTGTTATACTCGTTTCCCAAAGGGAAAAAGAGTATATTGGTTTTGTGAAATGTCCGTCTTGCTGTCCGTCCGTCTGGCCGTCTGTCCGTCTGTCCGTATGAATGCAATATTTTTCTACGCTATTGAAGCTAGAGACTTGAAATTAGGAACATATACTCGTGTATACCCTCGAATTATAAAGTGTCAAGATTTTCCGGATACGCCCACTAGGAGCGTGGCAAATCGGAAAATGCTTGCGCCCATAGTCAAGAAATCATATTAGTTAAAGACCTAGAGAGTTGAAATTTGGAATGTATACTTGCGTTGACCACCCAAGCTCAAAAAGATATGGCGGATATATCTACGCCCATTGGGGGCGTGGCAAATCGGGAAAACTGTAACTTCTACAGTTTTAAACGTAGAATGCTGAAATTTGGCACGTAACTTAACGCTACGATTCTATAAAGATTCATAAAAAGATTTTATGTCTACGCCCACTGGGGGCGTGGCAAATCGGATCTGAATATATAATGATTTTACAAGATCAGCTATATTTTGAGCACTATTGATGCTAGAGACTTGAAATTTGATATGTATACTCGGATAAGCAACGCAAGATTAAAAAGATATGGCGGACATCCTTACGCCTTCAGGGGGCGTGACAAATCGCAAAAAGCTTATAGCTCCTATAGCTCCTAGTTTTAGAGCTAGACGCTTCAAAATTGGATATTTGTGTTACTGAGGGCCTCCTCTATTGATTCCCCAAAAATAATTCTTACGCCCCTTTGGGGGCGTGGTATATCGAAAAAATACCCTGTAACTTTCACATTTTTGGAGTGTAAGCATCCAAACTTTGCAGTTACATTACCCTCGACTCCTTCTAGGAACTTGCCAAATATGATATGTCTACGCCTACTGGGGGCGTGGCAAATTGACAGCAAAATTTGTAACGCCAAGCTGCAAAATTCATATGCCTGTGCCACCTATATAAATAAGCTTAATAAGAATTGCTAAGACGACAAACGGCATTTCTGAGAAATATATGCAATTCGATTTGAATGTTGAAGTTCTGCAAATAATTTATCTGCTAAAATTATCATTTTTCGTATAGCCTAGGTCAGTTATGTTATTTTCTTTTTGTGTGTGTGACCATCAAAAAATGTAAATATCAAATACCGATATTTGTGTAATCGACTTAGTCCGAACAAAATTATTCACACACAAAAAAATTGACGATAGGACCCATCATGTATGTATGCACGAACAGCTGCGCAACTATTTTCATGCCGTCGCCGCCGTGTCTCGAACGCGGACCCTTTTGCTTACACGCTTTTCATCTACGTGCTGCGCCACATAAGTTTTGCATTGTCTGTTGGCAAATCCGAAACTACTTGTAGTGACAAGGGCGACTTTTGACAAATACAAAACTATAGAAGCTGCTGTTAATGCAAACACAATATAAACATAAATCAATCGCAATTGTGATTCTTAGAAAATGCTGAAATGCGCGCATATGAACGAATATATTTATATGTGTACATACAAAAACGGTGGTCGGTTTGTATGCATGCGTATGGCGTATGGTGATATTTGACAAATACAAAACTACAGAAGCTGCTGAAAATGCAAACACAACTCAATAACAATTTTGGTTGAAGAATATGCTAGAATGAATGGCGCTGAATTTATTTGTGACCATGCATAAGCAAACGCGCTTGCACGTTTCAATGTACATACATATGTGTAAATGCTGTCGCTGCTTAACGCGTGCGTGTCATAATTGGCCAAACGTTTTGTTTAATAGATTGCGACTGACTTAACGGAACTTGATGAAACTTTCAGCATATGATTCTATTGAATTTTTTACATTTTATAAAAATGCTAATTCATTCACATAGTTATATTTGCAAAAATTGAAATTGCATAAAATTCACATGAATCTACATAAATGCAAAAATTGAGATAAATTATTAAATTTAAAATACCAGATGCCCCTGTGGGAAACGAGTATCACGCTGTAGGTTTCGTCCTAAGGCAACGTTCTTACTTGTTTTTTTATTGAGCTGGATGACTGACTCTTACATTCTCATTAAATTAAAAAAAAATTACAATGATAAGTTGATTTTTCTGCATTTAGAGGACTTTATGTAAAAAAATTTATATCTGGTTCAAACAAATGGTAACAGGGGTCAAATTACAAATTAAGTAGTAAATATAGTGAATATGTTGCACCCCTTATTATTTAATAATATGTTGCACCCCTTATTATTTAATAATAATTTCAATAATTAATTGAAAGTAAGGGCACTTACTCTCTTATATAATTATAAATAATCAATCAATTTTGAACACATTACAGAATAGAATTAAAAAAAATCTTAATTAATTTTGTAATCATAAAACATATCAGATTTGTTTGCTGTGTGAGCAGAATTTTGCATAGAAGAACACCAAGCGCCAAGGGTATAATGGGTTTATTAAATGTATGTTAAAGGCGGAAGGAGACGTATAAAGTATACATAAAGTATATATATTCTCGATCAGCGCAACGAGCTGAGTCGATTAAGTCTTGTATGTCTGTCGGAATGTGTGCACGCATCGATTTCAGAACGAATAATATCTGGAGACTTGAATTTTTTGTAGTTCCGAGTATAGCACGCGCAGATCAAGTTTGCTTTAAAAAATCGATAACTATTCAGATTGTATGTTATCGATTTACACCCCAATATTAAGATTTAAAACCAGTAAGAGTGCTCTTGTTGAGACTGCTCGACTAGGAGATACCCTGAGCCCTGTGAAGAGCCAAAATTTGTGCAGCGTATGGTATTAACGAGAATTCATGTAAAATTTCAAGTCTCTACGTTGTGTACTTAAAAATATCTCAGCGTTCACACGGACGGTCGCGCTGATCACGAATATATACATTATGGGGTGTGGCACGCCTCCTTCTGCCTGTTACATACATTTTCACAAAACCATTATAACCGGATTTCCCATTTTCAATGGGCTCAGGGTATAATTATATGTCCTACATCTTAAGGGCCAGAGCCACCAATAGCACATAGATTCATGTGAACTTTATCTGATTTCGGTTTTTGTTATATTTTAGATACCGGTTCCAAACTTTACCAATTACCTTATTACCTTACTTGTAATATTTATTTATATTTATATATTTCTACGAAAATAAAATTAAATAATCAATATATTTAATGTTTTTAATAATTAAATTTATTTATTTAAATGTCGATATTCGAAATAACAACTTTGTGCAATCGATAAAATAATAAATATCTCATGAATGCAGTTTTTGGAGTGTACGATATTTGAGGACTTTGCAATACACACAAAAATTAAAACAACATAACTGACTTAAAATTATAAATTTATTATTTATTGCCCATACATTTATTTCGTAATATTTCTTAGAAATGCAGTTTGCCGTCTTAGTAATTCGTATTAATCTTATTTATATAGGTGGCTCAGGCTTATGGATTTTACAGCTTTTGGCCACAAACTTTGTTGCCGATTTGCCACGCCCCCAGTAGGCGTAGAATAAGAATATTTATCACGTTCTTAGAAGGAGCCTATAAAAAAACTGTAAAACTATAAAACTTGGATAAATACACTAAAAAAAATGTGAATATTGCAGGGAACTTTTCGATATGTCATCTAAAGAGAAGGCTTCCAGTGACTCAACTATGCAATTTTAAGCTTCTAGATCTAAAACTGTAGGAGATATTAGCTTTTGTGGCTTGCCACGTCTCTGTAGGCATAGGTATATCCGTCATATCATTTTGATCTTGGCTTATTAATTCGACTCCATATACAAAATTTCAAGTCTCTAGCATCAATAGTGCTCAAAATATAGCCGAATTTAAAAAATCATTATATTTTCAGATCCGATTTGCTACCCCCCCCAGTAGCAACAGATTTGGTTTTCTTAGTCTACTTATTTATTTTTTAGTATACTTATTTATTTGTTTAATACTAATACCTATTTTACATGGAAGACAATGATTCTTAGCCTATTTGTAACCTAAGAAACAAACATGGAAGACAATGATTTTCTTATAGCTATGAAAAAAGCTATTTTAAAATCACAATAATTTACAAATATTTATATTGATTAAAGATTGGTTTTTCTATTAAACCATGTGAGAGCATGCCTATGTTAATATCACCTTAAGATTGCGATTGTGCCAAGCCCATTATCTCTAATGGACTTCACTTTAAAGCTGACTTCAATGTTGTTGTCTAATCGAAGAAGAGTTAGGCCTGAACCCAACGATCGTACTTGGTTCGCATTTGGTACTCCCGTTGCTGCTGCTGCTGACAGGTCCCATCAAGTGAAGTCCAGAAGAATGTTCCGCTGCTCGTACGAGCAAAGTGGACTGGGATGAAGGTCTGATTGGGGTGCACCGGAAGAATGCTCCGCTTTTTATCTTGTTGAACGATAATAGCCGCATTGCTGCGGCATTCGCGTAAATCATTGTAGAGTCTCTGTTCAAGCAGTTCATTCGCCGAGTTGTCACAGCTGGCCGCCGAATCTTTGCGCATGTCCTCCAACGATGAGTTTATCTCGTTCTGCGACTGCACCTCGGACAGGGTCTTACGTATTAGCTGTTTCTTCTTCATTAGCCGCAGTAGTGGTTTGACAAGTTTCTTCAGGCTAAGCATAGCCATTGCATGTTGATCTGATTTTCTTTGCATCATGATGCTCGTTTCGAACTTGTATTCCCGTGTGATGAAAGACATTGAAAGCGAGTTGCACTAAGGCTGTTGTCACGTTGCTGGTCGGTACTGTTCTGCTGTTCGGGATGTTGAAGGGTCTCCTTTTATATGATAAACGCTCAGTTTGCGCTTCTGTGCTCTAGCAATGCTCTCTACTCATACAGCCAATGAAAATGCTTTCTTGGGGCAGGTGGTTGCTTGCGCATCGATTGAGCGACTGAGTGACCGACTGAAAGAAAGGGAGAGACTGATATTCCAGATTGTTGAAAGTGGATATTAGGCAGGCATTTTCGGGTCTCCTGGCTCGTTCATTCGCTACCTGCTCAGCATGAAAAAATCACATTCCGAAGTGCCTTGCATGAACAGACAAGTCGTAACAAGTTCGTAAATACCCAACACTAAGAGCAGAGGATTTTAAAATTGGACACAGTAACCGAAACGAAAGGTAGGAACGAGAATAACAATAGCCCGCACTCATATCTCTGAGGCAATCTAGCCTGGAAAAACTTATTTGTTGGCCATTTCATTGACACAACACAAAATTCCAAGTCCTTACTGGGCTCTGTGACCTGTTGGTGGAAAGTAACGTATTTTTCCTTATTTAATGTACCGGGTTTTGTTTTAGTTTTGAAGGTTAGTCAAAACGAATTAACGCGTTATTTGGGAGTTACAACGTCCTCAAAGTGGCAGGTAGTAGGTACACAAAACCGTTTGCACATACATTCGCTTGTCATTGTTGTTTTTAGGATCCGTCTGTGGGACCGTAAACAATTTACTTCGCGGGTATACATCCTTGATCTTCTAATTTTCAGGAATTTTGTCGGCAAATTATTTTTGTGCCTTCCGCTTGTTATTTGTACGTTATATTTTAAACGTACCGTTCGTTTTTTAACGGCTTTACACCAAGCATCCTTAAAGTACGATGAAAGGGTATATAAATAGTTTTTTTTTTTGCTAAGCGTATACATACATGTACATATATATATGTGTGTATATTACAGTCATAATTTTTGGTTGATTACAAGCAACATTTAGCATCCTTAAGATCTCAATAATTACTAGCTTTGTTACAAAGCATCAGAAGCTTGAGAGCTTTTTTTTTGACGAATTACTAGTCTACATTTAAACAGATTGCTCGATTAATATTAGAGATGTCAGTTTTATAAAAACTTCAAATTCAAGTTTAACAAGTCGGGTTTCAATAAGTGAAGAGAAGAAGCGCATATACAGCTCACTCATATATACAAATAGTACATGTTATGAAATTGATTACAGAATATAGTAAATAGCTTATTCTTAGATGCTAAGATGGAAGCCCGAAGTTGTGTCCTAGTTGGTAACTTGTGAGAAGACCACTTCAACTTACATACATCTGTCGTCAGTCAGATTCCTTGAACTTACTGTCTTTGTATTGTAGTATTGTCCGCTTTCATTTGCTAGCCTGATCAGTTTCGCCTGTCTAGCATCATGTTCGTGCCACCTCAGAGAAAAGTGCACTGTAATTCGCTTTGGGGTCATTTTAGGGTTTGTTGCATTAAGTCCTCTTTATCTTTTTATGCGTTTGGTGTTTTACCTGCCTGAGTCTAAATCTGACCCTTGCACGTGTGATCTAACAACACACAATCGAAATTCAATAGCCTTACTGTATTAGAAAAGGGCAATTCAGCAAAAAAAAACAAGCCAATTGCAGCAATGGTAGTCTTCCGGAAACGGATTAAAAGAAAATATTCCTGGAGTTATTATATTCTCTTTGTGCTGTTTTAAACTGCTAGTGTTTTGAAAATGTGTACGTTTAACTACTTTGCTTTGGTTGCGATCAACATTGTAGGAACAGTCATAATTTGTTGACTGATGGTTCTTACACAGTTATACGGATATATATTGCATATATATTGAAAGTAATATGAAAACTTAGCTATTGGAAACTTTTACGAGTACTTCTCTATAATGGAGCTTCTGCACTCTCGAGAATGATTTTGTGGTGTTTATGAAATTCCCTGTTTATACCCTGAGCCCATTGAAAATGGGAAATCAGGGTATAATGGTTTTGTGAAAATGTATGTAACAGGCAGAAGGAGGCGTGCCACACCCCATAAAGTGTATATATTCTTGATCAGCGCGACAAGACGAGTCGATATAGCCCTGTCCGTCTGTCCGTCCGTCCGTCCGTCCGTCCGTCCGTGTGAACGCTGAGATATTTTTAAGTACGCAACGTAGAGATTTGAAATTTTACATGAATACTCGATAATACCATACGCTGCACAAGTTTATAAAATTTTTCCGATAACTCATTCCATTTCGATTTTATGAGCATTTATCGATAATTTTAAAGTGTTTTTAAGGCGTGGTTGGTACATCGTTTGGGCTAGAGATTTCAAATTTGCTGTGTATTTGCGTGCAATGAATACGGAAATTACGTAATCTTTAGATTTTGGATGCCACGCCTCATTCGCCCCCAATAGCCCCCTATTTGTAAAAAGCGCAAATCAAATACTAGAGACTTGTGCTTTGGCACATATACACATATGAATGCCATTAATAAGTTGTAAAAGTTTGATGCACTTAGTCCATCGCTAAGAAAAGTTAATAAACAATTAAGTTCCCATAGTAATGCCCACATTGCAGCCCAAGCGCAGTCGCTGCGTCAACTGCGCAGTTGGCAGAGCGCGCGTTTATGCTTGTGTGCATATGTGTGTGTGTGTATGTGTTGTTTATATGCATGCATAAAAGATGCGTAGAATGATTTGATATTTGGCTCTTCACAGGGCTCAGGGTATCCCCTAGTCGAGCAGTCTCGACTAGAGCACTCTTACTTGTTTTCTACTACAGTATACATTTTTTTGATCAATAAATTAAACTCTTGAGACCATGATCGAAGCTTGTGCAGGGCGTCGCAGGCAATTAAGAATTGAAAAAAATGAATATCTGTTTTGAAGTTGTTATATGTCACGTAATAACAATATTAGTTTCATATTACTTATGATAAATTATTTTATAATAATAATTTTTCTTATATTTAATATGCTATACTTATGATACATATAAAAGCTTACAATAAAGTCTTTTCTGAATCATACTCATCACCCTTAGGCAATATGTTCGTTATAAATAATATTAATTTATAACTACTTCTACTTCACAGACTTAAAAACTATTTATAAAAATGTCTCTAGTCAACTTACTTTTTTTTTAGTATATGAAAATTGATAGAGTATGGTGCGAACAGTTAGCTATGCCCAAACAGGTAGATATACGGGGCAGTGAGGTACTCATTGTTGAACAAGTGTGACAAATCTCACTACCATTCCTTGAAAATCTGGGACATTTGTAGCGTTTCTTGGAATCTTAAACAATGAGAATACAGAATACAAATATTAGTGGCGCCGGCGTCCTGCTGATTATTTCACCCAGACATCTAGAAGACTCTGGTACAGACTTGCACGTAGTATGTAAGTGACCGCCTAAATAAATGAAAGGTATGTACCTTAGGTAAAGAAAATAATTGGCACAACTCAGCCTTTTAAGGGTGTCTACATAGAGATAATTTTTTCATGTCTTCCAACTACATATCACAAATAGTTTTCCTTGACTCAAATTGTTTATTTATATACTGAGCCCATTGAAAATGGGAAATCAGGGTATGATGGTTTTGTGAAAATGTATGTAACAGGCAGAATGAGGCGTGCCACATCCCATAAGGTATATATATTCTTGATCAGCGCGACAAGACGAGTTGATATAGCCCTGTCCGTCTGTCCGTCTGTCCGTCTGTCCGTCTGTCCGTCCGTCCGTCCGTCCGTCCGTCCGTCCGTGTGAACGCTGAGATATTTTTAAGTACGCAACGTAGAGACTTGAAATTTGACATGAATACTCGATAATACCATACGCTGCACAAGTTTATAACATTTTTCCGATAACTCATTCCATTTCGATTTTATGAGCATTTATCGATAATTTTAATGTGTTTTTAAGGCGTGGTTTGTACATCGTTTGAGCTAGAGACTTCAAATTTGCTGTGTAGTGCGTGTAATGAAAACGGAGATTACGTAATCTTTAGATTTTGGATGCCACGCCCCATTTGCCCCCAATAGCCCCCTATTTGTAAAATGCGCAAATCAAATACTAGAGACTTGTGCTTTGGCACACACATATGAATGCCATTAATAAGTTGTGAAAGTTTGATGCACTTAGTCCATCGCTAAGAAAAGTTATTAAACAATTAAGTTCCCATAGTAATGCCCACATTGCAGCCCAAGTCGCTGCGTCAACTGCGCAGTTGGCAGAGAACGCGCTTATGCTTGCGTGCGTATGTGTGTGTATGTGTTGTTTATATGCATGCATAAAAGAAGCGTAGAATGATTTGATATTTGGCTCTTCATTGGGCTCAGGGTATCCCCTAGTCGAGCAGTCTCGACTAGAGCACTCTTACTTGTTTTTTTTTTATCGGGTCAACTTAAACATATAATCGAAGTTTCCAGTTCTACCATACCTGACATAGTATTTACTATTTACTTTATTGGACGAGGGTGCTTAAAGTCTTTACTTTCAAAAGTAATGTAGTATGCATAATACCGGCCAGATTGATGGACATTGCCGCCCGCACATTGTCCAAAACCAATATGCTCCGTTCACTTCGTGAGTTAGTAAAATGAGCCAGCAGATGAAGTAGCTTTCATTACTGATTAGTACAGATTATGAAGGCATGGCAAGTGATAGTTCTATGGGTTTTTAAAACGCTTGAGTTGAACAAGCGATAGTAAATGAATACCAATGCACGACCAGAAATTCCTCAATTTCCATTTTGCGGCACTTAATTTATGGAACCTGTAGCCACATTCACCGATAGGGATTGTTGAAATTTGTTTCATGAGATCTGAAGCGCGACGCCTGTTGTCAAATATAACAGCGGTCGGAACGGCAGACATTAACAATTGTTGTCCTATTGTAAAGTGATATTTACGAACGACCATTTCACTTCAATCTGTCGCCGTCGAGCAATGCTAATCCTAATTGTCAAGTGCTGCCTAGGTCGTATGCTGAGATCAAATTACGTTGCTGGTGGTTATGAAAACCCGTGGAGTATTTGTTGTATGTGCGTTCTATGAAAATCTACTAAATATATGGTTTATATAAAGAAGAGTTTTTGACCCAAGAGAGGTCGACCCGAAGATACCCTTTAATAATTTCCTAAAATATCACCTCATAATTGCTCATTTCATTCACATTAATTGCAATGCATTAGATTTTATTACAACTTGTGAGTACTTAAAGCACTAGAAGATATTCGGAAAATATGTTTATAATGTTTATAGTGCTTAACACTAGTATATAAAATATTACTTTTATATTTGATATGTTCATTAATACCCATACGATACTGCTTAAAATTTTTATAATATACATTTTTATACAATTGAATATTTATGATGCATAAGATGCATATACCCACATCTATAGATTAACAATACCCATTTTTATATCCTAAACATTTCAAAATAGAGTTTCAGGATATAATGGTCTTGTGAAAATATATATAACAGACATAAAAGGCATGGCAGAACCTACAAAGTATATAAATTTTTGATCAGGACGACGAACTGAGTATACCCGCTTGTTTGTCCGAGTAAACGCGTGGATCTCGCTTATTTCGATAACTTATCCTACTTTATTATTGCTTCGAGAGGAGATATTATAACTATTCTATTACTTTCGAAGCAATGGCAATTCCCTAGCTTTAGACAGTAAAGTGCCATATAAAAAGTATACCCTTCTTTTTCCATATTTGATGAAATAAACGTATTCTAGCCATAAATACGAACGTTTTGTCATTCGATCAACAACCACTGAAATGTACCACCAAAGCAGTCTTTGAAAATAATACATAAACAAGTTTTAAATAAATTGTTATATAGCCTTTTTGGAATAAAACATCCCAATAGATGCGTCGGCCACTTTTCTTTGTGAACACGTGTGCAGGGTCTTCTTTTTTTGTCTCTTTTGTCTAATCCTTAGCAATGTCCCCTGCGGTGCCGAGTTTTATTGATTTGGGTCTCTTTTTGTTAACCGAAAATTTTCGGACAGTTTGGTGTTGGTAATGTCTGTATGTGTGTTCCTAGAGCTATACGTGTATTTGTGAAAATAAGATCTTTAAATATATATATGATCATAGGGGGTGTATGTATGTCTACATGTGTATTATTTAGAATTGGCACATTCTTTTATATATGCATTGCCCTTTACTTTGATTCTATACTGACCGGCGAGTGCAAAATAAAGGAAGGGATTAAGTGATGTAAATAATATATGTTCAAATGATTTATTTACGGATTTATTTACTTGATATATTGCTATTGTGGTCTTATCAGACTATCTTTTTGAATTTATTTATTTATTATTTATTTTGTTTTGCTAACTTGCCGACTTAACTGCTAGCATTGTGGGTATGAAATCAATGCTTAGTTTATTATGAATGTGTTCGAATTATTATAGCATACATAGAACATAGCTCATTTCATTTATAATTATATTTTTTAGTCTCATTTATTGTTTTATGGCAACATTTTTTTAATTTTTTTTGCGTAATTTTTAATATATAATATTTTATACCTCATTCCTGTAATTTTTATGAATATTCTTGATATGGTGAATATTATAATTAGTAATTATATACCAAATTATGTATAATTCTTTATTCATATTTTAAGATTTTCTTTCTGACAATCGAAACTTAAGGTGGGTACATGCAAAAATAGATTGACTTTCGACATTAAAGATGAAAGGAATTTTTTCGCTTTATTCAATAATTTATTATATAAATTGTAAAGAAATTTACGTGCACATCGACAATATTTGACTACTCTAAATTTTACAAAAATTAAAAAAATTAATATTTTTTTACATTATTTTTAACTTTTTCTATGTCTATTATTTCTTCCATATCCATATCTGAAAACAATTTTAAATTCTAACAAAATATCTCTTGATATGTTTTTTCTGACCTTAGCTATTCAATTAAGGTAAAAGTATAACTAGTAATCTTATATTCAATTTTCTAAGGCGAGATCAGCATTGGGGACAATTTACGAAATTATCATCGGGATCAAAAAATTGCAGTTGGAATGGAATGCGACTTTGTTCGTCGATCCTTGTGTAAGATATTCTTTATTCGAGTAGTCGAGCTCGCTTGAGTAGGCCCTAATTTCAACAAAGTAGAGATTCTAGAGAATAGCTTTCTACTATACAAAATGCTTCAGCAGAAGCAAATTAGAACTCGTTAAAAGGCACACTTTTTCTATTCGCCCCCGTTGGCTGCAGTAATCCCTATTGTCTTTCTTGAACCGATCACGTTTCACAAATATCTATAGGCTGACGTTGGTATTTTTCTGGGCATTAATAAGCCTGGTGGTTGGTGGCTGGTGACAACACGTGGAACTCCATGACGTCTCACTATGTCGACTATACCTACCTGCATTGAACCCTCGGATAGACAACAGCAAACAAAATACCGAAAACTTCCAACTTGCAAAAATGTGTTTACAAATATTTTTGAAACGAAATAAATAAAGGTCCATCAACTATTGTTTCAATGCATGACTTTTCGATACATCAATCGATGTTTCATGTTGATTTTCGACTAATTTTTTGCAATGTCCTGTTGACACTTTGCAATACTCTAACCTAATTTTTATTTAAGTAAATGTATACACAACTTTCTTTAATCCGTCTGCCATATATTAAAACAAATAAGAATGCTCTAGTCGAGACTGCTCGACTAGGAGATACCCTGAGCCCTGCGCATTCACGCATAAGCGCGCGCTCTGCCAACTGCGTAGTTGACGCAGCGACTGCGCTTGGGTAGCAATGTGGGCATTACTATGGAATCTTAATTGTTTAATAACTTTTCTTAGCGATGGACTAACTGCATCAAACTTTTAGAACTTATTAATGGCATTCATATGTGTGTATTTGCCAAAGCACAAGTCTCTAGTATTTGATTTGCGCATTTTACAAATAGGGGGCTATTGGGGGCGAAAATCTAAAAATCTAAAGATTACGTTATCTCCGTATTCACACACACAACTACACAGCAAATTTGAAGTCTTTAGCTCAAACGATGGACAAACCACGAATTAAAAACACATTAAAATTATCGATAAATACTCATAAAATCGAAATGGAATGAGTTATCGGAAAAAATTTATAAACTTATGTAGCGTATGATATTATCGAGTATCCATGTAAAATTTCAAGTCTCTACGTTGCGTACTTAAAAATATCTAATTCAGAGCTGCTGTCATCTGATTTCGAATTGTTGGCTTCATTCACAGCAATCTCAAGCAATATATCCTGGAATCCACGTTTTGGCACTTCTATTTCAAGGCTTTTAACAACCTCTGGCCATAATTTCCTCCAGTATCTATTTAATGTTGACATCTTAATCTCATTAATCGGCAAAAAAAATATATATATATATCGATATTTTGCATTCGTGTAAGAACGAGGTTTTTAGCGTCTTATAAGGGGGATGGGAGCAAATTTGTAACCGTGTAAGACGAGTTCGTGCTAAAAGAGTCCGTGTTAAGCGAGGGCCAAGTGTATTTACATAATGTATGTATATCTACATAATATATATTCCATTCTGTTTTAAAGAATGAGTGTATCTGTTATTTCAAGTTGTGTTGAAATAATACATTTTTGCTCATCCTGATAGATTTGGTATATTGATAACGAAGTACATATCAATGTAAAAAAAAAGAGGAACTCAATACAATGAAATGCTATTGTTAGGGTGGATTTCCTAAAACTGATTGAAAGATTGTTACAAACAAGGCACTGACAATGGTGAACAGCCAAAGACTAACGTATATGAACAATTGAAGATCAAACCTAAAATTTCAATGGGCAACCACTGCTTCGGCTTACCACTGAGACCTGATTCTGTGGATGGATGCATTATGGTACTCGCTCGTTATGTGGGATACACTTGGGATTATCCAATACCTGTTATGTGCCATTGGGATCATGAATATATTGGCGGAGCAGCCATGATCTTATTGGCCTTTACTCTGGCTTTATTTCTTTTTCAGTATCTGCTACATGACATCTTTGTATTCCTAATAACAAAAATAAAACTGTACTTTATATGATCGTGATTGTTTATATTTCCTACCTGGGTAATGACTTCATTAACATTACATTAAATTTTTTTTTTAAGAATCGAGGAATCGTCAATATTTTTATATACATACATACATACACAATTTATTTTATAATCTTTAAGACAAATCAGGGGTTATAATATTGTATATAGTATTTTTAGATATATTTAAGAGGATAAGGTGAAACATAAACTGAAATAAGATATTCTTGCATTTAAATTTAAGCGTCTTCAATGCGTTGATTGACTAAAATTACTGAATTACTAATTAAATTTGTAGATTTTCAAAGTATTTTCCGATCGAGATTATATGTTTTTGAACCCTTTGAAAATGGGAAATCAGGGAATATTGGTTTTGTAAAAATGTATGCAACAGGCCGAAGGAGGCGTTCCTCATAAAGTATATATATTCTTGAACAGCGCGACAAGAGTCGACTGTCCGTTCGTCTGTGAGAACGCTGAGATTTTCTATTTTATACCATACGCAGTACGAGTTTATACATTTATTTTTTATTGGAACTTATCGATAATTTGAATTCGTTCGTTGGAGCTAAAGATATCCAATTTCAAATTTGCTGTGTAGTTTCGCGTAAGGAATACGGAGATTGTGATCATAATCATGTAATCTTTAAATTTTGGAAACCACGCCCCGTCGCCCTCAATTTGCAAAAAACGTATTTCAAATACTAGAGACTTGTGCTTTGGCAAATACACAGAAATGAATGTCAATAATAAGTTGTAAAAGCTTAATAAAGATATTCCATCTCTAAGAAAACTTATTCAACAATTAAAGTCGTTTAGTAATGACCACACTGCTGCAGCCTATACGTAGTCGCTGCTTCAATTGCGCAGTTAGCGCGTGCTTATGCTTGTCTGCATATATGTATGTTCATGTGTTGTTTCTATGTATGCATAAAAGAAGCGTAGAATGATTGGAATATTAGCCTTTCAAAGATGTCAGGGTATCTCCCATTCGAGCAGTCTCGACTAGAGCACTCTTACCTGTTGATTGCATTTTTTTCTATAATTGTTTTCTCTATTCAATTGTGTCAAAATTGAAGAGAAAATTCTGTTAATTACATATAGGGAGATAAATTATAGATCTTAGATTATTTTAATTTGTAATCTAGACACATATATATAAACTGTACTCTCTTGATAAAAATCGAAATGAAGGTATTAAGAATTTTAAGATAAAGTTATTTGGTTTACCAATTTGGTTACAAAAGCATCGGTGATACATATTTAGGAATGATGAATGATGGAACCTAATAACAGTTCCTATCGTAAGGGATATCAGCTTTACTTAATCATGTGTTTAACGGCTACATGAACATCACATTCTTAATCCTGAACCGGGATACTCTCAAAGGTCTTATCTCTGATGTGCAATCTTTTCATTCGCAGCACATTTCGATACTCGTATTTTTCGGAGCTACGTGGTCGGATTATCACCAACCAAATGACGAGACGAGATGAGATGAGATGAGGCAAGATAGGAAATTTGTATGTATTTGAATTTATTTTGCTTTCGTCTAAGAGCATAAATATTTTTAGAGTTTTTCTTCTATTCTTGAAGATATGTTAGTACTGATAAGATATACAATGGAGGATTCAGGATCAAATAACATACTAGTGATTGTGTGCTCTTGGGTCTTCTTAAAAAAAAAAATTTCGACCGTTAGCATTTTATTTTGCAGATTGGGGTAACCTTAATATATGTACTTATTACATTCGTAAATATTATTTTTTAGAGCTCTTCCTGACTACATAGGTTTAATTAGGATTTCGAACTACTTTGTAGTTAGGTGTTTCAAATTGTAGTGAGCACTTTGTGACAAAAGACGATTACATTGATTTAACAATAGACATGCGAAAGTTAAAAGCGAAAGACCAACTTCCTCAAACTTTCACAACTTATTAATAGCATTCATAAGTGTGTATTTGCCAAAGCACAAGTGTCTTGTATTTGATTTGCGCTTTTACAAATTGGGGGCGAATGGGGCATGTCATCCAAAATACATAATCTTCGTATTCATTACACGCAACTACACAGCAAATTTGAAGTCTCTGGCTCAACGATGTACAAACCACGCCTTAAAAACGCATTAAAATTAGTTATCGGAAAAATTGGATAAACTTGTTTAGCTTATGGTATTAACGAGTGTTCATGTAAAAATTTTAAGTATTATAGAATATCTCAGCGTTCACTCGGGTGGACTGACGGACAGACGGACAGGGCTATATCGACTCATCTTACCGCGCGGATCAAGAATATATATACATTATGGGGTGTGGCACGCCTCCTTCTGCCTGTTACATACATTTTCACAAAACCATTATACCCTGAATTCCCATTTTCAATGGGCTCAGGGTATAAAAAAAAAATTATATCCTGATTTCCCATTTTCAATGCCGTCAGGATATAAAACTCATATAACATTTTTGAAAATGCTTTTATATTAAATATTCATAAAATCGAAATTAAGTGTAAACGATATATGTAGTTTAAGGCAAGGAAATTTAATAGTTTTACATATTTCCTCTAAAAAAAAAATACAACTTGTTTTATTATATTCTGATTCCAATTTTGTTATTTCCGCTTCTACAATTCAATTTAGTGTTAGGTGTTAAGAATGCATTTGAAATCATTTTGTGCGATTCTGCTTAGTTGCGCCTGCACAGTTATGAAACTCAATTTGTCAAGGCAATTGGCAAAAGAGCATAGCACGAAATGCCTTAAGAGCATTCCTATATAAGCAATTGTTCATTCACTTCCGCTTGAAATTTTCATTTGACATCTCAAATGCAACATATTGTGATATAGTCCTGCGGAGCTACGCACGACTGCCTATCAATAAACGTTATACCAAGATTTACTTTTGCTGGACGTCTGCTGGCATTCACACTCGACTGAAGAGCGTAGCCATTGTTTATAGAGTAGTCCTTTCCATTCAGTTATTTAGACAAAAGACTCTTCTCTGAATATGCGTAACGAATGTCCGGTGTTTCAAGCAGCTTCAATGACACCAATTTTCAAAGCAAACCTTCAATGACATGTGGGCTAATACATGCTTTGTATTGCTTTTTAACTAAAATCTCACAATAGCTATTTATTTTTAGAAAGCGCATAGGGATAGAAACGATTTGTTAAATATATATCCAAATTCCATATACATATATTCTCATACATTATTTTTTAGTATTATTATTTTAGTATATATGCTAGAATATCTAATTTCGTATAAGATTAACTAAAACTTTATTTATTCACCATCGGTTGTTATCTCATATGTTACTATGAAACGACGAGAATGTAGGTTTAAGTTTTAGTTCGACCGTAGTAGGAATGTGAAATTCACTTATGGCGTTCAGTAATTAATAATTTTTTTTGAAATAATAATAATAAAAATTAAATTAAAACAAGTAAGAAAACTCCAATCGGGGGGTACCCGACTAACAGATCCACTGAACCCCGCCCGATTGGCATTTATGGACAATGCATTTTAAGGTTATTACTAAGGACCCAGCCAAATACAAATACGATTTTATAAGATTTTTACACATTTTTTCTGAAATTGAGGTGCTCACACATACGGGCAGATGGACGGATTGATGGAGGAGCGGACGGAAAGACGAACAGAGCTAAATCGACGTAGCTTGTCGTCTTAATAAATAATATATACATTTTATGCTACATATATTTTCACAAAAACAATATAACCCTATTTCCCATTTTTAATGGGTTCAGGGTATATAAAAATATGATCCAAGCTCTCAAAGAAGATGCTGAGCCTTGGTTGATCTGAGTTTTTAAATATTCTAGTTTGTATTTACATAAGCAAACATCACAAACTCAGAAATAAACATAAATACAAACACTTCAAACTGCTGTTTCTGATTTTGTCGATAGTATTTATTTTACGCCGCTTCAATTTCTGTTTAATTTGCAACTTCTACTGAAAAACTAAACATTTTTTATTATTTTTACAACTATAAATATATATTTATATAAACTTAAAATTTAAATTAAATCATGTTTCAAATGATGATCCTACACTTAATGGGTTTATATGTAGACGGCTAAAAGGTATATATTTGTCATTGTTTGCAATTTACTAGATCCGAAAAAGAGTTTCTCGTTTTCTATGTGTTTTCAGGTTTAGGTTAAAGTTATAGCATTATAACTCGGTCAGTCGGAACAAACTCGTTAAACTATGTATAATGAAATAGGCCATTCAATCCACTATTTGGCTTGTTAAATTTTTATTATCTTTACAAACTGTAATTTGTGCTGACATCAAAGAAACCATGGCGAAGACCACCAAGCGAAATGAATTTTCCACTTTGATCCCGCCGTATCGAGGACCCTTATTGTAGTTGCTAATCCCACCAGGTGACGGATGCGTCGGCTTGACACAAAATAATGCTACGGCGGCATACCCGAAGTGACAAGAAAATAGTTTTGAGGTGTCTTGTTTCGTACGCCAAGCATTGTGAGAAAAGTAGCAGTTCCCTTGCCTCGCTTACCTTTGTGATTTTTTGCTATCGTGCTCGTGTAGACAACTGAACACGTTGCACCTCTCTTTTTGATGGGCTGAACAGGGCAGTGCCCGATTTACTTTTAAAATGCCGTCGAATTTAGCATAGCTAGGACCACCAATAACGTTGTAGCATAAATGATGATACACAAACGTATTACTGCTGAAAAACCCTGTCTTAGCAACACACAAAACTATGTTTTGGGAAACTTTATTATATAAATTATATTAATTTAAATTATTTCTATATTTATTTGTTTAAATGTAAATTTGAAAAATAATAATAATAATACACTTTTGAATGCGAAAGTAAAGATGGGCACTTATGCTACTAATCTCTAGCTTCAGTATCCGCTACAAAACTGTCTTTTGTATACACATTGTTATAATAATCAGTCAAAAGAAGCCTCAAGCTGCACCAGAGCACACATTAAAATTAAGGCTGTGACAAGCTCCTGTTACAATTGTTTTAGATAGAAAATAATAAAATTGGTACAATATAACGATTAAAGTATTTTACTTATATGTTGCATTTATGTACTCAGCGTTGAGGTCTTAGGCGTTTATGTTCGCCTCGATTTTATCGTCTTTTGACTAGATAGGGAATTTTTCACTACACAACAGTGATTACATCTGCTATTGCATATCTTTTAATCCCTGCAAAACGTACTTACTGGTAGAGGTGGGCACGGGCCGACTTTTTTGCACCCGGCCCGATCCGCCCACGGTCAGAAATTCAAAATTTTATCCGTACCCGAAAGCAAAAAAAAATTTCATACCCGCACCCAACCCGCCCGACCGAAACAATTACAAAACATTTAATTCTCAAAAATTACAACAAATTTTTTTTCTCAAAAATAACAAACATTTAATTCTTAAAAATTACAATATTATTTACACAAATATTACATGTTTTCGACTTTTCTTACTGTTTTATTACAATTTAAAATGCATAATAAATTGCTTAATTTGCAAGCGCACACAATGTTATCGATGTCGAAAGCAACCCTGTTGTTGCAGGCGAGTACAGTGCGCCTGCAAATTAAACAATTTATTATGCATTTTAAATTTTAATAGAACAGTAAAAATTTGTTCGGGTTAAGCAGTCTAACCCACACCCGCCCGCACCCAGTCCGAAATTAGATTTTTCAGCCCATACCCACGGGTAACCGCGGGTGACCACGGGTACCCGATAAAAACCCGGCCCGTGCCCACCTCTACTTACTGGTATCTGTTGTCATATACAATCATATAGCGTCGGTAGAGGGATGCAAATGTTGTAAGTTGTCAATCGGAATATCCGAAATATTCCATCCATGTCGTTGGCATATCGCATATTTTGATAGATCCTGTTTTTTTTTTTTGAGTAGGACAAAATTAAATTTGTATGTGGTTAGGATTTAGTATTTTGACTACTGTCAGTACTTTTAAAGAAACTTGGTTTAATTGCTATATATAACAACATTTACAACAATTTGCAGTAATCAAAAAATGAGCAATACCAGATATAAATTCTGTTGTATAGTGAACATATTTCATTACCTTTTATACTCGATTGTCTAAGGGAATCAAAATGTGTAAGACTGCATTTTACGTTCAAATTCAACAACAAACTCACTTGAATAAGAATCTTAGGTGTTGTCATTTGACTTGTTGGATTCGCCAATGTTCCAGCTGTTTGAGCAAGAAAATGTAATTTTTCTGGTAATGGTTTTGTCCTCTCATGGCTATTCAATCAGTAATGGAAAATGTTAAACGTTTATATGTTTCATAGATTGTAATCTGATTAGCCTATTTTAAAAATCTTTCAATATCAGATGAGTTTTTGCAAAGATCCGGGATAAATAAGTTAGTAACGTAACCTATTGTCAAGTGTAAAGAACGCCAAATTTTTGGAGTGTTTAATGGTCTTATCAACTACCAAAGATGCCTCTATCTCGTAATATGTCACTTAGAGATTTTGCTGTCACAAAATCAATATGATCGAAACTTAAGCTTGAAAGATCGACGGCCACTTTGGAATTCGCTGCCTCATCGTCAAATACCAAATTTCGAAAACTCACTCGATATTGCAGAAGCACGATATTAATTATGCTTTACATATACCACATCTATGTCATGAGATGGTCAGAGTATCAAGTAGTAAAACTAAATATATAGTACTATAGACCTGTAGACATTTACATTGGAATTGGATGACAAATATCGATAGGGGTTTAAATTACAATTTTCAAAGTGCGTACGTTTAGCGTTCCATGTGCCATTTATTATGGTTTGACTTTGAAGCATTTATCTTTGGTTACCATTAGACCTGAAACTAGGAAGGTCGGAATAGTAAGTGAAATACAATATTACTGGGCAGAAGCAATACATTTGGAACAAATTGATTATCCTTAACGGGCGACAAAGTCGATCCAGCAGAGCTCAGCAGAGCATATATTGTGTAGGACTTTGAGGGACGTGATCTTTGTACCATAATTAAAAATACGAAGACTCATGCGTTGCAAATTGGAAACAGAAAGAAAACATACCAGTTGTCATTGGTAGAAGCCGGCAATGTCCTTTCATACTAAATACAATGCCACCCCGAGCATAAATGACTTTGGCCATTTGTGATTCCTGTTGCCTAAGGTGTGCGTTGAAACTTGTCAATGCTTGGTTTACTGACTGGACTTTTTGTCTGTTTTTTCATTTTATTTCTTAGAATTAAACCTATGCTAAATCAATTGGTTCCAAATCGTTGAAATTCAATTGGATGCCCGATTAATTTCAGCTGTTCGACACGAGCAATTTTCTATTTCACGCTCGTATTACTTGGCTCCGGAATGGAGTTTGAGATGCAAGCTTGTTGAAAATGATACCGAAAAATTGCAATTTGCACGATTACTTTAATTAACTATTATTACTCAATTGCCCAATTTGCACAGCATATTAATATATAATTACTTATTTAAATCATTGAAGTCAGCCATATTCAAGATCATTACCTTGCCCCCAGTGGGCGTAGATGTATAATTGAGGGCCAATCTTTTCAAAGTCTAAGTCTCGGGTATCATAACTGTCAGAATTTGGTGCTTATACTCTAAAATTGTGAAAATGACTGAATATTTACGGTTGTGGGCTTGCCATGCCCCCAGTGGGAGTAGATATATAAATTTTGGATAGTCTTTAGAAAGTCTAAGTCTAGCGTAACGTAACTGTTAATTTTTGAGGGTACATAGCATTATCAAATTTTCAGGCTCCAAAGAGACTATCGATAGATGGGTATATATAAAATCTGGAGTATATGAAACGGATGAGGAAAAAGAAGAGCAGAAGTCAATATACTCAATATAGTTTCCAATACATATTCTTATATAAGGAAGAGAGCATATGTTACTACTAAATTCTTCTGATTAATCAGTCATTATATGCCAAATATCAAATTATACTGTATCTTACATTAAACTTGATCTGTGTCAACGAAACACCCTCTTACAAAAGAAACAAAATATGTCTTTGACTTATAATCAGGTAGAATTCATTACCTGACAGCTCTTTCGTCCATCGTAGTGGTTATTTTTTTTTTTTAGCAGAATTTGTATAAAAGGCAGACACTGTTGAGGAGAGTTTCATTCTTGCTCTAGCTCTTATATCAAGAGGAACGGTTTTGCTTGTTTACTAAAAAATGATTGCCGAAAACATTCGACATGGAATCACCACCGTGGACTCAGAGAAGAGATCGTTTACTGGTGCTGTCGTGAACTTGAAGAAACTTTTGAAATCAGTTAAACGCATTTTTGCAACTACGAGGCCAGCGTCAGAGAAATTCTCTGTTCCTACAGAAGAAGAACTCCAAAATTGGCTGAATAAACAAATCGAATCTAAAATTGTGATGCTTCATTAACGGAGTTGTTCTCGGACTTCTGATAACCTGTGATGGGAGTTCTGCTCCGGCACGATTCCAATGTCGGCAAATGGCTTTAAATTCCGTCTGTGAACTTCATAATTTAGTTTAAGTACTCGATCATTGTCTTCCATCAGTCTTAAGTATGTTTTTTTATGTATTTTTGCGTAAATAAAATAAACTCAAACAAACAAACGAAATTTTTGTCTTTGAAATTGATACTTCATGATATATATATATATATATATATATATATATATATATATATTTATGTTTTTCGTTCGTATATTTAAGAAAAAAATATATAAACTTTATTTTGAATATAAACTTCTTATTTTAATCGACAACGTATTAGGCTTATCGGCGGCGAAACTTATACTGAAGATACAATAGTACTTAGAGCTATATTTATACGTGGAATATTTCAAGTTACAATTACATAAGGTTCTATAAATGAAGTTTGATACTTTTTATATGTCTTAGTATATTTACATGAAGTTTCGGTTTGATTTAGTATTCCTAGCATACATGGATTATTCTCTCTTGTTTTTGTATTATAATTGAATAAGACTTCTTTATTGAAATAGTATTTGTCATTACAATTTTCTGTTAATATATTTTTATCTTCATCTGGATATGGAAGTATCTCAAATATAGGGGTTTTAATTATATTTTTTGGAATATTTGAAATTATTAATATTTCGTTAGTATCCCTTTTAACCAAGTCGAAGTTTTTATGTTTAATAGTTTTTCTGAATTAACTTCTTTTAAATAATTATGTTTCAAAATTTTTGGGTTAAAAATTCTTAATCTTGTAAGTTGCATACCCATTTCTTCTATATCAGAATATATCTGTGAAATGACCAAGATTGAATATTAAAGTTTCTAGTCTTATTGATTTTTCGTTTTCTGCTCTTATGGTGTCTAGTGTTTTGAATCCTTCGTTGATAGTATCTATTATATGATTTAATTCAATGGCTTGTACAATATTTTCTGATAAGTTACTGATTCTTTCTTTTAATTCTTCTTTATCTTCTTCGTTTAGAGTTCCGAAAAGATATTTGTAAACTGATCCTACATCATTTTTTAATCCGCGTTTCTTTCGCTTAATTATTCTGATTCTGTTAATTTCTCTTTTTAATTTTTCTACTAGGTATTTAATTTGTGTTACGTTATTATATTCTTCAGTTTGTTTTATTAGATTATTATATGTTATATCGATTTTAGTTAAATTAACTTTTAAATAGTGATGTACAAAGTCAGTTGGTAGGTCCATTGTGCCTGTTTTAAATATTAGATAGCCATTTCGGGCTTTTATTGGGTTTATTTCGATACTTTTCGCATTTGACGAATTAGTTTTTGTTAATAGGATGATTGTTATAATGTTTATGAGGGTCATCTTAAGTTGTTTACCTGTAATTAATTATCATATTTGCTTTTATTATTTATCTTTTTCTTTTTGAATTTTGATTTGTAATGTATTACTTTCCGTCCTCTATTTATTTCTTCGAAATGTTTATCGTCAATTGGTTTAATTTCTCCTGTCTTTTTGAAGGGGTTTGTGGTTTTAGATTTGATTAATGGGGCTTGTTTGTATCTAGTATCTATATCAAAGTTCTGTCTATTTTAATTTAATTTATTTATTTGATTTCTTTTGTTCTCCTGTGTATTATATTCAGGTGTTCCTGCGTATATAAATATATCTGCTGGTGTCCTATTAGTCATGTTATGTTTGGTTTTGTGATTATATGTATAAAGTATTATTTCGAATTTTGTTAATTTATCTTCAATATTATTTTCGTTCATGACAATTCTTAATTTTTCATTAATAGTTTTGTGAAATCTTTCTATATCTGCAATTCCGTTTTTGCTTGTTGTTATATTAATTTGTACATTTTCTTCTTTCAACCAGTTCTGTAACGCTGCGCATATGAATGCTGAATCTTTATCTGCTTTTATTTCTATGGGTTTTCCCATTTCATTGAATACTTTTATAATAGCTCTTTTCGCTTCTAACCAATCCCTTGATTTAACTTCTACTAGTGTTGCAAATTTAGAATAAATATCAATGCATGAAAGAAATTGTAAGTTATCTATCATGTAAAAGTCCATTACATATTTTTCTCTGATATTAAATGTTTCTGGTGTCGTTTCTATAGTTAACTTTGTGTTTCTGTGTTCGGTTTTTGCTATGTTGCATATTGAACATTCATTAAAAATGTTTTTAATTAATTTTTGATAATTTGGGTAGTAGTATTTTTCTTTAAACCAATTTATTGTTTTACGTATTCCTGAGTGTAATAATTTCTTATGTTTTTCTAATATCAGTTCTTTGAATTGTGCGTATGTTTCAATGTCGGTTAATTTAATAGTAGATTTCATTGTTTTGGTTATTGTATTTGAATTTATTATTTCAACATATGCTTGTTGAAATATAGGATAATCATGATCGTTATGGAAATATAAAACGTTATTTTTACTAAAAAAATACTGCTTGATTATGTCTTTTGCATAAGTATTTGTCATTTCTTTGTGTGTTATTTTAATGTTAGTTTTATGGAAATAATTTGTTATATTTACTTTGTCTTCGGTACCTTTAATAAATTCTATTTGTCTATTATAGAAATTTGTGGGTCTATCTAACTGTATATAATTGCTATTATCTTCGTGAGCGCTATGTATTGTTGCTGCTGTACTTTCATTTTCTCCTAGGAAATTTTCGTTTAATTTTACTCGTGATAGAGCATCGGCTACATAATTTTCTTTACCGGGTACATATTTTATATGGTAATCAAACTCATTTAATTTGATTTTCCAGCGTTGCAATTTCATGTTGGGTTCTTTAATGTTATTAAGCCATACAAGTGGTTTGTGATCGCTAAGGATCTCGAATTTTCGACCAAATAAATACGATCTAAAGTATTTTGTAGCCCAAACAATGGCTAATAATTCTTTTTCGATTGCCGAGTAGTTTATCTCGTGTTAATTCAAAGTTCTGCTAGCATAGCAAATTGGTTTATGATTCTGGGACAGGACGGCTATATTACTAGCATCTGTAGTAAGAGAAAATGGTTTGTAAAAATTTGGATATATCAGTATGGGATCTGATGTAATGAGAACTTTTAGTTTCTCAAAAACTGCGATGTACTTTTCATCGTTAATATTAATTGTGGCGCCTTTCCTTAACATTGTTGTCATAGATTTGACGATATTTGCGAAGTTAGGTATGAATTTTCGGTAAAATCTAAACCTAAGAATGATTTGATCTCTTTCGGCTTTCTTGGTATTGGAAAATTAATAATTGCTTTAATTTTATTTGGATTTGGTTTTATACCTTCGGTAGTTATAATATGTCCTAAGAATTCAGTTTCTTTCTTCAAAAATTCGCATTTGTCAAGTTGTATTTTCAAATTTGTTTGCCTAAGTTTACTAAATACTCTTCTTAATGATGATAAATGTTCTTCCAATGAAGTGGAATATACAATTATATCATCTAAGTATACCAAACAATCTTTATAAATAAGATCTTCCAAGAGATTATTCATACATCTCTGGAAAGTTGCTGGTGCATTTAAGGCCAAATGACATACGTGTATACTCGTAATGACCATGCTTAGTTGAAAAGACTGTTTTAGGAATGGATGCAGGACTCATTTGAATTTGATGAAATCCCTTTGCTAAATTAATTGTTGTGAAATATTGACATCTTCCTAATTTGTCAAGTATCTCGTCCATAAGCGGTATGGGAAATTTGTCATCTATTGTGACTTCGTTAAGGTTACGATAGTCAATGACTAATCGGAATTTTTGTTTCTTGGATGCGTCTTCTTTTTTTTTAACGATCCAGATTGGTGAGCAATAGGGCGATTTCGATTTTCGAATAATTCCCTGCTTAATCATTTTGTTAATTTGCTTATTGACTTCTTCGTAAAAATTTTGAGGATATTTGTATGGTCTTTTGTATATTGGGTCTTCGTGTTTTGTTTGAATTGAATGTTTAACAGTACTTGTGAACGTCAAATTTTCACCTTCACGATACTGAATATCATTGAATTCATATAAGGCCTTTTTTAATTTGTTAATTTCCTCTGAATTTAAGTGTTTTGGTCTGTATTTGTTATTCTCAGTTAATTCATTTTTAATAGCGTAATTTATAGCTAAGTCATCAGTATTTTGTGGTTCTAAACATTCTTGGTTTTCGTTGTTGTCTGATGTTTTATTATTTATATCGTTATCAATGTTATCATATTTGAAGTAAAAAGTATATTTACCTAACGTAACATATTCATTCTAGGAATTTTCTACCTAATAACATGTCATAATGATTCGAAAAGTTGTGAATATAAAATTTTTCTAGGCTCGGACAAAGTTTGCTCGGTTCTATACAAATTGATTCTTTGAGTTCAATTATACCGTTAATGGTATGAACTTTTAAATTGTCTGAAGATGCTTTGCATTCATTTAGGATATTGATTGATGAGCCTGTCTCAATAATGCATTTTAAATTTTTGTTATTTATCATTATTTTGATGAAGGAGTTGTTTTTTGAACTTTCGAGGCTACTAGATGAAAATTTTCAGGTGTATCCATCTTACTAATTCCACTATTGCTTTCTCTCTGCCTCTTATGTGGTTGGTTAGAGTTTTGATAGTTTATATAACCTTTTGGTTAATAATTAATAGGATTATCTTGTCTACCTTGATGCAGTTTTTGTCTAAACTCTCGGTGTAATTGCTGACTGGTTTCTTTTCTATTTTCTGGTTTAAATTGGGTATGGAAATTAAAAGTTTGGTGATTGTTGTATGTTTGATTATAATTTGGATAAAATTTTCCACTTGGTTTGGGATACTGATACGACTTTTTGATTTCGAATGTATTCTTTTCATACAACCCTTCCGTTTGAGCTACATGTTTTAGGTTTGCAACTGTTGTTATGTCATGTCTAGCTAGAGTCATAAATATCTGGTCTATCTGGAAATTTTTTCGCTATTACGCTTTAACAGTAGTTTTCATAGCATTAGTATATATGGTTGTGTTGGTTGGTACATTTTCTAAGCTTAATTTAATGGTTATTATGTAAGACTTATCCTCTAGTTCTTCTATAAACTTACGAAGATTTCAGTTGTAGTTGGTGTTATATAATCTTCTCAAGAGTTCCTCGAATGGGGTGTGGGTTTTGAGTTCACTGATCAGCGCCTTTCGAAGTTCCAACCAGTTGTTCGCCATTGCCAGCTGGGCAATGCGCTGCGCTTCCCCGCAGAGTTGCATTTCTATGGTTCCGTATAGTATATTATGCTGTCGGACATCTCTCGTCGGGTATAGGCTCAATATGTAGTCGATTCTTCTTATGAATGAGCTCAATGCTTCCGGATTTCCGTCGTAATTGGGCACCTGTCTTAAGGATGACAGTGCGTGATTTAAGTTGGACTCTGATAGTTCTTGCGTCATTTCGAATAATGTTTTTGATTAATGTTTTGTGTTTATGTCAGATTCCAATAAACAGAACTGCTCCTCCCTCCACATCCCCATGCTATGTTAACAGCGCTGTTTCCTTCTCTTTCCTTCTCTTTTATAATACTTGACTCTATCTTTTATTCCGCCTTGTACGCACGTTGACTGTGCAATTTCAAGTTAAAATAAAAGCGAAAGTAATTTCAAACAACCCACAAGAAAAGTGTTTCTACTTATTTGCGACGCCCCCCTACAAACATTGGTCCTTCGAGCCGGAGATATCCAACAGATCTTCAACATATTTAACCCCAGCGATTCACAGGCAACGAGATAAGTAACATTTTTCTTTTTCCTCCATTTCCGTGCACAGAGCGAACATATATAGTGGCACCTAATCCGCCATACTCTAAGTCTATATATACTCATATATCTATATATTCTTATAGATATATATGCGTATTCAGCTGTGTTAAATTTCTATTTGCACCAGCAGTCACTTCTTCGTGTGTGTGTGTATATATGTAGGTCACTAACCTCGCGTCCGTCAAATACATATATATTTCTCCACAAATATATATGTATGTACTTGGTATATAACTCCTATATATCAGTCCGAACCGCAGTCCGACAACAAAGCGCAACTAACCGACTCCCGGTCAGCTTGCATGCACATATATATGTATATATATAAATATTTATATATATACATATATATGCAACTATTCCGTTCATAGGCAAACTTGCTCTCAGCTGTTCACGCAATTGCAGAGCCACAGCTGTTACGGTTGCGCACTTGTCACTTGCACGAATATATGTTTATGCTTTCATGTTTTTCTGTAACTCTGACCATATCGACATACATATAGCCTTCTCCATAAGTCTATGTGTGTGCATGATTTATAGCACCTATATTATCACTCCCACTCCTGGTCCGACGTTACAGATTCCATATACCATATACACAAACACACACACGTATATCCATACATATGCACATATGTATGTACATATCCCATTCTACGACTAAAGTTATTAAATAAAAGGACAGTATCCTCTGTGTTTTATTTACATATTTAACTTCAGTCGTTTAAATTCGTTTCCGTAAGCCTTTCTGAAAGCTTTAAGTTCGTTTGAGTGTTGTGTTGATTTATGTGCTAATTGTGTCAGCTGTTTGTGCTATCGGCTGCTCGTATGTACATATGCACATACGCAGTCAACAACAACACAATTAATACACAAGCAGTTGTCAAGCTTGTACATATCCACGTGCACAGCACATATCAACACATTCAGAATATTATCCGAACACATAAAAGCACATAACAAAAAAATTAAGCGCAGAATTAATAAGCTCGCTTGTTTTTGGTTCCAAGCGTTAGCGATCGTGCTTGCACGTCACAAACTATCGATAATTGTTCCGACACTCAATTCAGGGGTGGAACGTTTATCTTTGTGACGTCATTGCTCCAGCAAGTACACTCTAAGAACAAATAAAAATAATAAAAAATAATAAACAGTTTTTTTTACTTCTTTTTAAATAAAAAAAAATAATAAATAAATATAAATATATATAATACATCAATATTTTCGTCTACCATTCTCTTTTTTGTTTTAAATTCTTTTCGTCTACCATTCTCTTTTTTGTTTTAAATTCTTGTATACATACATATATATTTGTGTTATTTTCATTTTCAGTTTATTTATTTTTATTCTGTATTATTGTTTTTACTTATTTTATCTTATTGCTTCTCTTCGCTTCCGAAACGCGGTTTATCTGTATTTGTGCCCTGTTCGGTTGACAAAGCTTGCCATTTCGTCAACTTCTTTACTCACTCTCCGAGTACGTACTCACTCTCCGAATAATTGTCTGTCCCTAACGCAAACCTTTCCGACAGCTAACTTCTAGTTCATCTCCATGTCGGATCGTTCTAGCCGATCGCAATTGAGTGCACCTCCTTCGCGTTTGATCAAGCGCAGTTCCTCTGCGTCTCCCATTCCGTCCGGGAAACAGCAGATTTCCAGCACACTCAAGCGTAGTCCGGTGGTAACTCGATCCGCTCCAAAGTCCACCACTCCGTTGACTAAAATGTCGCTGTCCGAGTTCATTTCTTCTGCGGACAGGCTCATTAAATTTGAGGCCCGCATAGACCATTCCGGAGAGACTGGAACCCTGCAGATCAGCTCCAGGCCTTAGAGATCCGACGGGATCGAGTCAAGGTTCTGTGGGAAAAAGCCGAGCTGCAATATGAAGCGTGTTCCAAAGCGCTTAGTCAGGGGGCAGGCCAAATTCGACCACTGCTATACAATTTATGAGCGGAGTGCCGCCCAATTGAGCAGGCAAATTGCCGCCGTGTCCGCACCGAGTGCACCGCCTGCTCCTGTGTCCGCTATTGTTTCTTCGAGCGGCTGTCGCCTTCCTCCCGTCGACACAAAAGTATTCCACGGCGATTAATTGCGCTGGCCAACGTTTCGCGACCTCTTCACAGTTATATATATTGACAATCCCCGGCTGACTGCGGTGGAAAAACTCAAAACCGCAGGCGATGCAAATGCTATAGTCGCAGAGTGTCCTCTCACTAACGACGGCTTTGCATCGGCTTGGGGCGCCTTGTGCGACCGGTTCGAGAACAAGCGGCTGCTAGTCAACAGCCAGCTTAAAATCCTTCTCAGCCTAACCAAGGTCCCCAAAGAATCAGGCGCGGCTCTCAGAGAGTTGCATGGCACCATGAGCAAATGTGTCACTGCGAGCATGCTCAAATCTGCACGGAGAATTGGGACTGTATCCTTGTGTTCCTGTGCACTTCCAAATTGCCAGAACACACTCGATCTCTCTGGGAGCATTCTCTGACAAATAAGTCAGAAATCCCAGCTTGGCAGGACGTGAGTCGTTTCCTCGGCGAGCGTGCGCGAGCACTCGAAGCTATAGAAACTGACAGGTCCAGTCCTGCCGCGCCAACACCTGCCCCGAGGTCCGCGAACCCTGCCCCTTCCAAACGGGTGAACTCCTTTGAAGCCCACGTCACCACTGAGAGTAAGAAATGCGATTTGTGCTCAAAGGAGAACCACCCAGTCCGACTCTGCCCTCCAAAATGTCTATTCAACAGCGAGAGGCCTACATAAAGCAGAAGAAGCTGTGTCTGAACTGCTTCGCACGCGGTCATCTGCTGCACGGATGCACCAGTGCGCACAGCTGTCAGAAATGCAACGGTCGGCATAACACCCTGCTCCATAAAGAGCATGAACCCGAGAATGGCGCTGCATCCGCAGCTGGCGTACCCTTTCATTCGCCCAGAAACGTCTCACATGTTCAGACGTATTTCTCTGCTAACACACAAGATGTCCTTCTTGGTACGGCAATAATCAATATATGCCATCTAGGAGCTACATATCCCGTGCGGGTACTAATCGATTCGGGATCTGAGCCGACTTTCATTTCTGAGCGCCTGTTCCGCCTCATCAAATTGCACTTCCGGTCTATGCAGACGCGAGTGTCAAGCTTAGGCCAAGCTATAACAGCCCGATCGCAAAAACTTTGCGATCTCCATATTGGAACTCCGCTGAAACCAAGACTACGGATTGAAGCATTTGATCTCGTCCTTCCAAGTCTTGCAAAAATTGATGTTCATATAGGCGCGGATATTCTTCCGTCTATTATTCAGGGAGGTTTCCACCCTAATATCTGTGGATCCATTCTAGGATTAGAGACTGTTTTCGGTTGGGTACTCACCGGCCCTCTTTCGCAAACATCACCGAAAATGGTGTCATCCTTCACAACTCAAGTTTCCGTTCCGAAAAAGACAAAATTTGAGTTTCCGACAATCTCGTCCAGGTTACATGGCTCATCTGCCGTAACTCTCCCAGTACGAGATCCCGACAGCATAACTTCCAAAGTGAGGGTCGGCTGCAATGCACTCTGTCCAGCATTGAATGATAAGGGGCTGGATGATATTCTTCATCCAGGGCCCGGACCCCGGTGTTCAATGTCATGTCCAACTAACTTCCATTTTCAACAAGCCAGCCATTCATTGCCCCACACGTCTCTCTTCTTTCCAGGTTATGATGTTATCCCCTCAAGCCAGCCAGCCATCCGGCGTAAATTCATTCCGGTGCCGCTGTGCAGAGGTATCCACGCTCTGCGCAAATGCCGGCGTTTTCTGGGGCTTCCCGCGGAAAAGCGGTTGCGCGCGGTTCTAGCCAACCGGTACTGCGCGATTTGCTTGGCACACCAGCACTCTGGGCAATCTTGCCGCAGCAACAAAGGCTGCAAGACGTGTGGCCACAACCACCACATGCTCCTGCACCTCCCAGGATCGCGCCGGAAGCGACGAAGCCCTACAAGTCGCCCCACTCCAGATCCTATACAGGCGGCCACTCCTCCGCTGACGATGCTAATGCAACACAAGATGGTCAGCATTCTCCCTACGGCGGTCATCATGCTCCAAACGACGACCAAAGATTTAGAAGTCAAGGCAGTGATTGACCCGTGCAGTCCCACCAGTCGGATCAACGCTTCCTTGGCAAAGACATTGGGTCTTTCCGTCATAAGCGTTGGTCCCGGGCAAGTCTGCACGAGTCTCATTCGGTCGAAGACCTCGCGCTTCGAGTTCGACGCGTTGTTCCAACTGGACCCCCAGCTGAACGTTCGGACGCCAATCCGGGCCATCGAGCGGGAAGCTGGGCCTCCAGAGATCACGCTCGCCGACAGCACCTGGTCACGTCCTGGATCGGTGTCAATTGTGCTGGGGGCTGACGTGTATTCTCACGTCATCCTTCCGGGGATCGTTCCCGCACCGACGGCCTTCCAATGGCCCAAAACACCGTGTTCGGATGGGTCCTCTCGGGCGCCTGCTCATAGACCCAGCCCAGGTCTTGCAATCCTTGCAAAGGGGGAGTATGTTTATGTACAGATGTATGAGGTGCCGGATATGCGACTATATATATATATATATATATATATATATATATATATATATATATATATATATATATATCTTTGTTGCAATTATGTGCCATACAATCATTATGAATGAGATTTCAAGGTATGTGTGAATGCGTCGATCTGGGAACTTTGAGTTGAATTTTGGAAATTTTCTTTCCTTAGTTCAACTATAAATCATAATATTGTAAATAATTTGTGCTTTCATCCGATAATACGATAAATAGGAGTCTTTTATTTTAAAAATCTCGCGACCAAGTAAAATACAAGTAAGAACGTTGCATTCAGTAGCGACTGTAATACTGGTTCAATATAGCTGAATTTATTCAAAACATAATATTAGGAAAGTCCAAGCCCTAATGGACAGACCATAATATTTTTAAATATTTCTTTAGACGAGGTAGCAAAATATAAAATTTTTGTGAACTTGTATTTTTTTTTGTCATATTCCAGTAATTTGCTTATTAATAATTAACACTTTTCCAGAAATGGAAAACTTGGCCATATCCTGAGTTTTGGTTGGGCATCATCTCAACTAGCACAACCACTTCATATTTATAAATTTAAAAAAAATAAATAAAAAAAAGTTACGCTGTCGTCACCGAGTTTCGAACTCGGAACCTTTCGTTTGCGAGCTTCGCGTCTATCCACTACGCCACACCAGTATTGCATTGCTTGTTGGAAAATCCCAAAGTAGTTCACTACAAGGGCTACATTTGACAAGCAATAAACTTTATATAATATCTATATGATTGGAGGGGTCTAGCTCTAATGGTGTGGGTGATATAATTTTATAACCTGTTTTCGATATGGTAACAAACTTGACTTGAGCGTGTTATCCACGGACCCAACAAAAATAATTCAGGTCTCTAGCTTGTCTAGATGCTTCAATTGTCTCAGCTTGTAGCTCTGATCAAGAATAAATATACTTTGTGGGGTCTGCCACGCGTCCTTCAACAAAACCATTATACCCTGATTTCCCATTTTCAATGGGCTCAGGGTATAATAATCAAGTAAATAAACTCTAGTCGGGGGTATCCCATTACGAGATCCTCTGAACCCCGTCCGATGTATATTTTTAGTTCACTACAAGGGCTCCTATCAAAAACAAAACTAAAGAAGCGACTAAAAATTGCAAACACAAATCGATCGAAATTATGTTTCTTAGAATATAAACGTATGTATATGTGTGCAGATGTATGGGAATAATGCTGTTTTACGATGCTTGCCACGCGTGTATGATAATTGGCCAAATAATTTGATTCATACATTGGGACTGAATTAACGGAATTTGACAAAGCTATCAGCATATTATTCTATTGCATATTTTACATTTTATAAAATTGCCTACTCAGGCCAGGGTTTACCCTGGTTTTCAATTTTTAATGGGTTCTGGGTATAGATAAAGGCAATAATCATAAACTGAACATTAAAATAATTCAAAAAACCAATTCGCTAATTTCTGCTTACGTACTTACTTTTAATCAAATCAAACGAAAGGTTTACTGCGCCCTTACTGCAGAAATACATACATACTATGACACTCAAGCTCACTCAAGCTATTAAGGCGAGTTAGCAACAAATCTTAAAATTGTAAGAAAATGACATTGTTATACAATTGAATAAAAATCACCTGTGTGGAATGGGTCAATTAAGTTAGTTAGTCTTTGTCATTTACTATGAAACTTGTAAACATAATAAATCTTCCTGGGTAATATTCGAACAATATAGTAAAAACAATTCAATACCTTTAAATTTATTTTTTAATCATCAGATAGACCATAAATTATTCAAACATACTTTGTCTTACACACAATAGCCCTCGCCAAATAAAGAACCGCTATGAGGACATTATGGTAATACATTACAGACAACCCTCACAATCAAGACATTATTTAAATCGAAGAACAAAAAGAAAAAAAAATTGTAATTTGAGCAAGGACAGTCTTTAAAATAATAAAAAAAAAAACTACAAAAAATTTCAAGTCTTTATCATTTTATCATTTCTGAGACACACGCGGAAAGAGATGCAGACAGGACTAAAGCGACTCAGTTCGTCGTCTCGATCAAGAATATATATATACTTTGTGTCACTCCTTCTTCTACCTGTCACATGCCTTTAACCAAACCATTATATCCTGATTTCCCATATTAATGGGATTCAGGGAATAAAAATAAATAATAAAACTAAACGCTATAAGATAAGAGTGACTTAAAGAAAGTGGAGCTAAGAACGAAATTATTAAACAGATCAATGCTTTTTCCGTCACACTAAACCAATAAAAATTCTCACATAAAGCAAAATACAGAGATTAAGTTTTCCGCACATATGTTAACATAGCGAAATATTCGGAGACTTGAAATACAGCAGCGTCTCTGGAACGTCGTCACTGTGTTTCTATACTTACTTGAATAAAATCTGCTATATAACAAACAAGTAAGGGTGCTCTAGTCGAGACTGCTCGACTAGGGGATACCCTGAGCCCTGTGAAGAGTCAAATATCAAATCATTCTACGCATCTTTTATGCATGCATATAAACAACACATACACACACACTCATATGCACGCAAGCATAAGCGGGCGCTCTGCCAACTGCGCAGTTGACACAGCGACTGCGCTTGGGCTGCAATGTGGGCATTACTATGGGAACTTAATTGTTTAATAACTTTTCTTAGCGATGGACTAAGTGCATCAAACTTTCACAACTTATTAATGACATTCATATGTATGTATTTGCCAAAGCACAAGTCTTTAGTATTTGATTTGAAATTTTTACAAATAGGGGGCTATTGGGGACGAATGGGGCGTGGCATCCAAAATCTAAAGATAACGTCATTTCCGTATTCATTACACGCAACTACGCAGCAAATTTGAAGTGTCTAGCTCAAACGATGTACTAATCACAATTCTTGCTCTAGCTCCTATATCGAGAGGATCGGTTTTGCTTGTTTACTAAAAAATGATTTCGGAAAACATTCGACATGGAATCACCACCGTGGACTCAGAGAAGAGATCGTTTACTGGTGCTGTCGTGAACTGAAGAAACTTTTGAAATCAGTTAAACGCATTTTTGCAACTACGAGGTCAGCGTCAGAGAAATTCTCTGTTCCTACAGAAGAAGAACTCCAAAATTGGCTGAATGAACAAATCGAATCTAAAATTGTACTGCTTCAGTAACGGAGTTTATCTCGGACTTCTGATAACCTGTGATGGGAGTTCTGCTCCGGCACGATTCCAATGTCGGCAAATGGCTTTAAATTCCGTCTGTGATTGCAAACTTCATAATTTATCTTCTTCCGTTTCTATAAAATCAATCTAAAATACAACAATACATTGGTCATTATTATATACGGTAAGCAGGTTCATAAAATTGTTGAAATAGCTTTAAATCAAAGCTCTGCAACAAATGTAGCCAATAAACGAAAACGTTTTCATTTTGTAGTTACATATATGCCACACATTTAGATTAAGGAGATTTTCGTCTTAATTCCGGGAAAATGGAAATAACTCTGCGCTTCGGATCTTTTCAATAAGTACCTAAATTAAATTTGAAATTTCGATACAAAAATGTTTACCATTGCATAATATATATAACTGTCGTTATAGTATTTCTTTTAATATAATACAAATGTGTTATAAATACTTTATACATTTATTATACCCTGAGCCCATTGAAAATGGGAAATCAGGGTATAATGGTTTTGTGAAAATGTATGTAACAGGCAGAAGGAGGCGTGCCACACCCTATAAAGTATATATATTCTTGATCAGCGCGACAAGACGAGTCGATATAGCCCTGTCCGTCTGTCCGCTGAGATATTTTTAAGTACGCAACGATAATACCATACGCTGCCCAAGTTTATAAAATTTTTCCGATAACTCATTCCAGTTCAATTTTATGAGCATTTATCGATAATTTTAATGTCTTTGTAAGGCGTGGTTTGTACATCGTTTGAGCTAGAGATTTCAAATTTGCTGTGTAGTTGCGTGTAATGAATACGGAGATTACGTAATCTTTAGATTTTGGATGGCACGCCCCATTCGCCCCCAATAGCCCCCTATTTGTAAAATACGCAAATCAAATACTAGAGACTTGTGCTTTGGCAAATACAGACATATAAATGTCATAAATAAGTTGTGAAAATTTGAAGCAGTTAGTCCATTGCTAAGAAAAGTTATTAAACAATTAAATTCCCATAGTAATGCCCACATTGCAGCCCAAGCGCAGTCGCTGCGTCAACTGCGCAGTTGGCAGAGCGCGCGCTTATGCGTGCGTACATATATATGCATGTGTGTGTATGTGTTGTTTGTATGTATGCATAAAAAGAGCATAGAATGATTTGATATTTGGCTCTTCACAGGGCTCAGGGTATCCCCTAGTCGAGCAGTCTCGACTAGAGCACTCTTACTTGTTTTTTATTGTTTTATTAGCTATAATAGAATCTAATAATTATTTGATTGATAAATATTAGAACAGAATTGCGATTTCAAATTGAATGTTCCTAAAAGCGCGCCAAATAAAAGCTATCAACTGAATTATAAATATGGCATGGACACACTGAATTTGTTAGTCACATATCGGCAAACCAATGTAAATAGTAGAACAATCGATAGCTCAATGTATTTTATGTGCTGCCAACTTTCGTCAAACAATTCAAGCGATTTACCGCCAAGATATAAATTTCAAAAACTGAAATCATGGCAAATGTGTAATTGGTTATATACTGGGTTTGTTCAAATGGACATATATCACGGAAAGAAAAAGGCCTAGACCTCATAAATGAATATATGCTTACTATAAATCAGTGCGACGAGCTGAGTCGATCTATTAATCGCATTCAAATTTATTCGGCATATCGTTGGAACTACAGTCTTAAAATGTTGCATTTAGTTTTAAATAAATGTTATACTATTTCGATTTTGTTTTATTTTTCCTCAACTAAAACAAAAACTTTAAAAGTTATAAACATTCTTAATATGTAAGTTCAAGCACGATCTCTTTACATACATTTGAACACAATAATTATACCCTGTAGTGAAGTGAATAAGAAGTAAAGGGTATAAAAGTAGACGAAATAAATTAAAGTTCTATTTCTGCTAGTCTTGTTTTAAAGGTTATTTAAAGTTAATAAAGGGTTTCATTTCATCGAGACACTTTATATCCATTGTTTGATCAATTGACAAAAAGCCTTTCTTTTTTTAAGTGTGTGTGTGAGCAATTTCATAATAATAATGGGGTAGACTGGTGTAAGCTCGATAAATGAATGATTATGAAATAAGTACATAAATTATGGTCGAGTACGTGGATTTCGCAATGGAAGTGTGCGATTTGGCAGGTGTTCAAATTGTGCTCTTTAAAGTCTGTATCCATATGAAGAGTATCAAAAGTTAGTGGTCGTGCACTCTGATTTGGATAGATGAGTGTTTAGTGTTCTGCTAGATTGATCAATTATGTCTAAAATTGATAACGTATATAAGTTTTAAGTTTCATTATGTCGTCATTTCTGGCGAAAGGAAAACCGATGAACCGTCTTATAATGCGGGGTTCTGTGGATTGGAGTTTCTTTAGGAGATAAGGAGCAGCTGTTCCCCAAATGGAGAACCCTCCTCCATATAGGCTGAATTATTGTTTTGTGAATTATGACTTTGGACTGTAGTAATAGTTTTGACTTGTACTTGACTAAACAATCTAATTTATTGTGTCTCGTGTTAATAGTGCCTATAATATTCAGTATATGTTTTCGCTTGTTTAGTTTAGAGTCTTAATGGGGAGTCTGTCCAGGTAAGTTTGCGGGCAGGTTTTAAGTCCATTTATAAATGTCATTGGAAATTGTTTGTCATGTGATAAGCCCATATTCCAATCTTTATTTTAAGAGCAAAATTTGGCGAAGGTGTGAGAGGGGCTCTAACAAATTACAGCTGTGTCGTCTGCATATGTAACTATAATATTATTGGTTGATGGTAGTGTAGGTACATCGCAAATAAATATATTATAAAGGGGCTTAAGATCCTGCCCTGGAGAGCACCAGCTCTAAAAAGTCCTTCTTTCTGTAGATGTAAATAGTGTCTATTTGACAGGAAGAGTCAAGTTTTAATAAAAATGGTGAGCAAATATGTGTAAGTTTAAAAAAAAGGCTGTCATATCAGACTCTGTCAAAGGCTTGTTTAATATCAAAGAAAACAGATGCATCAAATTATTTATTTGTTCTTGTCCTTGGTGAATTAAGGCTACTACCCTCTTTAATTGTTCAGTGGCACGCCATGTTGTGAGTGATAACTGGTGATTGGGTAGAGTATAGTTTTCTTTATTTTGAAAGTATGTTTTTCAAAAACCTTTCCTAAAATAGGTAGTATGCTTATTGGTCTGTACGAATCTGTACAGTGCTGTGGTTTTTTGGGTTTTAAGATAATTATAATCGTGGTTTTCTTCCAGTAGTCTGGAAAATAATTCATTTCGGTACAGGAGTAAATGATGTAAAGTATAAAATATATACTTTTGGAGGATAGAGCTTGGATTGTCCTAGTATTAATGTTGTCTAGTCCACTTTTAGTGACTTTAAAAAGTTTATTTCTCAAAGAAGTTCATCAAATAAAAAAATGTAATTGAATCTTTCATTGGAGTATCTTCTTAAAGTTTTTATATTGGTTTCCCAAAGGGAAAATAGTATATTGGTTTTGTGCAATGTCCGTCTTGCTGTTCGTCCGTCTGTCCGCCTGGCCGTCTGTCCGTATGAATGCAATATTTTTCTACGCTATTGAAGCTAGAGACTTGAAATTTGGAACATATACTCGTGTATACCCTCGAATTATAAAGTGTCAAGATTTTCCGGATACGCCCACTAGGGGCGTGGCAAATCGGAAAATGGTTGCGCCCATAGTTAATAGAAATCATAGAAATCATATTAGTTGAAGAGCTAGAGAGTTGAAATTTGGAATGTATACTTGCGTTGACCACCCAAGTTCAAAAAGATATGGCGGATATATCTACGCCCATTGATGGCGTGGCAAATCGGGAAAACTGTATCTTCTACAGTTTTAAAGCTAGAATGCTGAAATTTGGCAGGTATCTTAACGCTTCGATTCTATAAAGATTGATAAAAAGATTTGATGTCCACGCCCACTGGGGGCGTGACAAATCGGATCTGAATATAGAGTGATTTTACAAATTCAGCTATATTTTGAGCACTGTTTATGCTAGTGACTTGAAATTTGATATATATACTCGGATAAGCAACCCAAGATCAAAAAGATATGGCGGACATACCTACGCCTTCAGGGGGGCGTGGCAAATCGCAAAAAGCTTATAGCTCCTATAGATTCTAGTTTTAGAGCTATACGCTTCAAAATTGGATGTTTGTGTTACTGGGGGCCTCCTCTATTGATTCCCTAAAAATAAATCTTACGCCCCTTCGGGGGCGTGGTATATCGAAAAAATACCCTGTAACTTTCACATTTTTGGAGTGTAAGCATCCAGACTTTACAGTTACGTTACCCTAGACTCCTTCTAGGAACTTGCCAAATATGATATGTCTACGCCTACTGGGGGCGTGGCAAATTGGCAACAAAATTTGTAACGCCCAGCTGCAAAATTCATATGCCTGTGCCACCTATATAAATAAGCTTAATAAGAATTGCTAAGACGACAAACGGCATTTCTGAGAAATATATGCAATCCGATTTAATGTTGAAGTTCTGCAAATAATTTATCTGCTGAAATTATCATTTTTCGTATAGCCTAGGTCAGTTATGTTATTTTCTTTTTGTGTGTCTGACCATGACAAAAAATGTAAATATCAAATACCGATTACACAAATATCGACTTAGTCCGAACAAAATTATTCCACACGAAAAAATTGACGATAGAACCCATCATGTATGTATGTATGTAGGCACGAACAGCTGCGCAACTATTTTCATGCCGTCGCCGCCGCTTCTCGAACGCCCTTTTGCTTACACGCTTTTCATCTACCTGCTGCGCCACATCAGTTTTGCATTGCCTGTTGGCAAATCCGAAACTACTTCACTACAAGGGCGACTTTTGACAAATACAAAACTATAGAAGCTGCTGTTAATGCAAACACAATATAAACATAAATCAGTCGCAATTGTGATTCTTAGAAAATGCTGAAATGAACGCATATGAACGTATGTATTTATATGTGTACATACAAAAAACGGTGGTCGGTTGAATGTATGCGTATAAAGGGCGATATTTGAAAAATACAAAACTAAAGAAGCGGCTGAAAACGCAAACACAACTCAATAACAATTTTGGTTGAAGAATATGCTAGAATGAATAGCGCTGAATTTATTTGTGACCGTTCATAAGCGAACGCGCTTGCACGTTTCAATGTTTGTACATATGTGTAAATGTAAATATATTTTGCTGTCGCTGCTTAACGCGTGCGTGTCATAATTGGCCAAACGTTTTGTTTAATAGATTGCGACTGACTTAACGGAACTTGATGAAACTTTTAGCATATGATTCTATTGAATTTTTTACATTTTATAAAAATGCTAACTCATTCACATAGTTATATTTGCAACAGACCTTCAATTGGCAGTATATGAGGGGGTAGGTAAGTAGTTAAAAAAGCCGGTATCCAAAATGTAACAACAATTTAAATTGCATAAAATTCACATGAATCTACATAAATGCAAAATTTGAGATATATTATTAAATTGAATATACCAGATGCTCCTATGGGAAACTAGTATCACTCATTAGGTTTCGACCTCATGCAACGTTCTTACTTGTTATTGTTTGGATTTGTGCAATGTCCGTCTTGCTGTCCTAGCCATCTCCGTATGAATGCAATTTTTTTCTATGATATTGAAGCTAGAGAAATATTCCAAATTTTTCTACTTACTCGTTAATACCGTCGAATTATAGTGTCAAGATTTTATCGATACGCATGGACATGGTAGATATATCTACGCCTTCGGGGCGTGGCAAAACAAGTAAAACTGTATCTTCAACCGTTTTAAAGCTATAATGCTGAAATTCGGCTCTTTAGCTGATGTTTGGATCTATGTATATATATTAATAATTATGAATATATGTCAACGCCCACTGGGGGCGTGGCCAATCGGATCTGAATATTTCGAGACTTTTCAAATTCGGCAATATTTTGAGTAATATTTATGCTCAATATTTATGGCCAAACATTTTGTTTAATTTATGGTGACGGACTTAACAGAATTTGACGAAAGTTTCAGAATATGATTTTATTGACTTTTTTACGTTATATGAGAATGATAACTCATTCACCTGGTTATATTTGTACCAGAGCTTCAAAGAGCATTTTTGTGAAATTTGGAGTCAGTATTCGAATTTCATAAGATATTATAAGAATTGTTTAAAATTTACATGAATCTATATGCCAAGGCTCTATCTCTAAAAATGCAGAAGATATTATTTTATAACTTGTTTTAAGTCGATAACATTAAAAGTAAAATATCTATCGATTTTATTAAACAAACTTGGCCTTCGCGTGCCATAACGAACCTACCGAATAAAATCAAGTCTCTATCTAGTTTGTCTAGTTTCTGAAATCGACGCGTTCAAACATACGGACAGACGGATAGACTCAGTTCTTCGCCATGGTCGACAATATACTTATGTACTTTATGAGGTTTCTCACATCTCTTTCTGCCTCTTTCATAGTTTTAACAAAACCATTATACCCTGATTTCTCATTTACAATGGGCTCAGGGTATAAAAAGATATGGTGGATACACCTACACGTACAGGGAGCATGGCAAACAGCATAAGTGTATATGTCCTACGGTTTTAGAGATAGCAGCTTCAAAATTCGATATTTGAAACCTCTAGCAATGACCTAAAAATATATTTTACGCCTTTGGGGGTATGGCATAACGAAAAATACCCTACAATTTTCATATTTTTTGATTGTAAGCATCCAAATCTTACAGTTACTTTACCCTAGACTTCTAAGACCTCGACAAATATTATTGTATATGTATACAACAACAGGGACGTGTCAAATCGGGCACAAAGTTTGTGTGTGTTGCTAATACCTTCAAAAATCGTACACACCAAATTAAATTACATTCATGCGATATTTATATCTTATCAATTAATATTCCATGCGATTAGGTGCTAGGTTGGATCGCAGATTTGTAGCGGACACCACAGTATTCAATTCGATGTTTCGAATATCGATATTTTAATAAATAAATTTTATTATTTAATTATTTAATTTTATTTTCTAAGAAATATAAAAATATAAATAAATATAGAAATAATCGTATAAATATTCATATATATATTACAACTCTTGTACTCGATAGCTAATTCAAACGGCGATTTTAGCGACTAAAGATATATTATTAAACTTATGATTCCCCTTTGCGAACAGAGTATCACTCAGTCGGTTATACCCGAAGGTAAAGTTCGTTTTTTTTCCTTTGGTAAACAACAATGAACTTTAATGCGAATTTGTTCTGTTAAAATGATTTATTTATTTCAACGCTTATATTAAAAATTTGCATTAACAGTGTATATCGAATATAATTTGTATGAATAATTCTTTCATTCAATATATGTATGTATAAGTGCACTTTGTTTTCATTATTTGTGTGTATAGTCTGGATATACAAGATCCTGTTTGTTACAGCGATTCTTTAAAAATAGGATGCGACATCAAGGAGAAAAAAATCGGATGATCATATGCCGTAAGTTTGCATAAGAGCTATAAATATCCGGATAGATATAGATGCGTTCATTTTTAATAGTTACATTATCCACCAGTGGCGTTTTAGTCTGTTTCTAGTTTCAAACTGAAGATGCAATAAAATATATTTGTAAACGGAGGACAGATACGGAAGATTTAAACTGGAAGCCAAAGTTTGGGTGCAATGGGACTGACCATAGTTGGACCGCACATAAATATCAATGAATCATATCCTTCGATCTAAAATTTTGTTTAAGTTTTCTTGCAAACGAAATATGTGTATTATTTTCTTATATTCAATATTATATTTATCTAATATAGTAAGCCAATGTTATACTGACCAATTGTTATCTTTCATGTTAAAAAGCAAAGGAATCTACACAATCCTAATTCACGCTACTGATAGTCGACGGAGTCGCTGTCCATCAACGTCGAAGACACTTCCGAGATACGTCTATGCCAGTAGTCCTGATACCGCGATTCGGGTTGTGCAACAGAGCGCCACGGTGGCCATTTCAGCTATTCCTCAACAATGTCCCATACCATAAGCGAAGCGTCTGTTCCGCCCACAGTGATGAGCGTATGATCCCCGAACAAGAAACGCACACATGCCAGCATGCCGGAGTAAACCTTGGTCTCGTGGAACTCGGCACGCGGTGAGATGCACGGATACCTGTCAATAGCAAATGCTTACAGATTATTACATATCGTGAAACTCTGCGCCTCTTGTCTAACCTGAACAACCGCAGATATCCCTCTGCATCCCCTGATGCGAGCATGTCGTGTGCTGCAGAGCGGCTGCATGTGGCTATAATGGTGTTGGCGCTGCTGTAGTAGCGATTGCTCCATTGGCCAGCCACCAAGAAGCCCACTGTGCAATTGTTGCTCAGCCATTTTACATCTTTCATGGCAATGGGACTTCGCTCTGGGGAAAGAGACTTTGCATCCCAGAACAACAGATCAAAGTCAATGGTCACTGTCTGCACAAAGTTTCCGTCCATGCTCCAATCTAGATGCGTCAGTGGTTGAGAGCCGCGAATCTTATTCACTTTCTTGTAGGAGAAACCATCGCGCGAGACACGGAAGAGGTAAATGCTGCCATTTTGCGAGCCCATTGCAATCATATCGCCGACTGTTTAACAGATTAGTTATATAGTAATGCTATAACTGGGATCTTTGAGAACGCTTACCCTGATTAAATGACACACAGTTTAAAGGTGAGCCACATACACGAAGCGTTAACATAACTGCTCCGTTGTCGCAGTTGATGACCAGGAGGTGGCCTTCGGTGCTGCCAGCAGCTAATGCCGTGCCAAACGGATGAAAGGCCAGTGTCACACATTCGTAGCCCGTCAGTATGGTCCAGATGAGTTTGTTCTTGCGCCACAGTGCTACATGCTTGTCATGGCCGGCCGTGGCATAAAGTTCGTCCTCGGGATGGGCGGCGAGGCCCCACAGCTGTCGGCCGTGGCCGAAGACAACCTGCGTAAAGCGCCGCTGCAAGGAGCCCTCCAAGATGTTGTTTCTTGTTGTCCCCACGTAGATGTTGCCATCATTTCGGCCTGGTCTCTGCGGATATATTGTTCTCACGCCACCTGCCGCTTCGACGAGCTGAGGCGTTACATTGATTAATGTATATATGTATATGTTTGTTAATATTATAAAGCACACTTCCTACCTTTGTGTCCGCAATTTTTTTATAATTTTGCAGCGAGTCCCAAGCGGCAATTTTGCGATCCTTTTCTCCGCCCGACAACAAAGTTCCCTCGCCCAGCATAATCAGGCAGCCGATGCCCTTGTTGTGGGCCTCAAACTCGGTGCGCACAAAGTATGCGCCATCAGAGTCCACGGAGTATATGGTAATGAAACCATCAGAATCAGCGGTAATCACATCGCCATCCGGCTCGAATTGTACGCTGGTAACGTGACTGCGCGACGGCTGTTTCACGATATCAGTGCGCTCAAAGAAGCCATCCTTGCGCCGATGCCAGAAGGCTAAATGACCGCGCCCATGAGTGATGATAAGATTATCATCCAGAGGATGGAACGCGGCTCCCGAGAGGCCTTCCTGTAGAGTCTACAAGTAAAACAGAGCAGTCGACAATCGATAAACGAGATAAGATGGAGTAAGGTTTGCTCCTCACTTACAGCCACTTTGCCTAGCAGATGGCCCCATTGCCATTGCCAGACGGACAAGATGCTCTCGCGACCGCTGTCCACGGCCAGAATATAACTGCCACCATTCTGAAAGATAAATACAAATATGTAATTGCAATTGCATATTTACTTGATGGCGCCATGGCCATTACCAGTTGGGAGAAAGCTACGGCGGTAACTCCCGTATCCAGTTCGCCCATGCCAAAAACGTAGAGTGTCTGCAGTGACTCGGTGCTCCAAATGCGGACATGCGCCTGTGATTTGCGATCGCGGCCAGCTTTCTGACCAGATGCCACCAATTCTCGAGACGGATGCACATCCATGCTGTTCAGAAACATTAGACGTGAGAAAACCATATTTGATATTTCAAATGATTACCACATGATGTCCTCCGTGTGACCTGTGTAGTGGCGCTGTGCATCCTCGTCGCGATCGAATAGAACAGCCACGGCAGCAACATAGTACAGCAGCTCTCCGCTTGGCAGTACCCAGAGATTGCGTCGCGCATCGATTCCCCTATAGCCATGCCTTTTGAAAAGCAAGCAATGAGTGAATGAATGAATGAGCAATTTGTGAGTTGACAGTCAGTTTTTTCCCATATATACTCACACCCACTGAAGTTGCAGTTTTTTGTCTGGGGGCGAGTTCTCAGCGGGTGCATGGTGCACGGGGGGATAGAAGGTGCGCCTCAAGCCCCGAATGGTCACTTTTGTGGGCTCCTCTTTCATGATGTCCAGCATGGTGTACTCTCCATTAGGCCTGAGAATCTCACTCTCTGGAGCATAGAGAATTCGCGGCCTGCTCTTACTCCGAGGTCGCGTGCCACGCAACGGCACCTTGGGCAGCTCCTCCGTGGAGAGTATGGGTGCGGCAGCGACCACCGAAGGACGTGAACGCGAACGTCGAATGGGCGAGCCAGCAATCAAGGCCGTCCCAGTGGCCAAATAGAATGTGTCTACGTCGGCAAACTCATTGCGTAGCTGAGAGAAACTGCGTACCTGTCGGCCAACAGAGCAAATAGCAGCCACAGCATGGAAAATGTGCGAAATTTAGCGAGGTTTTTGATATTGCACTTTTGGTATTATTTTATGTTAATTAAGTTATTATGCCGAAAATTCTTTGAAATGAAATAAATACAAAAAGAAACATCCTACAACCCACGTGTTCTTACCTCCTGCCCAGTACCTGTGTACATTTTTTTTGCGCCGTTGATTTTCAGCACTTGACCCAAATCCTCGAGCACTTCCTCAAACGGCTGCGAGGTGCGTAGGTTAAGCAGAACACGACACTGGAAAACAAAGAGTGTACAAGTTACATACGTATAATAATTATATATAAAGCGCTTCGTTCTTAATCTAATAGGCTGGGACCAGAGGCCGTTTTATGAGTGGATAATTTGTCAGGGAGCCATAAAATATAAATCATTGGGCTGTGTGAAGTGTGTACTCATATACATAGAAGTATATGTGCATGTGAAGTTCAGCATTGACTGCGCGCATTAACTTTTCAACACTGGTCCTGCGGCAGGAACTTAGCCGTGACACGCCACTTCCGCTTTCGCTGCCCCGGCCATGACACTTCAAGTTTGTGCGCAAAGTTGGTAGCAACAAATATTTATAATTACGTGCCTACACACACACTCTCACGCAGAAATGTTAATGTATAAATATAAATATAAGCATTTATATATATTCATATTCATATTCATGTGGCGACACCATCATCCTCGTGTGCTTCTTGGCTGCTCCACAAGCCGAGGCTGTGACCCACTTTGCATTTTATTTCACTGCTTAATGGTATTATTTGTAGTTGCTAGGGGTCGTCGGGCTATTCCAGCATTGTTTGCCTTCTACTTGTGCTGCTTCTTACTGTTTCGGCTGCCATTGCTCGTTGCTCGTAGTTATTGTTGTTTTTGTTGCACTTAAACTTTTGCGCTCATAATTGGATGTACACGCAACATCCACCCCCAGCCCAGATGAGCGATACGCATTGTTACATTTGGCAGCTTAGCTGTAGCTGTAGCTGCAGATGTAGCTTTAGTTGCTTTTGCTTTCTGCTCTCAGTGCTTATGTCAAGTGTGCATCTTGAGTTTTAACGACCTTCAGGCCTTGATATCTGTTAGTCACGCGAGTCCATGTCTCGCAAAAAATTAAAGCATCTGGCATAAACTTTATCTGCCCTGGTCCTGCTGACAATTGCCAATAGGACCAACTTTGACATTTTGCATGAACTGGATCTAATTTATGTATTTAGTTAATATTCGTTGGAAAAGTGTCTAATGGTTTTATCTCCATGTTGAGAGCTGTCTGCTGTTGATTTTGCTAAGACTGATTGCGAAACTTTTTCTTTTCTTATACTAGTTTCCCAAAGGGAAAATAGTATATTGGTTTTGTGCAATGTCCGTCTTGCTGTACGTCCGTCTGTCAGTCTGTCCGTCTGGCCGTCTGGCCGTCTGTCCGTCTGTCCGTATGAATGCAATATTTTTCTACGCTATTGAAACTAGAGACTTGAAATTTGGAACATATACTCGTGTATACCCTCGAATTATAAAGTGTCAAGATTTTCCGGATACGCCCACTAGGGGCGTGGCAAATCGGAAAATGGTTGCGCCCATAGTTAATAGAAATCATAGAAATCATATTAGTTGAAGAGCTAGAGAGTTGAAATTTGGAATGTATACTTGCGTTGACCACCCAAGTTCAAAAAGATATGGCGGATATATCTACGCCCATTGATGGCGTGGCAAATCGGGAAAACTGTATCTTCTACAGTTTTAAAGCTAGAATGCTGAAATTTGGCAGGTATCTTAACGCTTCGATTCTATAAAGATTGATAAAAAGATTTGATGTCCACGCCCACTGGGGGCGTGGCAAATCGGATCTGAATATAGAGTGATTTTACAAATTCAGCTATATTTTGAGCACTGTTCATGCTAGTGACTTGAAATTTGATATATATACTCGGATAAGCAACCCAAGATCAAAAAGATATGGCGGACATACCTACGCCTTCAGGGGGGCGTGGAAAATCGCAATAGCTCCTAGTTTTAGAGCTATACGCTTCAAAATTGGATGTTTGTGTTACTGGGGGCCTCCTCTATTGATTCCCTAAAAATAAATCTTACGCCCCTTCGGGGGCGTGGTATATCGAAAAATTACCCTGTAACTTTCACATTTTTGGAGTGTAAGCATCCAAACTTTACAGTTATGTTACCCTAGACTCCTTCTAGGAGCTTGCCAAATATGATATGTCTACGCCTACTGGGGGCGTGGCAAATTGGCAACAAAATTTGTAACGCCCAGCTTCAAAATTCATATGCCTGTGCCACCTATATAAATAAGCTTAATAAGAATTGCTAAGACGACAAACGGCATTTCTGAGAAATATATGCAATTCGATTTGAATGTTGAAGTTCTGCAAATAATTTATCTGCTAAAATTATAATTTTTCGTATAGCCTAGGTCAGTTATGTTATTTTCTTTTTGTGTGTGTGACCATCAAAAAATGTAAATATCAAATACCGATTACACAAATATCGACTTAGTCCGAACAAAATTATTCCACACAAAAAAATTGACGATAGGACCCATCATGTATGTATGTATGTAGGCTCGAACAGCTGCGCAACTATTTTCATGCCGTCGACGCCGCGTCTCGAACGCGGACCCTTTTGCTTACACGCTTTTCATCTACCTGCTGCGCCACATCAGTTTTGCATTGCCTGTTGGCAAATCCGAAACTACTTCACTACAAGGGCGACTTTTGACAAATACAAAACTATAGAAGCTGCTGTTAATGCAAACACAATATAAATATAAATCAGTCGCAATTGTGATTCTTAGAAAATGCTGAAATGCGCGCATATGAACGTATGTATTTATATGTGTACATACAAAAACGGTGGTCGGTTGAATGTATGCGTATAAAGGGCGATATTTGAAAAATACAAAACTAAAGAAGCGGCTGAAAATGCAAACACAACTCAAAAACAATTTTGGTTGAAGAATATGCTAGAATGAATGGCGCTGAATTTATTTGTGACCATGCATAAGCAAACGCGCTTGCACGTTTCAATGAAAGACATCCGAATTTTCTTTGATAATTGAAATTTCTGCACCTGTATCAATCAAAAATGTTATTTGTTTATTTGTTTCAACATTTTTGAATGATACGAAATTGTTGAGACTTAAGTTAACAGTATATATTTTACTATTTAAGCCTGAGTATCTGGAGGTGTCTGCGAGTTTTCCGAAGTATATTGGGCAACTCGGTCATTATTGTTATAGTTATTGTTATGATGGTATCTATTTTGGTTGTTGTCTCGGTTGGAATAATACCTTCCTCAGTTGTAATCTCTACCTCTACTATTGTTTCTAGTTATACCCTGAGCCCATTGAAAATGGGAAATCAGGGTATAATGGATTTGTTAAATGTATGTAACAGGCAGAAGGAGGCGTGTCAGACCCCACAAAGTTATTCTTGATCAGGGCGACGAGCTGAGTCGATTTAGCCCTGTCCGTCTGTCTGTCTGTCCGTCCGTCCGTCTGTCCGTATGTTTGAACGCGTCGATTGAAGCATCTAGACAAGCGACATGAATTTTTTTTGTTGGGTCCGTGGATAGCACGCGCAGGTCAAGTTTGTTACCAAAAAACGATATCTATTTTCGTTGTTTTGTTATCGATATTAAACCTTATCGAAAACAGGTTGTAAAATTATATCTCCCACACCTTTAGACCCCTCAAATTTTGCATATAGAATAATGTGAATTTTATGCAATTTCTATTTTTTTTATTTTTTGGATACCGGCTCTTTTTAATAATTAACCCTCCCTCCACCCCTCCCCTTCTCCAATCATGGAGACTCTGTTGCAAATATAATTTATTTATTTTTGATTTACATACATTCTAGTTGATTAAAATTTTAAAATTATAATTTAATTTTGGAAAATTCAATGTTTTAATGCAAGCTATATAGCGTATTAAACATTGCAAATCGGACGGGGCTCAGGGGATCTCCTAGTCGGGCACCTCCGACTAGAGTTTTCTTACTTGTATTATTATTATAATTGTTATTATTGTTATGGTAAGTATTGGAATTGTTGTTACCGTGGCCATTGCCTCTACCTCTTTGGTATCGGTAACTACCTCCTATATTGTTGCGGCTTCGCTGGAATAATATTGTGCTGGCACTTCCAGTCATTTCAGTGCTGCAATGGATATATTTAACCATTACATCATTGAAAGTGACAAAGTTACCTGCTTCTAATATTATCCGGAGCTTGTCATGCTCGCAATTTCTGGTCATGGCAGAGATTGATTCTTTCGTAGAGAATTTCTCTGCATTATCAGGGTCAAGGCCGTCATCAATATACGCTGTTTATAATTGCTTCCGCAAATTGTCAATTTCAGCTGTATATTGTGATACTGTTTTTCCTGTTTGTTCAATATTCAACAATTTGGCTTTTATTACGTCGGGAGATTCTCCTTTTACGTTACCTTTAGTATGTTGATTATTCCTGATATGGTCGTTACATTTTGTACTTTATATAGAATTGTGCCGGTTATCTTTGATTTGATAACCTCAACCGCTATATCTTCTTGATTGCCTTTAGTTCTTTCGGTATGTCTCAAAGCTGTTAAGAACCTATTCAATGATAACTTTTTACCATCGAATTCAGGGATGGAAGCGGATACTTTCTTCACGTATTCCCTGTCTATTAGTTTCCACAAATGAATCAATATTGGCCTCAGTATTACCTTCGGTGTTAATCATTGGTTTTGATTCAACCAAATCTTGGAATTGATTTGGGTCAAATTCTATTGGAAAATAAATATTTTTTGAAAATTTAAATCTAATATTGCGTCTAGAACTTATGCTTTCTAGTCTGGTGACTAATGAACGCAATAATTTGGTACACTGAGAATTATTTTCACTTGTGAGTCTATGTTTAACAGAAGAGACTAATTCACTTATATTATTATATTCCGTAATAAGAATTGAAGTGTTTCGACTCGTATTGTTGTATCTTTATTAATACATTTATACGATTGTTCGAATTGTTCTTTAAAAAAATCAATTTGTTTATTTAATTCCCGTTATTCCATGGCTATAAATGGTTTAATCGCAACATAACAATCCTTGTTTCCCCAAGTATGTCATGATTTTCAATAAAAGAAGCTCAAACAACCAAACTACAAGCTGATGTGCATTTAATTAACCTCCCCAAGGGAGGAGACGTTAGTTATACCCTGAGCCCATTGAAAATGGGAAATCAGAGTATAATGGTTTTGTGAAAATGTATGTAACAGGAAGAAGGAGGCGTGCCACACCCCATAAAGTATATATATTCTTGATCAGCGCGACAAGACGAGTCGATATAGCCCTGTCCGTCTGTCCGTCCGTCCGTCCGTCCGTGTGAACGCCGAGATATTTTTAAGTACGCAACGTAGAGACTTGAAATTTTACATGAATACTCGATAATACCATACGCTGCACAAGTTTCCGATAACTCATTCCATTTCGATTTTATGAGCATTTATCGATAATTTTAATGTGTTTTTAAGGCGTGGTTGGTACATCGTTTGAGCTAGAGATTTCAAATTTACTGTGTAGTTGAGTGTAATGAATACGGAGATTACGTAATCTTTAGATTTTGGATGCCACGCCCCATTCGCCCCCAATAGCCCCCTATTTGTAAAAAGCGCAAATCAAATACTAAAGACTTGTGCTTTGGCACATACATACATATGGATGCCATTAATAAGTTGTGAAAGTTTGATGCAGTTAGTCCATCGCTAAGAAAAGTTATTAAGCAATTAAGTTTCCATAGTAATGCCCACATTGCAGCCCAAGCGCAGTCGCTGCGTCAACTGCGCAGTTGGCAGAGCGCGCGCTTATGCTTGCGTGCATATCAGTCTCTAGCTTGTCTAGATGCTTCAATCGACGCGTTCAAACATACGGACAGACGGACGGACGGACAGACGGACAGACGGACAGACAGACAGACGGACAGGGCTAAATCGACTCAGCTCGTCGCCCTGATCAAGAATATATATACTTTGTGGAGTCTGACACGCCTCCTTCTGCCTGTTACATACATTTAACAAAACCATTATACCCTGATTTCCCATTTTCAATGGGCTCAGGGTATAACAAATTTGTGTGTTTTAAAGAATATATGTATATGTTATTATGTTATAAGTTACTTAAAAATATATATATATATATATATATTTTTTTTAATATTAGTTTATTGTATTATTCCTAATCGATCAACGCATTGATCTCCTGTCTAACGTTTCGTGTGGTTTTACAGGCCATACTCTACTACGAGCAACGCAATTATCGCTCAGTATTATAAATGTTCTTTAACATTTCATTTTTTTTCTATATATTATTCTTATATTTAAGTTGCGCGCTCTTTGTAGCGCTGTCGGTCCGTAGATCCTGTTGGTCTAGCTTGGTATGCTAGACGGTGCCGGTGCTGGTCTTCGCACAGTGTTGGGGCGCCGCTGCTGGTCTTCGCACAGGCTGTTGGGCTACCCACAATGCGTAGGTGCTGAGGTGTAGCGCCGCTTCACAGACGTGCTGTGTTGTCGTGGTTGTGTCTCCTGTTGCTGTGCCCATTGGCTTCATGCTGCTGCGATTCAAATAGACAAGCTTATTATCAGTTGTAAATGCCTTTATTTATCAAAATGCCCTCGCTGTTGGTCACAATACTGCATCTGCCACATGTTAAGTATTATTTTTATAGTTACTGGTTCAATTCATTTGGAGATTGGCAGTATCCTTTATGATCTTCTGGCTGATGGTGTGGGAGGGCGCAGCTGCTTACTTCACTCTTCTCTGTATCGTTGCGCTGTGAGCCGTACATTGATTTATTTTGCATTGCCAATTGTCGAATTGCTGCCGTAATGACGTTGCTGCTGCTGTTGCTCGCTGCTGCTACTGCTATTGCTGTTGTTGTTGATCACTGTTGCTGCTGTTGTTGTTGATCACTGTTGCTGTTGTTTTTTAACTGTTTATATATATATATAGGGCTTTATATATATAGATGTATGTATATATATATTGATTGTCGTTGGCATCTGGGTTGGTTACTGGTTGGTATTATGAACTGCTCTGCTTTGACTTCCTCTTCTTGTTGTGGATGATATTCTCCGCAGCGACGGCAGCGGCAACGGGAGCTTCGTTGCTTTGATTTTCTATCGTTTTTTGTTTTATAAGTTGAGTACTTAAACTGTTCTTTCGGACTAAGTTCTTTTTTCACCAATTTATTTTTCTTTCACACGTTTACACAAATCGCATTTTCGTGACACTTGTCACGGTCGCCATGTAAAGTGAAACACGTCTTCTTGGTTTCAAATATTAATCGAGAGTGTTCTCTCCGGTTTATTCAATTATATATTTGGCTTATTACATACAATATTCTAAGTGAGCTCTGCCGCTAAAAGCGTCGGCAATGAGAGAGAGAGAGAGAGAGTTGCAGTACATATGTGCCAATGTGCTTATGTATATATACGTATATATGTACAGATGATACATACTCAAGAAGCGATCTCATGCTGAGGCCCGTCCGCATAAGCGACGGATCGTATTACTGCGCATATATATATATATATATATATATATATATATATATATATATATATATATATATATATATATATTTATGATTGTATAAACATAACAACAAAGTGTCGTTATGTTATAAGCTGATACTCTAACTTTAAGTTGGGCATATGACCACTTGTTATGCTGTATACTCTACAATTCTGTGGGCATAGGCTCATTTGGCATGCAACATACTACTAAGGTCTCTCAAGCTATTTATATTATTGTTCATATTATATTGAGTATCATTGAAAACAAAAATTGACCAACACTCAAGTGAACAGTTCATAATTACCTGAGCTCCTTCATATAAAACAAGTAAAAGCGCTCTAGTCGAGACTGCTCGACTCGCAGATACCCTGAGCCGTGTGAAGAGCCAAATATCAAATCATGCATCAAACTTTCACAACTTATTAATGACATTCATATGTGTGTATTTGCTAAAGCTTTTTTACAATTAGGGGGCGATTGGGGGCGAATGGGGAATGACATCCAAAATCGAAAGATTACGTAATCTCCGTATTCATTACACGCAACTACACAGAAGTGAAGTCTCTAGCTCAAACGATGTACAAACTACGCCTTGAAAACATTAAAATTATAAACTTGTGCAATGTTTGGTATTAAGTCTCTTCGTTGCGTATTATTTATATTAAATAATAAATATTATACCCTGAATTCCCATTTTCTATGGGCTCAGAGTATAAAAACCTTTAATTATTGTATGTAGTCAAAATATAAGAAATGCTTTGAATTCGAGTCACGGTGGTTTTCATACGTCTTTAGACCTCCAAGAGCCAAAATTTCAATAATCAGGGTATCCCATAGTCTAACACTCACATTTACCTCTTAATTGTTTGTTTTTTAGTGTATTTCACTTAAACATACTTTAATAATTCTCGAACCCACTTTCATCATAATTTGCTTAAACTCAAAACCGTTGACTAGTTGGAAAACAATTTTCTTGTTTTGCTACTAAGCTTTTTGGTTTGCTTTTCCGACTTTTAGGAGCGATCAATTTTATTTTATATATTTGTGCGAAAATGTTCAAAACTGTACCATTTAGAGCACCTGGCTCAATGGATATTGGTGGTGGCGTCCAATAGGCGGAGCTGGGAGCTGGGAACTGGGAACAGGGCTCAGCTAACCGTTTGCTGGACGCCTATACTGTTGGCAACTATTAATCACGATTTATTGATTGTTTATCAAATCGAAACACCTGAGGCTAACAGCGCTGCGAGCACTGTAGCTCTGAAATGTATGCTCTGGCAATAGTAGACCCTGAAGGATGAAGCGGTGCGATGTGATGCGTCTTAATCAGCGGATTGAATTGGCAGCAGCGATAACATTTTATACTGCATTGTAAACTTATCAACAATAAGGTATTATTTTACTTTGAAGGTTCACCATCTGAGCATTATACAATCTGCAAGCTGTGCGCAAATTATGCATGATTGGCACTTATAGGAAATATCTCTCTCTCTCTCTCTCTCTCTGTCACACACTCTCTTTATCTGTCTGTGTGTCAGAGAATATCTGCAAATTTGCACGGCCCCAAAGGTGACAGACAGGAGCAGCAGCTGCACTCAAGATGCCTGGCGCTTCAGTATAAACAAATATAATTATGTGTGTAAATAATTACATTACTCAGGCAGCTCCAATCAGGTGACCCCAAACAAATGGCATTTGTTAAGCCAATTACGTGCACTTTCAGTGAGGGCAGGGCGGGTGCGGTGGGTTGGGACGGCTCGGCGGTTGACAGCCAACAGCTGCTGGAAGAAGGAAGTACGCATCACACTGGCATTGAGTAATGCGAACTTCCATTTTCCGCATGTCACAATCATGTATGTATGTATTTGCATTTGTTTGTGTATAGAAAGCGCAGGAGACAACAGGCAACAGCTGTTGAGCTGAAAGTTCATCATTTTTTTAAAGACTCAAAACGGAACCACACCCACATTTGTCCAATAATCCAAACCAGACGTTCGACCAGCTCTTGCCTGATTTCGCTTCACTGTTGTTAAAATCACTGAAATTTAAACAAGTAAGAGTGCTCTAGTCGAGACTGCTCGACTAGGGGATACCCTGAGCCCTGTGAAGAGCCAAATATCAAATCATTCTACGCATCTTTTATGCATGCATATAAACAACACATACACACACACACATATGCACGCAAGCATAAGCGCGCGCTCTGCCAACTGCGCAGTTGACGCAGCGACTGCGCTTGGGCTGCAATGTGGGCATTACTATGGAAACTTAATTGCTTAATAACTTTTCTTAGCGATGGACTAACTGCATCAAACTTTCACAACTTATTAATGGCATCCATATGTATGTATGTGCCAAAGCACAAGTCTTTAGTATTTGATTTGCGCTTTTTACAAATAGGGGGCTATTGGGGGCGAATGGGGCGTGGCATCCAAAATCTAAAGATTACGTAATTTCCGTATTCATTGCACGCAACAACACAGTAAATTTGAAATCTCTAGCTCAAACGATGTACCAACCACGCCTTAAAAACACATTAAAATTATCGATATATGCTCATAAAATCGAAATGGAATGAGTTATCGGAAAAATTTTATAAACTTGTGCAGCGTATGGTATTATCGAGTATTCATGTAAAATTTCAAGTCTCTACGTTGCGTACTTAAAAATATCTCGGCGTTCACACGGACGGACGGACGGACGGACGGACAGACGGACAGGGCTATATCGACTCGTCTTGTCGCGCTGATCAAGAATATATATACTTTATGGGGTGTGGCACGCCTCCTTCTGCCTGTTACATACATTTTCACAAAACCATTATACCCTGATTTCCCATTTTCAATGGGCTCAGGGTATAAAAAAAATAACTTGTGCGACTCCTTCATACAGTTTACACAAAGGAATTCAATAAAATACAGAAATATCTGCATAAAACAAAGGACCACTAAACAAGAGAGCGGCCGCCTTATTGCAAACGAATAAAGGAAGCAAGCAAAATCTTTTCTGATTACACCATTTCTGGCGCTTAGTAAGTTATTTAAGTTCCCATACTTGGTGAAGTTAATTAATTACTTGATTTTTAATAATTTTTAATATTACTTACTTCTTCTACTTTTCCAAAATTCGAACAAATTTTGACGAATTGTTACTATTGATAATAAACCTATATCTGTTTAGAATTCGCGAAATTCTTGGCTAATAATCGAGAAGTTTTCTAAGAATATTTAAGATATTGCATACATGTATTAAACAAGTAAGAGTGCTCTAGTCGAGACTGCTCGACTAGGGGATACCCTGAGCCCTGTGAAGAGCCAAATATCAAATAATTCTACGATTTTGTATGCACACATACAAACAACACATACACCCATACATATGCACGCACGCATAAGAGCGCGCTCTGCCAACTGCGCAGTTGACGCAGAGACTGCGCTTGGGCTGCAATGTGGGCATTACTATGGAAACTTAATTGTTTAATAACTTTTCTTAGCGATGGACTAAGTGCATCAAACTTTCACAACTTATTTATGACATCCATATGTATGTATGTGCCAAAGCACAAGTCTTTAGTATTTGATTTGCGCTTTTTACAAATAGGGGGCTATTGAGGGCGAATGGGGCGTGGCATCCAAAATCTAAAGATAACGTTATCTCCGTATTCATTACACGCAACTACACAGCAAATTTGAAGTCTTTAGCTCAAAAGATGTACAAACCAAGCCTTAAAAACACATTAAAATTATCGATAAATGCTCATAAAATCGAAATGGAATGAGTTATCGAAAAAATTTTATAAACTTGTGCAGCGTATGGTATTATCGAGTATTCATGTAAAATTTCAAGTCTCTACGTTGCGTACTTAAAAATATCTCAGCGTTCACACGGACGGACGGACGGACGGACGGACGGACGGACGGACGGACAGACGGACAGACGGACAGACGGACATGGCTATATCGACTCGTCTTGTCGCGCTGATCAAGAATATATATACTTTATGGGGTGTGGCACGCCTCCTTCTGCCTGTTACATACATTTTCACAAAACCATTATACCCTGATTTCCCATTTTCAATGGGCTCAGGGTATAAAAATAATAAAACAATGCCAACTATTATTATAGGCTCGCCTATACTATGCCTCAAGTACCTTGCCGTATAGCGCATTCGCAGCTGGCAGTTTGCAGTAGGCAGTTGGCAGTTGGGCAGGGCTGTGGATTCTTTGTGGGTTTTTGCGTGATTTTCAGAGCCCGGAAATTTTTATGTTTGCCGTCCTTTAACGTATGTACCTGGACGTCAGGTGCTGTTGCATCAATTTTTGCTGGCATGTCTTTGTTGACTATTCAATACGGCTGGTAGATGGAGAGATTGTGGCTTGCGCGCCACGGGCACACGGAGAACGGAAAAAGTTTTCACGTGTGTGCCGAAACAATAAGTGAAAAGTAAAGTCGATCATACGTCAGCAGAAAAGTTTTCACAACAAAGTTGCAAGAATCAAAATACAATGCGCCACGTTGCACGTGCTACTTTAGGCTGCCAAATATTATTTAGCTCTAGCCACGAGACTGCAACACGCCATTATGCACAACCACTTACTGTGGCAACAGCTAGAGAAAAAGCAACGTGAAGAACAAGCGAAGAGCGAAAGAGTGGGGGCCCAGTGCAGTTGCTGTCGATGGTAATGGTAATGGAGTCGGCTAATGGAAGGACCCCTATGTCTCTGTGGCCAGTACTCTGTTTCTCGCTATGCTATGTTTGTGTAGTCGGCGAGTCTGTAACATGTTTGGCGGTATTCCTTGTTAAGTTCGTTGACGCTGGGTCATGTCCTTGGCCTGTTTGGCCACTGAGCGCGTGCAGCACTTGTTTCGTCTGTACGTAAAACTAAAGTCTTCCAGCAAACAAAACAACAAAACCAAAGCATAACAATTTCCTAGTGTAGTTGGTGCTCTTATGATTGTTGTCGATGTGATAAGTATTTTGTTCTCTGAACTTTGAATTGCTGTCCGATTCTGTGGCTTTATCTTTTAATTAATAGTTTGTCACTCCTGCTTCTACCCACATACACTTAAACAAGTAAGAGTGCTCCAGTCGAGACTGCTCGACTAGGAGATACCCTGAGTCCTGTGAAGAGCCAAATATCAAATCATTCTACGCTTCTATTATGCATGCATACAAACAAAACATACACACACACATGTGCACACACGTATAAGCGCGCGCTCTGCCAACTGCGCAGTTAACGCAGCGACCCTCTCAGCATTATGTCTGCAGCGTTGACCTCAACTGTCGACAATTGTGGTAGTTCATCTGGCCGGTCTCTTTAGTTATCTCGTTACTTTCCAAAGGCTATAATCGAGTTCACTCGTATATGGATCAAGATTTCTTAGATATTCTGCTGTAACATCATTTTTTATTTCCATAGTCTGGTGCTTAAGTCCTTGGCAGCCTTGTTGAATTTCCTTTTGTCGAATGGGCTTCGAGTAGTTTTCCGAATTTTCCGAAGCTTTCTTTTTGTTTTAATTTGTGCTCTCAGTTCTAATGGTAGAAAAGTTGGCCGGTTTACATTTTCATTTAAAAGTGGTGTTAACATTTATCAATGCTTCAATGCATTTGATTTTTTTTTATATTCGATAAGACTTCCGCTTAAAACAAATTTTAGTTCAAAGTTCTCCTCTAATTTAAAGTTGTTTTGCGGTAGTTCAATAAAATCCAGTTAATCTGGGATTTTACCCAGATCATTTGGCCAGTAAGCCAGTAAGTTGGCTTACCGGTAGATAGGGTTGAATAATTATTTGTTGTTATGAATTTATATAGTTCAGCACGTTTTAGACATACTTGCCTTCATCCCCACTAGGGGAGTTTAGTATTAAAGTCGCCTCATACAATAAAGTGGCTATCAAGTCTTTGAAACAGAATGTTCAAGTTGTGCACCTTTCTGGGATGTCTTGGTGATAGATACACTGCCGCAATAGAGATATTAAGCTGCATACACTGAATTTGAATAGCTGCAAGTTGCATCATATTTGTGCTGATACTGTCTATTATTATACCCTGAACCCATTGAAAATGGGAAATCAGGGTATAATGGTTTTGTGAAAATGTATGTAACAGGCAGAAGGAGGCGTGCCACACCCTATAAAGTATATATATTCTTGATCAGCGCGACAAGACGAGTCGATATAGCCCTGTCCGTCTGTCCATCCGTCCGTCCGTCCGTGTGAATGCTGAGATATTTGTAAGCACGCAACGTAGAGACTTGAAATTTTACATGAATACTCGATAATACCATACGCTGCACAAGTTTATAAAAATTTTCCGATAACTTATTCCATTTCGATTTTATGAGCATTTATCGATAATTTTAATGTATTTTTAAGGCGTGGTTTGTACACCGTTCGAGCTAAAAACTTCAAATTTGCTGAGTAGTTGCGTGTAATGAATACGGAGATAACGTAATCTTTAGATTTTGGATGCCACGCTCCATTCATTCCCAATAGCCCCCTATTTGTAAAATACGCAAATTAAATACTAGAGACTTGTGCTTTGGCACATACATATAAATGTCATAAATAAGTTGTAAAAGTTTGATGCACTTAGTCCATCGCTAAGAAAAGTTATTAAACAATTAAATTCCCATAGTAATACCCACATTGCTGCCCAATCGCAGCCGCTGCGCGGTTGGCAGAGCGCGCGCTTATGTGTGCATGCATATGTATATGTGTATGTATTGTTTGTATGTATGCATAATAGAAGCATAGAATGATTTGATATTTGGCTCTTCATAGGGCTCAGGGTATCTCCTAGTCGAGCAGTCTCGACTAGAGCACTCTTACTTCTTTGATTTGTTTTAAGCACACAGTGTAAAATTTGTAATAATTTATTTTGTCTTAAAATTGATTAACTCCTAAAAATTTAAATGATCTAAACTGTTATTAGACAATAATACTGAATGCGCAGTAGGCAGACCATTGACAAGTATTGTTTGCTTCAGATATATAAGAGAAGCCTAGAATGATTGGAAGATCGGGGGAAGAGAACGTCATTATACATTAGATTACAAAATGTATGGAACTGTGAATCGAATATGGACCCTTCAACAACGCAAGTTCCAAATATGGGTTACATAAATATCAATGACTCAGGATTCGTTCACCATCCTGCCGACCTTGACAAATGGCTTCGACAAAAGATATACCGTTAAGTAACCTTGAGAAGTACTAGAAAACGTACTGACGGAACACCAAATGGCGTCGAGTGAAATGCACCCACGTCTCATCATGTGGAGAATATAATGCCATACTTACCATGCTTTTGCCTAAGACTCAGACTCACATTACGCGGACCGCCTCCTGTGTAACGTACTTTTATTCATAAAAATTCACGCGCCTCTTGAGGAGCCAAAAAAAATGCAAAAAATTGAGCTGCACTTAGCGAAATTGCCATAAAACATTATTACTGCCTCGAACACGACACCAATTTATCCGACGCCGAAACTGAAACCCAAAACCGAATCCGCGACCAACTAGGCAAGGATAGCACAAGAAGTGAAGTAGACTGGAAGTGCCAAGCCTATTCATATTTGAGGCCCTTTCGGCTATAAAGTCAGCAAATATTTAGCCTGATGTGCAGAGTGCGGAATGTGGGAGTCCGGGGTTTTCATATTCCAGCGGAAACACCCAAATTGACCGTGGCGTCAATTTGGTTCTCGCGTCGCTCTTGCATGCATATAATAAAAAACAAATTGCAGACAATTGATTTTTCACGTGATTGCTGCATTCCTTTGGGTGAAAGTAGGCAAAGGTTAATTGCCCCATGTTTGCCTTGTCTGTCGCCCTTGTCCCCTCTACATATATTTAAATGTCAAAGTGAAGTGCAGCTAGTTATCGACCCTTATGTCGCAACTCACTGCTCTCATGAGAAAACAAATGATGGTGACCCTTCCGAAAATATACGACTAGATAAATACCAAACACATAAAAACACTGAAATTCCTTTTGAAATATTTTGGCCGACAAAGAGTAATGCAAAGTGTCTGGTATGGCATGTAAATGAATGATTCTTATTTTTTTTCTATTTTATCTGACAAATGATATATACTTCAAAGTCTCTCAATATATATCATATTATTGATCATTAAGAAAGAGTTCCTTAAAAATTTTTTTTACTATAAATGCCAATTATAAAGTTTTGAATGCATTGCATTCGTATATTGCTACAATTGATGAATGTCATTTCCAATAAAATAGATATATTAAAGTAATATATTATTTATTGAAAACAGGGAAACGTGTATGCATATACTGCTGAGTGGACGGACGATCGGATGAACCAAACAAATAATAATAATTTGCTAATCGAATATCTGAAATGCAAACAACCCAAGTCGAAAAGCAAATTGGTTAAAAACAGATTTGAGCTTCGCGTCCAGGTGATCACCGGGCCACCTGTGGTCTGCATGCAGATAAATTTATATATGGCATTATTTGCAAATTCACTTTGTTGAATATTCAATTGGTTTTGTCGACATTATGCCTATTAAGTGGGTTTATGTTTAAAAAGGGGAAAGTGGCTGGAATCATATATATATGTTAAATATCGATTGACATTTGACACTTGTCGGTATAACTATGTGTCATTTATATAATTTATGCACTTTTGTTCAACGAACGTCAATTATTTTAAGTGAACTTATTTTTAGTTAATATTTTTAAGGTCCACATTAATTTCGCCGTCAGACATAATTTGAAGCTGTATGTAAACGCAGCAACAGATCAATTGTGCAAATATGAAATTCGAGAGCTAACCAAATGTTGCGAAAGTGTGAAAATCTGTTTTTGGTTTGTCTTTTATAATCTCTTTTTAATATTACAAACTGTTTGATGGATAAAATATTAAAATAGGAATACTATATTGTATATAGGAATGTATTTATACCTGATAAATATTTCGGAGACTCGAGCCCCTGCACTCACCTGAACGGAATGATCCAAATTATTGATGATGCGTATCACCCGGCCTGCACTGCGCTTTATTGAGCCCGATGTGGTCGATAATGTGCCCAAATCCGCTTCCATTATTGAGGGCTTTCGACTGGCGAGCTTCGACCCCCAGCCCTGATTTCCGGGCGAAGCGTACCACATCCCGTTCTTTTTACCGTAGCTGGCGGGCTGTCCACGGAAACAGAAACAAACAAATATATAGGAAAATACGTGAATTGTTGAAAAGTCCACCACTGACCAAATACAAATTGATAAATGCGTATGTATGTGTTTGGCTATGTTTGTGTGTATAGTGTATGTCGGTTGTGGGTAGGCGTTCGCTTCGTTAAGTTGACGTCTTTTGTGAAGAATTTTCGTGCAAATCTGAAATTAATGAAATTGGTTTGCAAAACGCAATAGATATGGTCGAAACCTGTGCCAATTCCTTAAAGCCTACATGTATATTTGTATATATATTTGTATATATATTAGTATATATATATATATATATATATTACGCGACGAGGTCAAATTTAACTGTCTATATAATGAGTAAATGACAGTCCGATTAATGACTAAACATAATAAGTGTACAACTGAAGTACTCTATTTAAATTGCTTAAAATGTCAAGAAGTGAAAATAAAATTTAAATTTTTATGTGAACTGGCAGTTTTCAATTTAATTTTATTATTATAATTTTGAGGAAAATACCGCAGGAGCTCTAGATTCAGAAACACAAATTGAAAATAATCCAAATTCATTTAAAACACAATTCTTCAGCCAACATTTGTGCATTGCTTTGTGACAGCCTGACCCCAATTACACAGCAAGGCCTGTCGAGACGAAAAATACTTTAAATAAATAACCATGTATGTATGTGTTTGTATGTACATATGCATGCTATGTACATGTATTATGTGCTGGGCATACATATTAAATCTGAATACATACGTATTAAACTCTGACACAGCACGTATACAGGGCTCCAATCAAAATCAAGGTTTTTAATTGAAATTCAACAAAATGCTGTAAAATCGCTGAGTGATTTAAAAAGCGTTAAAAGCGAAATGTATCAGCCTCGTTCTCAAATACTTTTTCCAAATGCGAAATCTCAAACTACAATATATGAATCTCAATAAATAAACATTGACACTAAGTGTAAATATAATGATTTTTCATTCCAACCATGTTTAATATGCCATAGATGTGTTTTAAAGGTGTGCCAAGTAAAAGCCGTTCCGAAAATAAATGATTTGATTTAAGCGCTCATGAATTGTTCTAACATTAAATTTTTCATTGGTCTATAGACTGACTGACTGTGGAAACAGAAGGTATTCTAATCTAATAGGTTATACGAACGAGTTGAGAATATATTAAAAAATATATATTAAGAATATATTGAAAAGGTTTAAAGTATACACAAATCTTCCATACTCGCGAATTTCTATTATTTACAGTGAAAGACATACAAACAATGTTAAGTTTTTATACCCTGAGCCCATTGAAAATGGGAAATCAGGGTATAATGGTTTTGTTAAATGTATGTAACAGGCAGAAGGAGTCAGACCCCACAAAGTATATATATTCTTGATCAGGGCGACGAGCAGAGTCGATTTAGCCCTGTCCGTCTGTCTGTCCGTCCGTCCGTCCGTCCGTCTGTCCGTCCGTCCGTCCGTCTGTCCGTATGTTTGAACGCGTCGATTGAAGCATCTAGACAAGCTAGAGACTTGAATTTTTTTGTTGGGTCCGTGGATGGCACGCGCAGGTCAAGTTTGATACCAAAAAACGATATCTATTTCTGTTGTTTTGTTATCGATTTTAAACCTTATCGAAAACAGGTTATAAAATTATATCTCCCTTTAGAGCTAGAACCCTCAAATTTTGCATATAGATTCATGTGAATTTTATGCAATTTCTATTTTTTTTTTTTTGGATACCGGCTCTTTTTACTAATTAACCCCCCCCCCCCCCCACCCCCTTCGACACATTCGACCCATTGAGAGTCGGTTGCAAATATAACCATGTGAATAAATTATCATTTTTATTAAATGTAAAAATTTCAATGGAATCATATGCTGAAAGTTTCATCAAATTCCGTTAAGTCAGTCCCGATTTATTGAAGAAAACGTTTGGCCAATTATCACACGCACGCGGCAAGCAGCGACGCTCAGCAAAAAACATTTACACATATACATACATTGAAACGTATAAGCGCGTCTGCTTATGCATGTGCACAGCCACTTCTTTAGTTTTGTATTTGTCACACATCGCCCTTGTAGTACTACTTTGCGTTTTGCCAACAAGCAACGCAATACTGGTGAGGCGTAATGGGTAGACGCAAAGCGCGTAAACGAAAGGTCCCGAGTTCGAAACTCAGTGACAACAGCGTAAGTTTTAAAAATTTTTTTTTTTAATTTATAAAGATGAGGTGGTTGTGCTAGTTGAGATGGTGCGCTTTAACGTTACATATGTAGTAAATAGATGCAGGTTCGACCTCAGGTGCGGTGATGTTTGTTTTTCTTCTTCTTTTTTTTTTGTTGATTTGATTATTTATTTATTTTTGATTTACATACATTCTAGTTGAATAAAATTTTAAAATTATAATTAAATTTTGGAAAATTTAATGTTATATGCAAGCTATATAGCGTATTAAACAATGCAAATCGGACGGGGCTTAGGGTATCTCCTAGTCGGGCACCTCCGACTAGAGTTTTCTTACTTGTTAACATAATGTTTTAGGCTGCCAATCAGTTTTGGTGTTTGGAGCCATTGTGAACGAAACCAAATTATATAGCAGAGGACTCTTGAAACAGTCTACAGTAATTTAGCTCTCCTATTTTTTACCTCTGTCTCTAAAACACTGGAAGATATGTTATTTTCTATTTCGGTAAGCAAATAGAGTAATTTAGTTGTTCAATTTAAAATATAGAGGATCAAGTTTTTCTTTATTTTGAAATCAAATAATCGTGAAGCTATTATTTTTGATAAATTCTTGGAACTGTTCTGCAGCAATGTAACTCGAAAGTTTGCAGGCTTAAGCTTCATAACAGTGGAGACTATAGCTTATTTTTTATATTTCACACCTTCAACGGGGTGTTCTCATTTTTGTGTGTCCCTCAATAGAGGATATCTTCACTAACTGAACATGTTGCTGCTCTCTAAATTAGATTTTTGTGATTTGCTACACACACTGTGGACGTGGATATGTAGACTTACGAAAATATATATACAAATTTCAAACCTTTAGTTTCAATAGTGCGGAATCGAAATCAAGCCCATTGATGCCGATAGATGGATGAACAACACTAAACCAATACAATACAATACACCCTTCCATATTGTGCATTCTATATCTATCTATATTTTGTCTTTTGTGTAATCGGTAAGAGTTACACAAAAGACAAAATATAATTGGAGTCTTATCATATTTTTATTTGTCATATTAGACAAAGATAATGAAGCAGTTTAAAATTGAGTTTTCAGTTTTTGATATCGAAATGCTTGAAATTAGATATTCCTTTATGGTTGTGCTACTCTAGCTAATGGCAGGGAGTTGATCCTCTGATGAAAACCTACTTTAACTAACACACTTATAGCTGTGCTATAAGCAACTTCAAAGCCCTTCGTTTGAGGTGCAGCCTCGCAGAAAATTCATTGAAGCAATCCACAGGGACCACGAGCTCTTCAGTCCTTCAAGAAGTATCCCAATCGCAGGCACAGCTCACCCACGCTGCTTTCAAATTACCCATTATCGTCCATTATTATTACTTGAAGATATTTAATTTTATTGTCGTGAACAAAAGGGTTGTGGCACGAATATCTTGTAAACAAATAAATACTCATACAAGAGACGACGTCTAGATTCTTTTCCATTATTCGGCATAAAATTCAACACTTAGCCTAGAATATTAACAGATAGTTGAGAAAAGCATCACGTTTAGAAGCTTAGTCGCTCACTTAGCCACTTAACTTTGTCATAATGCATCTCCCTTCTTTTTGGCTTTAATCCCTTGGATTGACGTAACATTCCCATATATATGGTATATATATATATATATATATATATATATATATATATATATATATATATATATATTTATATATATATATTTACATATATATATATATATATATATACATATATATATATATATATATATATATATATATATATATATATATATATAATATAATTGATAATATATTTAATGTTTTTAATAATCATATTTATTTATTAAAATATCTATATTCAAAACATCGAATTAAATACTGTGCTCCGCGCTACATCTCTGCGTAATTGATAAAAAATAAATATCGCATGAATGCAACATAATTTGGGGTGTTTGCAACACACACAAAAAGAAAACATTATAAGAATGAGAATTTTAGCAGATATATATATATATATATATATATATATATATATATATATATATATAGATATATATATATATATATATATATATATAGATATATATATATATATATATATATATATATATATATTACAATTTTTGTAATCTGTAGCTAATTCAAACCAATTTTGTTTTGTAGGTAGAGCACGTGCATATCAAGTTCAGATTCAGAACACTATTTTTCTTGTAATATTATCGATTTAAAAGCTTATCGAAAATACATTTTAAAATTATATCTTCTACACCTAGCTAGAGCCTCCATTTTGCACATAGACTCATGTGAATTTTATACAATTTTGAATTTTTTTTATATTTTGGACATAGGCTCAAATTTTACCAAACCCCCCTTTCAATGGCAGTTACAAATATATCCATGTAATTGACTTAGCATTTATTCACTAGAATCATATGCTGAAAGTTTTACTAAATTCCGTTAAGTGAATCCCAATTTATAAAACAAATTGAGTGCCAATTATCACCGGCACGCGACAAGCAGCGATGAGCAGCGTGCACACATACATACATGTATGTACGCTTATGTGCGCGCATTTCAACATATTCTAAGAATCACAATTGCGATTGATTTGTGTTTATAGTGTGTTTGCATTTTGAGCCACTTCTTAAGTTTTGTATCTGATCTCCTAGTCGGGCACTTTCGACTAGAGCTTTCTTCCTTTTTTTATGATTTGGTATAAATTATGCAAAGAATGTTTTTTTAAATGTATGTGTATTGATAAAATTACATTTTATATATGAATCATTTAATATATATTCATCAGGTGGGCAACATAAGCCAAAATAATGGTAATTATTTGTATCAGCCAGAAAATGCTCGATAAACTCCGCCTTTAGTCGATTCGCATTAAACTCATAAAGCAAAGATTTATACATAAATAATTTATGCTTGTATAGTTTAAAAACCCTGCTAACCATCCAGTTTGTATTTTGCGACGAAGATGTTGCATATTATTGGTCTGCATGTAAAAGGCATTATATTCGTTTGTGGAATTCAAATCAAATACTTAAACATGGGCATACGGTGGATCAAAAATGGCAGTGGCACAGCCTGCACACGTAGACCATTAAAAAACACTTAGAAAAACAACAAAAGTCATTTAAACTTTTTATCAACTTCTTTTTTTCCTGCAGTTTGACTGTGTGTATACAGCAAATAGCAGAAAAAATGCGAAATTAAGAGATGTGTACCGGTGGATGTTGGGCGGTGGGATAGCTGGGAGGGCGACATGGTGGGATGGTGGAATTGTGGGATGGTGAGTTGGTGGGTTGTAGGGCGTGGAGCCATTGTTTACACTGAACACTGACCCAAGACCTGGTCGGCGATGTGAGCATCACAAAGGGCGAACTTTCCTCGCTATCCTCGTCGATGTACATTTGGGCGAAAGTTTTGCACTAGCCGTTGATGAGTCCGTGTTGGCCGTTGAGTGTTGGGCGTACTGAGCCCTGCGGGTGCGCCAGTTTGCTTACTTTAGTTGCCTCTTTGCTTTTAATTCACTTGCAGTTGCAGTTTTTCTTTACAAAAACAATAATAGCAACAACAGCAGGCACTGCGCACAGCATTAAGTTAATAATAAATAAACGTAGTTTTCTCGCCTGCCAAAGCGTAGTATGTAGTAGTACAGCGTAAACGTTCACTTTGTCTGGCTGGCGTTTTAAAACGTGTTAATTGCCTGAATTTAATTAAATATCACATTAAAGTAGTTGCTTGCTTTTCCAATCCAAATAAATCGCGCTTATGCAACACTACATGATATATAGCCATAGTCATAGTCATAGACACAGTCACGGAGTCAGGTCAGAGTCGGAGTCAGCTCGGCCCACAATGGGTAAACGCCAGGCTAAGAACGGCACGTGTTTCATAAACTCTCACTATTATTTAAATTATAGTTTACTCAGTGATTTCTTGCTTCGCATTTACGTTTGGCTTCCTTGGCGTTTGCCAAACAACTGCGGCTAAGTGGCTGAAATTCAAAATCGAAAGGCTCCCTTGCTCAAAACGCCAAACCATGGCAGGCCACATCACGTCAGGCTACTCACTACGTTACGTTACGTTACGCTATCCGATATCATCTGACCATATATGTATATGTATATAAATTTGTAAACATCTGCTCATTATATATATATATATATATATATATATATATATATATATATATATATATATATATATATATATATATATATATATATATATATATATATATATATATATAAGGCAACATAGCGTGTATAATACACGTGCTGTATACATAAAGCATATTCAAATTACCAACTTGACGCTCAGCCTCATGACTTCGCGAGCCCGTTGGCCCACTCGCACACAAAAAAGTGTTTACTACCACACTTGCATAACCCGACAACTGTATATTGAATATACTACTACAACTGTATACTGCTGCCACTTTGCTACTACTTTTCGCTTGTATTCATTTATTGTTTAGTCAAATCAGCAACAGCGATCTCAAGCCGCATGCATTAGCTGTTATTTCGTTGTGTCCATTTTTTGCTTTAGTTGTTCTGCTGGTGTTGGTGTTGGTAATGGCATTGGTATTGGTAGTAGTGTTGGCATTGGTAATAGTAGAGATTGCTTTAGTGTTTGTTCGACAATTCCGTAGTACCGCCACCTGACGTTGAGTGGCGCTCTGCGTACATACTTTACCTCAACAGTTCTAAATGAGCGCCAAAAATATAGTATACAGCTGTAAGTCGCCAGGCCTTACAGTCATGGGCAATATTTATAAACTGGTCCATAGTATGCAATATTTTTTTATTGTAGAGGAACGAGAGTGATAGGATATTAATGATTGTTTGCCGATGCAGCTCTCATTGGTGAACATTTTGGCTGTTCACGAACTTCTAGTTACGTCAAAAGTAACTCACTTGGGTTTTCCCACGAACACCAGTAACATTGGCAACTTTCTCACTTTGTGTTTGGCTTTGCATTTGTTGGTATAGCCACTAGTATACTAGTATTGGCATGTTTCTGTTAGTGTTGCCTCTGGAATGGGTATTGCTGGTATTGACATAGGTAGGAAGAGAATGTATAGAAGCGGTAGTAGTACTAGCACTGCTTCATGGTATTGCTGTTGGTATTGGAATTGGTATTCATGCCAAGCAGTTGCGTCCTAAGCTCCGGCATTCGCTGCTCAGACTGGCCTCTGCTCTCAGTAAGTTGTTGTAGTAGTTGGCTTATTGCTTTTCACTTTGAAGTGGCTTATTGGGATATTTATTACCATGTCGGTTGTGTTTGTGTTTCGTTTACAAGTAGCTCACACTCATATCGACTCCGCCTCTCCTGCGAACTGGCAAGAACTTTCACTTTCTGTTTGGCTTGATAGTGATCAATTTGACTCTTTATCTTCGTCTACATTGTGCGCATATTGAGTACTCTTCCAACATTTTTTGGGTAAATATGTTATGCTCCTTTTTCAGCGAAACTGTTTCCATAACAAGCTTCACAGTACTGAATTAATCCACCAATTAACAATACGTTTCTTACTTACTAAATAGATCCGATTGGATATGCTATGACTTGTATATTTAATAAATACAGTTATATATAAATGGTCGCATTTCCATGTAGTATGTGCATGTATAGAGAAAATATGCATGCTTGGCGTTATACAGTTATACGTTTTCTTTAATTCTTCTTTTTCATCACTTGAATTTGATACTAAAAAACTTTAAGCTCATTTCTATATTGCACACTTTGCACATTTTGTCGGGGCTACCCGATTATTAGATATCCTGAACACTGAATGCTTAACTTGAATTGCCATAATATATACATATATAACAAGTAAAGAGTGCCCGACTTGGAGATCAACTGAGCCAGGTCCGATCTTAGCATGTTGCCCTGATAAAGAATATATATACTTTATGAGGTCTGCCAAGCCTCCTTCTGCCTGTAACATATTTTTAACAAAACCATTATACCCTGATTTCCCATTTTTAATGGGTTTCTTTCTATGAAAATAAAATAAATAATTAACATATTTAATGTTGTTAATAATATAATTTATTAAGTGAATTCTCGATATTCGCATGTGCTTTATTTTGCTGTGTACGATATTTGAATATATTGACAACACACACAAACAAGAAAACAACATACCTGACCATGGACGAAAATGATACGAAAAATAATAATTTAAGCAGATAAATTATTTGCAGAACTTAATCATTAAATCGAGTTACATATTTCTTAATATTTCTTAGAAATACCCTTTTCCGTCTTAGCAATTCTTATTAAGCTTATTTATATAGTTATGCGTGTGCCATATGAATTTGAAGCTAGGTGCTACAAACTGTGTTGCCGAATTTGCACATCCCCAGTAGACGTAGATTTATAATATTGGACAAGTTATTAGGAGGAGTCTAGGGTAAAATTTCAGGGTATTTTTCGATAAGCTACGCTCCAAAGAGGCCAAAGATTTATTTTTGGGTCATCGATAAGTGAGGCTTGCAGTATGAACTATCCAACTTTTGATCTTCTAGCTCTAAAATTGTAGGAGATATTAACTTTTCTGGTTGACCACGCCCTTGTGGGCGTAGGTATACCCACCATATTTATGGTAATTATAAATTAAAATCGAATTTGGTTTGTTTAGGAATGATTAATTCTTTGGCCAGTGAAGCAAAAATCGAAATATCTGTGTACACGGAGCACACAGAGAAAAAAACAGATAATTTTATATTTAAATTTAATAATTCTAAATTATAATCAAGAAAATTTAGTTTTTATAGTAATTATGTTTCAAATAGCTAATAAGTTTCGTTGACTTTGTAAAAATATCGGAAGTTATTTTTCATGTACTGTCCGACGTGAGTTCATATCGAAACAGATTAAATGAGCGATTTAGTATAAAAAGTGAATTGTATTATTTTGAAGTTTCCGAATTTCATATTTAGCCCGAGAACAAGTTTTTTTTTAATATTCACAAATACTTTTAAGTTTCTTTCGTGCCCGCTTCCACTAATTCTCGTCTAAGTGTTCTCTTTCTGTATAAGTATCTATAAAAACGTTGGCTATGAAAATCGTGTGTCATGTTATCTGTCGAGTTTCTACACTGTTGTAATATTTTTTAATAAAAGCGACGCAATTGACCAAAATATTCGCATTGTCGGCCTAAACTATGACAGTGGTCAGCATTGTGTTGCATAGTTCTGTGAGCACAGGCAACTTGTGAACATATTTTCAATTTCTATTGTCCTTGTCATGGCCCACACTTCAGTCTGGGCTTTTGGTCGGGCTGGGTCGGGTGCCAGTTGGATGTCGCACAAGTTGTTAATAAAACTTTACCGATTTTATGCCTTGGCGAAATGATTACTGCGGAGCCCACAATTTAAAGTTTTTAACACACATAAATCAAAGATCCGAGTCAAAGCCAAAGCCAAAGCCAAAGCTAAACCGCAACTCAGGGTGCACTGACTAGACTGTTCCAGGTTCTGGTTCTAGTTCTGCTTCAGTTTTGATATTGCTTCTGCCACTGGTGGCGGTGCTGACCAACGCGTGCGTGCAAAGTTGTTTAGTGAAAAACTTGAACTGGACACAGCCGTTGCCATTATTCTCGTAGAAACAAAAAAGAGTCCAAAAGTGGAATTAAAACAAAAGCCCTTTGGGCCAGAGGCATAGCTATAGGAGGCCAGACAGGGAGGAGAGGTGAAAGAGAAAAGAGGGAGAGAGAGAGAGAAGAAACGGGAATATAAAACAAAAGCTAGTACGGCATGGAATATTAATAAAAGTCATAATAATACTCGCAATTTCCTTCACCCTGCCCATTTTTCGACACAAGCTTTTTGCATATTTGAACTACGAATAAACTTGAACATATTTCCTGGGGAAACAGGGCTAGACCAATACCAAGAGAAAAAAAACTCCGTCGGTCGTTAGATACTGTTATCCCCTGATACCCTTCAGCAATGCGTTGCTTTTGATTTAAATAGTTTCAAATGTTATATATTTTTGCCTCATTTATGTGTCCTTGATAGTTTTATTACTATTGTTTCATTTTCTATACTTACTAAATACGAGTAAGCACGTACATACTGGACGCTCCCTCCCCACCAGGCACAATGTTTTTTGGCCGACCTTCATCTCTCTTGCCTGACAGCCCCGCGCCAGGTCGAATTATTTTTATGCAACATTCGTGCGGAAGTAGCATGGCTGGTGACTTATCGCCGTCATTCTACCGACAATAGTCGTGCGTCCATTCGTCGTCTATTGTCAACTTCGTGCTCCTTACTCTGAGCTACTCTTACTCTGAGCGACGTCCTTTGAGTGCGTGCGTGTATAAATAATTTAGGTCTTTATTATTTGTTTTAGGTGTAAATATTTCAAGCTCACAAATCGGCCAAATCAAAAAAAAAAAAAGAAAGAAAGATGTAGCTCGCGTTGAGAACAAGAAAGAGGTCGAGGATTATGGCTTAATTATTCCAATGCATGAAACGCGTTGCCATCAGACCCACAGCCAGAGCCAAAGTCAAACGCAGAGCCTTGGCACTTTTGTGCCTCTGCGTGGACGTGGTTACCAGGGTTTCCCTTTTTATTGTGCTTATAACATAAGAAATGATTGCTAAAGTCTTTAGAACGTTCAACCGGTGACCCGCTCAGTCAGCTTACTTTATGCCCAGCCTTTTTTTTCGATTGGTCCGGAATTTCTATATATATTTTTTTATATACATAATTTTTTATGATTTATAAAACTTTTAGTGTGGTATATTTTTCGTCTTAATTATTTCCTTTATGCGCGCCTTTAATTAATGGCCACATTAACACTGACTTTGCCAGGGGTCAAGTGCTCCCATTTTCTTCATTTCCAGCGTGGAGGTCAACATTGTCATAAGTTCTTGTCGTTTGTTTAGAGGTGAAGAAAAAATAGTGCTCCTTGATACTATGTATTTCTATACGAAGTGCTTTCCCTCTATCCCATATATGTTAGTAAAATACATATTTTAGGGTATTTTTCATTTAGGGTATTTCAGTTGCTATATTTTATTTTTTGCCGAGAGTACTCAATAAGATTACGCTCTATAGCGTTCGGTGCCATGAAAACGCCAGAAAGCCTCTTAATATCCAAACTGCTCTGCATCCCTTAAGTACATCTTGTTAAAGATGTCTTTGAATGTAAAAGTAGTAACTCGGATAGGGTTTCGTCAGCTAGTTAGTTTTGCGAGAAAATAAAATTAAAATAACAAACGTTAATTTAAGAACACTTTGAAGAAAATGCATAAGCTAATTTGAATTTAATTACGAATTTATGCGACACAGTGCTCATTTTGTTAGCCGATAAACGTTATGCAAATTGGCGTTTGGCTTGCACTGGATCAATATCGCGACACGTTACTTCACATAACACTGACAAATTGTTGATAAATTTGATGAATAAGTTAGTTTGAGAGCCGAGCGCAGAGTTGGGGTGTGTTTGACTAATTGCAAATTGTGGCAAGAAACCTCTCTTTGGCAGGAGCCTAATGAGTGGGCCAAATCGCGTAGCAATGGGAGCTTTACTAAATCATTTCTGGCATGTTAGCCCTGCCTGAGAGTGACTGTGTGGGAGTGTGACCCGGCTACCATGTGCTATCACTGTCGACTGTCATGGACACACAAAGACGAATACAATGCTATATGTGTATGTATGGCATACATACATATATAGTTGTACATACCAGCACACATACATGTCTTTAGCATACTCAGTGACATTTTCTGCTCCATTATTTTCATCATGTCTGACAGACGACCCGTCAACATGCAAGTGGAGGAACGGCACAACACGTAACTGTTACTTCAACTGTTTTCGCATTGCGGCCTCCGAGTTTTGGCAACTGTCCGGAGTCCTTTTCTTCTACCTATATGCGATTGCAATGGTGTTCGCAAGGGACGTGAGGTTACATATATGTTATACTGACTGTTGCATTCGTTTCAATGAATGCTGGGTCCCCACACATGCTGCCAGAGTAGACAAATAGCTAAGTATACACTTATTACTTCCGCTTTTCCGCTCACATGTCACCACATACACACATGTACATACATCTTAAGAAGAATCATCTGTGCATCAGAGTAATGCATTAAAAATATCCACATCGCAAACAAAGAGTTGTACCCGAGACGACAGTTGTATATGGAGCTTCCATGTCGGAAGAATGGCATAAGAATTTGCTGGCATCTTTTGTTTTGCAAAACGGATCCGTTCCCATTTTTCATACATTGTGCTCAAATTTATGCATATATGCGATAAAGTCCTTTGCAAATAACAAACTGATACTGTGGCAGACTGCGTATGCAAATTTGACAGACTCCGCCTCATTATTTGACACCATAGTAATTTGTGACCAGAATACATTTATGGACACTGACGTAAGGACACATGCACATGCATACACATACACACACACACATATGCATGCACGACGCTCGGTTAATAAGGAAATATCCTTTTACACATGTGACCCCAATAATTTTCAGAGTTCTTAGAGCCTGAGTCATTGGCGAACTATGCGCTTGCATTACTAATAATAACCATTATACAAATGTATGCACGCTGCGTCTGGGTATGAGACATGTGTGTGTGTGGGTGAGTTTGTGCTGGTGCTCCTGCGTGCTAGTGTGTGTGAGGGTGGTGTGTTGGATATGTGCGTATATTTACATATGCTGGATCGGGGGTGTATATTTTGTGCTGTGTTGTGATTTATTGCATTCGTGTGCCAGATTTTACAAATGTAATGCGCCACTCTCTCTCTCTCTCTCTCTCTCTCTCTCTCTCTCTCTCTCTCTCTCTCTCTCTCTCTCTCTTTCTCCCTCGCCCTCGGTCTCTCTCCACTCATTTGCTCATGCATATGCAAAGTTTCGAATATTTAGCTTGCCAACACTATGCGAGTGCGTCATTGTACTTAGGGTCTGTAAAATGTCTATGCGACTGTGTGAGGGAATGTATGTGTGGGGGCATGGGCATGTGCTATAGCTAGCATAAATATTCCGCACGGATTCATATTTCTTTCAGCGTTTTGTGTAGGTCGTAAGTGGCGTGGACATACGTGTCTGAATCATTTAACTTCCGTTTTTTTTTTTTTTTTTTTTTTTCAAAGTGCTACTCTGGCTTTGCAGTGTTACGATTTGTTATTAAAGGGATTATGTGATGCATTTTTAAATTTTATTATCCGTTAAGGAACTTATGCTTGACAGTCTTCATGAATACCTACTTTTGTAGAATTGGCTTTTCAGGACAAGAGCTGTCATTATAACCACTTTCTCAGCTTCCTTTTATTGTCTGTTACAAATTATATATTATATTATATAATTATATATTGACACGGAATCTTGACCGCTCATCGTTATAATAGCTAGATAATTTCACCTTTAGTGATGTAATAGGTAGCAATTACAAGGTGATTGAGCCGCCTATCACTGTACCTAAATGTACAGTGGAAAATATTGCAAACATTCCATTAAAAAGTCTCTACTGTAATGACACACTAGAAGGATATGCGTTGATGAGGAATCAAATTGTAATTGGGGAAAATAAAAGTCTAATCAGTCAGAGTTCAGGCCCTGAACTTCTGCTGGTCGGGCATTCGCCTACCAAAGCTTTCTTATTTGTTCCATTTTTAATGGCATACACAAATTTATATTTGCCCTAATTTAAAGACATGGCAAAGCAACAATACCATGTATTTTTTTATAGCTTAAGAAATATTAATTGAATCCACAGATAAATCTTGGAATAATAGGTTATCCCTACTAAATAAAATTTCTTTTTTCTTAAATCACTCATCAGTAGATTTTAATGACAACTATGCGACTGATGAGGTCAATAATACAATGTTCTCATTTAATTCTAATTCAATTATATCCGATTACATTTGTTAAGTATTCGCAGATGATATAACAGAGATACTCTAATATAAAAGAAAAACAAGTAAGAAAACTCTAGTCGGAGGTGCCCGACTAAGGGATCCCCTAAGCCCCGTCCGATTTGCATTGTTTAATACGCTATATAGCTTGCATATAACATTAAATTTTCCAAAATTAAATTATAATTTTGAAATTTTATTCAACTAGTATGTATGTAAATCAAAAATAAATTAATTATATTTGCAACAGACTCTCCATGATTGGAGAAGGGGAGGGGTGGAGGGAGGGTTAATTATTAAAAAGAGCCGGTATCCAAAAAATAAAAAAAATAGAAATTGCATAAAATTCACATTAATCTATATGCAAAATTTGAGGGGTCTAGCTCTAAAGGTGTGGGAGATATAATTTAATAACCTGTTTTCGATAAGGTTTAAAATCGATAACAAAACAACGAAAATATATATCGTTTTTTGGTAACAAACTTGACCTGCGCGTGCTATCCACGGACCCAACAAAAAAAATTCATGTCGCTTGTCTAGATGCTTCAAGAGCGACGCGTTCAAACATACGGACAGACGGACGGACGGACAGACAGACAGATGGAAAGGGCTAAATCGACTCAGCTCGTCACCCTGATTAAAAATATATATACTTTGTGGGGCCTGACACGCCTTCTTCTGCCTGTTACATACATTTAACAAAACCATTATACCCTGATTTCCCATTTTCAATGGGCTCAGGGTATAAAAATAACAAACTTTCTGGTGCAGATGGGATTAAAATACGAGTATATGCCTAAAGTAGTTTTCAGAAGATATATTTCCCTGGTGCCAACAATTATTAATAAATGTTTACACCACTATTTTCTGTTAATTTTAGAGACATAATAAGGGTTTAGCCATCCGATACGAAAACGAACCGAAAGTATCAAAAGTATTGGTGAAGTATATAGTTTTTAGCATAGTATATTACACTAATATAAGTTTTTTTTTTTACAATGAACTTATAAACATTAAATTCTGAACTGTGTGTCAGAACACACAAAAATACTTTGTTTTGTTTTAATATAAATAAACAGTTAGACTAACAAATTTTTTAGGGAACTACTACATTATATGAAGTCTGACATTCATTAAACTCATTTTTGACTGTTCCACGTTTATGAACAAAATTTGCGAATACTATCAATTCAAGCTACATATATATTTTATTAAACTATATTGCCTAACAAACAACATGTACAATAAATACTTGAAATCCAATCTTAGTTTTAGAGCCCAGATCCTGAATGGGAAATGGGAATGGGAAAAAATAGCATCAGACTGCAAAATCAAAAAATTATAATTTATAAGTCTGTGTCCGTGTCAGTGCCGAATCTTCGTGCAATTTGAACATTTTCAATATATGACCGCGAGTCCCCCAAGATCATAATTAACTTAATTGTTTAACCAGTTTACTTAAAATTTTGCATGTGTGTGTATTTGCAAGTATGTATTTATTGAATTGCTCTCTGAATAAGTCTCCACGAGCGACTCATAAAGTTGAAGTATAGATTACAATCAATTGATATTTACGTGCGATGTTTGCAGAAAGGCATTTACGGCGGACTCTTTCGCCCAAAAATCACGCAGTGTTGACTTCTCGGGTGATTCTCGGGTCGGGTAGGTGGTCATCTCCGTTGTTGTCGACTCGGCGTACATGTGGTCGGTAATTGGCTTTTCTTGTGCGGATTAGTTAGCCTTGATTTGCTATTTTTGGCATGGAATGTGTGCTTTGACTTGATTCGCCTAGTAAATGAATTAAAAGCACGTGTCAGTTGGCTTAACCTGATTTATGTGGCAATGTTTTGCTCGTCTCTTGCTTTGGCTCTCGCCCTGGCTCTGGTAATTTGAATAATTGGCCTTACGACACCATATGGACCGTGGAAAAAAGCATTTATCACAGCTAATATAATTAATATCACTGGCACTACACTTGCAGCATAAATCATATGCCTTAAGAAACTCGTTTGCACGTACTAATCCCGCGCTTAGCAAATTATGCTTGAGCGCAGCTTTTAAGGAGCTACTCTTAATGGTGTATTGCTTAAACCCGGACCCGGACAGCCACAATACTCGTGCTGCTGTACTACAACTGTTTGGCCTGTGCGCGCTACTTGCGCCATTTGGCTCTTCGAGCCTATGTCCGCTGAAATGTTGTTAGTCCGCAAGACCACAGACGACAATATGGCGCAAATTTTGTAGCGCATACATAAACATAAGCAAACAAAAACCGATCCAAAAACACAAACGGGCAGGCCGAATGCCTTGACAGAACTGCGCAAGTGTGTGTCTGTGTATGTAGCCAGGTCTAATGGAATTTTCAAATAGCTCACAAACTTTATATAAAATCCACACAATACACACAAACGGGTGCGCTAACGGTTCCGCCAAAGAAGACGATGGCGGTAATGACGTCAGGGCTGGGGCTGAGGTTGGGCCCGAGCTGTCGTGACACGTTAGCCATCAACAACAATGTGGACGACACACATGCAGAACGACTATGGCGGCGTTTCAATTGCATTTCCGCTTGTACCAGTTTTCATTTCAAAACTCATAAGTTTTAGTCAACGAGGCGACGTTGACGATAGCGATGACAACGTCGTCAACGACGTGACCAACTTGGGTATGCCCAGCTCAGCTGGCTGCTTGAACAGTGCACGATCTTGTGGCTGGCAGCGCGGCAGGACTGTTTGCAAATTCTAAAACTTTTCAATATGTCGTAGTACTGCGGCGCACAGTGTGGGAAAAATACAAACTGTCGGTGGCAAAAATAAATAATTTTGTAAACAGTTAGGCAAATAGCAAATGCCCAAGTGCTTCGACCGCATATGTGGGGACTTTAAGGCAGACATGTAGTCAGACGTGCTTGAGTTGAAGCCAAGGGGGAGATTGGCATTCATTGACTCGTTTTCATTATGCAATATTCGGTATTGATCCCTTGTCCGGGTAGCGAAAGCTGTCTTGCAAAAATAACGGAAGTGCGCCCTAGCGCCCAAGAGACGGCCTCAGACTCTTCCGCCTCCTTTTCAGCTTGACAACTTTCTCCATTAGCGCACAATGGAACACGACACACAAGTCGAATTTGTTGTCTGAGCCATCAATTCAAGTTGAAGACGCCTCCTCCCCATCCTCGTTCCCATTCTTTCTCCCATTTCCCAGCCAGGCGACACCAATTCCGCTTCGTCTGTGTTTTATTGCTGCGCGCATTGAGTCAGGACGATGTTGCCTACTTTTCAGCGCGCCGAGTGAATTGAGTTGTTTTGCATAGTTTAAACAAATCCCATGACGGCAAGTCTTGGTCAGGAGTTATGAAAATATGATTGTTACTTCGGCGCTATTCCAGCTGCACAGAGTTGTCTGTGAATAATGTATATATATTTTACAATGGGATAAATAGTTGAGGTGCTTTTGCTTGTGACGTTGTATAAAATTTGTGATCATTTGTTTCAGCCGCTGTTGCCAGTTGGCCACCTATTTCTTGGCAGACAGCAGCCAACAGCCAACTGTGCCAACGTCTGGGACAGATGCCCTTCCTTCCGAAAAAAAAAAATAAAAACAAAAAACAGACTACAGTTTCTAATTACTGTCATTTGGCTCGGCTTTAGTTTTTGGGCTTTGCGGCTGTTTAAAAGTAAGGGAAGAGCCAACATTTCGCTAATTTGTGTTACGATATGTCTGAGCGCACACAATTTGGCTTCGCTCTGAGCACCATACAATTGTTTGCCTGCTTGTTTCGGATTTAATCAATTCATTGGGATTGACGGCTTAGCTAGAAGGAAGTTTTTGCTCTCCTCGATGAAGGTGAAGGATACACAAATAATGTTGAAAATATGAAATATCTTTAAAAGAGCTAAGAAAACCTTATAAGAACATTCTTGGGGTCATATTCCCCTGCGAAATATAACTGATTGGGTCTATCAATTTACAGTTTCAGCTGCAGCTGCAGCTGCAACCACAGCAACTTGCAAGTGTCCTCTGATATTTATTCAACGCCACTCCTTGTTGGTGTTTACGTCGCAGCTTCTGATGCTGCAATTAAAAACGCTGATATATGGTCTTTTTACAATTCAATAAATTCACGCAATGCTTTACTGCCATCTGACTGTCTGACTGTCTAGCCATTGCACTGCCTGACAGTACGACCGGTTGACCACCCATTTACCCTGGGCGCCCAATGCGCCTTGTATACAATTTATTTTGGCTCTTTGCACGCGAGCAATTCCGAACCCTGCAACCAATGACAGTTTAATTAATTGCCACACTGTAATGCGTTTTAAATTGTCATGTTTATACAGGAATGTCCGGCGGGTGTCGAGAGCCCGGAACGCTCTGACAGTTCCTGGCCAGTCGGCGTGCTCACATTGAGTGGGTGGCAGCTGACCATTGTCAGCATTGTTCAACAATGGTTGGGAACAGAATTCAATCAGACAATCTTTTATATTTCTCGAAAATACATCACATACAATTAACAAGTCAATCAACTGTAGTGGGTAGTGCAGATAGATACCCAGCTAATATTTTACTGTCATTATATTTCCATAAACCGAACTTATTAAGGTCATTCAAATGTACTCTTATCTGCCTGTGTTACGCTGTGTAAGTTATTCTTCTTCCCATCGAAATTAGTTAAATAATTACATGAACAACTTGAAAAAAAAAGTAAGCTGTCATGATGTGATGATTTTGTTATAGAGATGTGGCAGGCCTGAATTTATAGATACACAGTATTGTCTGATACAATATATATGGAATAGGAGAACTGTGTATCTGATATCAATAAGGCCGGAGCACTAATTTTTTTGTAATTTTTACTAAATTGACAAATTTAATGTTCGACGTTTATGATATGTGCATTAATATGATATCTCAGAATGGACGTTTAATAACACAATTACTTTGACTTTTATTTAATAAGGAAAGGAGTGAGGTATCCATAGTGAAGCATTACGAGATCTCCCATTTCCGTTGACTCGTACCGATATCCATTGATCCGTCCGACTATCCATCTATCAGTATGAAACAAACTGAGTGCGTTTCGCCGCTATTGAAGTAAGTAGTTTTTGGAGTCTTGAGTCTTGCCTTCTCGCATGTCTATCGAGCAACATGTATACTTTCGCAGAAAAATTATTAATTCAGAAATTCTGCATTGTGTAGATTTGCACAACAACTTAAATATTTTTCCCAGAAATTAAGTCCTTTGACACATGGATTATGTTATTTAAATATGTTATTTAAATTAACTTCCCAAACTAAAATATATTAAATTTTTCCACGATCTGTTATGACGACACTGAAGGTGGTTCGGGTGTGTTGTTGTCTTTATTATATTCAATTTGTGTTCCATTGCTTTTAATAATTGGTTGGCTGGATATTTTTTTCTTGTGTGTTTTTAATTTCAACACCTACATATTTGCATATATGTCTGCAATATTTATTTCATCAGCGTTTGTTGCTTTACGTCTGTTGCGTTTCAATTAAAACATCGGATTTACACGTGACCACAAAAATACCTCGTAATACCACAAAATACCTCGTAATTGGCAGCCGGCAATTTGTTAAAGTGCTTTTGGGTACAATGTTCAAGTCCGGCTACGGCTACGGATTATGCAGCAACAACAACACCAGCTGTACCAGCTTTGGTCACATTTGCAAATCGAATGCATTTGCAACCTGGCGTATGCCTAATATTAATAGACGTTAAGTTTGTGATTGCGCTGCAGAGATTATTTTGCTGCCGGTGTCACTGCTTGTGCGTCGTTTAGTCCTAATAGCAAGTGCCTCAGGGCACTCATACATGTGTAGTTATGTATCTGCAGACATGTGTTTTGGTACTTTCCGTGTAGCCCTTGAAACAACACTTTAAGCTATATTGGCGATAAACCAAAAGCAAACGGCTTGCAGACGTTACGTGCAACAATTGTTAATCGAATCCATTCACTTAATATGCAAAGCAATGTTGACGTTGTCAGAAATGCATCAGCTTTCGTTGAATTGGCAGGGAGCACCAACAATTCATTGCGATAGCCGTCGGCAAAGATGGCTGCAGTTGAGATTGTCCTTGCTAACAGATGCTAACTCGCAATTTGCGTCCACATCTCAACCGCATGTATCACGTAAATGGCAACGAAATTCATCACTTGTCAGCGGATGCTGGCGAAGCTCGGAAGTGTGGCACTGATGCATGGGGGTTATAATTTTAGTGTCTTTTACTGTCGCCACAACGAGGAAAAAACTTCACATTGACGTCAAATTTGGTACGGTCGTGCGCTTCTGTTTTGCAGTTAATTACAATGCGCCTGGCCCTGACTCTTGACTCCTGACTTCTGACCTTCCATGCTGCATTCGCGATGCAGAGGTTTCGCGTTTAGCTTGCCGCGCACGTTTGTGCCAAAAATCTTAGTTTCTTTTGGACTGGTTTGAAAGTCAGAAGCCCTTAGTGCCCATTTTTCTTCCAATTTAGGGCGCAGCACCGCGTCCAAGTCCTTAAGCAGAAACACGAACACAAGCCTCTAAGCACATACCCGGCACCGACACCCTTTTTAAACTCTGTTCTCGAAGGGAAAGAATATATTGGTTTTCTGCAATGTCCGACTTGCTATCCATCAGTGTGTACATATGAATGCAAAATAGAGATTTGAAATTTGGAACATATACTCGTGTATACTCTCGAATTAAAAAAGCGTCGCGCGTGGCAAATCGGAGAATGCTTGCGCATATAGGCCAAATATATATGCGATATTTATTTTGTATCGATTAATGTTCTATACGATTAACATTGCACGTATGTGTTACGTTAGATCACTAACCATACATAGACGAAGAGTCTATGTGTTGTATGGTTAGTGGTTGGAAGCGAAGAGCTGTAGCGGACAGGATAGTATTCAATTTGAAATATCAAATACCGATATTTTAATACAAAAATTTAATTTTTTGAGACATTAAATATATTAACAATTTAATTTTATATATTAACAAGTAAGAGTGCTCTAGTCGAGACTGCTCGACTAGGGGATACCCTGAGCCCTGTGAAGAGCCAAATATCAAATCATTCTATGATTTTGTATGCATACATACAAACAACACATACACACATACATATGCAAGCACGCATAAGCGCGCGCTCTGCCAACTGCGCAGTTGACGCAGCGACTGCGCTTGGGCTGCAATGTGAGCATTACTATGGGAATTTAATTGTCTAATAACTTTTCTTAGCGATGGACTAAGTGCATCAAACTTTTACAACTTATTTATGACATTCATATGTGTGTATGTGCCAAAGCACAAGTCTCTAGTATTTGATTTGCGCTTTTTACAAATAGGGGGCTATTGAGGGCGAATGGGGCGTGGCATCCAAAATCTAAAGATTACGTTATCTCCGTATGCATTACACGCAACTACACAACAAATTTGAAGTCTCTAGCTCAAACGATGTACAAACCAAGCCTTAAAAACACTTTAAAATTATCGATAAATGCTCATAAAATCGAAATGGAATGAGTTATCGGAAAAATTTTATAAACTTGTGCAGCGTATGGTATTATCGAGTATTCATGTAAAATTTCAAGTCTCTACGTTGCGTACTTAAAAATATCTCAGCGTTCACACGGACGGACGGACGGACAGACGGACAGGGCTATATCGACTCGTCTTGTCGCGCTGATCAAGAATATATATACTTTATGGGGTGTGGCACGCCTCCTTCTGCCTGTTACATACATTTTCACAAAACCATTATACCCTGATTTCCCATTTTCAATGGGCTTAGGGTATAATAATGTAAATATTACGAAATAAAAATTTTTACAAATTTTGTAATCGGTCGCTAATTTATATATTTATATATTAAATATACCATATGTCCCTATGGGAACTAAATTTCACGCATTCGGTGTCGGCCGAATGCAACTTGTAATTTCGTGCATGCGAGTCGCGGTTGACCTAGCCGGCTATCATTTCCAACTGTCTGCACCCTAAAACTTTTACGGAGCTTCAAATGTCCGAGCAATAAAATATTTTGTCATAATATTTATAGTTGGGTAGGGATTATTTGTACACAAAGAGGACTAGCTAATTGACCATCATTCATTATGTGCATGCCTTGGTCATATGCCGATTGACCTTGTTGCTGTTGGCCATTTTGGCATATGGCCAATTTTTTAACAAGGCAAATGCAATTTGCTGCACCCAAAATCATATCAGCTTCAATGGATGCCCGCCCACAGGTCACGCACGTCCTGTGACGAATAAATTATCATAAATGCCTTGGAAAACCTTGCTTTGCTTGCGTGCCAGCAGCCTAACCTGGTTCCAGTCGAATCAAATATGGACCTAGATTAATTTCTATTATTACACTAGCTTAGTGCGCTTGCAGTTGACGCCTTTTCTCTCTCGCTCTCTCTTTCTCTCTTCATAGTGTGCTTCTCATGAATACACTTTTAATTTCCCTAAGTGAAACGCCGCAAGTTTTTAAATTGGCCGGCTTCTCACAAGGAAGCGTCCAGAGAGGCTCTGCGGAGCTACATTGGATTCTATGCACTTCAACTATCTGCGGGGCATGGCTTCACCTCTGTGCTCCAATGCCTGATGCTTTGGCATTGTTCCCTGTTGCCTTTTGTGCGCCTCTTGCTCCACACGAAACTCCATGCCGCAAGAGCACCGCCGGCGGCCCGACCGGCGCCTTGTCATAAGTTTTGATTTGGCAAAAGTATCCTGCTGCGCTTTTGTTTACCAGCCACGGGCAGTTCCCGAGGGTGCTTTGGTGGTGCAGCTGCATGGCTTTTGGCTGGCCTTAGCAAGAGCCTTTGTTTCGTTTGATCTAGGAGAACGCTTGCCGTTCTGAGTGCATTAGTGATGTACTCGACGAATAGCCTAAGACGCTGCGAGTACGCATAATGCCTAGTCAGGCCAGACCACGCCAAGCCATTATCTTTGCAGATTATGAATGCATGAATTCCTATCGGCACTGCTCAGACTTCACCAAAGGCATGTAAAAATCACTCAATAGATTCCGAGAGACGTGAACGAAGTGCAATTCGTTGAATGCCGAAATGACAATTTGTGCTTCATGCAAGTCGAAAATCTAAATTTCGTTTCGTTCAAAGTTAACTAGAGGTTGGCATTAGAGTATATGACTTTCGACCCAATATAATTCACCAAACTATGGCCAGATTGATATATATATAAAATATATATATATATATATATATATATATATATATATATATATGTAGATAAATAAATAGATATTGAAGTATTTGGGTATTGTGTTTGCTCTCACTACAAATCCCAAGTCATGTATATTCATACATAATATAGTATTAGCTTCAACTTAAATTTCAAAAAGTTTGCAAACCTTCAGATTAGTTTTTCGAACAAATATATTACCGACATCGACGTCGGAGTCGGTGGCCATTGTTGGCAAAGCCCTGCTAAATGTGATAAGCACATTTTTCTCTTTTCTCTTTCACAGTGTTGCTTCTCTTAGAAACTATATAAAAGGGCTAAAAAGCAGAAGACCTAATTTCTAAGTCAACCCCACCTCACGCATATATAATTTGCATTCGTGACGTTTAAACGTGCAACTCCCACGAACGTAATACAAATAGGCCAACAGGCTAGAAACACTGGTAAAAGAGTATTACATAGTTTCAGTTGCTATACACATTCTCTTAGGTATGCAGATTCACACGTCTACACATGAGTCACAGAGTAGCATAGAGTGTAGAGGTTCGGCCAAACCGAAAACAAGTCCATTGTAATGAGAACAGAGCTGTGAACTGACAACTGAGAACTGAGAAATAAGAACTAAACGCTCAGTGAGAGCGACAAATGGTCAATAAAAACGAAAGTGTTCGCATGCAAAAATGTGAGTTCTGAAGCAAAAATTTTATGAAAACGAAAGTGAGAGTTTCTCAAGTTTTTAGGCCAACTAACCCGAATTAATGGTTCGGACTGGAGTTGGGCTGGCCGCAAAAACCAACCAATGTGGATATATAGACATATATATATATATATATATATATATATATATATTTAATTATTTATTTTATACGTCCTATTTGCATAATTATACCTAAATATTCAAATATTCAAATTTTTATTGATTTTGCACTAAAGTTGACGTGAAAAGCAACACTTAAAATTAAAAATTCAATGTGAGAAAAATCAGATTTAAATTAAAGCTAAGCACGCGTCGCTTATAATAGAAGTCATAAACAACAGAACTTACCTTGAAGACCTTGAATGAGGAGACCACATAGAATGCACCATCCTCCAGTTCATCAAGGTGGTATTTTCGGTCGCCATCCATAGAAAAGACGTATCGTGCACCACGCGGCAAGTCCATTTTGGGAGAGATCTTGTCGAGCAGATTGTCCAGCGAGGTAACATCTCGGCCGGGGCGATACCGCAACTCAACGCCCGGAAAAAATGGGTCGCCATTGCGATAGAACACAACGCGACGAGCTTTCCAGTATGATAGGTTCGAGTAACGGGAGGCCGCGGCACTAGAGATTTCTGGCCGCGATTTTGATCGTACAAGCGGCACGACTGGCGGTTGCTCCGAATTTTCGCTCATGTTATCCAAATAGCTAGGACTTAGCGCACGACTCTGGTTGCCGCTCTGAACAACTGTGCCTGCACCCGAGCCTACAGCTGCTCCGCTGGCTCTACCGTTACGTTGTGACCAATAATCGTGCGACGACGCACCGCCAGCGGAACGGGCTGCAGCTCCACCTCCACCAACAGTCGGAGCTGCACTGCTATTACCCTGCAAGTCCCCGGCAGCTAGGTCATGATCTTCGTCGTATTGGACATTTTGAGGATGTATTTGAAAGCTTGTTGAGCTGCCGGCACGTCGGCTTGTGGGACTCTTAGTGGGACTATTGCAATTGCTATCGGTGTTTCGACCCAGTCGCGTGCTGTTATTTACGAGGTTATCGTTATCATCAAACTGGGCTGTCGTCTGAGTGAATGTCGGCGAAACGTTTCGTTCGAGTTGTAAGCTCGAACTAATTTGAGGCATTGTTTGGCCGCTGAGAATGGACTCGCCATTAACAGCTGCGAGGCCGCCGTCGCCATCGCCATCGCCTTCACCATCACCATCTTCATGACCAACATTTGCACCAGCACCTGTACCAACCCCAGACCCAGCAACAGCGTCTAAGTAGTCGTTCTCTTCATTGGACATTTTCCGTGTAGCCAGAGTTTCGCTCGAGCTCTCTTCGCTTCTTTGCTTTCCTTGACTCTTTGCCTCTCTCCGTCTCCGTGTCCGCTTCCGCCTCTCTCTTTCTCTCTCTCTCTCTCTCTCTCTCTCTCTAAATCTTTTTATGGTGTGACACAATTCTCAGCGTGTCGTTGCCTTGCGTGACTCCTTTGTTGTGGTCAAAAATCGCCAGGGTAGCGTCTATATCGCGTCGACTCAAAACGTCTTAAAGGAACTTTTTCTACTTTATTCACTCACGTACAAGATTTTGATTAGCCGTAGTCGAAGTAGGTCTCGTGTCATGAGAGGTTCTGGTTTCCACTTACATTTTTCTGTTATTATATCCGAATACGCAATTGTACATAATCCTAAAAATGCAAGAAATATTTAGCGTGTCCAGTTGCTAAGAAATCAAATCGCTTTTTGAGCTATTTGGAGCTTTCTACTCGATAGCCATCATCGGGACACTAGCAAAAAGCAATGTGTCCATGTCATGTCCATTTTCAGCAGCTCTTGAGATCCACTCCACGCAACTCAACAACTGTCGGACCAACAAGTTCACAGTTCCTTTGTCTGTAAACAGTAAGAGTGTAAGGAGCCCACTTGTCCAACTTCTCACTCTGCTTGGGCAATGATGCCAACGCGGGGCTCTTGAATGGAAAAATCGCGCAATATTTGTCTTGTTTCAAAGGAAAAGTTGCTCGGTCATACATATAAGTGGAAAAAGGATTGTTCGCTTATATGCGAGTATGTTTGCGTTGTGGAGTTGACCAAGAGCTGAGCGAAGCCTGCTTCAAGTGATGTGGGTCTATTCAGTTTGGCCCGTCCACTCCACAGACGGTTGGCTCGTATGCAACTATTTCAACCGCATCGAAATTTACCATTGCGAAGTTTTTGTTTTGGATAATGGTTGGTTGGTTGGTGGAATAAGCAGTGGGAAATGGGCGAATGCTTCCACGTTTTTTACCGTTGACTTACCTGGCTTATGTAAATTATTTTTATTGCAACACGTTGCACTTCTCTGCTGACATTTGCGGCTGGGGTCGTTCGTTGTCCTCTGCACTATTTTTTTCGGCAATTAGGTTAATGCCACTTTGGTTGCAGACCTCTTGGATGATGTTGACTACTAATGTGCAAGCGGTTGTTGGCTCCTCGGATGGCTCAGCTTCCGTTCACATGCACTAATTGCCTATCAATCAGACTGTTTGTACTGATTGGGAGACAACAAACGGAGCGGACAATCACACTTATTTACTTGAATCGAATTTAATGAACTCGAGTAAAAGTTTATTAAAATATCTTACAAGAAAGTTATCAAAACAAAGTCTTCAACTTTCAACCTGGACTTCCTTTGGCAACTCCTGGCCGTGTTGTGCACAATGCTGAAGAAATTCCGTCTGGCAACTTTGCCGGTCGAAGTGTTTTTGAATTGTGTTTCATGTGCCTGTCCACTCTAAAGTCCTACACGTAGCCAATTTTCATAGAGAACGCGCCTCGGGCCCCGTCGACGACGACTACGACGACAACGACGGCGCGGGCATTGAATTACGTTCTGTTGTTGGGTTGCTTGGATTGTGGTGCAGGCGCTTGACTTATGGGCTAATGTTGCCACACGACTTCTCAGGCATCGCCACACCTACAAACTCTCGTTCGCCTAATTGTGCCCTGCTTATAAGTCACCCGTACCTGTGGCAGCCATTGTGCCATTCACCGTTCTTTAAACCATTTTGCTGTGCAACTTCCTCTGCCTCCTCCCAATCTCATGGCCGACAAACACCACAAAAAAGCAAGCCAGCGGGAGGTTTAACCACCTTTGCGACATTTCGAGCAAAGTACTCGAGCTCAGTTTGAGGTATCACAAAAGTTAGCACTTGTTACTTAATGGCTCAAACGCTTTATGGACAAACTTATATACAGCGGGATACACTTTAGTCCAATAGGAGAACTTTTTAAAAGATATATGAATAGCAACCTAGCTACGAATATCATTAATATGATATGAATATTATCGATAATATATGATAGATATCAAGCATTTGATCAGAAATTTTAGTAGTCGTTATGCAATTAAGAAAATATTTAATTTGCTAGTAAACAGAGCTGTTAATTTTTCCATTTGAATTGAAATTCAAAATGGGTTTTACCTTTTGAAAACCCATTTTGCATTTCAATTCAAATGGAAAAATTAACAGCTCAGCTAGTAAAATAGTTTCTTATGTCTTCTACATAACTTTAAAAACTTTATTTTCAGTTATTTGTGTTTTATTACAACAGACGAAGTTAATATATGTTCCGGATCTTGTTGTTCACATACACACATTAAAATTCTGCTTGTAAAAAAACAATCATTAAAACTAAGTTTTGATTTCTTAATTAGGGAGCTCAATAAGAATTTATGAAAAATTTGTGGGGGTTCACAATTGTCTGATGGAATTCTTCCTGAGAGAAACTCGGTCCAATGTGCGGCCCCTAAGGCTAACGTGCTTATTTTGTCGTTAAATTGAAGTCATGAATTTGTTGCTTCGCCGTGCTCTACGTGGGTAATATCAACGCCGACAACACCTTTCACCATGTCATGGGACTTCTAGCTGCGACGTATTTCCCACTTACTTTGCAACTTCTTGGGTAGTCTCAAAGGCAGACTCCCGTCAATTTCTGTGTGGGTCACGCTATTCGACTAGAACTGATTGAGATCAACATTTGTATACCCTGTCAGCACTCAACGAAAATGTACAAATTTATTCGTTATAAAAAACTCAATCTACTTGTATAGCATTTGCCCCATAAAGAAAACTACACTCTTATGAAAAATTAATATCAGATTATAGTCGAATACAGGGTATCTTATATTTGGGCAATTTCGTTTAAGCCACTTTTAATTACTCGTCTCACAATTAGGCCAAACCCTGGTGGAAATATGTTTTTATTACATTATATTTCTAAATAGCGATTGAGACTTGCATAAGGCAGTCGCATGTTTCTAGTGGGACCTAGTGGGTTAAATCTTTGTACGAAAATCTCACGATTTCTATAGCCAAGTTAAGTACTTTCTGATTTTGTACCGACGTAAATTTTCCCCTATCGGAGGTATAGTATTCTATTGTATTAATGATTACTGGAAATAACAATCATTTACGATAAAGATACTTAAAGTATATACAATTTCTATGTTAATGAGCTTTAAAAGAGTAATAAAATTAAATATACTTATCTCAGTTAGAGTATTTTAACTTCGATATACTGTTGATAACTGTTATGTCTTGCAATTAATAATTTTAGTTTTTCTTCTTATAATCGCATGGGCGACGCAACGTTTGGTGAAGTTAATGTATTATTTTAATATTATTTCCGGAAAGTGCGTGACTCATGCCCATTGCAAATACAAAGTAAAATCGGTGAATTATTATACCCTGAGCCCATTGAAAATGGGAAATCAGGGTATAATGGTTTTGTGAAAATGTATGTAACAGGCAGAAGGAGGCGTGCCACACCCCATAAAGTATATATATTCTTGATCAGCGCGACAAGACGAGTCGATATAGCCCTGTCCGTCTGTCCGTCTGTCCGTCCGTCCGTCCGTCCGTCCGTCCGTGTGAACGCTGAGATATTTGTAAGTACGCAACGTAGAGACTTCAAATTTTACATGAATACTCGATAATACAATACGCTGCACAAGTTTATAAAAATTTTCCGATAACTCATTCCATTTCGATTTTATGAGCATTTATCGATAATTTTAATGTGTTTTTAAGGCTTGGTTTGTACATCTTTTGAGCTAGAGACTTCAAATTTGCTGTGTAGTTGCGTGTAATGAATACGGAGATAACGTTATCTTTAGATTTTGGATGCCACGCCCCATTCGGCCCCAATAGCCCCCTATTTGTAAAAAGCGCAAATCAAATACTAGAAATTTGTGCTCTGGCACATACACACATATGAATGTCATAAATAGGTTGTGAAAGTTTAATGCACTTAGTCCATCGCTAAGAAAAGTTATTAAACAATTAAGTTTCCATAGTAATGCCCACATTGCAGCCCAAGCGCAGTCGCTGCGTCAACTGCGCAGTTGGCAGAGCGCGCGCTTATGCTTGCGTGCATATGTATGTGTGTATGTGTTGTTTGTATGTATGCATACAAAATCGTAGAATGATTTGATATTTGGCTCTTCACAGGGCTCAGGGTATCCCCTAGTCGAGCAGTCTCGACTAGAGCACTCTTACTTGTTTTTCATCAAATAGTTGTGAAGAACAGGTAAGACTACTCTATCGGGACTAGAGGTCGGCACGGGCCGGGTTTTTATCGGGTACCCGTGGTCACCTGCGGTTGCCCGTGGGTATGGGCTTAAAAATCTAATTTTGGACTAGGTGCGGTCGGGTGTGGGTAAAACTGATTAGCCCGAACAAACTTTTACTGATTTATTAAAATTTAAAATGCATAATAAATTGTTTAATTTGCAGGCGCACTGTACAAGCCCATATTTTTATACCCTGAGCTCACACAAATTTAAAAAGTTACGCTGTTGTCACTGAGTTTCAAACTCAGGACCTTTTGTTTATGCGCTTTGCGTCTACCCACTATGCCACACCAGTATTGTGTTGTTTGTTGGCAAAACGCAAAGTAGTACTACAAGGCGATATGTGACAAATACAAAAGCTAAAGAAGGAGATCAATCGCAATTGTGATTCTTAGAATATGCTGAAATGCGCGCATATGAACGTATGAGTATGTGTACATACAAAAACGGTGGTTTGTTTGAATGTATGCGTGTAAAGGGCGATATATGTATGTATGACAAATACAAAACTACAGAGCGGCTGAAAATGCAAACACAATTCAAACACAGATTTGGTTAAAGAATATGCTAGAATGAATGGCCTTGAATGTATTGGTGCACATGCAAAGCAGAGGCGCTTGCACGTTTCAATGTATGTGTATGTGAATACGTTTTTTGCTGCGCGTCGCTGCTTGCCACGTGCGTGTGATAATTGGCCAAACGTTTTCTTCAATAAATCGGTACTGACTTAACGGAATTTGATGAAACTTTCAGCATATGATTTTATTGAATTTTTTACATTTTATAAAAATGATAATTTATTCACATGGTTATATTTACAACAGACTCTCCATGAGTGGCGAAGGGGAGGAGGGCGGTGGGTTAATTAGTAAAAAGAGCCGGTATAAATAAAAAAAATAGAAATTGCATAAAATTAACATTAATTTATATGCAAAATTTAAGGGGTGTAGCTCAAAAGGTGTGGGAGATATAATTTTATAACCTATTTTCGATAAAGTTTAAAATCGATAACAAAACAACATAAATAGATATCGTTTTTTGGTAACAAACTTGACCTGCGCGTGCTATCCACGGACCCAACAAAAAAAATTCAAGTCTCTAGCTTGTCTAGATGCTTCAATCGACGCGTTCAAACATACGGACAGACGGACGGACGGACGGACAGACAGACAGACGGACAGGGCTAAATCGACTCGGCTCGTCGCCCTGATCAAGAATATATATACTTTGTGGGGTCTGACACGCCTTCTTCTGCCTGTTACATACATTTAACAAAACCATTATACCCTGATTTCCCATTTTCAATGGGCTCAGGGTATAAAAATGGTGCAAAGGGTGTGGTCAACTGACTGCAACGATGACAGCAACTGGCAGAATAACCTCAATGAGGAAAAGAACGAGAACGACAACAATGGGGCTGTTTTAGACACAAATACAATACAGACAAGGGCACCACTGGTTGCAGATCCACAGTAAACGCTTGAACAAAAGCTCGCCCAGTAAAAAATTTTATAAAGACATATGAAACGACTCAACACTTTCGGTCCGTTTGTAAATGAGCCAATCTATGACTGTGAAACTATTTACCTGTCCAAGAGACGACGGTATTGTAGTCAAGATGCAGATTAGTCGCTCCGCGAATTATGTGGCTATAGTTCAAGTCTACGAAAATTATAAAACATCGCCCTGCTCATGGATGGTATCGCGCGAGATAAGATTTCAATACAATGTACGAGCATAATGTCCATCACATTACTCAATGAAAAGAAGCGTTAATGAATGCAGTTGCGACAGATGAGGCATGAAGATGACATCGGCGGGACGTGGGGCAAGAGTGCAGATAGTGCGATGAACCACAACAAAAGCGAGCTATGTTATGGAAGTACCGACAAAACGAAAATGCCAATAATGAGCCAAAGCCTGTCTTTGAGCCTGCCAGCGAGCCCTGCCATCTACAACCAAATATCAATGGCTCGTTCCGTAAGCAATGACAGCAATGAACAAAATCCAAAAGACACGAAGACTTACATCGGTCCAGAAGCACCAGGCATCTGCTTTGTCCAGCTGAATGAAACGCATGAGAAAATGACAATATGAGAAAAGAAACAAGTAAGAGTGCTCTAGTCCAGACTGCTCGACTAGGGGATACCATGAGCCCTGTGAAGAGCCAAATATCAAATCATTCTACGCATCTTTTATGCATGCATATAAACAACACATACTCACACACACACATATATATGCACGCAAGCATAAGCGCGCGCTCTGCCAACTGCGCAGTTGACGCAGCGACTGCGCTTGGGCAGCAATGTGGGCATTACTATGGGAACTTAATTGTTTAATACATTTTCTTAGCGATGGACATAAAACTTTCACAACTTATTAATGGCATTCATATGTATGTATTTGCCAAAGCACAAGTCTCTAGTATTTGATTTGCGTATTTTACAAATAGGGGGCTATTGGGGACGAATGGAGCGTGGCATCCAAAATCTAAAGATAACGTCATTTCATTATTCATTACACGCACTACACAGCAAATTTGAAGTCTCTAGCTCAAACGATGTACAAACCACGCCTTAAAAACACATTAAAATTATCGATAAACGCTCATAAAATCGAAAAGGAATGAGTTATCGGAAAAATTTTATAAACTTGTGCAGCGTATGGTATTATCGAGTATTCATGTAAAATTTCAAGTCTCTACGTTGCGTACTTAAAAATATCTCAGCGTTCACACGGACGGACGGACGGACAGACGGACAGGGCTATATCGACTCGTCTTGTCGCGCTGATCAAGAATATATATACTTTATGGGGTGTGGTACGCCTCCTTCTGCCTGTTACATACATTTTCACAAAACCAATATACGCTGATTTCCCATTTTCAATGGACTCAGGGTATAAAAAGTGAATCGAAAACGGACTACGAACTTCTTCTCGGTCAACTACGTATCCCAGCCCAGACGCAGACTTAAGTAGTGCATATAAATAAGCATACCAATGCGCACATACTTCCCAACATGTTGAAGTATGCGTGTCGGTAAGCCAAGGCCCTTAGAAAGCGAAGTGATGTGAATGCAGTTGTTCGCCATTGTAAGCCAGCACATCCCTTTCGATAATTTGGTCGCTGTCATGCCGGCTGGCAGGAAGAAAGTCGTGTCCTCAAAAGAGAATCAGTTCGAGCTGTCAACGGCTGTTGGCAAAAGTTTCAATTGTCTCCGCCTGAGGATATGTGAATGTGGAAGTGATTGTTTAAGTTTTTGCCCTGGCTCTTCCCGTTGCATGCAGGCATACTATTAATTACAATACTCTGTGTTGCAAACGATCAGCACAACGATTCCATGCGAAGTAAGCAAGCCAAATAGTAATACTTAGGCACTTTCAATGCATTGGTGGAATGTAAGTTTTAATGATGTTTGAGTTATATTGTTTTACCTCGTACTCATTGAAATTGGGTAATCAGAGTATAACGATTTTGTTGTTTGCTGAAAGAGGCGTGTTAGGCCACATAAAGTATATTAATTCCTGCTTAGGGCGACGAGCTGAGCTGATTTAGTCCTCTCCATCTGTCTGTCCGGTCCGTCTGTACGTGTCGATCTCAGAAACTATGAGCGCTAAAGACTTGAAATTTTTTTAAAAAGTAGATCCATGTACGTGCAGCACGTGCAGGTTGAGTTTGTCATATGAGTACATGTTAATAAATTTCATAAAACATATAAAATATAATAAAATTATATACTGACAGTATCATCATATTCTGTCAAGTCAGTCCCAATTTATGAAACATTTTGAAACAGATTCTCTCATGTACGTGGCAAGCAGCGTAAATCATTATTTCCATACATGTGCACACACATACATACATACGTTCACAACATATTCTAAAAATCACAATCTCGATTGATTTCTGATTATATTGTGTTTGCAATTTCAGTTGTATTTGATAAATGGCGCCTTCACAGTGAACGAAAAACGCAGATCGAACGGGGTTCAGGGGATCTTAAAGTAGGATACTCCCGACTAGAGTATTCTTACTTGTTATTCCATTTCGTTTTTATCATCATTTATCGATAACTTGTTAATGATAACTTGATTTGTTATTAAAAAGTGGTTTATACATCGTATGAGCTAGAGATATCAAATTTGCTGTGTAGTTGCGTGTAATAAATACTGAGATTATGTTATCTTTCAATTTTTGATGTCACGCCCCATTTGCCCCCAATTTGCAGAAAACGTAAGCCTAATACTGAGACTCGTGCTTTGACAAAAACACACATATTAATGGCAATAATAAGCTGTGCAAGTTTCATGAAGATCGCTAACAATTAGAAATTCCCACATTGCATCCCAAGCGCAGTTGCTGCTGTTGTATACATGCACTCTTATTTGTTTTTATAAAGTAAGTATTCAGAAAAAGTGATAAGTTTGTACTACGTTAATATAAGCAAGAAAATAAAATACAAATTGTAAACTATGGAGCTTAGCATAGGCTGCGCCGCTTCCTACTACCTTTCTACTAGTTGAAACGGTACAGCACTGTCTTCAGTCAGTAATTTGACATTTAGATTGATTTTATATTCGAAAACGTAGATGGGAGATTATCATCGGATTTGACTGGGCTCTTGATAGCCAGCTGACTTTTAAACTTCATACATACAATCCGAAATTGCTTTGGATTAGATGCAAACTATCGTTTAGCAGTATTTCAAAGCTAAAGTCATTCCATATCAGAAAGAAGCTTCAAGGTTCTAAGAGGACAGACAAAATCGTCGAGTCGACCAGTCAGAGTAGGCGTGCCCCAAGGTAGTGTGCTTGGCCCAACATTATACACACTCTACACCGCTGATATGCCGTTGCCCCCAAGTAACAGCGATATGCTTATAGCGACGTACGCAGACGATACCGCCATACTGAGTCGAAATAAATCGCCCGAAGTAGCCTCTAGTCACATGCAAGTTTACTTGCAGGATCTCAATCGGTGGCTAACTCGCTGGAGCATCGGAATTAACGCCCAGAAGTCCTCGCACATCACATTTGCAACTAGAAGGGGAGTCTGCCCCGAAGTGACTCTAGGAGCTCCAATACCACGAGCAAACAAGGTGAAGTACCTGGGAGTCACTCTGGATAAGAGACTGACCTATGGCCCGCACATAAGTGAGACAGTCAAAAAGTGCAAGTTTAAATGAAAACAAGTAAGAGTGCTCTAGTCGAGACTGCTCGACTAGGGGATACCATGAGCACTGTGAAGAGCCAAACATCAAATCATTCTACGCATCTTTTATGCATGCATATAAACAACACATACACACACACACATATGCACGCAAGCATAAGCGCGCGCTCTGCCAACTGCGCAGTTGACGCAGCGACTGCGCTTGGGCTGCAATGTGGGCATTACTATGGAAACTTAATTGCTTAATAACTTTTCTTAGCGATGAACTAAGTGAATCAAACTTTCACAACTTATTAATGGCATTCATATGTGTGTATGCGCCAAAGCACAAGTCTCTAGTTTTTGATTTGCTCTTTTTACAAATAGGGGGCTATTGGGGGCGAATGGTCCGTGGCATCCAAAATCTAAAGATTACGTAATCTCCGTATTCATTGCACGCAACTTTACAGCAAATTTGAAATCTCTAGCTCAAACGATGTACCAACCACGCCTTAAAAACACATTAAAATTATCGATAAATGCTCATAAAATCGAAATGGAATGAGTTATCGGAAAAATGTTATAAACTTGTGCAGCGTATGGTATTATCGAGTATTCATGTAAAATTTCAAGTCTCTACGTTGCGTACTTAAAAATATCTCGGCGTTCACACGGACGGACGGACGGACAGGGCTATATCGACTCGTCTTGTCGCGCTGATCAAGAATATATATACTTTATGGCGTGTGGCACGCCTCCTTCTGCCTGTTACATACATTTTCACAAAACCATAATACCCTGATTTCCCATTTTCAATGGGCTCAGGGTATAAAAACTTGACTGGATGCTAAGAAGCGATAGCCCTCTGTCACTACGCAGTAAGAGGCATATATACAACGCAATAGTGGCACCTGTCTTCACCTATGCAATGCCTTTATGGGGGTCTGCTGCAAGAACTCACATCAACAAAGTTCAAAGCACACAAAACAAAGCACTAAGGACATGGACCGGAGCCGAATGGTACGTCAGAAACGAAACACTGCACACCGACCTCAAGATGCCGACAATTGCTGAACTCATTGGCCGACACAGCACTAGGTACGCGGATAGAATATCCGCCCACCCAAACCAGCTTGCAGCCAATTTAGCTACCAACACCATCAACAGAAGACTGAAAAGATCACACCCCTTGGACATGAGAAGTGACCTAAATTAAAGTAATTTTTTAGCAATAAAGGCATTAAGCCACTTTAATAGCTAAGGTACCCTTATAAATGCGCTATAGAGTCCACGACAAAAGCTGCAATAAAACTATATTTAAAAAAAAAAAAAAAAAAAAAAAGTCATTCCAACCTTCCTATATGGAATATCTGTATGGACACTGTGCTGGAGCTGACTGGTTTGTGCGGAATTTAGTGCCACATATGGATTAAGCGAATCGTATAATCGCAAAAGTCAATAGGCGATACAACAAGCGAAAGCAGAGATTACACCATCTGAGCCGTCGGTGAATCAGATATACTTGAAATACTGTAGAATAGAATTGAATAACGAATAAATAACTTTAGATTTAAGTTATACATATATACCGGATTATATATGTATAACTTATAGAGGAAAAGTTATACATATAGAATATGAATAGAGGAAAAATCTGAGGAAAAATGTTCAATACTATTTTCTGTGGTTATCCAACTAATTGCTGGCTATTTCAATTCTTTCATTTAGCGACTGCTTTTCATACGATTGCAATTTGCGCTAACATTTGATGGCCAGGGACCACCAAAGAGTTGAATGGTCAACACCAGCAGCAGTGGGGGCTCCAACAACATAGCCAATGGAAGCTATTTTTCTGTAGTCGACTTTCGGGCACATTAGTTTCGCATCACTTGCGAAAAATGCTGTGGCTCGAACCCGTTGCTTTTACTTTGCGAGCGGCTTGTGTTGAAAATAGCTGTTTTAATGAATGTATCTGGAGTGTAACATATATATCCATATATACATATAGATACATATAGATGTATGTGGGCATGTGAAACTATTTGTAGAGCCAATTACTAATTACATACTATGTGTGGTATTTGGCATCCCATTCCTTTCAGCTCCAAGCATGAAGAAATAAATACATTGGCAAATTATGTGGCTTTCAATTGTACGCTCGCTACTTTTAATTTATTTGATATATTTAATTTGACGCAACTCTAGTCGTAATTGGAAACCAAAATACTTTAAGAACGTTAACTTCTTGCCTCCATGGCATTTGCCTTTATTGCCAGCCATCATTTCAGAGCCGATGGATATTTAATTAGCTCTAAGTGTATCGTCTGCGGCTCGCATTTGTTTTCCACATCATCGTAATTTGTTGTTAATTACTTTTTGTATTGGAGATTTTTTATTGAAAATTAATGCCAGCGCGGATTGGTCATCTGGCAACGATACGGTCCGGCGCCACTCTAATTAAAATCAGCTTCAATATTACTATAAATAAGGCTTACATTGCAAACATAATGGTGTCAATTGTGAAACTCAGTACGAATTCTGATGGCTGACCCATTTTTATACCCTGAGCCCATTGAAAATGGGAAATCAGGGTATAATGGTTTTGTTAAATGTATGTAACAGGGAGAAGGAGGCGTGTCAGACCCTACAAAGTATATATATTCTTGATCAGGACGACGAGCTGAGTAGATTTAGCCCTGTCCGTCTGTCTGTCTGTCAGTCCGTCCGTCCGTCCGTCCGTCCGTATGTTTGAACGCGTCGATTTCAGAACGTAGAAGAGCTAGACAGCTGAAATTTTTTTTGTAGGTCCGTGTATAGCACGCGCAGGTCAAGTTTGCTTCATATGTTCGATAACTATTTTTGTTGTAATGTTATCGATTTGAATGCTTATCGAAAAAAGGTTTTTAAGGCCTGGTTTGTACGTAATTTGAGCTAGAGACCTCAAATTTGCTGAGTAGTTGCGTGTAATGAATACGGAGATAAAGTTATCTTTAGATTTTGGATGCCACGCCCCATTCGCCCACAATAGCCCCCTATTTGTAAAAAGCGCAAATCAAATACTGTAGACTTGTGCTTTGGTAAATACACACATATGAATGCCATTAATAAGTTGTGAAAGTTTGATGCAGTTAGTCCATCGCTAAGAAAAGTTATTAAACAATTCAGTTCCCATAGTAATGCTCACATTGCAGCTTAAGCGCAGTCGCTGCGTCAACTGCGCAGTTGGCAGAGCGCGAGCTTATGCGTGCGTGCATATGTATGTGTGTATGTGTTGTTTATATAGGATAATTCCAAATTTGGCTCTTCACAGGGCTCAGGGTATCCCCTAGTCGAGCAGTCTCGACTAGAGCACTCTTACTTGTTTTCCTTTTTATACCCTGAGCCCATTGAAAATGGGAAATCCGGGTATAATGGTTTTGTTAAATGTATGTAACAGGCAGAAGGAGGCGTGTCAGACCCCACAAAGTATATATATTCTTGATCAGGGCGACGAGCTGAGTCGATTTAGCCCTGTCCGTCTGTCTATCTGTCCGTCCGTCCGTCTGTCCGTCCGTCCGTCCGTCCGTCCGTATGTTTGAACGCGTCGATTGAAGCATCTAGACAAGCTAGAGACTTGAATTTTTTTTTTGTTGGGTCCGTGGATAGCACGCGCAGGTCAAGTTTGTTACCAAAAAACGATATCTATTTTTGTTGTTTTGTTATCGGTTTTAAACCTTATCGAAAACAGGTTATAAAATTAAATCTCCCACACCTTTAGAGCTAGACTCCTCAAATTTTGCATATAGATTAATGTGAATTTTATGCAATTTCTATTTTTTTATTTTTTGGATACCGGCTCTTTTTACTAATTACCCCCCACCCCCCTTGCCATCAGTCTGTTGCAAATATAACCATGTAATTAAATTAGCATTTTTATAAAATGTAAAAAGTTCAATAGAATCATATGCTGAAAGTTTCATCAAATTCCGTTGAGTCAGTCCCGATTTATTAAACAAAACGTTTAGCCAATTATCACACGCACGTGGCAAGCAGCGACGCGCAGCAAAAAACATATACACATACACATACATTGAAACGTGCAAGCGCCTCTGCTATGCATGTGCTCAAATAAATTCAAGGCCATTCATTCTAGCATATTCTTCAACCAAATCTGTGTTTGAATTGTATTTGTATTTGTCATATATCGCCCTTTACACGCATACATTCAAACAGACCACCGTTTTTGTATGTACACATACTCATACGTTCATATGCGCGCAGTTCAGCTATTCTAAGAATTACAATTGCGATTGATCTGCTTCTTTAGCTTCTTTAGTTTTGTATTTGTCACATATCGCCATTGTAGTACTACTTTGCGTTTTTCCAACAGAAAACTCATTACTGATGTAGCGTAGTGGATAGACGCAAAGCGCGTAAACTAAAGGTCTCGAGTTCGAATCTCAGTGACGACAGCGTAACTTTTTAAATTTTTTTATACCCTGAGCCCATTGAAAATGGGAATTCAGGGTATAATGGTTTTGTGAAAATGTATGTAACAGGAGGAAGGAGGTGTACCACACTCCATAAAGTATATATATTCTTGATCAGCGCGACAAGACGAGTCGATATAGCCTTGTCCGTCTGTCCGTCCGTCCGTCCGTCCGTCTGTCCGTCTGTCCGTCTGTCCGTCCGTCCGTCTGTCCGTCTGTCCGTCCGTGTGAACGCTGAGATATTTTTAAGTACGCAACGTAGAGACTTGAAATTTTACATGAATACTCGATAATACCATACGCTGCACAAGTTTATAAAAATTTTCCGATAACACATTCCATTTCGATTTTATGAGTATTTATCGATAATTTTAATGTGTTTTTAAGGCGTGGTTTGTACATCGTTTGAGCTAGAGACATTGCTGTGTAGTTGCGTGTAATGAATACGGAGAAAACGCTATCTTTAGATTTTAAATGCCACGCCCCATTCGCCCACAATAGCCCCCTATTTGTAAAAAGAGCAAATCAAATACTAGAGACTTGTGCTTTGGCACATACACACATATGAATGTCATAAATAAGTTGTAAAAGTTTGATGCACTTAGTCCATCGCTAAGAAAAGTTATTAGACAATTAAGTTTCCATAGTAATGCCCACATTGCAGCCCAAGCGCAGTCGCTGCGTCAACTGCGCAGTTTGCAGAGCGCGCGCTTCGCTTCGTGCGTGCATATGTATGTGTATGTGTTGTTTGTATGTATGCATAAAAAAAACGTTGAATGATTTGATATTTGGCTCTTCACAGGGCTCAGGGTATCCCCTAGTCGAGCAGTCTCGACTAGAGCACTCTTACTTGTTTTTTATTTATAAACATGAGGTGGTTGTGCTAGTTGAGATGATGCGCTCTATCGTTACATATATAGTAAATAGATGCAGGTTCGAGTCCAGGTGCGGTGATGTTTGTTTTCTTCTTTTTTTTTTGTTGATTTATTTATTTATTTAATTATTTATTTATTATTTGATTTACATACATTCTAGTTGAATAAAATTTCAAAATTATAATATAATTTTGGAAAATTTAATGTTATATGCAAGCTATATAGCGTATTAAACAATGCAAATCGGACAAGGCTCAGGGGATCTCCTAGTCGGGCACCTCCGACTAGAGTTTTCTTACTTGTTTATTTATCCTTTATCCGTAAATTGGTTAAAATTGTATTGCCAGACACCCAGTAGCGAAACTCTTTGTGAACTGGTAGGCTGAATAATGTTATTAAAGTAATTATAATCTTATAGTAATAATAGTAGATACTGTTATAAACAAATATAAGTTGTTTGCTTGAGCATAGCAAACCCTTTCAATCGTTTGTATATTATTCTCTCGGATGCTGGCTGCGACTGTATACATATATGGAGAGCAGAGAGAGAGTGGGAGAGAGAGAGAGAGATAGAGAGAAAGAGAGGGAAAGAAAGTGAGAGGAAATAAATAAATTGTGCATATCATCGAATAAACGAATAATCGATCAGTGTGCTCGAAGCACCCTGACATTGAGGTATTCATTTTCTTGCTCGACCCTAATAAAACAATTTTATGTGTTTAAAAAAATTTTATATCATACAAATTGTACGTTAGTGGTTAAACCGATAAGAAAATCTGTCAATATTTGAAACCATATTTAGGAGAAAGAATAGACTGGACCCACCATCTACAGTTTTGCATCTCTAATTCTCGGACCTCTTTAAAATATATGCTAACAAAATAATAATAATAACAACAATCGACTAGGAGATACCCTGAGCCTTGTGAAGAGACAAATATCAAATCATTCTACACGCTTTTTAAGCATGCATAAATACAACATATACACACACACACACACATATGCACCCACGCATAGGCGCGCGCTCTGCCAACTGCGCAGTTGACGCAGCGACTGCACTTGGGCTGCAATGTGGGCATTACTATGGGAAGCTAATTGTTGCATAAGTTTTCAAAGCGATGTTCGAACTTCATCAAACTTTCACAACTTATTAATAGCATTCAAATATGTGTATTTGACAAAGCACAAGTCTCTAGTATTTGATTTGCGATTTTTCAAAAAGCTCAAACGATGTACAAACTACGCCTTAAAAACATATTTTCGATAAAAATTAAAATCAATAACATAACAACAAAAACAGTTATCGAACATATAAAGCAAACTTTACCTGCGCGTGCTATACACGGACCTACAACAAAAATATCAAGTCTGTAGCTCGACTACATTCTGAAATCGATGCGTTCAAACATACGGACAGACGGACAGGGATAAATCAACTCAGCTCATCACCCTGATCAAGAATATATATACTTTGTAGGGTCTGACACGGTTCCTTCTGCCTGTTACATACTTTTAACAAAACCATTATACCCTGATTTCCCACTTTCAATGGGCTCAGGGTATAAAAACGAACTGTACATATATAAAACAAGTAAGAAAACTCTAGTCGGAGGTGCCCGACTAGGAGATACCCTGAGCCCCGTCCGATTTACATTGTTTAATACGCTATATAGCTTGTATATAACATTACATTTTCCAAAATTAAATCATAATTTTGAAATTTTATTCAACTAGAATGTATGTAAATCAAAAATAAATAAATAAATAATTAAATAAATAAACAAATTATCAAAAAAAAAGAAGATAAACAAACATCACCGCACCGCACATCGAACCTGCACCTATTTACTACATATGTAACGTTAAAGCGCATCATCTCAACTAGCACGACCACCTCATATTTACAGATTTTTAAAAAAAAATTAAAAAAGTTACGCTGTCGCCACCGAGTTTCGAACTCGGGACCTTTCGGTCACGCGCTTTGCGTCTACCCACTACGCCACACCAGTATTACGTTGCTTGTTGGCAAAACGCAAAGTACTACTACAAGGCTATATGTGATAAATACAAAAGCTAAAGAAGGAGATCAATCGCAATTGTGATTCTTAGAATATGCTGAAATGCGCGCATATGAACATATGAGTATGTGTACATACAAAAACGGTGGTCTGTTTCAATGTATGCGTGTAAAGGGCGATATATAACAAATACAAAACTACAGAAGCGGCTGAAAATGCAAACACAATTCAAACACAGATTTGGTTGAAGAATATGCTAGAACGAATGGTCTTGAATGTATTTGTGCCCATGCTTGTAGACGCGCTTGCACGTTGCAATTTATGTGTATGTGAAAATGTTTTTTGCTGCTCGTCGCTGCTTGCCACGTGCGTGTGATTATTGGCCAAACGTTTTGTTTAATAAATCGGGACTGACTTAACGGAATTTGATGAAACTTTCAGCATGTGATTCTATTGAATTTTTTACATTTTATAAAAATGCTAATTTATTCACATGGTTATATTTGCAACAGACTCTCAATAGGTCGAGTAGGAGAGGGAGGGGGGGGGGGATACTTAGTCAAAAGAGCCGGTATCCAAAAAATAAAAAATAGAAATTGCATAAAATTCACATGAATCTATATGCAAAATTTGAGGGATCTCGCTCTAAAGGTGTTGGAGATATAATTTTATAACCTGTTTTCGATAAGGTTTAAAACCGATAACAAAACAACAAAAATAGATATCGTTTTTTGGTAACAAACTTGACCTGCGCGTGCTATCCACGGACCCAACAAAAAAAATTCAAGTCTCTAGCTTGTCTAGATGCTTCAATCGATGCGTTCAAACATACGGACAGACGGACGGACAGACAGACGGACAGGGCTAAATCGACTCAGCTCGTCGCCCTGATCAAGAATATATATACTTTGTGGGGTCTGACACGCCTCCTTCTGCCTGTTACATACATTTAACAAAACCATTATACCCTAATTTCCCATTTTCAATGGGCTCAGGGTATAAAAAAGCCTGCTCTAATATGTGATCAAGGTTTCCTTTTATAATTGTTTCCTTTACATAATTGTTGTTGGGAGTAAATGTCTGCAAATACAAGTTTAAAGTAACATCTAAGAAACATTTTGGTGTTTCAAGTTAACATTATTCATAATAACGTCCATTAATCTTTTTGCAACTTGAGTAATATTTTCAATTTCATCACCATTGTATAAATATGAATGACTTTAAGTTATTTTTATCAAATATGCCACACGCAACCGTAGCAGGCTGAGAAAATCATCTCCTGTTCTTAAATGTATACGTTTCATTGTTTTTGATTTTCAGTACATTCTCTGGAATATGACAAACCTGAATACGAAGAGCTGCACAGAGAAGCCCTCTCAGACTCGTATTGTCGTGGCGCGAACCTGCAAAAGTATTGCTGAAATTATAGGCAAGTATAAAAAGAAACTATTTGCTGAGACGCGACAAGTACTTGCCAGATCAAAATGCCGAGATTGTGGGCATTTAATTGGACGTTGCAACTTTGACTTACTGAAGGACCGTCAACGGTGCGTATGTGTAATGGTGTGAATATGATGGTCTTTTAATTGAGTTTTAATTTAAATTAAGATTTAATATGATCACGAACAACAAAATATATACCGGTATATTTTCCATACTATTGTTTCTACTATTGGGATTGGCACTGCTTCTGGTAAGACGATACAATCACACGTTTATCTATGGCTCTGGTGGTTGTAAATCAGGAGTTTTTTGGACGTACAATGATTGCATTGTAATGGCTTAAACAAATAGCAAGTATGATTAATATTTTTACTTTGTAATTATCTTCTCATTTTTGAAAATCTATATCTCATGCCAATTTTAAATATTTGTAAAAGAGTAACTATAGCTAGTAATGAACATCCATTTATATAAATTGATGTTTTATTTATCAGACACAGCTCACACAATATACTCATTCGCAAAGTGAAATAGTATATTGGTTTTGAGCAGTATCCGTCTTGCTATCCGCCCGACCATTTGTATTTCCGCATGGACGCAAACCATTTCGCCGCAATCGCAGTTAGAGATATGAAGTTTGGAATATATACTGATAGGTAACTTCATCTGATCAACACAAAATTATAAAATACTATTTCTGTTCAGGCACGAACATAAACTATTCAAGGATTGGAATAGTAATAATTGTCATTGTCTTGTATATAATTAAGAAAAGAAACCAGAGACAGCGATTACTGACTGTCACCTTTCTGGCGCCCCGCAGCCCTCACATGGGAGGATTAGGAGAAGATAAATGGTCAGTGGGAAATATATCAAAAAAGGATCAACCGCAAGAGCAGGAGGAAATGGAAGATGGGGACGAGAGTGTAATTGCTGTCACATCTTCGATATCGACTGATCTTCCAATTGGATATCTTTTGATGTCTGTATCGAAGATGTGACAGCAATTACACTCTCGTCCCCATCTTCCATTTCCTCCTGCTCTTGCGGTTGATCCTTTTTTGATATATTTCCCACTGACCATTTATCTTCTCCTAATCCTCCCATGTGAGGGCTTGCCGGCGGGATGAAATGCCATTCGCTGTTCCGTTTTTCTGGCACTGGTTCCAGACCACTATTTTCTTTTTTAGCGGCGGTTTTATGGCTTGATAGCTTCTGATCAGCGATGACGGTGTCCCTATTAACGGAGGTGCTCTCGAACTTGCGGATACTGCCTTCAAAATTGGTCTTCAGTTCCTTGTTCATTGGCTGGTTAATGGAGATATCCAATAGTTGGCACCTTTTTGCATAGCGCTTGCACAAATAGTCCCACGCTGCATTGTAGTTGCCAACTTCAATTGAGAAATGGCTTATGACCACTGTTGCGTCTCCCCTGATACACATTTTTAGGTATATCAACTTTCTTTTGTCGCTGATATCCTTCCTCTTGTGAATCATGTTTGAGAATATCTCGAAGAACGCTGGCCATTTTTTTGGATTTCCATAGAAATGAGGAAGTTTTGGTTTCTGGGGCTTTGGATCTTGGAACAGCGGAAGGTTTTCTTCTATGTTCTGCAAGTCACTTACTCTTTTGTTAAGTTTATCTGACAGCCCGTCGACGAGGAATTCCAGTTCTTCTATATCGTCGCTGTCGTAGGCAGACTTTCCATATCTTGCCTGTAAGCCCGTGAACAGTGTCTGGACTTCGTTCAATCGGAAGTTTAGCTTATCTTTATGTTTAAGGATTTCTTCCTGGTTGCTTGAGTTTAGGTAGACATACACTTCATGGACGTACTGCCTTACTTTTAGACGTTCTTCGTCAACAAGCTTAATCCACTCATCCTTTAGGCTCATACTTCTGTGTGAAAATATTATTTCCTCTTGAGTATTTTCTTGCCTGGATGTTTCCGGTCGTATTTGCCAATTTTTGCTTATAGATGGTTTGTCGGTGTCCATAGTGTGGTCGGCAACTTCGACCTTCATCAGGGCCTTCTTGTAGCTCCTGATTGATTCCATAATCCAATCATATATTTTCTCTGTAAAATATTGATGGTTGATGACACCGATTTTCTTCAGTAGTGAATGATTGGCAGTGAATTCTGCTGCCAACTTATCCACAACTGCAAACTCCTCCTTTTAAGCTATGGCCTGCAGGATGCTGTCATATATCTCTGAGTGTTTCTCTAGAGTTTTTGTTAACAGCATCTCTTTATTCTTTGGCTTGACCCGTTGGAGGTTTTTTTGTTTTGATCACCAGGTTGATCGTGCTGTGCCTCTACTCACAGCGTGGGTTGGTAAGCCAAAGATATTTTTTAAGCACTTTCCACAAACATTTAGTAAATTTGTGGTTTCGGCTTTTATGACCGGGATCGAATACAGTAATCACTCAGCTGGAAGCACGCAGTACTTGACTGTGTTGATTTCCACATCCGGCTCGAAGGACCATGAATGAATACACTTGACTATGTTGGGGTTTAGTTCTGTACTGATCTTTATTCTTCTGAGGCTGGGTATATATACCCAGCCTCATGCATAATTTCAACCCTTAAATCTAATGTGTCTATTGCTGAGTGTGTAAGGCTCAGCATTGGTCTATTGTATTCTTATACTATCGCTGAGGTTGTAGGGCTCAGCGTTCGTCTATTATTTATTCTTAACCTATCGCTGACGTTGTAAGGGTCAGCGTTCATCTGGCTATTTTAAGATTCCACACATGTGGCCTTTCTTCATCTATCGCACTGCATGCTAGTCAAGTGCGTAGAAGGCATGTTTACATATTTATATATATTTCTATGTTCATGCCTGAATAATTTCTGACATCTATTTAAAGTTCTAGAAATTTGGAAGGTATACTCGCTTTGACGACCTAAGATCAAAATATATGTCAAACATATCTGCGCCTATTGGCGGTGTGATCAATCAGGTGAAGCTGTATCTTCTAAAATTTAAAAACAGGAGTTCCTGTAAGAGCTAAAACTTTTTAAAGATCGACGAAAAATTATGTGTCCACGGCCACGCCTAATGTCAAAAAAGATAATAATTCGAAACTATTCTGATATATTTTGAGCGCTATTACTGCTAGAGACTTTAACATTGGAATATATACTTAGGTTAACAACCCAGGGTCTAAATGGTATGACGAATATATAGACGCCTACATAGGCCGAGCCAAACCGCAAAAACTTATATCGTACAGTTTTAAAGTTACATACCTTATATGTATGTACATTAAAAGATCAGGTTAACAGTATCGTCATTAAATTTTGAGCTAGAGAATATTTATCTATGTTAATAAGTGCCTAAGCCTCAACGTAAGTCATTTACCTAAGCAGCTATTTACCCAAAACGATACAAGTACTTATTCTACATAAGATAACCAAACAATTAGCGGTTGCTTACCGTAGGACCCCCTGAAACCACCGATCAATGGGCGCAGATCGTAGAGGCCACAGAGCTAAAGCGCGAAGTGCGCTGAACATGCACCCTCTATGCCAATGATCGTGGAACCGGTAGATAATAGATGGCACCCCACCAACTGTATAACAAAACGCAGTAGGGGCGTAGACAAATGAAAATATGAACAAAGCAAGAAAGTTGCCTTAGGGCGAAACCTAATGCGTGATACTCGCTCCCCATAGGGGCATCTGGTATATTAAACTTAATAATAAATGTAAAATTTTTCATTTATGTAGATTCATGTGAATTTTATGCAATTTCAATTTTTGCAAATACAACCATATGAATGAATTAGCATTTTTATAAAATGTAAAAAATTCAATAGAATCATATGCTGCAAGTTTCATCAAGTTCCGTTAAGTCAGTCCCAATATTCCCAATCTATTAAACAAAACGTTTGGCCAATTATCACATGCACGTGTTAAGCAGCGAGAGCAAAATACATTTACATTTACACATACATTGAAACGTGCAAGCACGTTTGCTTATGCACGGTCACAAATAAATTCAGCGCCATTCATTCTAGCATATTCTTCAACCAAAATTGTTATTGAGTTGTGTTTGCATTTTCAGCCGCTTCTTTAGTTTTGTACATATTTGTCAAATATCGCCCTATACACGCATACATTCAAACCGACCACCGTTCTTGTATGTACACATATAAATACGTATGTACGTTCATATGCGTGCATTTCAGCATTTTCTAAAATTCACAATTGCGATTGATTTGTGTTTATATTGTGTTTGCATTAACAGCAGCTTTTATAGTTTTGCATTTGTCAAAAGTCGCCCTTGTAGTGAACTAGAGTCGGATTTGCCAGCAAATGCAAAACTGATGTGGGGCAGCAGGCAGATGCAAAGCGCTTAAGCAAAAGGGTCCGAGTTCGAGACGCGTCGGCGACGGTACGAAAATATTTTTTTTTTCTTTTTTCCCCTTAATAAATAGGAAGTGGCTTTGTTAGTTGACATGGTGTGCTTTAACGATACATATATAGTAGATGTTGGTTCAAATCCAGGGGCAGTGACTTTTGCTTTTCTTCTTTATTTTGTTTATTTAATTATTTATTTAATTAAATAATTTTATTTGATTAACATACAAATCTCCTAGTCGGGCACCCCCGACTAGAGCTTTCTTACTTATACATTATACTTATACATTAAGTATAACATAATGCAAGACTTTCGCAAGCGTTTCGCACATGGGCAGATAAATGCATGTACATATGCATAAGTCAGCAAGCAAGTCACGCTCAGAAAGTTAGTCACTGTTAAAAGACACCAGGTTATGCAAAGAATTGTTCCGTTACTTTAATGTTAACTAACAGCTCTACTGTGACGTCACAGATAACTCATGTCAAAATTTAGTATGCGCGTGTGTGGAATTTTGATGATATTACCAACTATAAATTATCAATTAATCAACCGAAAAGTTAAAAATACCTTTTAATACTATTTTGTTTAGTACATTTAAACTTTGGAAAATAAAATTTAAGTTACTCAACAAGAATGTCACGGCAGTCAACGAACATCACTCAATCGCCATGGAGTCTGTGAGCAATAACAGCTTAAAAACGGTATTCATGAATGAAAAGTAGTAGTAAAAGTAGTAACCATTATATTGTCCGATTCTTGAATCTAAATAGATCTTGTAATTAGAAGCGTTGCTAGTTTTATTTTGACTTCTGGCTGCAAGACAGATAACAGTGTCAAAATTGCTGGATTTTCATACAAAATTTAAACGCGCGCTAACATTTGACATGTCTGTGACGTTTCACTGTTAAAATAACAGGGGTATTTGCATAACCTCCTAGTCTCTCAATCGTGAAAGCTAGTCAGCAACAGGTGGATTCACTCTAACAGCTGTTAGAAGTGCTGGAAACCGCAGCGGATAATCAGCTGCTCATCTGGCGAGTTGCTAATTCTTAGCAAAGACAGCAACCTAGCTGCTGGAGAAAATAGTAGTGCATACTTTTGGGCTCACTACTCATTTAAGTTGAGTTTGAGTTTCCAGGTCTTCAAGCTTAATTGAAGCTTCAAGACCTACATAGTATCTAAAAAAATTCTGTTTTGCCCACTACAGGTTCCTCGCCTTGGTAGTTGGTGCATACAAACAAAAATGGAGACTTGCGCGCCGTTCTGCTCTGCCGCGATCACCACAGCAACAACAGATGGCGCCACAGCAGCTGAATGCTTCGGACGCAAAGGAGTCACTACGAGCTGTGGATAAACCACAAACTCTGAAAAAGACGGTAAAGGAGATAGGAGCTGCCCTTCATGGCTTATCGGCTCTTTTTGGTGGCCGGCGGCTTATAAATGCCCTAATGAGAGAGGAGCTCGCTAAGCTCGTCGAGCTACATTGAGTGGCGGAGACGTTCTGCAACCGCGCAGTTAAAAACTGTGAGGTGCAGACAACGCCAATTAAAAAGAAGGCTCCTGGGCACGCTATCGCCCTAACAGGAAACAATACGCCCAAGCGTTCGAGGGAAGTTGCTTCTGATCAGAGGACAACTCTTTCAAAAAAGTCTAGGCCCAATAAGCCAACTGCAGTGGGCGCGAAGGAGCCAGTGGCTGTACGGGCGGCACCTACAAACCCCAGCCATGCAGGTCGACAGACGAAGACGGACAGTTGGACAGTGGTTAAGGGGCGCAAACCACTGCAAAAACGCAGCAGGCCGGATGCAATAGCCATCTCTGGAGTAGGAGGGTGCAGCTATGCGGACATGCTCCGTGTAGTAAAAAGCGACCCAAATTTAAAGCACCTGAGCGGTGACGTTTAGGGAATTAGGAAAACTGTTAAGGCGGACTTACTGCTGCAATTGAGCAGGAAGTCCGAGCATAGCGCAGAGGTAGTTCACGAAGCTGTGAGCAAAGCTTTAGGCGTACGAGCGGTAGTGAAAACACTTACCGAATCGGCGCAAGTAGAGATTCGCGACTTAGATGAGCTGGCAAGCAAAGAGGAGATTATAGAGGCGATCAAGGAGGTGTTGAAAGATAGCTCACTCTCCACTGACGCCATTAAGTCACTTCGGCCAGCTTTCGGTGGACAACAAAGAGCCACGGTCGTGCTTTCAGCTGCAAAAGCTAGGGCTCTGGTCGAGTTGTCTAAGCTAAGAGTTGGTTGGGTTGTGTGCCGTATCCGAGCAGTGGATCAGCCTAAACGCTGTTTCAAATGCCTGGATTACGGCCATATTGCAGCCAACTGCGAAAGCAACTGCTACCTCAAAGGTACGTGTTTCACGTGGCGGGCCACAGTGCAAAATCCTGCGCCAAGTCACCTAAATGCAGTCTCTGCGCTCGAAAGGGCGAACAGCAGAGTGACCACGCAACAGGCAGCTTCAAGTGCCCATCATACCGCGAAGCTGTCCGAAAGATGAAATGTTAAGGTTTCTTCAATTAAACCTTAACCATTGTATCTCTGCTCAAGATCTACAAGAGCAGACTATAAGAGAAAAACTCATAGATATAGCCTTTCTTAGCGAGCCTCACCATTGCAAGTCCAGCTGTCCCAGGACATGGGCCACAGACGCTAATGGCAAGGCAGTTCTGTGGATATGCGGCAACCCAGCGAATGTACTTACAAACGTGAAGTCATTCAACGGGTTTGTTTGCGCGCGATATGGCGCTCTATGGCTATATAGCTGCTACCTGGCTCCCAGCATGCAAATTGGCGAGTTCACAACAGTGCTTGAGGAGCTCGCCGATGATGCAAGGGGCAGGAAGGCCATTATAGCCGGGGATTTCAACGCATGGGCGTTGAAATGGGGCAGCCATAGCACGAATGCCAGGGGCCGTATCCTTTTGGAGATCTTCGCGACGCTTGATGTGGCTCTGCTCAATTCTGGGCATGAGTACACCTTCAGCCGAGCCGGATACGGGTCGATTATCGACATCAGTTTTGTTAGTTCGTCCCTTTTCCGGGGCGCAAAGTGAAAATTGTCGGACAGCTATACGGGCAGTGATCACTCCGCACTGCTGTTCACAATCGGAGAGCTACCAGACAGGGCGCCAACTTTGTGGAGGGAGGCCTATCGACTGGATACTTTTGATCACTCAGCCTTCTCTGAGGCCATCCAGTCGTTAAGCACATCCGGCAATGCTGAGGCCAGAGCTTGCCAAATGGTAGCCCAAATACAGAGTGCCTGCAACAGCAGCATGCAACGGCGCAAGCAGTTCATGCGTCAGCAAGCGCCTGTGTATTGGTGGAATGAGCAAATAGCAGACTTTCAACGTACATGTATACGGGCGAGAAGACGGTATCAAAGGGCCCGCGATAGACCATCATATGTAGAAAGGCAGTTAGCTTACCAGGTAGCAAGAAGAGAGCTTAAGAAGCCCATCCAGACAAGTAAACGTGAATACTTTCTGGACTTATGCGACTCCGCTGAATTTGACCCTTGGGGCCAGGCATATAGAACAGTTGTAAAACGGCTATATGCCAATAAGCAGGTGCAGCCTACGGATCGTTTGGAACTTAAGTCGATTGTGGAAACGCTCTTTCCTGAACGTCTAAGCTTCATTCATGGATCTGGCCTACTGCCGGCTAGCCATGACCCGATTGGCTCGCACCCTGTTTTAGCAACGAACGATGAGATTTTAGAAGCAGCTAGAAGTCTTAGAACGAACTCTGCCTGCTAGCCCTCGCTTTGCAGCCAGGAAAGTTCACTGAGCTGTTCAACGCGTGTTTAGCACAGGAGACGTTCCCGGCAATATGGAAGACTCAGAACCTGGTATTGCTACCCAAGACTGGCAAACCCCCGGAGGAGCCATCGTCGTATAGACGAATTTGTCTCTTAGACACCATGGGAAAGGTGTTTGAGAAGCTAATTTGCTATAGACTGGAGACAGCAATTGATAACGCCGGTGGCCTGTCGCCACACCAATTCGGTTTCCGGAAGGCTCGGTCAACAACAGATGCCCTAAAGAAAGTTGTCGACCTCGCTATTTCTGCCATCCAAGGCACTAGATGGAAGCATGGAGCGAAGCAGTACTGCATAATAGCGACCCTGGACGTTAAAAATGCATTCAACACTGCTAGCTGGGATATGATACTAGATGCACTAGCACAATATAATATCCCTAAATATCTTAAAGAGATAGTTAAGAGCTACTTCAGAGGAAGAACACTGATATACAACACGAGTGAGGGTATCTAAACTCATATAGTGTCTGCTGGAGTCCCCCAAGGATCTGTGTTGAGGCCTCTTCTATGGAATGCTATGTACGACGGAGTACTGCGATTGGAACTTCCAGCAGGTACGCACACCATTGGCTTCGCTGATGATGTAGCCGTCGTTGCCATAGGAAAGGAGCTCAAAGATACAGAGGATATGTGCAGTGCAAGTATCAGCTGCATCCAAGGCTGGTTGGGAAGAGCTGGACTCGAGCTAGCGGCACACAAGACTGAGGTCGTTTTAGTCAGCAGTCGCAAGACTGTCGAAACGGCCCATATAAGAATTGGAAGCGTCACCATCGAGTCAAAGAGGGCTATAAGATATCTAGGCGTCATGCTAGATACAAGATTGTCTTTCCGCGAGCATCTGGAATACGTGCATAAAAAAGCAGCTGATTCGTGTAGAGCCCTCTCCCGAATCATGCTGAACACGCGGGGCCCTAAGCAACAAAGACGACTCCTTCTGATGAGTGTCGTCAGGTCCGTCATCCTCTATGCCGCACCAATCTGGGCAAGAGCGATGGCGACTCCTAGCTACAGCCGAGGAATTTGCGCCACATACAGACTGTGCGCAATTCGAGTGAGCTGCGCCTTCAGAACCGTATCTGATGACGCGGCGCTTGTCATAGCCGGCATGACGCCACTGGAGGACTTGGTCGCCGAAGCTGTGGAGCGGAGCACAAACGAACTTGTGCGACAAGACACGGCCAGAGCAAACAGCATTGCACGATGGCAAACAAGGTGGAGCAGATCTACTAAGGGGCGGTGGACTCACACGCTCATCGCGGAGCTGGAACCGTGGGTCAACCGCAAGCATGGCGAGACAAACTTCTACCTCTCGCAGATCCTCTCTGGCCATGGATGCTTCAGGAGTTATCTGAAGCGGTTTGGCCATGAGAAAACTGACGAATGCTCCTGATGTGGTCAAGGTCTGGATTCCAAGCACGTCCTGTTTGAGTGTGGGCGCTTCCATGAGGAAAGGCGGCGTCTGGAAGAAGCAATAGGCCGCCCAATCGGGGTGGAAAACCTAACAAGGACAATGCTCGAATCGGAGGTAGCTTGGAACCTTATAAGCTCCTTCGCGACTACAATAATGGTGGAGCTCCGCAGAGTGGAGCGAATAAGAAGAAGGGCTGCCCCAGTTTAACGTAGTGCAAAGCGCTTGCGAAGCAATGCTCTCCGGCAGGCCCGCAAGCAACGTGCGCTACCCTAAACCTTAGATCCCAGTATACATAAGTCAATAATTAAAAAATTATAAGATTAAAAATTAAGTTAACAGTAGCAAATAAATCGAATATAAAAAAGTCAGCAAATGTAAGTAACGTGTATATCATCACAACAAATTCAAATTCAATTCTTGTGCGCTGCTGTTTGTGCCTACATACATACATGATGGGCCCTATCGTCAATTTTTTTGTGTGGAATAATTTTATTCTGAATGACGAGTCTATGTGTAATCGATAAAAAAAATATAGCATGACGGTATGGTCACACACACAGAAAAGAAAAGAACATAACTTACCTAGGCTATACGAAAAATGATAATTTTAGCAGATAAATTATTTGCAGAACCTCAACATTAAATCGAATTACATATATTTCTTAATATTTCTTAGAAATGCCGTTTGTCGTCTTAGCAATTCTTATTAAGCTTATTTATACAGGTAGCACAGGCATATGAATTTTGCAACTGGGCATTACAAGCTTTGTTGCTAATTTGCCACGCCCCCAGTAGGCGTCGACATATCATATTTAGCAAGTTCCTAGAAGGAGTCGAGGGTAACGTAACTGTGAAACTTGGATGCTTATACTCCAAAAATGTGAAAGTTACAGGGTATTTTTCGATATACCACCCCCAAAGGGGTGTAAGATTTATTTTTGGGTAATCGATAGGGGAGGCCTCCAGTAACACAACATCCAATTTTGAAGCCTCTAGCTCTAAAACTGTAGGAGCTATAAGGTTTTGCGATTTGCCATGCCCCCCGAGTCCGCCATATCTTTTTGAGTTTGGGTTGCTTATCCGAGTATATATATCAAATTTCAAGTGTCTAGCATTAATAGTGCTCAAAATATAGCTGAACTTGTAAAATCACTATATATTTGCCACGCCTCCAGTGGGCGTGGACATAAAATATTTTCATCAATCTTTATAAAATCGTAGCAGATAACTGTGCCAAATTTCAGCATTCTAGCTTTAAAACTGTAGAAGATACAGTTTTCCCGATTTGCCACGCCCCCAATGGGCATAGATATATCCGCCATATCTTTTTGAACTTGGGTGGTCAACGCAAGTATAAATTCCAAATTTCAACTCTCTAGCTCTTCAACTAATATGATTTCTTAACTATGGGCGCAAGCATTTTCCGATTTGCTACGCCCCTAGTGGGCGTATCCGGAATATCTTGACACTTTATAATTCATGGGTATACTCGAGTATATGTTCCAAATTTCAAGTCTCTAGCTTCAATATCGTAGAAAAATATTGCATACATACGGACAGACGGCCAGACGGACAGACGGACGGACAGCAAGACGCACATACACAAAACCCATAATCCTCTTTTCCTTTTGGGAAACGAGTATAAAAATGGCAGCAGTGCACAACAGCAGCGATAGCTGCAAAGTTCGACAGCAGAATTTACGCTTAAGCAAGAATTATGTAAATATGAATTGTAATTCTTAATTAAGTTAGTTCAAATTCAAGTGAAAGAAAAAATAAATGTTTTTTTTTTTTTAATTAAAAAATTTCATATTTATATACATATGTATATATATATACATCAACATATATAATATTTTCAGCAGCCATTGAATAGTCGAGCGCAACACTTTTTCCCTACCCTAGTTGTTAAATCTGACTTTTGAGCACCTTTTGCGGCCACTTTTGCAGCATTTTCACTCAATCAAATAGGAGACCACAGCACGCTAAGCACACCTTGCTAATTAGGCCGCAGGCAATTTAGCGCCCCTTTTTGGGCGTTGTCAATCATCAAGCCGTTTAAATAATAAATCACTTTAAAATTAGTTTGCCAAGTTGAGCAAGTTGAGCGTCGACAAATTAGTAAAAGTTAATTAAAACTATTTAAATTGCAAATTATTGTAAAGTTTTTCCCATACACACACAGACACACGAACATACACATACACACACACACACATATATATATATATATATATATATATATATATATATATATATATATATATATATATATATATATATATATATATATATATATATATATATATATATATGTATGTAAATATGTAAGCATAGAAAAATTCCGACGAGAACAGGCAGACAGAACAAACTGGAGTACTTTAGCCGTCTACTGACTTCATAATACTCTTTTGCAGATTACGCAATTCTTTTGAAATATTTGCTGATTTTAACTTAAAAAAAAATATTTTTTAATTTTATAGCTTGATAATATGCAGTTTTATTACCCGTAGATAATTCTACTATATATTTTCGATTATGTTTAGTCAACACACATTGCAAATTTTAAAAGAACTTGCATATTTAAAGACGCACAGAAAAAAGACAATGTAGAAAACCAATACACTCGTTTTCTAAGAGAATGCGTATAAAATGCTTTAGATGTGAGCCATAGCAACACAGCACACACACATAGAGTAAGGACCACATTGCTGAGCAAACCTTAGCAGAGTTAACGCCCATGCCAAAGCTTCCCAGGATTCACACACCCCATGGTATATACCTATATATACGCCATTCATTGCTTTTCCTTTCACAGTATGTTTAAATAGGGGAAATTAAAAAAGGAGCGCACCTCTGCTGTACTGCTAGATATATACATACATACATATATATCTGTGCGAAATATGTACAAAAAATGTCAAGTTGTGTGCGCAACTGGGCTGGCAGGCAGTTAGTCAGCTGGCAGCCAAGGCGTCGGAATATTGGAGCGTCGGGGCGATGGGTGTTGGGTCGATGGGATGCTGGGCGTTGGGGCGTGGCGCGTGGAGCAACAATTTGCATATAAAAAGGGTTGTTAGACTTTAAATAGCGGCCTGTCCTATTATCTGCATTAGGGTAGATATGGCGCGCATTAAGATAAGGTACTTACAGCAACGCTTACGGGGGGATCGGGATGGGACACGAACTACGTAAAGTTAATTTATGCGGGTGTGGAAGCGACTATGAACATGTGTGTGTGTTTCTGAACGTCTGCATGTAAAGCATGTTGAAATTTTAATTAAAGCCAAAACGTTTAAGTACTTCTAAAAGATGTTGAAAGAACCTAAATTGGAAATTTAATTCCTTTGAACTTATCCCTGCGATGACATTTGAAAAGTCAACGACATTGACTAAAAACTAACTAATTAAACTAATGAAGGCTTCCTACTTGAACAAAGTGAGCAACTCTTTGGATCGTTAAATACTACAAGCCCATACGATATACAACAATACAACGTATCATTCTAACATAAAGTTAAAATAGATTATAGATAAAACATATAATTTGTGTACCTTAACGAAACAAAACGAATTTATTCCTTCTCCAATTCTTCCGCTTTTGAAGCCAGAGACTTGAAATTGAAATATAAACTCAGCAAGGCGTGGGAAATGGGGAAATAGATAATAAAAATACAAAAAAAATTTTTTAAAATATAAAAAAAAAATAATTAATAAATCGGACTGTCTCCGAAATCGTTTAATTATTAGGAGCTAATCCTAGACTTATTTCTTATTTATTTCAAAGATATTGATATATTTGTCTTTCAACATTTAAATTGGAATTCATTTTTGATAATAAAACAGATATATCCAAGTTTGCTTCACCAGTTAAAATGCAATTGGTTACTGTGCGTTTTATTCTGTGACCGAGTGATCTCAACGCGCACTGTGATTGAGTGAAAATCCACTCATCGCAGCTGTGCAGAGGATGGATGCCGTGTGCCTTACGAGCCTTACCAGCCTTACTTGCACTGTATGTTATGTCTGCTTTGGCTGCTTGGCAAAAGCTAAAGTGGAGTACCGAATAGATATTTGTAAAATATTTATACATTTGTTGTAGGCCTGTTGCCTATGAAGTCGCAGCTGTTATTAAGCTCTTGATATTGCACAGAGACTCGACGATACAGCATCGAAAACGACAGTCAAGTACTCGTAACTAAATATATGTGTACGTTTACCTTAGTGCAAGATCCAATTCACCCAAAAAATATGTGCATTCCATTTAACACAGACATCCACAATGCGATGCAGAAAACAAGTAAGAATGTTTTAGTTGGGTACGTCCGACTGCTCGATACTCATTCAGGGTGTAAACACATTCTAAACAAATTTAGTGAAGGAATCAGGAAGTAAAAAAACAGTTTCAAAACTTAACAAGTAAGAGTGCTCCAGTCGAGACAGCTCGACTACTAGATACCCTGAGCCCTGTGAACAGCCAAATATCAAATCAAATAGACCACATATGCACGCACGCATAAGCGGGCGTTCTGCCAACTGCGCAGTTGACGGAGGGACTTGGCTTGGGCTGCATAAGTTTTCTTAGCGATGGACTTTTTTCATCAATCTTTCGCAACTTATTGATGGCATTTATATGTGTGTATTTGCTAAAGCACAAGTCTCTAGTATTTGATTTGCGATTTCTACAAATAGGGGGCTATTGGTGGCGAATGGTCCGTGGCATCCAAAATCTAAATACTACGTAATCTCCGTATTCATTACTCGCTAATACATAGCAAATTTGAAGTCTCCAGCTCAAACTATGCACAAACTACACCTTAAAAGCACATTGAAATTAGCGATAAGTACTCATAAAATCGAAATTGAATGGGTTATCGAAAATATTTGATAAACTTGTAAACTTGTGCAACGTATGGTATTAACGACTATTCATGTAAAATTTCAAGTCTCTGCGTTGTGTACTTTAGAATGTCTCAGCGTTCACACGGACGCACGGACGGGTAGGGCTATATCGACTTGTCTTATAGCGCTATTCAAGTCTATGTCTATGAGAGCAACCAGGAACAACATACTAACCGAAAGCCTAGAAACATGCTTCTCGTTATAAAAGGTAACTTGTCTGGTTCGTAAATCTCGTTTATCTATGAATAATTTGATGTAATGATCATAATGAAAATGTTATTTTTAATAAAAGGAACAAATTTCGTAAATTTATTTATTTATCAAGTTCACACTCCACCATATATATTTATGACTTTGTCTTTGATACCCTCAATGAGATGAGGAATTTTTAGACATTGCATGATGTAAGCAATTAGTACATCAGTTAGAGGCAACAGGCAAACAGGCCAACGGCAAAAGACGATCAGCAAATCAGGGGAAAAGTCTCGGAGAACATAAAACAAACAGGCAAAAAGTTAATTGTATGAAATCAACACACTTTAAGTCAACAGCACAGCACAAACAAATGACAGCACATAGGTTGAGCATGTTGACAGCAGGCAATCCAATATTAGGGGCAGAAACAAACCGAAGCCGGAACCACAGCCCTTGTCTCTGGTTTACTTCTAGGCGGAGGTCTGCTTCTAGTCACCAACCTAGTCTCAGGCAATGCTACAAATGTCGGCAATGGTGGTAAACTCAGAAGAGGCAAGGCAAGGCCAAGCAAGGCAGTCGAGCAGCCAAGTCGAGGTACACTCAGTCGGGCGTTTAGCAGTAAGTAACTACAAACAGCAGCAAAAAAGTGTAGCTAACGGCAGCTTATAAGCCGCAGCATCATTCGTGGCAAGTAGGAAACACTGTGTGCACTAAAGGACTAAAATGATGAAGCAGCTCGAGCTTCAGTGCACATGAAAAAGATGAAACTGCTGTTGGTGTAGGTAAGTTAAATGCTTACAAGTGCACCGGGGCGGGTAGTTCACGATTTCGCCACTTCAACTGAGAAGGCTGAAGAAGGGTGGAAGTAGCTGAGAGATACTCTGCCTCAACCTGGCTGCTTGTACACCCGCCAGCTCTACCAGCCAGGTAGCGACAGGACACAGACATTCCTTGGCAGTGGCCTGTGCTGGCAAACGAGGAAAGTCGTATAAAAATACTTGAGAAAATCGTGTTAAATCGCGCTCAAGTGTTAATGTAATAAGCAGTTTTAATAAATAAAGCTGACATTTAAGCGAGTGTTGTCTGAATAGATTCTATACACACACACACAGAAAACACACAGCACTCGTATATTTACCAAAAATGTTGATGTCTTATATTCAGGACTGCAGACTTAGGGCAACAAGGTTGTGGTTGGGTCCACATTAGTATATGGTTATTAAGCCTTGTTATCTATTCATGAATCCAGATTTTAATTTTCACTTTATTATTTATGCTTACAGAACTACTAAGATGCATACTGCAAGTCCATACAATCGAGGTTATTCGAGAGTATGTATATGTGTATGTGCATATCACATCATAATTATATGTTTTTCAAAAATTGTAACAGGCTAAAGGAGTCGATTTCACTTGATTTGAATATTTTTTATAGCACGCACAGGTAGAGTTTATTTTAAAAAATCGATAATATTTCTTTTTTATTATCAAACTCTGTGCCCGAAAGGATAGAGTTTATTGGTTTTGTTCAATGTCCGTCTACCTGTCCGTTCGTCAGTACGCTTTTGAAGCTGGAAACTTTAATTTTTTAACATATACACGTTATACCCTCGAATTATAAAGTATCAATATAATGCCGATACGCCCACTAGACGCGTGGCAGATAGGGGCATCTATAAGAGAAATTTTAAAGTTGAAGAGCAAGAAATCATAAAATTTTAAGAGCAAGGAAAATGTAAAACTGTATCTTTAACCGTTTTAAAGCTAGAACGCTAATATTCATTAAATGAGTCATTCAAAACCCCGCTTTCAAAGTCAGTTGCAAATATAGCCATTAGCATGATTTGACAAATTTTATAAAATGTAAGAATTCCAATCGTATGCTGAAAGTTCCATAAAATTCTGTTAAGTCAGTCCCAATTTATAAAACAAACTGTTTGGCTCATTATCATGCATTTTAAATTGTGTTTTTATTTTTAGTCGCTTCTTTAGTTTTGTATTTGATAGATAACGTCGTTGTAGTTGTCGGGGTTTATGGTATCTGTTGGTCAGGCACTCCCGACACCTCTCGTTTGCGCTTCATATGTGTGATTTTTGGGTAACTGAAACAGATGAAAACTCTTGAATATATTTCTTATAATTGAAACTCAGCTTAAATTAACAGTCATAGTCTAATATTTAATAGAAAACGGAAAAATATCATATGTACACATTTTGTATTTGTAGATTTTGGGGTATTCAGAACTCAGTCCCATTTTAAACACACGAAATGTAAGATTCGCTACGAAGAAGTCCAGGAAACTTGTACTTAAGCTGTTATAATTTAAAATTCAGCTTGGTTCTGGGTTACAAAAGTGCATCACTTTAACATAATTTAAATGTGTGCTTATACGACACGGTACACTTATATAATGATGTGTTTTTTTGCAATAGGCATAATACATCATTTCATAGTATTTATAGACTCATTATAAGTATTTTCGAAATGGGGTTGCAAATTCCTCATACAAATTATTGAACTTTTGGATTTAGTCTTAATTCGATACACGAGTTTGGCAGTTACATCTTCCAGGATTCCTCTTCGTCCGTTCGGACAGCTCAGAGAGAGTCCACAAAAGTAAAGTTCTGCATTAGAAGAAACTCAAAAGAAATATAATGACAATTTTAATCCAAATACATTTGCCTAACAACAAAATATTTATTTTTTTCTTTGATTTAAATAGTAAATAAAATTACTCATACTCACCATAGTTAAAATCCTTTTGAATGAATACACTTGACTATGTTGGGGTTTAGTTCTGTACTGACTTTTATTCTTCTGAGGCTGAGTATATATACCCAGCCTCATGCATAATTTCAACCCTTAAATCTAATGTGTCTATTGCTGAGTGTGTAAGGCTCAGCATTGGTCTATTGTATTCTTATACTATCGCTGAGGTTGTAGGGCTCAGCGTTCGTCTATTATTTATTCTTAACCTATCGCTGGGGGTCACGATCAGAGTTCATCCTGCTATTCTTAAATTCCACACATGTGCTAGTCGTTGAGTGTGTAGCAGGTAGGGTTACATATTTATGTATTCTATGTTCGTGCCTGAACACCTTTAAATCGACGTTATTAACTATATACGTAAGTACACTTTGATAAATAATTTAATTTAATTTAACTGTTGTATTGATAATAACAGTAACTCGCACACTGTTTGTTCTTTTAATATGTATTATTATTTTCAATCAAAACAATTCGCAACGTCCAAGAATAAACACATATTATTAATAATCGTATAATATACATATGAAGTGAGAGTTTCGATTTTAATAGTATTTACTATTATTATGACTATAAGCTAATTGCTTTAACTTATATAACAAGTTAGATAACAGTTCAAAAATTGTTTAAGATGTCGTATGTAATTTATATACACATGTGCGTCCTTTAATACACAAATTTCATGCAATGCCGCTAATCGGGCTTAGACCCAGACTTTGTGCTGCCGCTAACACTCCACTTGGCTGGCGGCCAGCCAGGGGAATTGTTGTCGCGGCCGGAAAAGGAGCAGGGATGGGCGACGATGGAGGATAGGCGACAAATTGTCGAGTCCCGCGTCGAAAATTAAAACTCGTAGGCCTGCGAATTACAATGTTGAGTTCAGTTTACCCCGTAAATAAGCGGAACGACATAAATGAGCGAAAATTTGTAAAAGATATTTGTGTTAGAGGCGTAATCGTAAAAGATATTTGTATTAGAGGCGTACGGTGCAGAAGCTTTGCATAAACAACTTTTTAGGGAACTGACTAAAAGTGTAGTATGTAATAATAGGGAGAATAAAAATAAATAAATAAATGGGATCGAGGTCATTAGCGTAATCACTATAAAAAGTCAGGGACTTTAATTAAAGTTTATTAACAACAAAGCACTGAAAACCATTCGCACTTACCCACTGGACTTTAACACGTAGCATGTCTAAGAAGATTTATGTTGTTTATTATTATTGTTTTTATTACATCATTTCCAGGTCATTTGATTTAATTGATTAGTCACCGGAAATAAAAATGTAACAATAAAAAATTATTAATAAAAACTCACAACTTTTTTGTGATGTTTCTTAGTTCTTGCTACGCAATCTACATATATATTCATTTACAGCTTTACGAAAATAAGAGAGTATTTTTGTGCAATGAAAATGCACTGGCTTTTAATTTCAGATGAGAGACAAGAACAAGATTTCTCCAATACTCCTACTAGGGCGGCACAAACTGGAAAATACTACTAAAGTCGTTATGAACGGAATAAATTCAATTAAAATTTAAAAATATATTAGTATTCAGAACATATGCACATGTGATAACTTTCAATACACACATTTGTATTATTTATAATAATATATGTATATGCATGTAAATGTATATATTGTATAAATATAGAAACAATATGAAACAACATTGATTTAAATTATTGATTTGTTAAGCAATGAAATTGAAATCTCACTGTAGCTAATAAATGAGCCAGGGGTTTCTAAAATTGGATCACCAATATTTACTTAGCATATTTCTATTTGAAACAATTATAAATTTTGTTAGCAACACTACTATGATAAAAAGTATAAGTTAAAATTTAATGCTTTAAGTCTATGACAAATCTGATCTCATGGCTTTGAACTCTAGTTTGAATTCTAGAATTCACTTGAATTCAAACCATATAACTGCTGATAATAATCCACAAGTGTAACTATTAAACGGCAACATTAATTATAAAATAATAAAGTCACTTTGTTAGTTAGAGGAGTTACCACAGTTCATAGATCTGTGCAGTTCAGTTCAGTAAAATAGTTCATAAGCATAAGTATAATTTAGTAAAGAAGGCTACGAAACACTATTTATTTTATTTATTTTTTATTTATTTATGAAAGAGTAAATAAGGAAATCCCAAAGACACCCATCAAGAGTTGAGGGTACAACACATAAACCCTCCATAACCCTCTAACCCGACCCGAAAACTTCTAAAATAAAAAATAAATTTTGCCACAGTCGAACCGAACGCAAAGTAAAACAAGAAAACTCTAGTCGGAGGTGCCCGACTAGGAGATCCCCTGAGCCCCGTCCGAATTGCATTATTCAATACGCTATATAGAATGTATGTAAATCAAAAATAAATAAATAATTAAATAAATAAACAAATCAACTAAAAAGAAGAAGAAAAACAAACATCACCGCACCTGGACTCGAACCTACATCTATTTACTACATATATAAAGTTAGAGTGCATCATCTCAACTAGCACAACCACCTAATGTTTATAAATTTAAAAAAAAAACAAGTAAGAGTGCTCTAGTCGAGACTGCTCGACTAGGGGATACCCTGAGCCCTGTGAAGAGCCAAATATCAAATCATTCTACGCATCTTTTATGCATGCACACATATGCACGCAAGCATAAGCGCGCGCTCTGCAAACTGCGCAGTTGACGCAGCGACTGCGCTTGGGCTGCAATGTGGGCATTACTATGGAAACTTAATTGTTTAATAACTTTTCTTAGCGATGGACTAACTGCATCAAACCTTCACATCTTATTTATGACATTCATATATGTGTATGTGCTAAAGCACAAATCTCTAGTATTTGATTTGCGCTTTTTACAAATAGGGGGCTATTGGGGGCGAATGGGGCGTGGCATCCAAAATCTAAAGATAACGTTATCTCCGTATTCATTACACGCAACTACACAGCAAATTTGAAGTCTTTAGCTCAAAAGATGTACAAACCAAGCCTTAAAAACACATTAAAATTATCGATAAATGCTCAAAAAATCGAAATGGAATGAGTTATCGGAAAAATTTTATAAACTTGTGCAGCGTATGGTATTATCGAGTATTCATGTAAAATTTCAAGTCTCTACGTTGCGTACTTAAAAATATCTCGGCGTTCACACGGACGGACGGACGGACGGACGGACGGACAGACAGACGGACAGACGGACAGGGCTATATCGACTCGTCTTGTCGCGCTGATCAAGAATATATATACTTTATGGGGTGTGGCACGCCTCCTTCTGCCTGTTACATACATTTTCACAAAACCATTATACCCTGATTTCCCATTTTCAATGGGCTCAGGGTATAAAAATTTAAAAAGTCACGCTGTTGTCACTGAGTTTCAAACTCGGGACCTTTTGTTTATGCGCTTTGCGTCTACCCACTACGCCACACCAGTATTGCGTTGTTTGTTGGCAAACCGCAAAGTAGTACTACAAGGCGATATGTGACAAATACAAAAGCTAACGAAGGAGATCAATCGCAATTGTGATTCTTAGAATATGCTGAAATGCGCGCATATGAACGTATGAGTATGTGTACATACAAAAACGGTGGTTTGTTTGAATGTATGCGTGTAAAGGGCGATATATGTATGTATGACAAATACAAAACTACAGAGCGGCTGAAAATGCAAACACAATTCAAACACAGATTTGGTTGAAGAATATGCTAGAATGAATGGCCTTGAATGTATTGGTGCACATGCAAAGCAGAGGCGCTTGCACGTTTCAATGTATGTGTATGTGTATATGTTTTTTGCTGCGCGTCGCTGCTTGCCACGTGCGTGTGATAATTGGCCAAATGTTTTCTTCAATAAATCGGGACTGACTTAACGGAATTTGATGAAACTTTCAGCATATGATTCTATTGAATTTTTTACATTTTATAAAAATGCTAATTTATTCACATGGTTATATTTGGAAAAAACTCTCAATGGGTCGAGGGATGGTGAAGGGGGGGGGGGTAATTAGTAAAAAGAGCCGGTACGCAAAAAATAAAACAAGTAAGAGTGCTCTAGTCGAGACTGCTCGACTAGGGGATACCCTGAGCCCTGTGAAGAGCCAAATATCAAATCATTCTACGATTGTTTTATGCATACATACAAACAACACATACACACATACATATGCACGCACGCATAAGCGCGCGCTCTGCCAACTGCGCAGTTGACGTAGCGACTGCGCTTGGGCAGCAATGTGGGCATTACTATGGGAATTTAATTGTTTAATAACTTTTGTTAGCGATGGACTAAGTGCATCAAACTTTCACAACTTATTAATGGCATTCATATGTGTGTATTTGCCAAAGCACAAGTCTCTAGTAATTGAATTGCGCTTTTTACAAATAGGGGGTTATTGGGGGCGAATGGGGCGTGGCATCCAAAATCTAAAGACAACGTTATCTCCGTATTCATTACACGTAACTACACAGCAAATTTGAAGTCTCTAGCTCAAACGGTGTACAAACCACGCCTTAAAAACACATTTAAATTATCGATAAATGCTCATAAAATCGAAATTGAATGAGTTATCGGAAAAATTTTATAAACTTGTGCAGCGTATGGTATTATCGAGTATTCATGTAAAATTTCAAGTCTCTACGTTGCGTACTTACAAATATCTCAGCGTTCACACGGACGGACAGACGGACAGGGCTATATCGGCTCGTCTTGTCGCGCTGATCAAGAATATATGTATATACTTTATGGGGTGTGGCACGCCTCCTTCTACCTGTTACATACATTTTCACAAAACCATTATACCCTGATTTCCCATTTTCAATGGGCTCAGGGTATAAAAATAGAAATTGCATGAGGGGTCTAGCTCTAAAGGTGTGGCAGATAGAATTTTATAACCTGTTTTCGATAAGGTTTAAAATCGATAACAAAACAACAAAAATAGATATCGTTTTTTGGTAACAAACTTGACCTGCGCGTGCTATCCACGGACCCAACAAAAAAAATTAAAGTCTCTAGGTCAACTACGTTCTGAGATCGACGCGTTCAAACATACGGACAGACGGACAGACGGACGGACAGACAGACGGACAGGGCTAAATCGACTCAGCTCGTCGCCCTGATCAAGAATATATATACTTTGTGGGGTCTGACTCCTTCTGCCTGTTACATACATTTAACAAAACCATTATACCCTGATTTCCCATTTTCAATGGGCTCAGGGTATAAAAATCAAATATAAGCTTAGTGTACCGAGCTTACAGCTGCGCAGTGTAACTTGAAACGAAAAGATAAGGAAAATAGAATAAATGGCAAGACACAAACGCGCTACAAGAACAAACAATTGCACACATGTTTTGAAAATCCCCGTTAGGTCTAAAAAGAACATTGGCGCCAGACAGCGCAGAGCAAGCAAGAGTACGGTGACTTTTGTGGAGTCAAAAATGTGAATATTTTTAGTTTTTTAGTTATAATATTAGACTAAAATCATATTTTACTATTATTAAAATGCTATTGTGTAGTTAATAGATCACTTTATCAACCACCATCAAAACTTTTTTTTTATATAAAAATTTGACGAAGTTACAGCGTGTTTTGTGAAAATAAACAGGGGGTACGGTGACTTAAGTGGTACAGTGTAAATCGATCGTAAATGCGATTTTTAGAATGGGCAAAAATTTTAATGTATGTATGTGTTCACATATAAACGAAAACTACTCGCGCTTAGCGATGCTTTAATATATATATATTTATTTATATATATATGTATATATATATATATATATATATATATATATATATATATATATATATATATATATATATATATATATATACGCGAATTTTTGAAAAGCTAAACGCTACGCATTTTATATAAATTTCAAATTATATATTAATTTCCAATGTGTTCATACAGATAGACATGCGGCCCAATAAAAATGATGATATATTCAACAAAACAAAAAATACAGTAAATCAAAAGTAAGTCGGGGATGCCCGAACTCGACAGCTCCGTGTTTCTGAACAAACTGCATACCGCCTATACAGAAAACGAGCTGACGCTTGTACATTTACTTAAAAAAGGTCAATTAAAAAATAGAAATATAATAAAATAATAGGAAATAAATAATAAATATATTAAATAGTAACCGTCACAATGAAACAAAATGCATTTATATCAGATAAAAACAACATAATAACAATAAGCGACTGTTTACAAACATCTCCTCTATTATAGGTGCTTAGGTTAGTTCAGGCTGTAAATACATAAACATCCAGAGTGTGCAAATGAGCATCCACCGCATCAACTCACGCGATCCGCTCACGAGTGAGATCGAAAAAATGCACTCACTCGCGATCCCACTCAGAGCAAGATTTTTTCGTTTTCGTACGTTCCAATCCGGATGGGATCGTTTTGCGTTGAGTCTTTTGCGTCTTGCTCTTTGCGCGAGCATCGCCTCGGGATTGAAACGTTTTTGCGTCGCGCAATGTTGCTCCGCAAGTGATGGAAAAAATTTTTGATCATTTGAAAAAGTCTTTGGAGTGTGAGCAAGAGCGCAATAGATCGCTCTTTGCATATATTGGAGCGTGAGCAAGAGCGCAATAGATTTGCCTGCGAAAACAACCGTCGAAACCCACGCATGCAAGTCAATGCATACACAATTGACCTACTGAGTGGAAAAAACCCACGCATGCAAGTCAATGCATATACAAAAGTTTTTTTGTTGTCGCGACTGCGTCATAAAAATCACGACCGGACTGAGACGAGAAAAACCCAACAAAAAATGGTTTCAGTCGGAGCGAGAGCAAAATCGCTGAGTGATCGCGACAGACGATCAGTCGCGGACTTTTTTTCGAAAGAGTCCGCGACGGGCGATCACTCGCAGACTTTTTTTTCGAAAGAGTCAGCGAAAGAAGATCTTGCGCTGACTAGTCCGAAACGAGGGATGCTCATTTGCACACTCTGTAAATATCACATTCCTTGATCGTCAAATTATTGAATAAGAATATAAACCAGTAATAATCACAATGGCTTTGAAAATTGTTCTTTTTATACCCTGAGCCCATTGAAAATGGGAAATCAGGGTATAATGGTTTTGTAAAAATGTATGTAACAGGCAGAAGGAGGCGTGCCACACCCCATAAAGTATATATATTCTTGATCAGCGCGACAAGACGAGTCGATATAGCCCTGTCCGTCTGTCCGTCCGTGTGAACTCTCAGATATTTTTAAGTACGCAACATAGAGACTTGATATATTACATGAATACTTGATAATACGCTGCACAAGTTTATAAAATTTTTCCGATAACTCATTCCATTTTGATTTTATGAGCATTTATCGATAATTTTAATGTGTTTTTAATTCGTGGCTTGTATATCGTTTGAGCTAGAGATTTCAAATTTGCTGTGTAGTTGCGTGTAATGTATACGGATTTTGGATGCCACGCCCCATTCGCCCCCAATAGCCCCCTATTTGTAAAAAGCGCAAATCAAATACTAGAGACTTGTGCTTTGGCAAATACATACATATGCCATTAATAAGTTGTGAAAGTTTGATGCACTTAGTCCATTGCTAAGAAAAGTTATTAAACAATTAAGTTCCCATAGTAATTCCCACATTGCTGCCCAAGCGCAGTCGCTGCGTCAACTGCGCAGTTGGCAGAGCGCGCGCCTATGCTTGCGTGCATATGTGTGTGTGTATGTGTTGCTTATATGCATGCATAAAATATGCGTAGAATGATTTGATATTTGGCTCTTCACAGGGCTCAGGGTATCTCCTAGTCGAGCAGTCTCGACTAGAGCAGTCTTGTTAATATTTGAAATATTCTCAACTAGAACTATCGACTTCAGTTCATTTTCCTCGACCATTAAATGCCACAGATATTAGCTTGTGTAAGTGTCTTAATAAGCTTCAAAGCAGTATGTTCTTTTTGAATTTAAATATTGCATACAGGAGTTATAAGAATACTATAACCGCGACTTAAATGTGTTGCATAATTCAAGTTGCATTTATTCAGAGCTTTTGCCATGAGTAAGCATTCCAGAGGTGGAAACGGAAGTGTAAAAGGGCACAGCCAACCAAAAAGCAAAGAGCAGAAAGTAGCGTTTGATGACGCTAAGAGCAACAGCCAAGGCAGCTTCAACTGGTTAGCAGTTGATTGGGGCCAAGCACAGCATAGACGTATAAAACAAGACGAGAGTCTCTATTGGATATGAATATGCATGCACTCCCTCACTGTATCACACTGCCCACTCCATCTATGTGGGAGTGTAAAGATAAATCCAATAAAATGCGAGCCGTTTATGCAGATCTCAATTATGATAATCTTTGCCGGAGTCGTTTCTCGCTTGTACTTACCCGCTTGTCTATGAAAATACACGCCAGATCCTTATCTGTCCAAGATCATAGAGCCTTAGAGCCAACTCAAATATTTGAATAACTAAGCACAGCACGAAGCAGGGCGTTTGCGTTCTACTGAGAGCCAAGAGACTAGGTGAAACGCATATTTACATATTTACTGTGCATATTTAGTGTTTTTCCTTAGCGTCATGAGACTGTTTTGATATCATAATACTTTTTTTGTACAAAAATACTTGCTGCTCACTTTGAAGTACATGGAACGAAAGTAGTGCCAAAAATGAGTCTCATTTACTCGTTAAAGTTGGGTTAAAAAAACCTTTTATTGCTTACAACAGTAGCATAGTTCTGTTACCAATTAAATTTATTTTACATAATTTTCAATCACAGTTACATACTACAAATTTGTTACTTTACACTAACCAAATATTAGCAATAATTTTTTACGCAATAATACCCATTTATCTTTCGCAGTGCACACTGAAAGGATGCCAGCGTATGTACGAATATGTGCGTGTGTGAGTTTGTGTTTGTGTTCGTGTTTGTGTTTGTGTATGTGTATGTGTGTATCTATCTATAAGGAATGTGCGTATCTGTGTGTGGTTGGGGTTGCGCTTCGCGCTGTTTACACGAGCCTATGTCTACATATTGCGATTGTACGGACTACATTGTAGCGTATATATACGAATGTGAGTATGTACATAAGTAGGTACATATGTACATGTATGTATGTACATCTATACGTAAATACATACATATTTTGTATATATGGAAGTTAACTGGCTAAACTTGAGATGTTGGTGTTTCAGTTTCGGTTCTTGTAGGCGTTGTTAGCGCTTCTCATTTATGTGAGTGTGAGTGTGAATGTGAGTGTGAGCGTGAGTATGAGTGTGTGTTGTGTCATTTATGGCACAAGTTTCTTAAATCCAGCACCTTCTTGCCCGAGTTTGAGCTCTTCATAAATTGAGGGATTCACTTCATTGCACTGCGTATTGCTAAGCGGGTTGTGAAAATGATGAGCCGCATCTGTAACACCGCGGCCATTTCGCAGCTGCTGCTGCTGCCGCTGTTGGCGCCTGCTCCCATTCACTATGTTCCCCGTATCAAACGTCGTGGATGCGGATGTCATCATTGTGGCTGCAATGCTATTGTGATTGTGGCTGTTGCTGCCAGTGTGTGGGCCGACACCGCCGCTGCTGCCGTGGCCGCTGTTGCTGTTGGAGTTGTTATTGCTGTTGTTGTTGCTGTTGCTGTTGCTGTTGCTGCCATGCGTGTGATTGTTTCCATTTTGTGTTGTTGTGATGGCCGATGTCACAGTTGGCAACTTTAGTGTGTGCGTGTGTATTTCAATTGAAAACAACAAAAGGAGAAAGATACACGTTGTCGTTATAACATGAGCACAAATAAATATATGCAACACGCCGATTTACAGTCTTTGCGGCTGGCTTATGAAAAGATGATAGGTATAGTTAATAGGTGTTATACACACCTGTACCTGCTCCAAGCCTCGTGTGTATGTGGGATTCTCGAAGGCAACATTGCCATTGACTGCCTTCCCATGATGACAGCGATGTCGACGATAGAACACAATGGCGGCTACCGCTAAAAGGATGGCCAAAATGCTTGCAACAATACCGCTTATGGTGCCGACGGCGCTGGAGTAGCTGCTGGTCGCCGATGTCACCTGCTGTTCACCCAGGGTGAATCTAATCGGATCGGTAAGTACACTGGCACCTGGGGAAACAAGTCAGCAAATTAAGCCTAGACACATACACAGCAAACAGTCGCTTCACCCACCGTATGTATTGCCAGCTTTTACCACCAGCTCATAGAGCACGTCCTTCTTCAGACCATTAATGCTTATTGTTGTGTCCTTTACGTCGATGCGTTGAATTTCCACAGCGCCTGCCATGGCCATGTTGTTGTAATTGTTGTTGTTGTCATTGCCGTTGCTTATACTTGTTGCATTATTCATGGAGACTACTGTATCCAGGCCGGGCTCCATCGAAGATTCGTTTGGCTGCGCCGCCGACGATGGCGGCAGCACGGCGGCCTCATGGTAATATATTCTATAGCCGTCGACGGCATTTGGATTCTTTGTTGGAGCATCCCATCTGTAATGAAATAGTTTTCAGACCGTGTGCATGGCGCCATATTATGAGTAGTAGTAATATTGTTGCAGCCGCAAAACTTGACTGGAATTTTAATAAATTTAATGCGGACTGGCATCTCGACCAAAACCATTGCCATTGCCCGCACATAACCTATCCCCACCCACCACCCCCAGCCTCTTTGCACGCGCAGCGAATCCGGATTGTGTGCGAAACCTTTGACGTTGACTAAGTGTATTAAAGTGAGATAAAAATCTCTGCTTAAATGGATTTTGCGGTCTATTAGTGCAGTCAGTAGCAGCAGCACCACGCACGGCAGATGGGGCATGAGTGTAATAAATGTATTGGCTTGTGAGCAAAATGGATGAGCTCACATCCGGCTACGGCAATGAAAAAGTATTTTCGGTTTGCTGGCCGGACATAGTTAAGATATTAAACTTGATAGCTTCTAATGAAATGAAGAAACTTGCCGTTTGCCACTCTTCGAAGCCACTTACCTAATGTTCACCGCGTTGTCCGACTGGACACTCACTACAATGTTCTCTGGGGGTCCGGGCAGCCGGTCTCGATTCTTCTCAAAGCACCCAATGATGGTCCTGGAATACTGAAGGCTGCAGATTTCCTTGGAACGCACAGACTCGCCACGGCACCAGTTCAGACATTTACGCGGCACCTGCTCATCAGCACAGCAGGATCTGTGATCCGACCCATCGGCGGCACACTTCATCAGCTTGTCGAAGTCGACGATGCACTCGGGTCGGTTGGCGATGGCGTCAAAGTCCACGTAGTAGGTACAGGCATCTCGGCAGGCCAGCGAAACGTTTTGTTCGGCACAGCAACGCGACACGTTGCGATGAAGGCTGGGTGTATTGCGTATACGCACCGATACTGGCGTTGTGGAAGATCCAAATGGGTTGTCTGCATGGCAGAAATAGTCGCCCACATCGTTCGCTTGCAGCTTGCTGATGCGTAGTGCCATCGTATAAATTGTTGAAACATTTGTGACCGACACAAAATAGTTTCCTCCCTGAGGCACGGGCACACGGCCGTCATGATCGCGCCAGAAAATGGTCTTCGGCGTGGGCTTTGAGTCAACCGTGCAACGCAGCTCCACTTCATCACCAATAGAAGCGACAGTTATGCCAGCCGCCTGAATCTTGGGCGGATCTGTGAAGTGGCCAACCCCAATAATTGCTTTATATATTTAGTTCAGTAAGCCCAAATCCAACTTACAGCAAATATTCACGCGTCGGGTGGCTTGCATGGGTACACCGTAGCCATTGTCCGCGTAACATGAAACGTGTTCCATGTCCGCGGAAACATTATGTATGACTGTCACCATGTGTCGGGAAGTGTCTTGTCGCACTAAGTGCCCGCCTACGTATAGCGATATGGTGGGCGCTGGGTTGCCGAGAGCCAAGCAGAGAATTGTCATCGATCCACCTTCAGGTATGTTGTCGGCCGGATGAACAGTTGGGGGCTAAGGGAAAATGTTATGATTTATTTTGCCATTTTCAGCAATTAGCAAAGCAACAATTACATCCACAAAGGCAGGCAGTGCAGGATCTGTCCACGCCACAAGGGTCTCTGAGGGCAGTGAGGTTGCCCGCTCGCCTACCGCCTCCACATAAAGCACATGCTGGGAGCTTGGCTTGAGATTTGTTATTCGCAGCCAGGCCAATTTCGTTTCGATTTTGGCAAAAACAGGTGAGCTCATCGTTTTATGATAGACTCTACAACAATCTGGTTTAGTAACACATAATGCATACACTCCTCGTCAATAACCTCAGCACGACTCCAGCTCACCTGTACATAATCCTTTCGTGTGGGTGTGAATACTCAGACGGTTGCCAGGTCAGCTGCATCCAGGTCGCACTGTGGGTAAGCACTGTCAGTGAGTGGGGCGGAGATGGCGCACCCCACGTATCATTTGGATACACCGCTACGAAGACACAAGTCGATGCAAACTCAATTAGCAATATGCCATATGCATGCAGTAACTAAATACCCAAGCCAAACCATCTGTCAACATTGGCAGCCCAAGTGCGAGTTGACCCCAAACGATCACACATAGATCGCAGCCACTTACCTTTTTCGCCAGCAGCAGTCGTATTTACCAGCAGCATCGATGCCGGCAACGATGTGCCAAATTTTCCACGCGCCACAACCATAATGCGGTATAAGGCATTTTCCTCCAAGTTGGTCAGATCTATGCTAGTCTCGTTGGTCGTTAATTCCTAAGAGTAAAATAACGTAAGTGGTCAAAAATGGAATGACGGCGACATGTCGAGATTGCTCGAATAGAAAATGCTCTATACTACTGTACTATTGATTGAATCTCACGCATGATTTGACTGAATTATGTGTTTAAGTTGTAGATCAAAGATCTCATCAGAGGCAGGGCTGTGTGGAAGACAGTCGTAAAGCACAGTCAATATACCATTGTTCTGTTTACGAACAAAGAATTAAAAAAACGAGTCGCATGAAACGCAAATAATTTGTCAGCGCATTGTGACTACCGCAACTGCAATTGCAGCTGCGGCTGTAGCTGTGACTGTAGCTGTGGCTGTCGCTGTGGCTGGACATCATTTCGCTGAGAGACACGTTGTCGTGTTTAGCAATTTTTGTAATTGCTGCAAAGTAGCGCAATTTGCGGTATTTAGCCACAAAATGACACCGCCAGCCAACACCAACGAAGCTGACAGCGCGTAACGATGGCATTGCCATTGCCATTCGCATCTGGCGTCAGATTGTTTTAGAAGTCATCGCCAAAATTGACATCTGTATGTTGTATGTTATATTTACGGCACTTTATACTCCGTGTAATGTAATGCATCATTTAATATTGTCGTTCAACCCACATTCAAAATAGTTAGCTAATCTGCGGCTTCAGCCAATGCAATAGTCTCTCTGTTCGATTTTATCATCCTCATGATCTGGATATTCCTCTGTAATATTATTTATTTATTTGTATTTATTTATGTATTTAAAACTTACATATCCATAATATTTGAATAAAATTTAATACGCATGGAGAAGCCATAGCAAATATAAATTTAACAAGTGAGAGGACTCTAGTCGAGACTGCTCGACTAGGGGATACCCTGAGCCCTGTGAAGAGCCAAATATCAAATAATTCTACGCTTTTGTTATGCATACATACAAACAACACATACACACACATATGTACGCAGGCATAAGCGCGCGCTCTGCCAACTGCGCAGTTGACGCAGAGACTGCGCTTGGACTGCAATGTGGGCATTACTGTGGGAACTTAATTGTTTAATAACTTTTCTTAGCGATGGACTAAGTGCATCACAACTTATTAATGGCATTCATATGTCTGTATGTGCCAAAGCACAAGTCTACAGTATTTGATTTGCTCTTTTTACAAATAGGGGGCTATTGGGGCGAATGGGGCGTGGCATCCAAATTCTAAAGATTATGTTATCTCCGTATTCATTACACGCAACTACACAGCAAATTTGAAGTCTCTAGCTCAAACGATACACAAACTATGCCTTATAAACATATGTTCGATAAGCATTAAAATCGATAACATTACAACAAAAATAGTTATCGTTTATACGAAATAAACTTCACCTGCGCGTGCTACCCACGGACCCAACAAAAAAAAATTCAAGTCACTAGCTTGTCTAGATGCTTCAATCGACGCGTTCAAACATACGGACAGACGGACAGACGGACGGACGGACAGACGGACGGACGGACAGACAGACAGACGGACAGAGCTAAATCGACTCAGCTCGTCGCCCTGATCAAGAATATATATACTTTGTGGGGTATGACACGCCTCCTTCTGCCTGTTACATACATTTAACAAAACCATTATACCCTGATTTCCCATTTTCAATGGGCTCAGGGTATAATAATTGCATTTATAATACGTTTTAACCATCTGTAGAAAAGGGGACTATACTACTTTATTATACAGAAAAGTAGAAAAACTATCTGCTAACGGTAATTCACTACTGAATTCAATTGACATAGCTCTTTTTTTTATTAAAAAACAATTATATCGAAAATGCACTCGAAAATAGTTATTCTTTTTTTTATACCCTGAGCCCATTGAAAATGGGAAATCAGGGTATAATGGTTTTGTTAAATGTATGTAACAGGCAGAAGGAGGCGTGTCATACCCCACAAAGTATATATATTCTTGATCAGGGCGACGAGCTGCCCTGTCCGTCTGTCTGTCTGTCCCTCTGTCCGTATGTTTGAACGCGTCGATTGAAGCATCTAGACAAGCTAGTGACTTGAATTTTTTTTTGTTGGGTTCGTGGGTAGCACGCGCAGGTGAAGTTTATTTCGTATAAACGATAACTATTTTTGTTGTAATGTTATCGATTTTAATGCTTATCGAAAATATGTTTTAAGGCATAGTTTGTGTATCGTTTGAGCTAGAGACTTCAAATTTGCTGTGTAGTTGCGTGTAATGAATACGGAGATAACATAATCTTTAGAATTTGGATGCCACGCCCCATTCGCCCCAATAGCCCCCTATTTGTAAAAAGCGCAAATCAAATACTGTAGACTTGTGCTTTGGCACATACAGACATATGAATGCCATTAATAAGTTGTGATGCACTTAGTCCATCGCTAAGAAAAGTTATTAAACAATTAAGTTCCCACAGTAATGCCCACATTGCAGTCCAAGCGCAGTCGCTGCGTCAACTGCGCAGTTGGCAGAGCGCGCGCTTATGCCTGCGTGCATATGTGTGTGTATGTGTTGTTTGTATGTATGCATAGCAAAAGCGTAGAATTATTTGATATTTGGCACTTCACAGGGCTCAGGGTATCCCCTAGTCGAGCAGTCTCGACTAGAGTCCTCTTACTTGTATTATTATGAAGTAACTTTTTTGCTATTCGGTAGACACGCGCCTTTAATATTTAATAAGATGCACACATTTATGCCATTTAATCTACGCTCGCTCCGCACGAGACATTGACATTTTAGTAAGTAAGCCAATGCCAGGCACTTGACTAACCATTTATCATATGAAATCTCTTTAGGAGAAGTTTGTAGCAAATCACTTCTCAGAGTTGTATACATAATAGGTGCCAAAATAATTAGTGGTATCTTAATGAATTTAGTATTATTTGTTATTATTGTGTTATGAGCAATCAATATTCTCACTTACGTTTTTTTTCAATTGCATGTCGCTTATATATACGCATAATAGACCAACTTGAGGGCTATATAATACTAATAGTCGTCTGATGAAATGGTTGTGCCGAAGAACCACTTACTGTATCTGTTTTACGCAATGATTGTGAAAGCTACAATTAAAATTAGGCCTAAGTGACAATATAAGGTTAGAAAATTAACGTGAACACAAGTACGTGAGTTATTAGTTAAAGGGCGAGCTACGGCACCCCTGAAGATCCTACTCCTAGTAGCAGTTACCAACCGACTTGCTAAATAAATATGTAAAGAACATTGCTACGATTAGGAGCGAGACTAAAGACTTTTGGTCATCAAAATGCGTCCCAAGGTGTTCATTTTCAACTCCAAACACAGCAGTTTCAAATTTGCCATCCTCACTCCAACTGCCCTGTTTTATGCCAGTGGGGAACTACATAGGAATTTAAATGTATTTTAATTGGTAAACTGTGGACAGTGCAGCAACTTTAGCACTTTCCTTATTCACGCATATTAAAAGTTTAATGGTCATCATTTAGGGTGTTTTTGATAACAAACAAATGAACCGACAGCGACATCATACTCCCTGCTGCAGCAGCTCCCATAATTCGAACTTTGAAATGTTCAATTTAAGTACTTTGGAAATGTTCAATTTAAGTACGAATTTCACTGACTATGTTGCCATTTCATGGGACATTGTTAAAGACTATTTCATCAAGGGTCACCAATCTCACAAAATTATTTAATGACGAATCCTTTAACATCAACTACTTCAAAGCGTGTCCACGTCAAAAACACCTTATTAATAATAATCAGAAGAATGTGAAATGTCTACAGATCATGGTAAGTCGTTATTTCTAAACTTAAATAGGTTTATTATGATTAACAATATCTTAGTCACATTCAAAGGCAAATAAATGAATACGGCAATAGCCGAAGCCACGTGAGTGCAACACGAAAATATATAAACTGCGCGTCATCAGGTTAGCGCCCCCTTTACATTCACCGTCCATCCTCAATAACATCTAAACCATCAGAGCTCCAGCTTTAATTTTTTGTTATATTATGCTACTTCCATTTCTCTTTAAAATAAAACAAAATTGGTTTTTTTTTTAATTTCAGTCTCTTTAAGAAATTAGCTTTCTTGATTAGTTTTTGACCGTTGATAAGCTTGCCTTAACACCTGTATTTTCTCTAATCTTGGCCAATTCGTGCGAATTCGAAGCTTCCCGAAGTATTACTCTTCTATCTGCTTGTGTAATCACTTGATTATTGCCGCCTTTGTAGTTTTTTCCATCATGGGGAATGAATTGAATTATATTCAACAACTTTATAATTCAATTCCCAATCGAATTTTTGAAATAATTTTAAACAAAGGCGGGACTACGCACTACTAATATTACTTAAAAATGATAGAAATTTAATATACATGTGTTAAAAACAACCATTATTCGCCAACAACTTAATTAAATTGAATTTAACACAACACAACAGCAAAGGGGGCGCTAACCTGACGCGAAGTGTATATATATATATATATATATATATATATATATATATATATATATATATATATATATATATATATATATATATATATATATATATATATATATATATATATATATATATATATATATATATATATATATATATATGTAAAAGAGTTATACCAAATAATGAAAAGTTTGGAACCGAATTATGGGGCGAGCTTAAACCAATTGACACCAAGCGGTCAGGGTAAAAAAAATAAAATAAGCTAAGCCAACGCTTCGCAGCAGCTGCGTTCTGTCGACCAAGCTAACAAAACCAAAGTGAACAGGCGAATGAATTTTGAACTGAAGGTGAAACAAGATAAAATGCTTATCAGCAGCGCCTCGAAGATTAAACACTCTTGCAAATAATTGACTTCTGATATCAATATCTGATATCTGATATCAATCCGCTTTTGGAACAAACATTACAATAACTAGAGAATTGTGCTTATGACATGTCTAAAAACGTAAATGAAATACGCATAATTTTCTGTTTTCCTTCAATTAGTATAATATAAAAACTCGAAAGTCTTTATACATTCAAAAAGACAAATATGGCTATATCGATAGAATCAGACTTCTCTTCTACTTCCGTGCGACACACTTAGTGGCGAAATTAGAATGCAATCTCCGAGGGTATACGTTAGGAACATTGGCAACAACTAAGCTGACAGCAGCTGCACGCTGTAAATGGCTTCTACAATATCGATTCGGCTGGCGTCTGATGCTGTGTGCTGTGTGCAGGGTGTTGGGTGTTGGCTGTTGGGTGTTGGCTGTTCGGCTGTTGGACTGTTGGGCACGTCGACGTCGACAGGCCGCCATCGGGGTCTGCCCACATTGAAAACATTTTGCGCGCATCAACAACAGCAATAATAACAACAACGACAACAGCAACAACAGCAACGTAAACACGCGACAAATATTTTCACATTGTTTTTGTATTTTTTAGCATTTGCAGTTTTTTGGGGCCAATAACTCTGTTGATGGCCGTGGCTGCTACTGCAGGTGGCACTGCCGCTGAGCTTTGATGTGTGACAACAATAGTCAATAGCTGCAACAATGCCAATGGCAATTTATATGTATATTTTGCCAACTCTGGCTCCATTGTTTGCTTGCCAGTGTCGGATGGAACTATTTTGACTAGTTTACGGTCACGTGCCCTATCCTTATGACAGTTGTGAACCACAGCAACACCTTGCCCCACTACGTGCCATTAACTGTCTAGATAGCCAACGGTGCTCTCGAATATTTATATGTGTATACAGACATTGCAAAGTGATAAAATTTAGAATTTCATAGTGCTTTAAATCTGCTTTTATTTTCGCTCAAGTGTAATTAGTATTCAAAGTTTTTAACCAACCGGTCATTATCTTTTACCTAAATTTGGATACGAACTATTTATGAATTCTTCCAGTACGAAGTATATCAAAATTTATTTTTACTTTTTCTTTATAAGTTAGGTTGGAAAAAGTTTGATAATGATATTCATAAATGTGTCAAAGTACAAATCTCCAGTATTTGGTGCGCATTTATTGACATAATCTTTACTGTCTATGGTATACATGAATATATATTTAAAGTGTCTATCTTTCGTAGCTTCTAAGATCTCTGAGTTTAAACGAATGGGATTTGAAAAAAAAATATTGAGATTATTAGAAATCATAAACTACTCTTCACAAATCCGCCTAGACAAAACAATAATAAGCTGTAATAAAAAATACTTGCAATAACGGCATCGTGTAATGTACTAGGTATCTAGTAGTCGCGCAGTCGCTCATAAAAAACCTGTTTGATCCAGTTAAACTACTATTTATATACTTGTACTCACGTTTTCCAATTTGGCAAACGTCTCGTAGATGGTCATGTTATTGACTCTGCCATATTGAACTACGAATTCAATGGCATCATTAGTATCGTTAGCAGCGGCGGTCGCCGTGGTGGAGCGCGACGTTAGCTGCAACTGCGGGGTATCTGCCACTGTCGTAACATCACTAGCCACAACGCTGGTGGCAGCTTCTATTTCATCGCCAGTTGTCGTGTCATTTTGATAAGGAGCTGTTGGGTCCACATTGGGCAGAGTCCACGCTATGCTTATGCTCCTGCTGGTGATTGAGGTTGCATGCACATCTTCTGGTGGTCCTGGTATGTTATTTGTGCCTGGAAAACAGCCAGTTGTTTCAACGCAAATTTAATTGGCTAATATTGGTTTTGTCTGCCAATTTGCGGGCTAAGCCAAGGCATTGATCAAATACTTCATTTAGCATACACACAGCTGGGTGTGCAACAGTGCGTATGCTCTCGCCAACCTCGTCACTTAACAACATATGACAGACGCATCAGCAGCGAGGAGCTCCGACTCACCTTCTTCAAAGCACTGCAAAATGTTTCCAGCGTACGACAGACAGTCGGGCATATTGCTTGCCCACGTAGAGGACGACGAGGACGACATGCTGCCGATAGCGGCGCCTGCTCCCGCTGGCGATGCTCCTGTTGTCGATTTGGTGGTCAGCGCCAGTGGCATGACGCCGCGACAAAGTGACATGCATGCGTTTATAACGCTGCGTCTACTACAGCAAGGGCTGTGGTCACGTCCGCCGGCTGCACAGCGCGCCAGTATAGCTGCGCATAATCAATGAGAAGTTAATAAGCGAGGCAATTGCATGAGTTTGCAGCATTTGTCTTTGACATATTGTAATTCTAACGCCGCATTATCAATCTACTATTTGAATGATGATGACGATGAAGAACATATTTTTTTGCCGCTTTTCCACTGAGTCAGCATATTACGCCAACTATACGAACATTTTATACCCTGATGTCGACTAAACTTGTGCGTCTGAGCTATAGCAATTTATATTAAAGCTATAATAGGGTTCTATATCAACATCATTGCTGGCTAAGTTTTCTGTTTAGTTTTCTGCACTGTCAAACGTATTAATTAAGATTGATGCTCGATTTTAGGTATAATAAAAGGCTTTCTTTAGTGTATAAATCGAGCCAAAACATAATCCCTGTCAACATGTTTTTAATGTCAGTCTACCAGTCTATCCAAATTGTTTACTAATAATAATCTATGTCTGCATCTATCAGACGTTAAAATAGACTAAACAATTGAAGTTAGCTCATTTAAGTCAGTGAATTCCTAGAGGGATTACCCAATTGCGAATTGATTAATCAGGCTCCAGGACTGACACTAATTAATGTTTGCCAGATACATATGTATGTGTAGGCATCATTAAAAGTGGGATTGGATGCTACTCACGCATTTGGGCACGGCATGCCGGACCGAGATTTTCAATGTCTGACAGTCGTATGTTGTACGAACAGAGTGGGGCACATTGTGGCAGCAGTCCTGAAGCTTTGCAGCACGTCGAGATGTTGTATTTGGCAACAGGAACGGTGGCCAGCTCAGCTGGGAAAGTCCGAGTAATAAGACGAGGGGAGGGCTCGCCTTTTCCGTACGCATTAATTGATACCACATAGAACTCGTAATAGATGTCGGGCTCCAGGCCTTCAAGAATGAGTGGCGGCTGACGCTGCAAAGTTAATTAAATTAGTTAAGCAATCTGGCTAGTAGCCCGAGTTATATGTGCCTTTTCCACAGTAAGATAGTCGTCACCGACGCCGAGACGTCGGAACTTAACGTGATAGGTGTTTACAGTGTCGCCGAGGCGCTTCGGATTATTCCAATCTAGAATGACAAAATTATCCGTTTTTGCAACTGTGCGCAGCTTAGATGGAGGATCGGCCAGGACACCATAGCCCTGATATAGACAGCTGCTATACTCGGACATGAAGCGCAGACATCTATGTCATAGTTGAAAAAATATCGATGTAAATCCATTCGAAACCCAATTTTTTCTTCACTTACTTAAACAAACTGAAATCGAGCGATGTTAGCTTCCCTGCACATATCGGAAAACACGCAGCGGGTATACCTCGAGCCCTGCAGCAGGGCGTATGATCAATGTTATTGGCCAAACAACTAAAGGTGATGTTCGACCATGGCGCGCAAACCATTAGGTCTGGCAGCGTAGCTAGGTCCGTCTTCTGCGGATCGCACATCTTATCCATGCACAGGCGATGTGTCATCCCACTGGACTCACAACAGCTGCGTATGTCCGGCAATGTGGGCATTACATGCTTGTCCGGACTGCCCGCCTGGGACTCGACCACTGATGCGCTTGTGTGGGTAAAGAAACGGAGCCGCTCATTTGGTAAACTAGCACCAAACTCGTTGACGGCCGTCACTATGACCGCATACATAGTGAGAGGGGTGAGGTTGTCGAGCAAAAGAAATGTTTGATTGACAGTCACATTGTACAGCATTATCTTCTCCGTATCGGGATCATCTTGCATCTGATGCTTAGCCTCGCCACTCAGCTCATCTTCATCGAAACTATGTAAGACTGTCAGGTTCACAGTATAATGGGACACTTGTTCCTCTAATCTTTGCGGTGGAGCCCAGCTTATGTTTACACTTGTTTCTCGCACATTGCTCACCGAGACATGCGTGGGTGTACTGGGTATAAGGTGAATACCCTTAAGAATGCACTGAAGCCCAGTTAGGGTATGCTGCACACACGAAACTCGCGTCTTTAGCTTGTCGGTAAACGGTGTATATTCACCACGACACATATCTTGGCACAGATCCGGTATTTGCTTCTCCACGCAGCATGGCACATGGTTACGGCCATCGGCCATGCATCTCACTATGCTCGGAAAATCCCTTTCGCAAGCCTCGGGATCGATGCCGGTTGTGCCATCTAATATATTGTGAAGATTGCAAAATCCCATACACTGAGTGGAGACATTCGCCCTCTCACAGCACTCGGTAAAATCATGAGTTAGCTGTGGCGGTGATTGACTTGGGCGCCAAAAACTGCGATTGTCCTGCGCGTTGACGGGTGGTGGCAATAGAAAAACATCAGTAGATTCAGCTGAAACTGGATCTGTGACATTGGCCGGCAGGCCCGTTACAGTTGACAGCTCCTTAACTGAATTCCAATTAGTATGGGCGAATGTCTTGTATAACCCAGACAACTTACCTGTCAGTATGTGGATACTGCGCAATACGGGATCGGAGTTTAACTCACAAATGTAGGCACCCGAATCACTTGCCTTTAGGCCTTTTATCAGTAACACCCAAACCTCCCCACCCACATTGGGATTACTCCCTCTTGGATCTGTATATAATAAAATGCATTATACTTATAGAAAATGCGGTATTTGATTTAATTTTTACTCACTTTCATCATGTAAGACCCTAACACGGTGATCTTTGGTAACACGCACCGTGCCAGCCGTTAAGATCTCGTCACCCTTTTTCCATATTACTGTATTTTTGCCTGAGTTTTCAGAGACCACACAAGTTAACAGCGCGTCTTTGTTTTCGAATATCAGCGATGGGCCACCAGTTCCTAAGCCATAGTTGAGTGCAAGTTGACATGACTGGACTATTTATACGTTTTATATAATATAAAACCAACTTACCAATTGGCACACCTGAGTTAACGTTCGTTAATAATAGACATATCGTTATTATTGGCAATACGAACGGCTTGAGCATTATTCCTTTTATTGCCTGAAAGTAAATAAACAGTAAATTTTTAAGAATAATTGGTGTAACCAGGCGTCAGCTGGAAAAAATAAATAGTCTTAAGAATTGTAGCAAATTGAATAATAACTTTCCTATAATCCTACTCTAACAAGAAAGAACGTTGTTGTCGTACGCAATCAACTTTGTAAAACTCTGATCCCCAAAAATATAGGATATAATCCTAAGACTATCATTAACTTAATTATCCAGTTCAGAGTATAAATAGCAAATAGCAAGAGTCTGTCATCAATAGTATATACATGTGGGATATATATACTATTGATGAATGATATATGAAAGTTATGGCATCCCTTGAAATGAACTACAGAGTCATTCGCAATGAACGCAAGTTTTGCACAAGTTCGTTGAGTCGCTCGTTGGAGGTGGTAATGAAATTTTGAAGAGAGTCGCTCGTTGAAAGTCACAGTTTGATCGCCAGAATAAGATCACGTTTCAGTTCATTAATTAATATGACTTAAGTCTAACTCAAATCAATTCATTAATAGTAAGAATTTACTGTAATAATAATGTAAACTATAATAAATCCATAAAAATGGGACTCAACCGGGATTTTATCCTCCAAATGAAGCTTAACCACGATTTTATACGACATATAGGAAGATAGAATTTGCCACGCTTCTAGTGGGCATTGAAATATAATTTATTAATCGATCTTTATAGCATCGTAACATTAAATCGACAAATGGCATAACAAATAAGCATCACAAACATTTTGTAAGTTTCTTGAACCTTTTTTAAATAATTACACAAGGTTTTCAAGGCAGTATGTTCTTTTTTAAAATGCGCAAAGCTGAAGCTGGCCATAAAGTCCTGCTCCGGAAGCACACATACAGGCGTACATAAATAGCACCGGATGCACCTGTTGGCTGCACCTAGCATTTGAAATTGCAATCGCGAAATCCTGTCCTGTTGCACTACACTAAATAAAGAGCCTTCTGTAACTAAGGACATTACAGGAAAATGACAGGAAATTTTCGAAATGCACGCACAAAAACGTAAAAATTTCAAGCTGAACTGGAACTCAAGTATCGAATTTTTCGGTTTCTTGCTTTTACATTTGAAGATATAAATTTGTATGATTTTCACCACCTCAAATGGACGTAGATATATTTGATTGAATTTTCTGTATCAACACGATTATATATAAAATTTAAAGACTTTAGGAGTTTAAATAATAGTGTTTCTGATGTATCATATACTCATACTCGTTACTAAAAGAATGACTACTGTCTTTGACAATCATAAAAGGATATAAATTTATTGAGGAACCATCCTGTTAACTATTCTGACTATTCGTTCATGATGTACGTTTTGTACACCTCGTATGTGGAACATCGTTTATGAGTACAAATATGTAAATTAAAAAAAAAATATTTTAGCATGGTAAGAGGCCGAAATACCAATATAAATTCTAGCTGAGCAGCTCTGCTATAGATTAAAAAACTGCTTCTTAATAAGAATAACAAAGCCTAAATATATAATTTGTTTAATTTAAGTTGGACCCTGTCTTATTCTCTCTCGCCACATTTTAAGGGATGTTTTAGATGGTAATTGAAAACTCCATCCGTCGATATTGAAATGTGCTGACTTCATTAAGTACAAAGATACTTCTACTACTAAAAATAAAGTATCTATGAACAATTAATGTAATAGGGGAAGCCTTAAATTTCGCACGACTCGACAAAAGCTGATTTAGCTAAGACTCCAAATTACAATGTCGGTCTGCACGGCCACAAAATCAATAAAGTATTAAATTGTGAAGGTAAATTAATTATGTGGTTAAAGAGCTCGTTAAAACGATTTTACTTTTTTATATATTAATAAAATGTACCTAGCCGAGCCGGGTGAACAGTAATGCCATTGCAACTAGATTAACTTGCCCAATCCCCGCCCAGACCAGGTTACCTCGTACTATCATGTCACCCTGTCATGACGCCGTCATTGTCACCCCTTAGCCTCGACTATGTTTGCTATATTGTTTGTTTGTCCCTGGCCCATGGCAGTGGCACTTATAGGGTATCAGAGGTCTGCAGCCCATTTGCTAAGCACCAAATGCGAATCATGCCCACTGACCAATGACAATGTCGCCATCGACAATGCAGAAACAATAGCCCTTGGCATTTTGTATTATTGGCAAGATACAAAAGGATGGGAACGAGGCTGCTTGGCGGCTTTCATTGCAGGAGATATTTTATGAGCCTTAAACGCATTTTAAATTTAATTTGCATATCAGAACGCGAGCGTCACCTGCTTGCCAGACTGAAACACCGTAGACGTCAACATAGTCGGATCTTTGACACTGAGCGCCCATACATAAAGTGTTCAGGCGAAGGCCTTGTGACAACTACCTCACGTACTCGCACTTTTCCTATGCTGCACAATAGAACGATGCCGACGATGACTGCCTGTGGCTGTGACTGTATCTATGTCTGTGCCTGTATCTCTGGCTCCCGGGAGTCGCTCAATTGCAAGCGTGACAAATTTGATTAAATTATAGCGCTATTGCTAAACGTTTTATCTTTCCCTAGCTGGCGCAGTTGCACTCCGACATAGTGCGACACGTACGAGGAGCCACTCAATTAATTGTTTCTGCTGTTGCTTTGCCTCCTTGGTATTTCGCATTTGCAGCCGTTGTGCTGGCAGCGCTCCCATAAAAGCTTACACAGACACAGCTACTGCCACGCATAGCAAGCCCAACCGACCCGACCCATCACTCATACACCCATGTACATAAACGTGCTTTACACGGATGACATCTAGTTGTCTTCATCTGCCCGCTTCCATGTCGGAGTAGTCAACATTTCAGCTCGTTCCGCGCGTCCTCAGCAAATTGTATAACGTGGCTTATGAGTAATACGATATGCATGCTTCGATTCCATCTGTCGCACGGAACGCTATGCTCGCTGAAGAAGATGTGGTAATCAGTTTTGATTTTATTAGCACAAGGGCGCCGCGCTATAAAGAGCGATAAACGACTTGTATTCTCGTCAGCGTAAGCAGCGACATACTCGGGGCACTGGGTAAGAACTGGCATCTTATTCGGTTCAGTCTGTCGGGTTTCGTAGTCATTGCATTAGCGGCAGGACTTTGCATTCGTTAACCATGTTGAAATTCGTTGGCTAAGGTCGCAATCTAACTTTTGTAATGTAATTTTCATAATCAGGAATTAATTATTTTCATCATAGCATAAAAGGCTCCGATGCAGTTCAAATACAAGTCTTGAAATTAGAAATAAAACCAATTGTAAATAAACCCAACTAGAAATGGAAAAATATATGGGAAAATATATACCGTGGCATTTAAATAAGCTTGCTTTTAATCACTTGCAATTCAAATACAAATGCTGCGCAGGTCGCACCGATATCTTTCTTATATCTCATGAACCCTATGAGTTGGGCTAAACAAGCACAATTAGTATTTATTTAATCAATTTTGAATAATGGAATTTGAATAAACAAAGCTAAAATTTGTTATCCAGCGAGACTATTTCCACGCCGACCATGTGCAATGAAAGCAACCATCTCGGAAACTTTGAATGTAAATAAATAGAGAGTGACGTATCGTCACTGCTATGTACTAAATGCGGAATAAACAAAAACATTAAAAGAAACAGTTAATTTTGATTATATTTTGCCTATTTGCAGTCTTGATCCAAGGAGAGGGACTGACAAATGACAGCTGTTGGATAAGGTGTGCTCTTCAAGATATCTTTTTGCAAAACATTTTAAAAGCAAACCAACAACGCTTTCCACTTTCCGGCTAATTCAAAGTTTAAACTCGACGCCACAAGAAAGTGGTGTGAGTCGGCTAGTCATGGAGCTTGGTTTGGGTGAGCAAAGCACTGCCCAATACAACCCAACACAGCCCAACACATCACAACACAGCCCAGCAGTCACTTCACAACATTGTTGGCATGACTGTTGGGCCTGTCCGACAGGACAAGTCCGTCCGTTGATGCGTCTTTTGGCTTGTCTGTATTTGGCTGAAGCTACTTTATGGCTTCTGTTGTCCTTTTGTTTTTGCTTTGGTTTTTTTTTAAAAAACATTTCTCGTTTTTAAAGGGGTAATTTTTCTTAATTACCTAAAATGTTTACCTTGTTGCTTGTGTTTTGGAGTTTGCCCTTTTCGACGCTCAGATAAGGACTGCGTCAGAGCGGTAGTTAAAAGTCTCCGTAAATTGTACCCTTGTGTAAAGGTGTAAAATATTTTTCGACATGGCACACAAAAAAACAACAGCATTTTACTTTTTGCAAATGTTTTTGTTTATGCTTTTAAGCAGCTTTTCTGTGATCTGTGGGGCTGTGATTTTCACACACATACACAGAGACAAACACACACACACAAACACACAAGAATGTGGCAAGTAAAGGCATGCCGTACTTAACAGCGGCGACAACACTTGCATGTATTTGCCAATATGTATGTTTTGTGAGCTTCTGTGTAGCCAGCCACCTGACGACGCTAAGCCAAAAACCAAAGAAAATTTTTACAGCTTACTGCAAAGTAAGCAACAGTGTTTGAGCAATGCTGAGAACACATTTGTAATGAACGTATGCGACCTCAGCTAAGCAATTGAACAGCCCATGCAACTCGGGATAGGGTATGCATAGGCCCTTGTTTAATATATGTTGTTTAATCAAATGTAATGATAAAAAAAAATTGCCCGACAACTTTTTGGACAACACCGCAAACACCAAGTTATTGGGCTAAGAAACTTTTTAGAGCCGATAAGCAGTCCGCTTAGCTCATAAGTCTTGGTAGACGGAACCATCTAGATGAAAACTTCCTCTTTAAGCTCTAAAAAGTTTTTGTTAGCGCGTTGAAAACGATAGTTTTCGCTAAAAATGTGTGTGTGTGTTGTTTGCAAAGCATTTTAGGCTAAGTTCGTAAAATAACATTGTGAGGACGGTATGTCAATAGCAGCCCTTAAACGAAACGAGAATTTAGATTGAGTTCATAATTATGACAGATAGTTAAGATGAGGTAGAAGAATTCGAGAATTAGATAGTCGACGCAATACTCTATTAGCAGATATATAAATGAGATTTAGAAATACAATAAAATATATATTTAAAAAATTTCCGTTGACTTTAGAGCAGTTTTCAGATCTATATCACTCGTCTTGATAAATTTAAAACGCGTCTACAAATGTAATTCTTAGCCTACAGTAAATATAAATTTAAAATACAATATTTGTATACTCTATATATTTTTGTATATGAGATCAAACAACAATTTAAACTAATAATCAATCCGGAAGGATCCAATCCGATAAAATCATGTTGTAAATCCTTAATAATATTTTAAATAAATAAATTTAAATGAATCCTTAATAAGCGACTTGAAGACTAGTTATTTCACTTACGTAACCATCAGAAACACCAATTGAAATCAACAATTTAACAGGTAAGGTTTTTGAAATATCTTATGGATATTTTATGCGTTAAATTGGTTTTTAAATGACAAAGTAAAAACTTTATAAGAACAACAATACTCGACAGGTGAGTTGTCTCTGTGACCTAGGTAAGTGAAAACATAAATCTCGCTTTGAATCATAGCGTTAAAACATCGAGTATAAGTTTCTACATATCTATTCTATTCTAAGTGAGCTACACGGTTATTGAACTGATGCAGAACACAGCGGTTTGAATGGTACGGAAATGAAAAAATTAAAATTACTTATGATTACAAAGCGGAAGGACCTCATATGTGCTCAAGCATATGCAGGAGCAATAGTTAATCAGACATAATTGCAGATGAATATATGGCTGTTTAAATAAATATAAATATAATTTACAGAGTGCGCTGAGCTCGTGTGCTCATTTAACTGGGGAAAAAGCAAAACTTTTGTGCCGTTTTCATAACTTGCTTCAAGCACAAATGCACAAATGCACAATGCAACAACAACAACAATGCAAACAAATATGCACACACCCGGCAAATGATAATATGTGTACACGAATACAAGACAGCAGACGACAGTCACAACAATGCCTTACAATTCGCCACACTGATAAAAAATAAAAAAAATATATCTGATTGTATAACATAGAATTGCAAACTTTTTTATACTCTACTCACGTAGTCAAAATTCAAACTATTAAAAAAAAAAAAGATTTGTTTCCATTCAATTACGCGATGCTGTACTTCTTCAAACATCAACTTCAAACTATTAGTTGAAAAAAACTCCAAAATATTATTTGAAAATATTTTAATTCAGAAGAAGAGCCCTAGCGTCGAATATTTATTTAATATTCATTCTGTTGTAGATTGTATCGGCCCATTGTATTGCAGGCTTACACAAACATATGGCGTGCCTGAGCTGTTTCACTGAGTCTTATCTTTGGTATTTATTGCCTGATAAATAAAAGTAAATTGGTCAATGGTCCAATTTAAGCATTTGTATATTTCTAGTCTTGAAGTCAGACCAACTGAGGCTAGTTAGGCTAGCTGTTTGTGCTCTAGAAGGACTTCTGGATTATGCGATTGACGAGTTCAATATACGGAAATACTGGCTGATGAACGGACTGAGATCACTTATGCTATTGATCCTGATCAAAGATATACACTCTGCTCTGCTTATGATTTACCATTTACAAATAGCTATTTATAGAGCTGATCAGATCTAAAATCAACTGAGGATCGGTAAGACATTCGCTCAAAATGAAAATACACTCTTTCTTGACTGTTTTCAATGAGTAGAAAGTATGAATACGTACACTGCCGACGGAAAACTTTTCGATATAAGCATTGAAAAAAGATGGAAAAATACAACAGCGGCATTGACTACATTTCCGCCGCTTTGCTTGCTGACTTCCGTCGCTTCCATTGTTACTGATGCCAAGAACAGTCGGCGTGGCAGCATTTTTACTGCACATTCCATATGTGGCACGTATTTTCCATTTCCAGTAGCCGAGCGTGTGTATATGTGTATGCTTGCGCTGTAGTTACATGTACATAAAAAGACCTCTAAGCAGTCAAAAGCATGCAAGACACTCCCACCCGCACACAGCCGATTCTAAAGTGACTTACGGCTTACGCACCCACGTCCTGATAAGCACACACTCACATCGGTTATGTATGTGTGGAGTCATGTGTTAACTGCAGTTCGTACGCGCAGTGGCAACAACTTAAAAGCCAGTCAACTCAAAAGTGGCAACAACTGACGTCTGATGTCTGACGTCTGATGCCCGATGTCGGATGTCTGACGTCTGACGTCTGTTGACGTCAAAACTCTGGAGTTAACGGGCTGACGAAGTTGTAGAAGTTGATGTTACATGGCCTCAGATGCTGCAGCCCGTTGACGCGGGTTCAGGCTGTGAGGTTAGAAATTAGATTAACACGTCTTTCGGTATAGCAGCAAAGAACCATTCAAAGCCCTAAAAAGTGGCAACAACTTTAACAAAAGTAAATCAAACGCCGCGGCGTGCCGTTAGCTAGAGCTGTGCTAGCATACCCAGCCGTACTATTACATTTCCTCATGGGACGGGCGGGAAGGTAGAAGACAGTGCAACTGTTTTGTTGGTTTTTTGACAAATTGGGTAAATTTGGTAGAGGTATAGTATTTACTTTTCAACACATATTTTTTTACAACAATTTAATCACTTAAAAGGTTTGCACTTGTGTGCACTAAAAGTTGTTAAACATTTATTAAGACCATTTTCACAGCAAGAGTCGAAAGTTTAAAATTTTGGAAAAGAGGGACTCATTTGAGCTGAATAAGGCTGGGTTATCTGAACCTGAATCAGAACCATTAGTAAGGCTGTGATCATCCAATGGTGGCTACAAGCTGTCACTTACTTAATATGCAAAATTGAATACTCTAGTGTGCGACAATCGCATTACGCGTACCCCGACTTCTGTTTTAATTCGGGATTCACTATTCGCCACTCGCATCTTGGCAGGGCAAACTTAAGATTGCGGTTAACTCAATTTCAACGAAATGTCGCATCAATAGGCAAGGATTGGCGGCAAGTTTGCCTAGCAACATGGGGTAAAGTCAAGTAAACCCAGCTTGTAGGTGGGCGCTAATGAGCTACAGTTGCCGACGCGGGAGTGCACATGGAAGTTGGCAACAATTTTACACAGTTTGCAACTTTTTACCCTAGCTTGTACACTCGATGCTGATGCTGATGCTGTGTTGTCGCTTGCAGCTTGTTGGCAGCACTTAAAGGCTTTGTGCCATGCACATGCCTTGCCAAACTGCCAACGCGCTGCCAGCCTCTGCTTATGCTCTTGATATTTTGACGTGTTCGTTTGACATTTTTGTTTCCATTGCTATTGCCGCTGCTGCAGCTACTGCTACTGCCATTACCGCTGCTATTACAGGTTGGCTGCACTTTGGGCAAGTTAACTACTACTGAAAGGCATTATTTTCTTTTCAGTTTTAATTAAAATTTCACATGTCAACGGTTCTCAAAGTTGGTCATTGCGTGGGCGCTAACATTGCCACACAGCCAATGGCTGTTTCATCGTCTACGAAACCAAAAACTTTCCTCTTACCACAAAGCACAACAGTTCCAATTTTTGGCACTCACCTCGGTGACGATGCCAACACCAAACCACGACAAATATTTCAAGCATTAATGTGAATACTTTCACGTAATTAACTATACTCTACGTCTAAGTTCGTCTTTCAATAAAATATAAATAAATAATCCGAAACTACATGATAATCGAAAATTATGACATGAGTTATCACATATGATAAGAAAAGTTACTGATTTAACGGAATATAACAATCGAATCCTATTCATTATAACACAATAATATTAATTTATTGGGCACACGGAAGGAACTGAACGACCAGATCGACAGATATTATATTAATTTAACTTTTCATTATATTTTTATTCTGATTATTCTTGAATATTAATAACTACCCAATATAAAGATTCAAACAATTTTCAATAACAGTACATTCTAATTGTTAATAGAACAAATTTTCATGTAGAGCCACATAAACTTCGTATGCAGTGTATAAATAACAAGTAAGAGTGCTCTAGTCGAAACTGCTCGACTAGGGATACTAGGGATAAAAGAAAAGGGATGAATTATCAAAAATAAGATAAACTCATACTGGTAAACATGTAAAATTTAAAGCCCTGTCTGACGGACAGGGTTATATCGACTTGGTTAGTCTCGCTGATCAAGAATATATATAATTTATGGGGGCTGCCACGCCTCCTTCTGCCTGTTACAATTTCACGTTACCATTACAACCTCATTTCCCAAGTCAATAATGGGCTCAGGGTATAAAAATTATGTATCGGCCAGTGTTGAACTTAAAATTTTGTTTGCTTGGCTAAATTTCAATCATACCCAAAAGTATTCTGGGTCAAACAAGGAATAAATTTTGGGTTTGTACCTTTTAATGCCGCATAGACGTCCGTGGGAAGATGTAGTGGGCCGGCTATAGTTCCTCAGTTAAATCAGATGTTGGCAGAAATTTCGCAATAAAAAGTCTTAGAAATAAAAACTTTTGATACCGCCGCAGCAGCCAACGCACAATCGACAAGTTTTGCGTTGCCTTAACTTCTGCCACAAAATTTAGTTTCCGGCTTTTGATGGCTTGCAGTTTGTGCTAGCAATATGTATTTGTTGGCTGCTGGTTTTCTCAACTCCTTTGCTCAAGCTTAACTTTTTTCCACCGCATATTGTTGCTTATTTGATTTTATGCAGTTTTTGTGATAAACAATCAACGGACGGACATTACAGAGTGTACCACAACAGCAAAAACCAACACTAAAATAAGCCAAAACAAGTAAGGCTCTAGTCGAGACTGCTTGACTTGGAGATACTGTGATCCCTGTAAGGAGGTAATATTCCAATCACTTAACGCTCTTTTATGCATACAAAAAACACATGCACACACACATACTCATAAACATATATACACGCGCTCTGCTAACTGCGCAGTTAATTCACCGACTGCGCTTGAGCTACAATTTCAGTTTTACTATGCGAATTTAATTGTTGAATAAGTTCTCTTGTAACTAGACTATCTTCATCAAACTATCAGAGCAAAATAATGACATATGCATGTATTTGCCAAAGCAGAAAGAAGTCTCTAGTATTTGAAATACTTTTTATGTATACGGAGACTATTTAATTTTTAGATTGTAGATACCACGCGCTCTTCACCCCAATGTATTTCAACTACTTGTGCTTTAGGAATTACACACATACAAATGGAATTAATAAGTATGTATTCTTAAACGAAATGTAAATTGATTGGAATATTGGCTTCTTCTAGTCGAGCACTCCTGAGGAGAGCCCTCCAACTCATTAAATATGGTTTGTAACTTTCAGTTCGATGGCAGTAAGCTAACTATTGGGATGTACCTAATAATCTTATGCTAAGGCAATAAGGTGGCCATCTTTTACACTCTGGTTGAACCTGCCTAACTACAAGAATATAATGCCTATTGTAAATATATGCCTATATATGAAACGTGAATGCGTGCTTTAATACAGTAAACATTCTATACAAGCAACTAATCTGAACCAATTTTTGCAAAAAAAAAAGTTTCTTATGTAGAAAAGTTGCTTATATAGAAAAAAAAGAGTGTAATTTTAACGAAAAATCAGTTTTGTGATAAATAAACAGTTTGATTGGTTAAAATAATATTAATTTAGTCTTTTAAGAAAGGCATTTTCTCTGATTCGCCGCAAAAACAAGATCTCATTGCTTGTAAGGTTATTTTCCTCTGCCCATTCTACCGCGATGTTGAAGGAATCTATCGCATTATCGATGCTTCTGTTCTCTTCTTCCAGATCTCTGTTGGTGTCTTGCCATCTTGGAGTTCATTTAAAATTGATAGTTTTGATTTTAAAGAAATTGATACACTGCGCTTTTTATTCATTTACACAGAAGAATGAAAATGAAAATGAAAACTAAAACAATTGTTGCTTATGCAGAAATTTTGGAATGAAAAAAGTTGCTAATGTAGAGATTGCTACAATAGAATGTTGCTTGTAAAAAGGTTGCTTATAAAAAATGTTTACTGTATATGTACTTCATGGGTTTCCCTTTGCCTATTAAATATATTTTTACAAAGCCTTTATAAACTGATTTTCCATTTTCTATGTAAATATAAATAAATATGCAAATGTGAATAATGAGTGTATTCATTGATTTTGTTTTTTCAATAATCTACGAAACATATTTTATATACAGTCGGATCGCAATAATTTCTTCAATATCTCAATAATTCGAAAAAAAACTAGTCTTTTGGAAATGAACTTAAAATTTAATAAATCACAATTAACGACTGGACCAAAATAGATAGAATTTTTTCTTCTTCTAACTTCTTCTAACTAAACGTTTGAAAAAATGATTATTAATATTATTTTATTTATTATTATTATTATAATTGCTATTATTAGTATATTATTATATTTTTATTATTATTATTACTATTTTTATTATTATACTATTATATTATGGGCTCAGGCCCATTGAAAATGGGAAATCAGGGTATAATGGTTTTGTTAAATGTATGTAACAGGCAGAAGGAGGCGTGGCAGACCCCACAAAGTATATATATTCTTGTTCAGGGCGACGAGCAGAGTCGATTTAGCCCTGTCCGTCTGTCTGTCTGTCCGTCCGTCCGTCTGTCCGTATGTTTGAACACGTCGATTGAAGCATCTAGACAAGCTAGAGACTTGAATTTTTTTGTTGGGTCCGTGGATAGCACGCGCAGGTCAAGTTTGTTACCGAAAAACGATATCTATTTTTGTTTTTTGTTATCGATTTTAAAGCTTATCGAAAACAGGCTATAAAATTATATCTCCCACACCTTTAGAGCTAGACCCCTCAAATTTTGCATATAATGTATAATTTTATGCAATTTCTATTTTATTTATTTTTTAGATACAGACTCTTTTTTCAAATTAGCTGCACGTGGCAATTAGCGACGCGCAGCAAAAAACATTTACATATATTCTCACATACACACATTGAAACGAGCATGCGCGTCTGCTTATGCATGTGCACAAATGAATTCAATTCTAGCATATTCTTCAACCAAATCTGTGTTTGAATTGTATTTGTATTTGTCATATATCGCCCTATACTCGCATACATTGAAACAGACCACCGTTTTTGTATGTACACATCCAAAAACGTTCATATGCACGCGATTCGGCATATTCTAAGAATTACAATTGCGATTGATCTGCTTCTTTAGCTTCTTTAGTTTTGTATTTGTCACATATCGCCTTGTAGTACTACATTGCATTTTGCCAACAAGCAACTCAATATTAGTGTGGCGTAGTGGATAGGCGCAAAGCGCATAAACGAAAGGTCCCGAGTTCGAATCCCAGTTGACAACAGCGTAACTTTTAAAAATTTTTTTTTTAATTTATAAACATGAGGTGGTTGTGCTAGTTGAGATGATGCGCTCTAACGTTACATATGTAGTAAATAGATGCAGGTTCGAATCCAGGTGCGGTGATATTTATTTTTCTTCTTTTTTTTTGTTGATTTGTTTATTTATTAAATTATTTATATTTTTTGATTTACATACATTCTAGTTGAATAAAATTTCAAAATTATAATTTAATTTTGGAAAATTTAATGTTATATGCAAGCTATAATAGCGTGTTAAACGTTGCAAATCGGACAGGGCTCAGGGGATCTCCTAGTCGGGCACCTCCGACTAGAGTATTCTTACTTGTTATTATTATTATTATTATTATTATTATTATTATTATTATTATTATTATTATTATTATTATTATTATTATTATTATTATTATTATTATTATTATTATTATTATTATTATTATTATTATTATTATTATTATTATTATTATTATTATTATTATTATTATTATTATTATTATTATTATTATTTTTATTATTATTATTATTATTATTATTATTGGTGGGATGGGGTTACGAAAACAAGGCAACGCTACGTTGCTCGTCTAGAGACTTTCAATAGCAATCCTTGTCACTGGTAATTCAAGTTAACACACAGCCTCCACGATCGGCCCCACTGGATAGCGATTGGGCAGCCGACCAATCGTGAACTAATGTGTGCAGCGACTTTAGAAGAAATAGAAAGATGGAACTTACTAAAGCGAAATCTTTGACCGACCCCTGACTTCGAAAAAATACACGGTTTTTAAAAGGTTTGCCCCTGGGCTGACAGCTGCCGCATTCTAGGACCTCAGTAAGCAGGAGTGACATCCTGCGGAAATGGCTCCTAGGTCAATGCTGCAGCTGCCTCCGTCCCGTTAAGACCCTGGCAGGCCTCCAAGTACGTTCGAAGATCGTCACCAACTGAATTTTCATTGGTGGTACAGGTTTAAGTTCATATATATATCTTTATTTTTTGCAAGATCGTGGCTCTGAACATTGGCTCCCATAAGGACCAACGTCAACCCTCGCATGGCCTCCCTGCTATGCACAGATAACCATGAGGATCGCTTGAGTAACTGTACACCCGATCTAAGATAGCGGCTTGGAGTCGGGACCCCTTAAAATGGAATCTAGAAAGACCCCAATAACAAAAAAACAATCAGTGGAACACCACTAGAAGAAAGTGAGGCCCGTTTCACGGACCCACGGCTGGGCTTTGGCAAAAGCTCAAAAATGCAAAGGATCCCTGTAGCACAGGCGCCAAGAAGTGTGGAGGAAACTCCAAAAGCCGCTGCGGCGGAAGTAGGTGTCCCAAACACTGTTGCAGAGGCGGTAATCTCTCCAAGGCATGAGTACATGTTGAAACTCCAGGCCGAGGAAGAGGATGCCATTCTAAAATGTACGCCAGGCGCTGCGGCGTATAAAGACCGCTGTCGCTAAGCAAAAAAACATCAGTCTGGATGTTAAAAGCGGGGTATCCGACCTAGACGAACTACTCGATATTCTAGGACACTGCAGGAACTCCTGGAAGAAGCTGGAAGCTGAAGCAACTAAGCAGAAGCAATTTGAACCAGCAGCAGAGGCACGGATCTTGGAAACGGTGGAAACACCTACCATTCAAAAGAGACAAGCCCCTAGCCCCCTAGAGTCTGAGTCCGGCAAAAAACTTTGCAAGGGACAATAGAACTTGTGGCAAAAAGTCACCAGAAAAGGGACTTCAAAACAAAGAGCGGAAAAGACTACTTCGGCACCCGCAGAAAAGCCGAAAGTAACACAACCAGCAAAAAAAGAGAAGAAGAAACCTCCCTCAGAAGCAGTCCTCATAAAACCTGAAAGTGGACAAAGCTACGTAGATGTTTTACGAAACATACGCAGCACAATCCAACAAGACGAAAAGGCAAACGTGAGAGTCATAAGGAAAACCCGATCCGGGGCACTCCTTGTAGAAGTGAGCAGAGGGGAAAAGTTACAACCAGAACTAGTTGAAAAACTAAAGGCTACCGTTAAGAAAACAGCTACGGTAGCCGAGTTAAAGCCTATAGCGACAGTTGAGATCCGAGATCTAGACTCACTAACTGTAGAGTCTGAGGTGGCTGAGGCACTGCGACAAGTCCTTGATAATTCATCAGTGGACTTGCGCATAAAAGTCACTGCCCCAAACAGTCGAGAGCAAGTAAGGGCCTTTGTAACTTTAGAAAGCCAACTAGCGGAGACGTTGCTGAGCTCAGACATTAAAATTGGTTTTGTCAGGGCTAGGCCCAGGATGTGTCAACCCATCCGCAGATGCTACAGATGCTTCGGGGTCGGCCATCTGCAGACCAACTGCACAGGACCGGACAGAAGTGGTGGTGGCATCTGCATTAGGTGTGGTGAATCAGGTCACAAGATAAAAGACTGCAAAAAACCACCAAAATGCTGCATTTGCACGGATGCGGGGCGTACTTCTGTTGATCACATGCCGGGATCGCAGAAATTCCCAAGCACACGACAAACTACAGCAAAATGTTGAAAATTCTCCAAGGTAATCTACACCGGAGCGAAACGGCAGATGCACTTTTGACACAGATAGTAGCAGAACATGCTATAGATGTAGTGATCATCAGTGAGCAATATAAGCGAAAAGAGAACGGAGTTTGGTTAGATGACGACACCAAGACTGCGGCCATATGGATCCCTAGTAGTAGTGGACAACAGCCACTAGAAAGCAAGATGGGAAACTGCTACGTCTACGCACGCTTCAGAGAAGTCGCAGTAGACAACTGCTACCTAACTCCTAGCGATGACATAAGCACCTTCCAGAATAAACTGGATGCAATCGAGGATCTCCTCGTGGATCGACGGCAGCCCTTCATTGTGGCAGGCGATCTGAATGCACGAACAGTAGATTGGGGAATGTCCTCTACTAACTCTAGAGGACGAAAAATTATGGATATGGCCGCTAGGTCCGGGTTAGTGGTAGCAAACCGCGGAAGCAGACCTACCTTCCATAGGCCGGGATGTGAAGGCACAACACCTGACGTAACCTTTGGATCCGAACACATCGTAGATCGGATAAAGGACTGAAAGATACTCGATGACTTCACGGGAAGTGATCACGAGTATATCTCATATGATTTCCAGAATACCAGTCAGCAAAACCACTCATCATACTCAAGAAAGACCTCCCACAGATGGGACATAAGTAAGGTGGATACAGGCAAACTACTAGCTGAATTAGATAGGCGAGAACGACATTTCGACGGCACATTGACGTCGAAGCAAGTGGTCGAAAGAAGCTTAACAGCTATGGAAAAAGCGTGTAACGTATCGATGCCAAAAACGCACAGCAAACACGGAGGTAGACGACAGGCGTACTGGTGGAACCACGATATCGCAGAAAAAAGGAAAGTATGCGTACAATGTAGAAGAAGGCTAACAAGGGCACGACGCTCTGGAAATTTCACGACGGAAGCGTTAGCAGCCAAGATTGCGAGAAAAGAACTGTCGATTGCTATCACACGCAGTAAGCATGACAAGTGGAAAGAGCTCTGCAAAGATATAAATAAAGACCCTTGGGGACTTGGCTACAAGATAGTCATGAAGAAGCTGAGAAACTACGGAGCAGTGCCAAACGTGGATGATGACACGATGGATCACATAGTGGAAACACTATTTCCAGCACACATCCACGAGGCGCATGAGCGAGCACCCGTAGAGTTCGATGGTTCAGTCCCAGAGCTCACCGAGAAAGAACTCAATATTGCAGCTCTCTCCCTGAAGAACAAGAAAGCGCCGGGACCAGATAATATACCGGCAGAGATACTGAAGGTGATAGCATCAGGACGTCCTACTTTTCTACTTAGGATGTATAACGCATGTCTAAAAGAAAGGATATTCCCAGAAGCGTGGAAAGAACAGAGACTGGTGCTCATTAGCAAAGGCAAAGGCGATCCCAACACACCTTCGGCTTATCGCCCATTGTGTATGTTAAACACAGCTGGGAAGCTTTTAGAAAAGCTCATAAGACCCAGACTACTCGCCGCAGTAGAGGCTGCTGGAGGACTTAGCCCCAGGCAACATGGTTTCAGAGCTGGAAAATCCACAATGGGAGCCATCGATGAAGTGGTTTAGGCAGCCAGAGCTACGCAAAGAGGAAATGCATACTCGCGCCCGGTAGTTCTGCTAGCAACGCTGGACGTTAAAAACGCCTTTAATAGTGTAAGGTGGACCGATATGCTTACTTCCTTGGAATACCGCTTCCAGATACCGGAATACCTCATGAATATGATCAGCAGCTATTTGCAGGATCGAATACTCCTGTACTCCACGCAAACTGGAACAAAACGGTACAGAGTGACTGGACCAATCCTGGGACCAGACCTGTGGAATATCAGCTACGACGACATCCTAAGACTGGAAATGCCTAAAGACACCTTCCTTATTGGTTATGCCGACGATATCGCAGCCGTCATTACTGCCAGAAACACCATAGAGGCCCAAAAGAGACTTACCCAAGTCATGATCCGCACACAGACATGGCTCAGCTCTCGAGGATTGGAGCTTGCCACCCATAAAACAGAGTTACTTCTGTTCACGGGGAAGCAGATCCCAACCGAAATAGAGATGCGAGTAAGCGGAAACCTGATAAGGACGCAGAGGACAGTGAACTATCTAGGCGTCAGACTGGACAGTAAACTTACCTTCTGGGAACAGCTGAAGTATGCCACGCGGAAAACAGCGACAGCAACGGGGTCTCTGAGCAGACTGATGGCAAACGTTGACGGCCCGACGGCAGGAAAACGGAGACTCCTCATGGAAGCGACAAATGCAATACTGCTATATGGCAGTGAAGTATGGGCGGACACCTTAAAGGCGAATGTAAGGCGAAAACCGATGCTAGCTGTGCAACGAAGAGCAGCCTTAAGGATAACATCGGCGTACCGCACAGTCTCCGGGGCGGCCGTGACTGTGATAGCAGCAGTCATACCGGTTGACTTGCTTGCCCAAGAGCGCAAAAAAATATGGAATCTTCGGCAAAGAGGAGAATTCTCAGAACATGCGGCAAAGAGCATACGACAGCAAACCATAGTCTCGTGGAAGGCGAGATGGTCATGCGAAAGGTATGGAAGATGGACCGCTAAAATAATCCCCGATCTAGAGAAGTGGATAAATAGAAAGCACGGTGAAACGTCTTTCTATTTGACACAACTACTCTCCGGACATGGATACTTTCGAAAGTACCTAAATAAAATGGGGAAAACTGCCGAATCCAGCTGCATTTACTGCGAAAATGCAATGGACGATGCAGAACACACCTTCTTCAACTGCAAAAGATGGTCGGAAGAAAGAATCGACCTGGCAGAAACAGTAGGTGAAGTCAAAGTAGAGACATTAGTACAGCAAATGTGCAGTAGCATAGACGCTTGGAAAAAAGTCTATGACTTCGCCGAAAAGGTTCTGCGGCGGAAGAGGTATGACCTGGACGCAGGCACACAGAGGGCAACGCTAATTTAGAGCACACTATGGGGTTCCACCTTGAAGGTTAATGCGGGATATCTCCTGGTTCCAAGGTGGATTTGAGCCCCAGAAGAGGAGGATTTTTTAGTCGGTAAGCAGTTATGCAGTCCGACACACCGGTCAAAGTTACGACATGACTGACGGTGCATAAAGCATTTTTTCCTACCTCAGTCCAACAAAAAAAAAAAAAAAAAAAAAAATTATTATTATTATTATTATTATTATTATTACGATTGTAATGAATCAGGATTTTTTCTGTATTCTGTACATAATTATTTACAGATCTTGTAATTAATAAAAAATAAATAAAATAATAAAATTTAATATACTCTTTGAGTAAGGGTATTAGAAGCCTAAAACTTAAAATGATTGCTTCAATGACAAGCTGAGGCTTCAGCTCAAAGAAAAATTCGATTTGAGAGACAAGTCGAGTTTTATAAGTGATACATACATACAAGTATATATAAGTACTACATCATACTGTCGGTCGATCGGAGGCGTATTTGAAACCGGTTGCTATTTCTATAAACTCAAAAGGAATACACAATCTGACATACAAAGTTAGCGAACAAACGTATAATTAGTAACAGAGATACAATTAGACTTCCAGGCATTAGTTGCTCGTCTAACAAAACTAATTAGAAAATCAGTCACACACAGAATATCCAAGTTTTTTTTTTATTTTAATTTTGTTGTTTTAACGCCGAAGCCTTTTTAACAAAGCACAAAACTCATTTGGGAAAAAATTTTATAAAATTGTGTGATTAAAATACATATTTTATAATAAATTGTGTGCATATTTCTGATTGCAAATCTGTAAAGGGAATACATGCAAAGAAATTACCTAGCGTTGTTCGCGATAAATTAATTCTATTGAGATTGCAATTGACAGCAATGATATTATAATAAGACGCTTACGTCGTAGACAAATTCAAAAGCGTTATGAACTATATATGTATGTATATTAAATGTGTGCTTAAGCAGCAAGTAATATTATTCCCAATTGTTTTTTTTTTTTTTTTTTTTTTTGTATGTATATATTAATTTTTTTTTTCGATACTGTTTTTTTTTTTTTTTTTGTATTACTATCACTATTACTATTTTATATATATAAAATAATATATATAATGTATCAAGCCTAACATATTGAAACTTCATGATTATTGGAAAGCCTTAAATTGAAATAAAAACACATGAGAATAAAACAAACAGATTCAAGTTTTTAACTTTATTTCTCTGTCTTTCTCTCTCTCTCTCTCTCTCTCTCTATCTCTATCTCTCTCTCCCTCACTCTCCTTCTCTCTCTATATCTCTCTATATAGTTTAATCTCTCTTCCTTTCGTTTTCACGCAATGTCTCCATCCGTCTGTCTTTCTGTCTGCCAATCTGACTGTCTCCCTGTCTTTCAATTTTTCCTTCTCTTTCTTCTATATACATATATATTCTCAGCATACATTATGACGGATCTTTACTTAAATCTAGTTTATTAAATATTTTAAGATGTCAATTGTGATAAAACCATTAAAGTTTTCAGGCATAGCACTATTGGTTATTCCACCACGCTTTCCGAGCTATGTACAAACAGTCAGGCCGCATATTTGTGTAAATCGCCACCTAAATATTTAATAAGCAAAGCAGCACAGTATTCGTGAATGACAGAGCGTTGAGTGTAGAATTTAAGCACCTAAGCACACAGAAAACCTGTTGGCTGATCCACAGTGGGGAAATAAGGCGTAATTGTCCGTCCGTCTATCTGCCTATACGGGGTGTCCAAAGACCGCACTAGTTTGCAAATTGCATTTACATATCACTTGTTGAGCACAACAATAACTACAAATATGCACTTGATTGTAAGCTATTAACGGCATTAAGGATGACAAATCTAAATATTTCCCGTATGAATTAAAGCATTTCTCTTTTTAATAATAAATAAATAAATTTACGGTGAAAGCACTAAAAGATGACCGCATTCAGGAATTATTAAAGAAACATAAATGAATGTTTGAGAACTGTTCCTCGTCCCGTCCGAGAAAAAGTTTTGCGCAAATATGAAAAATCCGCTACAACAACAATAAAATCGAATGCCTGTCAAAACAGCGACACGAAGGAAATATATTGATTCGAAAGGAATAAACATACCGTTGAAAGGAGATGTTTGCCCCAAGGAATTTGTGAGTTAGTCGAGCTTTCACTGTATACGAAAAGTGCGAACATGCATGCACTTACACATATCTATGGCAAGTACAGCTGCGTATATGGGTGTGTGTGCTACGAAATGTACATTCTGGCTGTCGCTGCAAAGTGAAGCTAAACTGTCATTTGAAGATAAACAGCTTTGAGATAAATGCATGAAGCTGGCAACGACATGGCCGAACCATATAAATTACTAATATGCACATTGTCCACGTCAGCCATCCCCACACGTCCATACAAACACCTAAGTACATAAATGCACACACGTACATAGCGCAGCATTTGAGCGTAGCGTGGGTTACACCGCATATACTTATGTATGTATTCAAGTAGTTGGCACACACAAACACATTCACACGCATAGGTTTGGTTCTATGAATGCGAGCTGTTCAAATATGAACTTGAGCTGCAAGACAAAATGTAGAAAGAACCGCTAAATAAGACTCAAAAGCTATCCGCTGAGAACTTAGTTTGGGAGCTTGACTGCTGATAAACTCTTCTACTCATTTACTAAAAGAGAAAGAACTTTATATTTCCGTGCTTTGAATCGAAATCAGCTCAACAATATAATTATGAACTTATGTCTATATCTAATATATGTATATACCAAATATGTGGAACATATTATGTCACTTATTTATTAACAAGTTAAAATAGCCCCTTGATAGTCTTTTCATTATCAGAGTTTTCTTCGCCTGCATTATATAGACTCTACACGCCAGGCAGATCTCAAACCCTCGTTTGAATCAGCAGAATTATTAAAATTTCAAAATTACTATAGCAAACTCTAGCCAACAGATCATGCGCAGCAGCATTCTTCAAAAACCAAATAAGGTCAACCATTTAATTAACAACCGCAGTCGCATCCACTGCCTCTCACAACCGACTACAAGATTGTTTGCTCAATTTTATTTCAGTAAATACCCGAAATTTGCTGTCTTCAAACAAACAAGTCAGATACGCCTGTATAGAGCGCTTGGCGGCTATTGCAATCATTTTGTGGCCCGAGGCATGAGGTTCTGCTGCTGGTTCGCTCAACCGTCAACCTGTGTATGGCAAACAGCTGTTCAGCCGCTCACCCATGTGAGCGGGACCTATGAAGTGTTTCTGCCGACACGTCGCGACGTGAGCAGTTGGATTTTGTATTATTTTTGTCTCGAAGCACTGTGTACCTGGGATCACTCACTAACTGGTTTGTTACGGCGCTGCTTGAGCTTGACCTTGTATCTGTTTCAAGTTCTAAATCACGTGCAAGGGGGGGTACGCTCGGCAAAAAGGGGGTTACGGCATCTCATTATACTCAAATCGTGGGGAACTTTCGGTAAGGTGTGAAAAATGATGCGCTATGCAAATTGAATGTTTATCCAGTGTTACACAGCCGTGATTGTTCTGTACACTTTTTTATTGATTCTATTTGATTTAGATTTTTTATAAAGTATTTACAAGTGGCTGTTAAGCCAGTTTGGAACTTGTTTTCAACGCCTTTTGGTTTGAGCAGCAAAGGGTGAAAACTAACCTGAGTGCAGTTGAAAGAAATATGCACAGTATGCATATACATATTTATATCCGTGGACATCTATACCTATATTAAAAAAAAAACAAAAAAAAATATATATATATCTAAAAGGCAGAAGGAGGCGTGTCAGACCCCAGAAAGTATATATATTCTTGATCAGGGCGACAAGCTGAGTCTATTTAACCCTGTCCGTCTGTCCTTATGTTTAAACACGTCGATTCCGTGTATAGCACGCGCAGGTCAAGTTTGCTATAAAAAAATATATCTATTTTTGTTGTAATGTTATCGATTTTAAACCTTATCGAAAACAGGTTATATTTCCCACACCTTTAAACCTTTAAAGATTAAGAGTGACTTAAAGTCAGTTTCGATATTCGTCCAATCGCTCATTTTGATTATTCTGCATTTTACTGTAAAAATGTGTATATCCCCAGAACACTAGGCAAATAGAAAGAGCAGAAAACACAGAATACGAAATATAAGACTCAAGAATCATTTAAATTTTGCATATAGATTTATGTGATTTTTATGCAATTTCAATTTTGGTTATATTTTGGATACCGCCTCTTTTTACTACTTACCCCCATCCACCTCTACCCCGTTAAGGGTCTGTTGCAAATATAACCATGTGAATAAATTATCATTATCAAATGTAAAAAATTCCTCATCATCATATACTGAAGGTTTGATCAAAGTCCGTTAAGTCAGTCCCAATCTATTAAACAAAACGTTTGAATAATTGTCACACGCAAATGGCAAGCAGAGGCGAGCAGCAAAAAAATTGACATACACGTATACACATACATTGAAACGTGCAAGCGCGTTTGCTATGCATGTGTACAAATAAATTCAAGGCCATTCATTCTAGCATATTCTTCAAACCAAAATTGTTATTGAATTGTGTTTGCATTTACAGACGATTCTTTAGTTTTGTATTTGTCAAATATTGCCCTTTACATGCATACATTCAAACAGACTACCATGTACACATCCACAAACGTTCATATGCACGCAATTCGGCATATTTTAAGAAACACAATTGCGATTGATCTGCTTCTTTAGCTTCTTTAGTTTTGTATTTGTCAAATGTCGCCCTTGTTGTTATTATTTATAAATAAGAAGTGGTTGTGCTAGTTGAGATGATGCGCTTTAACGTTACATATGTAGTGAATAGATAAAAGTTCGAGCCCAGGTACGGTGATGTTGGTTTTCTTCTCTTTATTTTGTTTATTTATTATTAAATTATTTATTCATTTTTTATTGACATACATTCTAGTTGAATAATATTTCAAAAAAATAATTAAATTTTTGAAAATTTAATGTTATACGCTATGGAGCGTATTAAAAAATTCAAATCGGATGGGGTTCAGGGTATCTCCTAGTCGGGCACCTCCGACTAGAGTTTTCTTTCTTGTCTTCTACATTTCAGAATCTTTTATAGTCCTAAGTGTAAGCATAGCAAAAGGCTCCCCTATTAAAAATGACTAGTAGGAATATCAATATGCACTCCAGAAAATGAGTGACCCATTTGCGTTTAGTAATGATTAAATATTGGAGGGGCTGGCCACTTAGCAAGGAGAGAACACTTGGGCATTTCATCCGATAAGTTGAATAAATTGCATAAAAGTGGGCCTAATTGACTAGTGGGATGCCATTAAATTCATTAACTGGCAGTTGGCAGAGCTGAGATGGAGATTGAGTCCACTAATTTGAATCCGTAATTTTCTTGGCTGGACGGCTAAAAAGGCTGCAATTTTGTTGCAGTAACGGCATTTCTTTTACGGCCGCTTTCTTTTGATGGGATGCTGGAGTTTGATATCCGTAGCTCATCTTCGTTTTAGCCAACTCAACTTCCGCCCACGCTGCAACTTTGCATTTACACTTTATCGACGTATCCGCATCGGTCCATTGCACAAGCAAGTTCAGCATCCTGCGAAACAGCGATCTAACCAACCGCCCACATCCACTGCCATGCCGAACAGCAACTGTTTACAAACTAGACATTTTTTAGTGCCACTATATAGCGCTGCAAAGTTAACCGAAGGCAGAGACTTTGGACGATTCAACCTCCACAAATGTGGTTCAAAGTCGCGCTACATCGTAAATCCATCGTTGAACTATAAAATACCGTCTTATTGCAGTGTGTATCTCTTTTAACAGCGCAGAGGAGAATAGTTCAGCGGTTAGCTTTACGCTTTGCCCAGTTTCTTTACCCTAGAGCTCTCTTAATCCGATTTAGTTGCATTTTTTCCATGTTGTGTGTTGCTCAGCGATTACGCTTATTTCTCTTTCCACTGCTACGTTTGATTATTTTATTTTAAACCCACACACAAACAGCTTACCATTTTAATACCCTATAACTGAATGTATCAAGTAATGGGAGTAATGGCAAACTGTCCAAATATTGTTACACACCAAATATTGTTAGGATAAATTCAACCTTTTATCTACCTCTCCTTATTGTATGAAAAGGGATAAGCGTGATTTTCCTTTGTATATATAAATATACACTTAATCAACAGTTATTAATGCGTAATTTTGAATATATAGTTGATGCCACAAAGAACACGACTGATTCGGTGCTAGTTTGAAGCAAATTTAATCCTTTGATCTATGATAGAGCAGAGTTGCTCAGTTTATAAGAATGTTCGAAAAAAAAACAGCGTACATCTATAGTATGATATTCCTGTGCTCGTTCCAAGCTTGCCAAAGTTTACGAATATTTCCTGGTTGCCTTAGCATCAGTGTTCCTCTGTTTATGGCCTATTTGCATTATGAATTATTTATTTTACTATTCTTTCTGCCACCACAAACGAAAAACAGAATGCAAACTGAAACCAAAGAAAAATCCAAAACATTTTCCAAGAGTCGTACTTGACGTCACCTCCGCGATAAACGTGATAGCAGAGTAGAGAAAAGCCAACCGAGCTATAGAGAAACTAAGGCGAACGAAATATGCGGAAAGTGTTTGTTCGTATTAAATTTATGAATATTATATTTGTGTATTCAAGGAAGGTTTTCGCAAAGCAGGCTGCTCTGTAGCCAGGCTAAACTTTGTCTATAAATTGTTTGTTGTTGCCAGGACTTTACGGCCTTGTTCAGTCTGCGATAGAGCTCTGACTGAATGGGAGCGGTGAGAAATAGGAGTGAGACGCCAATGCAATTCGCTTTGGGATATTATTTTGGTCGAATAGTTTACTCCTTGTATAGAATATCGACTGGGTATCATGTTTGCTTAAGTTTGCCTAAAGCAGGCAATTTGGCTGTCCCGCCTATTTTGATGCGTTATCTATTTAAGCGAGAGCTAATTCTGGCCAAATTAATGCAAATTTATGTTCCATATATTTGAGGCCGGAATGTACGGTGTTTTCTATAATTTACTATTTTCTTAAAGAGAGCAAGGGCAACTCAGAAAATTTGTACACAATAAGTTACAATTGCTACAGTCGGTCAAGGGCGCACAAATAAGATATAACCAGGCCTAACAAAAAAAGCAGCCCTATCAGAATAACATATATGGATATGTAAACATATATAAGCTATAGTCGTTGCGCCCAGCTGCCCCTATGGCAACAGAGTATCACTCAGTCGGTTACGTCTAAATTCTCACGTCTCGCATCTCCTGAAATAAACAGGGCTTTAAATCTATTCAACAATAAAGCATAAAGGAACATTTTGAAAGAAAATAAAAATTTTAGAGCAATAGATTTACACAAAGTTTAATAAATTTATACAATAGATGTGTATTTCTCGACAATGCGATTCGATTTATCTCGTGTCATCGATCTCTTAAGAACATTGTAGTAAGACAAAATTTCTATGCAATTACATCAAAGAGCTTAATGCAGAATCAGATTCAACTAGCTCTTAAACACTGAAAGAAGACCAACCGCATATTCAGTACGAATATATTTTTTTATTTAAAAAATAAATAAAATATCTCAGTTACAGAGCGACTCAAATTCCTTTAGCGCGGAAGCGATGGAGAAATTGAAATGGACTCGTAAATTGATTAAATTGATAGCAAAGAAGCCTTGCACATTTCAATGGCAAAATGCTATGTAAGTCTTTACTTATCTTTTATTTCATTTTTATTTTCTAATGACACTCACAGTGTAGCACTTTCATTGCTGTCCTGTGCGCCTTTATTATCCGCAGCTCCATTGCCATGGGCGCCCTTTAGAACAACGGTTAACTGCTCTAGACGAGTACACGCTACCCTGTACTTTGACTGACATTATACATGAGTTTGAATGCCTATAAAAACAGGTGCTTGAAGTTCGAACATATACTGGAAAGTGAGCGAAGAGTAAAATAGTCTTAAATATATATTTTTCAATGTTACCTATTGAAGATCTTTCGCGAAATTTCAAAAATTGTACGGTTTTGTCAAATTGTCAAGGTTTTCCCTACACGCCCACTTGGGGCGTAGCAGGTAGAAAAATGCTTTCGCCCACAGGCCAGAAATCATATTAGTTGAAGAACTACAGAATTGCATATGCAATGTTTACTTACGTTGACCACATAAGATCAAAAGGATATGACGGATATATCTACGACTATTGGGGTGTGGCAAATCGGGTAAAAATAAATCTTCAACAGTTTTACAGCTAAAATGCTGAAATTCAGCTCAAAATCTATAAAGATTGATGATTACGATTATGATGATTATATGCCCATACGCCAAAATTCATAATGCACATACCTGGGTCCCCCATATAAATAAGCTTAATAGGAATTGCTTAGATGACAAAAGGCATTTATAAGAAATATTAAAACATATTTGTAATTTAATTTAATGTTTATGTACTACAAATAATTTATCTGCTAAAATTATCATTTTTCGTATTGCCAGTCAGTTCTGTTGTTTTCTTTTTTGTGTATGTTGCCAACACCCTTGAATATCATACACATAGAATTAAATTGCCCTTATATTGCATTTATTTTTTATTGATTAATATTACATACGATTAATATTGCACGTAGGTGTTAGGCCGGGTGTGCAGAGTTGTAAAGCACAGCACATTATTCAATTCGAAATTTCGAATATCGATATTTTAATAAATAAATGTAATTTTTTAAAACATTAAATATTGTAATTATTTAATATATTTTTCTAAGAAATATATAAATATAAAAATGATCATGTAAAGATTTATAATTTGAGCAGTGACTTTAACAACATAAGATATATTATTAAATTTACTATACCAGATGCCCATATGGGAACCGGGTTTCGCGTATTCGGTAACGTCCAAATGCAACGTTCTTACTTGTTTGCACTTATATCCGTATCCAAAAGTCGCAATGGCAACGGCTTTTTGCAAAATTTCATTTCGTGAATAAACTTATAATCATAAACAAGCCAGAGCAACGCCTAAAAACATTCACACTAGCCGACAACACACAAATGTGCACTGTACTCAGCGCAGCGTCCGATCCTCAAACGCCCTATTACAATCCCATCCCAAAGTCCCGGCGTCGTTGCTCTTCCGCTGGAATGGGTACGCCGGACGCACAGGCGCAAGATAAACTGTACGTCTTGAAGCGCGTACGCGTCCCTCCTGGCCGTGGCTCCACTTTGCACTTCAACATTTACTGCAAGGGATAGGGACTGTGCGCCACTGCGTCTACATAAATGTGTACTGCATGGGTGTATGTGTGGATGTGTGCATTTGTGCATGTGTGCATGTGTGCATGTGTGCATGTATGCATGCGTATATGTGTATATGTGTGCTTTGACTGCTGGCATTTTTGCATGTTTGTCCCGCAAATTATGCGTCGCGCACAAACAAAAGCGGAAACTCTGCTGCCGGCTACACTGAAACACTTTTCGGTGCAGATGATAGCTCCGGGTTTGAGTTGATGTTGGGATGGGCTGGGCTCGGTTGAGCTCTAGGAGCCTCATTTTTTACATGGCACTAGCGTTTGGCGCGTGTTCCTTTCTGCTCATTTTATGTTTCGCTGCGAGCCGGAAATAATAATTGCAACATGGTACTGACTCCCCAGGGTAAAAGTTGCAACTGTAACTGTAAAGAATGCATTAGATGAGCTCGGCATCCGCGCGCAAAAAAAATGTCATTTGTGGCAAACACTTTGACGCCCCAATGCCGGTTTGGCAGCCCACAATTCAGGCCGTGTCATTAATTTTTGCTACCCCACGGAATGACCGATTGTGTTTAACGATCCGCCGGAGAATTCACTCTCATTGCTTACAAAATTTGTGCCATTCTCAAATTGCATAACAATTGATAATTTACTCGCATCTCATCAACATATAAGTATGAGCAGTATATTAATGAACATTCCCAATTATATTCAAATACAAGAAATAAAGTTGGAGTCGGTTGCAAGCGACTTGATAACCCTAGATAACTAATAACTCTCTAATTGTAAAAGATCTATTGGAGTTTCGAATGAGCATGATGCTGATATATACAGAAGCATAACGTCAATAACAATAAAATAATAGAAGCCATTATTGAAGTTGTGTATTTTTTATATTATGCAAGATGACGAACTTTCCGTAATGGTCACATTATACATAAGGACAAACAGACAGCAAGCGCATCTAAAAAATATTATTTTATTTTTTAAAATATTAATAAAATTAGAAAATTTAAATATTATTTCGCGATGTGCCAGTTCCTATATTGATACCTGTATATTCTAGTCGAAGTTCGCTTCGTGACCAATTATAAATTTAGGACAATAAATCAACGGTTACATCATTAACACTGATCAATCAACTAATCAAAAATCACTTTCTCAATCACCAATCAATGTTAAATAGTTATATAGAATAACTTAAATTCAAAGAGAACATTTTTATTTTTATTTATTTATTTTTTATTTCCAAATTAAAAGAAATGGTTAGATGAATTGAAATGTACATAGATGTGAAAACGCTAAACTATTTTACGTGAACAGAAATTTTTGTCAATATATCGTTTATGGAATGGATGTGCTATATGTAAATAGTATTAGTAGTAGTAGTATTTAATATTTCTTTAGAAAAAAATATGTTAATAATTCTCAAGAGTCTTCAAAAATACAATACAATTTATCTATTTCTGACAAGTTCACATTATATACATATATATTCTGACAAGTTCACATTATATATATATGTTTATATATATACACATGTGGACCAATCAACTGTTATCTCACATGGCTTAAATCAACAACTTTGATTCGAACAATTTTTAGCTTGTGCTGTATTCAATGCTACAGCAGTCTGGCAATATAAAGAAATGTTTATATATAAACAACACGCACACGCATATGCAAGCACGCATAACCCTAAGCCTAATTACTATAGGAACTACTTAATTGTTGAATAAATTTTCTGAGAGATGGACTACCTTTATCAAACTTTCACAACTTACTATAAGCTTCAAATTAATGGCGAAGGGGCCGTCGAATCCACAATCTTAAAATTACATAATCTTCGATTCCATTAGATGTAAGTTTAAAGTAAATTTGAAATCTCAAACTCCAACGATATACAAACAAACTGCATATGGTAGTTAAGAGTGAGCAGAAAAATTTCAGGTCTCAGCCTTTGTACCTTGGGATATCTCAGTCGGACGGCAGACGATTATATACTTTATGGGGTCTGCCACGCCTCCTTCTGCCAGTTACATATATTATTTTTATTTAAATATTTATTTACAATATGTTAGTCTAACAAGAAGCTAAATTATTGACATTATTCATAAATAACTCCATTGAACTCAAACCATATACAGGGTGGCCCATATTCGACGGACCCATCTAGCAACCCTGTATCTTTTGACAGAGACGTCAGATCCCTTAATGACATACCGTTCGAAGCGTCAGTCCAAGCAGATTTTTACCATGGAACAGTACACGCCACGCGAGCGCTCCCAAATTGTTGAAATTTACATTCAACAAAAGAAGTCAATTGTAAAAACTCAACGTGCGTATAAAAAATTAAATAATGTGAATGAATGGGACGGTAAACAAGCAAAATTGCCGTATTTACGCCACTGAAAATCCTCACGAAATTCAAGAGGTACCTCTTTGCGACGAAAAAGTCACTGTTTGGGGCGGCGTTAGTGCGAAAACGATTATTGGGCCGTTTTTCTTCGAAAATGAAGATAGTCAAGCTGTTACAGTCCATCAAGACCGTTATCGCGATATGATAACCACTTTTGTGATACCAATTATTCGTCGAAAGCGTATGAGGCAGTTCTGGTTTCAACAAGACGGCGCTCCACCATACACAGCTCGGACCACAATCGATTTTTTGAAGAAATTGTTTCCTCGTCGTTTGATGTCGAAAAATGGCGATATTGACTGGCCACCGCGTTCGCCCGATTTAACGCCACCTGACTTCTTCTTGTGGGGATATTTAAAATCAAAGGTTTATATTAATAAGCCAAAGACCATAGATCTTTCGCTCAAGAACAATATCCGTGAGGAAATAGCCGCTATTCCAGCCGAAATGTTAGCTAAAACTATGGAAAATGCTGCAAAACGAGCACAACACGCCGTACAGTCTCAAGGCGGGCATTTGATAGATATCATATTCAAAAAGTGATGTCAACAAATCTACTTGAACCAAATAAAATGATTATTATCGTCAACATCGAAAAAATAGTGCTTTTCTTTGTACTTTGTGTAAAATATATGCTCCATTATCTATTAGGTGGACCATCCTAGTACGTCCAAACACGTCAACTCTTTTTAGACGCCTTCGCTCAGTGTTTCGCAGCAGTCCTATAGCTAAATCATTTTCATGTACTTCTAGTCTATTAATATATTAATTTCTTCTTCTTTTTATTTCATCTTTAACGAAAGGTAGGTTGAGGTCTTTATGTATATAAAAACGGGAAATATACCACGGACTGCGGCCGCGGTCCTAGAAGCCAGTATATTTTCTTAGTCTTCGCTCTGAGCTGTGCTTGTTTCGTTTTATATGCCGTCTCCAAGTAAGTGGGGGCGCCGCTAAGTAGGACTGGAGGACAGTTTCCACAGTTACATTCATTTTTGCAAATCCATTATACCCTGATTTCCCATATTCAATGGGTTCATGGGTTCATTATTATATTAGATTACATATGTAGATAGCATTGCCATATTACACTTTTAATTAATCTCATTCTCGGTAAGTCAGTCAGAGCTTAAATAAAAGAGTATTTATTCCTAATTTAAGAAAATTCAAATAATGGGTCATAGTCGGATAGTTGAGGATAGTTACCACTTTCAATTTTTCGTAAACCCTCATTCAAGCCTTCTTTCTTTCCTTTTTAGCTGATTTAATATATTAATAAAGTCTCTTTACGCCATTCAAATTTTTATTTAATAGGACGTGACAGCAATTTTTCCTTTCAATTAGTTAGCTTAGTCCTAAAGCAAGTCTAATACAAGTAAGAGTGCTCTAGGGGACTACCCAAATAGAAGGTAGCTTGAACCCAGCGAAACGCAGATTTTCCCATCTGTGCTTATTGTACAGTTAACGCAGCGACTATTGTTTTGAAATGAACTGACCATCAGAACAACGTATTATGTTTGCTATATCATAAATATTTATAATGCATTTTGTGAAGCGAAGAATCTTCCTCATGCCCATATCTTCAAAAACCCTAAAAACCCATTTCATTGTGTATATTGTAGTTAGCAGTATACTGTTGGATACTATGTTTAAAAACTATATAGTTGCTTAGATTTGAATAGTATAAGAGTTTTAAATATAATCCAACGGATCTTTCGCCCTTACCATCACATATTATCATGATTATTTGAAAACACATCGATTACTAATAAGTCTTGATTGCGTTTGCGAGGGTTATGTGAAAATTGATTATGCTTTCGTTGCCCAGTATGTATATAGGCTTTTAAAAAGTTACAAGCATATATATCAAGGTATACAAATGTTAGCAGCTTCAGGTATTGGGTTAGAAATTTGGGACAATATCTAATTGTCGGTGCGCCCACAACAATCAACAGTCGAAAAACACTTTCGAACTGATGTGTGTGAATACCAAAAACTTTGCACAGACAAAGGAAAATTAAAAATTAACAAGCCAAATAGTGGTCACACTCCACTGTCTGTCTGTCTATCTGTCTGTCTGTCTATCTGTCTGCCTTTTTTAAGATCTCTCTGATATTTTTCCTTGAACTAAGACCGGGCTACAGTAACAGAATAGCAGTGGCTCAACTACGTTTACGTTCCATTGTATATCGCTTGAAGGCCTACATCAAATTGAACTGTGTTTGTTGACGTTTTCTTTTCTTTTCTTTTTTTTTTTTTTTTTTTTTTTCTTGCTCAATTACTCAATTATTGTGTGTCTAACTCTTACAAATATATAGACATCTACAAGTATCCAAAGACACTTTTGTATAATATTTCTGTAAAGCCTTCACGATTTTCATTCCCGTTCTCAGAAATTGAAAATCGGATTTTCCCATTTTTAATATAAGCTCCTCAATAAGAAATTCTTAGTTACTTGTTATATATAGCAGAGTCCATTGGGGGTTGGGGTTCGAGAACGTGCTGAAGCCCAATAGTTTTGTACCCTCATCTACACATAGTCACGCACAAACAGAAATAAAGGAAATAAAGGAATATAAATAAATTAACTTATTTTTGTACTATGAAAGGGTATTCCAAGTTCTCGTTTCTCATTTGTTAGTTTACAGACAATTATCAAGCGAATGAGAATTGTTAAGTTAAATTTTTTCCCTTTTCGTAATCGACTAAAATGAATGTCGAAAAATCTAAGTAATCGAAACAAAAAAGTTGTATTCTTACTACTTTTTTGCATTTTGGTTAATTGCTTAATTTAGTTTGCATGAGCAAATAAATCAACTGAAGCCAACAAGAAAAAATAGATAAATAGAAGAAAAAACTCACCTCAGTTCTTTGTTCAGGCGTAGCAATTTATTTCGCAAGTGCTATGAAACATACATGCACAAGTATATGTATGTATATGTATGTTTGTAATATTATTGTTGCTTTAAACACTTCACTGACTGTTTGCAATTTGTAGTATGGTTTGCAAACTTTAGAATGGTTAATCAATGGCAATGCCTGTTGATGCAGAAGCGATTTTTATTGCTTTAGGTTTGCTTTTACTATGATTATTATTATTATTGCTTATGGCGCTTTGTGCACTTAGCATAGCACAGCGGCACGAAATACTCGACATTTACATTTGCACAGCGATTGGGAAGCAAGAAACGGACTTGTTTATGTTTTGCTTTAGCTCGAAAGAATTTCGCAAAACTCAGTTAAACTACAAGTTTTCTCAGGGAAACGGCTGCAGCTCTGCTGCCAAAAAGCTCGCCAGAACCTTTCTGCCCAGCTGGTTCGAACTCCGTTAGACGACTAAGTCGCCAAAGCGCCAAGCCACAATTTTATAGCGGCCCTGTGGGGGCCAGCCGACGCCATAGCCGAAGCTCAGCTTCGTGCCGACTCAGTGCGCATGAGCTGCATAGTTCTCAATGACAAATATAAACACAAAGCAGCTGCTTCTGGCCTCTCAGCTGTTTCTGTGGCCAAAAGCAAAAAGCCGGCAACAACAAGCGCGCAAACCTGCACGCGGGACTCGCCTAGCTAGTGGCTCGGGCGCACAACTCTCCGCTGAGCACCGCAAATATTGAAGACAACAATAACAATAATGCCGCAGCTCAGTTTGATTTGCATTTACACAATCGATTGTGCTTTGACTCTAAAAAACTACAGAATCTCCTCCTAATTTTGAGTCTTGGCTTTTGTACAAATGCAATAATGTAATTAATGTAAGTTATTGAAATGCACGCTAATGTACAAATAGTAATAGATTCATTTGATCGAAAATGAAGTATTTAGAAAACTAGCAGCCATTTAATTCAATTGCATTACAATTTAATTTATTTACTATGTCACTAAGCAAAATATTTCCTGGCAGGCAAATGCAATAAAATGTGGGAGTGCGACATCAAACCCTTGGAAATCTACGCTAAACCCAGTCAAATCTGGATTCATAAATAATTGGAATGTTTGCCTCCATCCATCTACATATACATATAAGCACTAACGTAATTATTGTTTCTTTCTTTGTCTGAACATTCACACGTCCATACAAGCAGCGTCGCTTTATGCGCAGTATCTAAACTGAACAAAAACAAAAAACTAGTCAAACTCGCTTTAATTAGATACTAAATATTCACAAGTCCTGCTCTTGAGAGACAAGTAGCTTTATTTATAATTTAAAAATTTGGTTTTGTTTCGAGTTTATTGAACTCTAATTTGCAACTTTTACTAATTTACAATCGACAATTATACATTTTAAGTGAAAAATAAGTTTACGATTCAATTTTTTATAGATAATCGATAAAAATGTGCGTTAGGTAATATATGGAATAAGCATATACTCATATAAATGTAGTACGCAGCCATACTAATATAACCAGGTTGAGACGGCGCTTCGCATGAAAGCTTTGGCAAGCTTTCTATCTTTTTAAGCTATACTCAACCAAAATTTAAAAATTATATTTCGATTATACACTTGTTACTTATCAAGCTTCAAAATCCCTAACTTTAATTGGATCATTGGATTGATGAATACACACAAACGGAGGGTTGAATAATCTGTCAACTACTTACATATATCATATCATAACATTATGTCATTCTATCAATTCAATGACATGTACAATTATATCTTCTACAGTTACCTTTATGCGTAGCTCACGCAGCGTTGCCAGCTATTGAAAATAGGTTGCCAGACTGCGTTACTTCACGATATGTATGTATGTAAATTTGAATATGCACAAGTGTATCGAATATATTTAAGTGTTCGCATAGAATTACATACATGCACGTATGCATGTAATTTACAGTTGCAATTGTCATTCGCGTTTCGCTGCCTTCTGTTATTGACAATTTTAAAAAAATTACTTAAGGAGGCTCAATGGATCGCTATAATCGTGCCTGGAGAGGTAAATTTAATGAAGTAATTAATTAAAGAACAATACTCCAATAAACAATTATGGGTAGATCCCAAGTCTCCACTAACGCCTATAACGCCACTTACCACGCGGGCATTTAGCTTTGATAATAGTCCGTCGCCGCCAACGCCTACCCCGTGCACCTCCCAGAGCTGCAGATCTCGCGGTCTTCGACACGGCCATCAAAGCGTGCAACATCAAGCAGGTGGGCATGCACGACGTTTGATCGGTTCGTGGGCGCCAAGACGTTTCTCGCAGGATTTTATGCGCATTAGATCTGTCTTCTCGCCATGTGCTCATGGCACAGCTATTCAAAGTGATGCTGCGACGCCAAAGGACGATGCCCAATCCACTCAACGCACGATTGGACACGACCCAGCAAAGCGCCATTTCAAGCGCAGCTCACCAGTGAATCAGCCTGAGCTCAGTCCCAGGGTCAGTTCTCTGCTCTATCGCACAGGTAACAAGCACCTGCTCGATTTGTTCAAACGTCAAGAGATCGACATGGCAGTACTCGTCCAGATGACTTTCGAGGAGTTAGAGTCGCTTGGAGTTCGTGGCGTCAGGGAATTAAAATTAGCTGTTGATGTAATCAAATTTGCTAAAAAGTTCATATAGTCTGTCTTGAATGTTTTTATAACTGTAAGGAATTGATTTGTCCTATTTAATAACGTTGTACGTGGTTTTATATTTGTGTAATTCAACATATGTATCTAAAAATAAAAACAAATGAATCGGATAAAAATGTTATTATTTTTCTACATACTCGTCAATTTCATATAAATTTAATTTAAAAATGTATATATATCTTAACTGTCTTACTGTAAGGTTTTTAAGCTAAGCTCATAGCATACTTGAAATTATTTCGTGTAAACTACGTTTCGATAGTCAGGCAATGACATTTTTTTATTTGTAATCAGCCGACCACCACGTTTTAGTGTTGATAAACTTGTTAAAATGTCAGTCATGAGCGAATCAACACTAGTACATACATAGCTTATTTTTAACATTTTTCGACGTGAGATGTGCATTTTCTATCATAGTTTGTGCTTAACCATGTAAAATTAAATTAGACATTAGTGTAGCATTATTAACAGTTAGTGCAAAGGTAACTAAAATGTGCTTGTCAGATATTATAATTCCACCGAATAGGTATACGAATACCTTCGCTTGACAATTGACAGCTGCTGCGCCTTTTGCATTTTTCTGTTAATACAAATATTTTCGTTTACAGAAAATATTTTAGTATATTGCGAAAAGCAATGAGTATTTATGTGCATTCATGTACTTATTACCAATGATGTTGCCATATAAATGTACATATACATAAGTGCAAATTCACACACACATATATATAAATATATATATATATATATATATATATATATATATATATATATATATATATATATATATATATGAATTTGCACATATGTATATGTACATTTATATGGCAACATCATTGCGTATGGCCGTATCAAAAGGCACTGGCTGCTAATTTGACATTTCGTTTTGTGTTGAACACCGTGTACTGTTGCAGAACCTACATAAAGCGAAAATTAACATGAAAAGTGAATTTATTTTGCGAAAGCAAGTGCAGTTGCAATATAAAGAAGCTATGTGTAAAAATAATGTTACAGTTTAACCGTAAAACATAAGCATAAGACACATGTTCCCTCTTGGATATAAACGTTGATTTCTCATGTGGAATACACACAAACAGCAACAATGCAAATAAGAATAATTAATTAAAAAACAATTTTTTAGACGACAAGAATTGCAAGTATGTGCATACTTCAATATATACCAGGCTTCAAGTGTTGAATTCTTTAGAAACAGGAATAAAAATGGATGCAAAGTTAAATGTATTCGATAGATGCAACTGTTACCATATAAGTTCAGCTTCATTTAATGCTTGTATGTGAATAGCTAAAGCTGCGAAGATGCCAGTACAAAGCAATCGTGCTATATGTGGCTATAATTCAGTCATCAACTAGATCGTTTCGCCACGAACTGCATTTTCATTAATTGGACTTGTATCTTATGTAGTTATTAATTAATTTAACAAGTTCTGATTTCTTTTTATGTTCATTTTTTTCAGTAAGCAGAAACTGTTGTATAAGTGTAAATTGTAAACATAAGCAAGTGCCCGTATACACACACATACTGGGAACACTTTCATCCAAGAGGACAGTACTGAGCGAGAGCTAGAAAGAAAGGCAGCAGGACTTGTTTTCGGCAGCAATAATCGAACTTCTAAAAACTAGTTGTTTGGCCAATTCAGGACTGCCTTCAATGGCCGCCGAAAAGGAGATGCAAGCGCATGACATGGTGCGGCGGCGAAGCTGGGCGCGTGCTGTGACGCTTTACGATCAAATACTCTCGGCCACTGCCATCCAACAACCGCAATCACAGGGGCAGCCAAGCGGAACGTCACGAGCGCAGAAGGATCAGCAAATCGCGTGCCTGCTGGGGCGATGCGAGTGTTTGCTGGAGCTGGGCAGATATGAAGGCTGCCTGCAAGATGCATACAAAGTGCTGACGCTTCTTTCCGAGCAGGCGGAGTGCTTAGCAAGTGTCTCGCGGGCGCGTCGTTGGCTGGTGCACGCTCTATTTAAGCTGCACAAGTACTCGGTGAGTCGCTTGGCTAAAAGCCAATTATTTTTAATTACTAACCATTTGTATATTTGAATTAATTTACAGGATGCGGAACACTTTCTGAGCAAGTGGATAAACGAATTAAGTGGCCAGCAAATTTTTTCGGACATATCGAAGACTCTCGAGCGATACAAATCAATCATTCAGATGATTATGAATGGACAAAACAAAGTACAGACGCCATCGCAGAAGATTCCACATGCACGCCTTGAGGATGAGATGGCAATTCTAGACACTAAGCTCGATCATTGGGCCACAAACAATCTGCCGCTGGACAAGTATAGCAAACTGCTCAGCAACAAAGGATTGAAGAAGCGCGAGCAGCAGCAACAACATCAGCAGCAACAGCAGCAGAATGGTAGCGGCAGCTTTAGCAGCAGCAGCAGCAGCACTGGCAGCAGCAGCACCATGTCCAGCTCCAGCTTGAACACCAAGAACATTGAATTGCTGTCTGCAATTAAACTGACTGGCGTTAAGCATTCATCAGTAGATGTAGGCGCCGATTCAGATCAAGCAGCGCACTCAACGTCAACAATAACGTGCAGTTATTGTGCCATTAACTTCCAAACACGGAACGAGCTGAGGCAACATTGCCAGACTGAAAGCCACCAGAAAGTGATAATGAGTGACGAGGGTAAGTGCCTTCTTTTGTGTTCCTTAGTTGTCCATTTTGAACAATATGTTTATTTCACAGGTCGCGACTGGAAGTGGCGTCCTCCACCTCGGGGCTACACGTTGGACACATACAGCGTCTGCGAGACTTTCGCGGAGGCACATACATGCCATTACGGAGCTCAATGTGTGGAGGCGCATGGATTGGACGAGCTGAACGAATGGAAAGAACGATTCGAGTATCGGCGAATGCGTGTACAAAAGGCCTGCGAGAAGGAACTGTACGGAAAGTCATACACGGAACAGGTACTAGAACGATGGATTCAGGCTACCGCCCCTGAGCGAATAATGTGTGAGAAAGTGGCGGACGTGGAAGCGAAATGCGAGCAGCAGTTGGTTACCAGTATCAGCTCAAAAACTTCTAAGCGTGAGTGGCTATTCCAGCTGGAAACATCACGGTCACTTAAAGCGGTTGCGCTGCTGCAGGACGCTCATCGCAATCATTTTGCTATTAAGTCCATCAAGCTGGGTCAGTCTACATCCGATGCTGAAGTCAATGTTGAATTAAAGTCTGATCAGGAGTGGGTGTCTTCTACATTGCCTGAAAGCCAAGAAGGCGCGTCATCCAAGCTCGCTAGCGCACATGAAATTACTGTTGAATTTCACACGGAAATTTACGGCACTTTTCGGCAGTCGATCTGTTTCGACGTCGGACAGGAGCCGTTGCTGGTACGTCACCTCTGCGTGGATGTGTTGCCTGTTAGCGATGCCGAAAAAATTGAGGAAATCAAGCGTGACATTATAAACAGCTCTGCCACACGATGGGATGTTTCAAACACCAAATTGACTCGCTTTGAGACCACAATTGGGACGCATTTGAAAACGGAAGCCTATCTCAGTGACTTGCAACACGAGCGGGAGCTCTTAGAGAGGTATCCCTGTCCGCGTGCCGCCACCTTTACGTTAACACAGTCCACAATTGTGGAGAAACGACTGACGCAAAACAACTATCGTTCACGTATACATGAGTTGCTTTATGTTGAGGAGATCGCTCGCTATGAGCAGATCGCGCGCTATAACGTGCGAACCCGGTTAACAGTAGCCTCCAATTATATACTGACGCCGGCGGGAATGGCCACTAGTACGGCCAAGTATTCGCTGGCCGGTGAGCTTTTCGCATTGATGCGCCTAGGCAAAGACATTTCAGAGGACACTTCGCCGGGTCGCCTAATTTTGTCCAACTGCAGCAGCGTTTACATTTCAGCGCCAGAGGAAACAACAGCTAAATCCGATAAAACTGAGCGAGCTGTGTACGAAGCGCTCATTGAAGACAAGGGCAAGAATGTAATTTATCTGAAGCTCTCATCAAAATGCGTCGAAGCCATGGGCCTGCAAGCTGACACAGAGCTGGACGTAGACATACAGTTCCAGCTTAATCGCATGCCGTACTGCGAGTGGCACAATGCTGTGGACAAGATAACCGACTTTCGTTTGATATTCCCTGCAACTGAGCTGGAGCCAGCCATACCATGGACACCTAAAAAGCAATGGGCTGACGCCTGCGAGCCGAAGCTGAATGCGAAACAGCGCGAGGCTGTCAACGCCATTACAACGGCTTTAAGTATTAAGCTGCCACCTATTTTACTTATTGGACCATTCGGCACGGGCAAAACATATACACTGGCACAGGCAATCAAACAGCTCCTCTCTCAGCCAGAAGCCAAAATACTCATCTGCACGCACTCCAATTCAGCGGCAGACCTGTATATTAAGGAGTATCTGCATCCGTGGATCGAAGAGGGTCTTGCGGAGGCGACACCTCTGCGAGTTTACTACCATAAGCGTTGGTCCGCCACAGTCAACAGTGTGGTGCAAAAATATTGCATAACCGATGGTGTTGGCAACTTTCGACGACCTAGCGTTGATGACATAATGCGCCATCGCATCATTGTTGTCACACTGAGTATCAGCATGGAGTTGGCGTCGCTTGGTTTGCCCAAGGGTCTTTTTACTCATATATTTTTGGACGAGGCAGCGCAGGCGATGGAGTGTGAGGCAATCATGCCGCTGGCTCTGGCCAACGATGCCACACGGATTGTGTTGGCTGGAGACCATATGCAGATGAGTCCCGAGCTTTTCTCCGCGTTTGCCAAGGAACGCAAGTTGCATATTTCACTGCTTGAACGACTATACGACCATTATCCTTCAAACTTTCCCTGTAAAATTTTGCTTTGCGAGAACTATCGTGCGCATGAAGCCATTATACGGTTCACCTCGGAGTTATTTTACGAACAGAAGCTTGTTGCATCTGGTAAGCAACCGCGTCATGAACGCTTTTACCCCCTCACATTTTTTACAACGAGGGGAGAGGATGTTCAAGATAAAAACTCGACAGCGTTCTATAACAATGCCGAGGTTTACGAAGTAGTGGAACGAGTTTCGGAGCTGCGCAAACGTTGGCCTACCGCTTGGGGCAAGTTGAACGATACAAGCATCGGCATCATGACACCTTATGCTGATCAAGTTTTTCGCATTCGATCCGAACTGAGGAAACGACGAATGGGCGGAATCTCCGTGGAGCGCGTTCTCAATGTGCAGGGCAAGCAGTTCCGTGCTGTATTCCTGTCTACAGTTCGCACAAGGCGGACCTGCTTGCCACAGGGAAGCAGTCCTGGAGCTGGGGGTGCTGCCGTTGCCGCAGTCAGCATTGGAGATGCTGATACCGACTATGGCTTTTTAAGCAACTCAAAGCTTCTAAATACTGCGATTACGCGAGCCCAATCTTTGGTGGCTGTCGTTGGCGATCCGGTTGCTCTCTGTTCCATAGGGCGCTGTCGCAAAGTGTGGGAGCGTTTTATTGAAATATGCGATGAGCACAAGTCACTGTTTGGACTGACTTGGTCTAACTTGCGATCCCAGCTAGATGGTGTTGAAATGAAGCGCGGCTACGTTCTCAATCCGTTAGCTCCCGAGTTTGTTCCTCGTTCTCTGCAGCCGGAGGCATACTTGCGTGAGCAAGCAGCTCTGTACCTAAATGCTCCAGCACACGTACCACCTGGCAGTCAGCCACCTCATTATGCTACTTCCGCTGGCATGGGTCCCGGGCCATCTGCGCATCAAATGAATCAAATGGCCGCAGCCATGGCTGCCAATCATATGTACTCCACTCATATGGCTGCAATGATGGCGGCAGCAGTGGCCGCTGGCGGTAAGTCTTCCAATGGACCGTCGCCAGGACCAGGTCCGGGACCCGCTGGTCATATACGAGGCCATATGGGAATGCGCGGACCGCCAACAAATGGACCGCCTCCTGTGCTGCCACATCTGCGACAATCTCAGCCAGGAAGTGGAGGACCGCCGCCCCCACCCTATGGTCAGTACACAGCTATGCAGCATTGGCGGCCACCCGTTGGCCCACAACAGCCGCAACAGCAGCAGCAGAATCCCAATGCCAGTCTCTGGGGCCCACCACCGCAAACAAATCCCTGGAGCGTCTTACCGCCCAATAAGCAGCCGCCGCCACAGCAGTCGAATGCCACAGGCCGTGGACCGGTACCATTGCCTCCACCAGTAAGTTGAAGTATTAATTAAGAATTGTAAATTGCATCAATATACTAAGGGCAAAAGCTAAAAAGGTTTTTGATTGAACTGGTAAGCAGGAATAGCGGCAATCATAACATTAGACAGACCTGTTAGCACTATAACCGGATCTACTTTTATTATAGCTTACTTTATATGTCTGGAATACAGCTTAACATATTTTTAATCACTTTCGTTAACAGGCTCTTCGAGGAGGCAGTGTGCCACCATCTGCAGCAAATGCAACCACAGCGGCGCAACTGCTTAGGAATCCAAGCGAACTTGGCTATTTAGCTAAAAAGACGCTCTACAACCACGGCCAGGTGCCACCATCTCAACAGGCCCTTCCTCCACAACACCATCTCTTTGGGCAGCCACCGATACCCATTCAACGGGGAAGTAGCGTTCCCAACGGGCCGATGAGCCCAATGGAGAATGGGCCACCACCTTATCTACGTCATAATGGCTCTGCGGCGGGTTATGGCAACTACGAAAAGTCCGCAGGTCCTCCTCAGCAACCCCCACCTGCGCCCTATATGTACACGGCCGGCAAACAGCCGTCGCCCAGCAACTTACGCTTTCCGTCTGCGCACGAGCTACTGCCTCCCAACATAAGCATCTACGAGATGGCGTTCAGCTCTAAGGAGGAACAGTATAAGTGGTACCTTAAACTACTTGAGTCTGCGGGTCAGGAGGCAGCCAACAAGTTCGGCGATATGCTTCGCCAAGTGATGACCACGTTGCAGCAACAGGGTCACCAACCTCAGCATCATCCGCAGGGACACAAGTCCCAGCCGCCAGTAGGACCAGGACCGCCAATGATATCCAACCCGCATGCTGTTATGGGCCCACAACCGCAGCGGGCACAGTACCCGGTAATTTACCCTACACAGGGGCAAAACCTGAATCAGCAGCCAGTGGAGTCCTCGCCTCCCTTGGACAACTTTAATCAGCAGATAGATCTTGTGTTCAATTCGATTATGAATGGAGCGAATGACATTGCACAACCCATTTTGCGCGACGTACTTGGCATGGTGGGCGTGACAACAACAACAGCGGGTTCAGGGGTCATGCCACTGTCAAATGGCATGATGAATGGCGGAGATTTACAGCAGCAACAGCATCAGCAACAACAGCAACAACAACAACAAAGTCGCCTCTTTAGTATGATGCAGGGCCAACAGCAGGCACAGCAAGCACCCCTGACTATGGGAAAACATGGACCAAATCCTGGTCAGTTACAGCCGTTAGCTATGTATTCCAACCACCTGCCTGGACCGATGCAGGGAACAGGTGTCCATCCGGGTGCTAACAGCAACCCTGGAGTGTCTACCTTCATGAACAATGGTAAGTTTAATGGCTTATTTATGGTCTGTACGAAAGCATCACTCTCATTTTCCCCAGCCGGAAACGCGTTGCTGAACGACAAGTCGTTTAACAACTTTTGTAGTCATAACAATGGTGGACAAAACAGCAACGGCCTTCATAATAATGGCAGTTCTGTCCCGCTCTACCGCCGCCAGGCGATGACCGGCAATGGGAGCAACAATTACAACAATATGGCTGGAGTTTTTGGCAACTTGGATACAAGTGCCAACTTGATTGAGGTCTTGTTCCAAGCCAATGCGGCTTCCGAGCACTCGAACAAGTCCGATCACGGCCACGGTGTCCTCTACAACAACTACAACGCAATGAAGAGCGGGCATGACTTGGACGTGTTCTCCAGCGTGCCACCGCAGACTATTCAACCCTCGTCCGACCCCGTCAGCCATCAGCAGTCCTCAGCAACCACGTATGCGGCAGTGCTAAGTCAAGGGCCGCAAGCAGCGTCAGCACATCAGCAGCCAACAATGAACCCGGCGCGGCCACTGCATGCATCGAAATCCTCCCTATCAGCGAATGACATGGAGAAAGATCCATTTGCGGCCATACGAGAATTGGGACAGGCAACTTCTGGCTTTTACAACTACTTTCAGTGATCAAATGTAATGGACGTCGTTGAATGCCGCCGCCCTCTGCACGTGGCATTAGCGTCATAATTTAGAGACTTTAGAGTCTTGAAAAAAAAAAAAAAAAAAAAAAAAAAAAAAAATTGAAAAATTAGAAAAACTCAAAAACAGATTATGAATTGCTTGTTAATTTTAGCTCTCCCGTTTGCTTTTTTAATCGCAATTAATTTAAATATGTAGATTTAATTATTATTACAATATTATATATTATATGCATATGGTTAGTAGTTATAAATGCTGCAGCAGGCCGTTCCGCCCGATGCACGCCCTTGGCGCTGTCATTTCGTGTATCGCAGGGTCGCTCTGAGCACCCAGCCCTTAAACTTAAAAAAATAAAGAAAAATCAAAGAAAAAACTACAGAAAAAAAAAAATTTAAAAAAAAAGAAACAAACAATTAGCTAGTTCTTAAGGTAATTCAAGCAAGTTTGTATTTTATAATCATTCTATTAGTCGTAGATCGTATACTACGAGAATAATGTTCAGTTTGGCCTAAGTGCGCTTGAGTTATAAATACATATGAATATATATTGTAGCTTGAGTATTGTACAGCAGTTGACCATTCGAAAAATTAGAAACTGAAAATTTATCATGTACTCAAATACATTATTATCTATCTTTATCCACATCTTTAATTTATTTACGTACTTATAGCGTACAAATATAATGCTTTATTATTGTATTTTTAATATATAATGACTACTATATATGGGATACCTATTGTATGTACATACATACTTCTACAGCACTTATGCACTAACACACTTCCTTTGATTGCTCGGATGCAAACGACTGGATAAGTATATAATGCTGCTCCGCCCTGGAAGTTGAAACTCGAGCATCACACCGGAAAAGAATTGATTTAATATTAAAAAATGTATGTCCGGTTCGGTTTTTGGTAACGTTTGTTTGGCCAGCGGCTTAAATGCGTATGCGAGGGCGTCTGAATGTAATTAAATTATAAACTAATCATTTATATAATAAAGGAAAAGCAAAACCAACTAGGAAATACACACATATATAATATATTTAATATTAAATAGCACTACAAATAAATGATAAAAACATTGTAGTTATATGTATGCCAGTTCGTCTAAACACATTTTAATAAGCACAAAAATTACTGATTTAACACATGCCACATGCAAAGTACACATTGCAAAACTGTGTAAAACAATTTATAAAAATACAAACAAAAAATATATATATATATAAAGAGAAAATTTTAAAAATCCCAAAGGGACACCAAAAACAGAATCCTAACTTTTTCGTTGCTCTAATTGTAAATATACGCTTGCAGATTCTAATACGTCGGGTGGACTCTATTCCTGGACTCGAAAAACTGAGTGATTGATATATATTTTACCATTCCATTTTAAGTGCTTGATTTGGAAATTTCTTGAATCGCTCGCTTTTGAGTTTATTTTGATGACTTGTTTCTGTGTTCATAGAAGCCTAGTCTACTTTTTAAGCCCTGTCAATGATCTATCGCATGCTTTTGTCTACTAAAATTTAGTATTTATTTTAGGCATAATAAATAATTCAGCAGATTCAATCAAATCAAGTGGAATATATAATATGTATTTAATTCTTATGAATAATGGAGCTCTAAGGATCGAATCTCCATCTTGATAGTCATTCACATTTCAAACGTAGTTTTTCAGTAGATTTCCTTTAATACGCTCCTTTCGCATTGTACATTTTGTTTTTTATTTTTTAATAGATTTTTAAGTCCCGCGAATTATTTTGATTAAGAAAAAGTAACTCATACGATAGTGATGCAGGTATATGAAGACAAATATATAAACAATCGGCATATTTGTGTTCATTTATTCTTCGTTAAAATTGCAATTGGATTTCTATGATTTACTCTAGTTTCATTGACTTATTGATAACATCCTTAAAGAAATTATGAAATTTGTTTTAGAAGATCAAACGGGAATATTTAAATTAGATAACTCTTCCTTGACTTCATCGTACAGATCCTTGTATTCCTCATTTTGACGCACAAGCAGAGCCACAGTGCCCCGCTTCACGCCCATTGCAGCGCCTAGATCGGCGCGACTGGGCGTATAGGTGTAGGGAATACCCTTCTCCTCACAAACGGCTGGCAGGTGGCACATGATATCAACAGGCGTCACGTCCCCAGCGAAAATGCAAATCCTGTGTTTGTTTTTTCTTATTAGCAATTGTGGCAAACAGAACAGGGTTAAGGTGAGAACTCTTACCCTGTTTCGCCCTTACGCAGCCGTGTTTGAACATCCTTCAATCCATTTCGCAAGTAGGTTTTGTGCTTCATGGCTTTCTTAACCAATTTGTAACATTTTTTGGCTAGCTTCTTGCCGGCCATTGGTTTCGCGATAGCATTTATAAACAGTAATTTGTCGTCATAGGTCTCTTCCTCCTTTACGGTCACATTATCGCTGACTTTAATTGAAGCGTCCGCTTCTTCTGCGTTTTCGAGTTTAACTTTAACCATTTTACTTAAATACGTAAAACACAGCAAACTCTTTTTCCCTTACTCGCTTAACACGTGCTTATCGATGTGACCGTACTTTTTATTTCAGTATCCCTACTTTTGGAATGTAAGGAAAGTTAGTATATATCTTTTCAAGTGTTGGAAATATCTTTATTTATGGATTATTTTTGCCATTTATGGTATTTTCTGATTTAAAAAAATCTAAAATTTGTAATTTTAATAATAATAAATAAATAAAAAAATATATATATATATATATATATATATATATATATTTTTTATATTTATATTGGGTAATAACACTAACCATACAACACATAGACTGGACATCGGTACAAAATTGCGCAGAGCTCGGAATTTGTAGCGGGGGTCCCAGACAACTTCGTATTTGCTCGGCTCGGTTACTGTAGGTCCCAAAAAAAAAAATAGCGCGCAGCAGAATCATTCTGCTTCAAGACATCGGCCGAACAACAGCGGACGAAAATGGAAATTTACTGTCATGCGATTCCATTTCTTTGCTGCTGAGTGAAGAGTATGCCGAATTCTTGAAAGCGTTTGCCATGCTCATGCAAAATGTTCGCTTTTTCATGCTTTTTTGTTACGCAGGGTATGAAAGCGTTGGTCGCTTAACAATATGATTTCACGACAAGCATGCACACATTCTTACAGTTCTTACTGCATATGTGTGTATTCATGTGCCTATATGTGAAACTTGCTGCCTGTAGAATTTACAGTTGCTAGATCTTGTGGCCTGAGTATGGGATGGGATGGCTGAGGAAGTTTTGTATGTGTGCATGTGTGTGCATAGCACAAGCAGCAGCTCCCGAAAATTGTAAAATTTGTTCTTCAAGAGCTCGCATTTCTTCCCTACTGAGCAGGTATAGCACATTGATGAATAGGTTGACCGTGGCTCATGCAAAATGTTGAGACTTTTATTATTATTTGTATGAAGGGTATGAAAGCGTTGGTGCGCTTAACGAATATGTTTTTGTAGTCGCTCTCGCTGCCTGTGGAACATTTGTATTCGAATATGTGTGTTGATAGCACATGAGCATTGGCGTGCCCCTACCACCGACTTTTAATTGCGTGAATGATTTTGCATTAGAATTGCACAGGGAGTGCTAAAGACTTTTTATTATTAATTTTAACTTTAGATAGTAAATGGTTTCCCCCACCCACCTTTGCTTTCAAAATAGAAAATTTATTCTTAATCAATTTGATTTAATTTTGATAAGAAAGTATTATTAATGGCTAACAGAGCAAATTGTTGGTAATAATATTAATAATTTAATGAATTAATTTCGTAACAACAGAAAACGCTTAATTAATAATAAAAAGTCTTTAGCACTCCCTGTGCAATTCTAATGCAAAATCATTCACGCAATTAAAAGCCCGTGGTAGGCGCACGCCAATGCTCATGTGCTATCAACACACATATTCGAATACAAATGTTCCACAGGCAGCGAGAGCGACTACAAAAACATATTCGTTAAGCGCACCAACGCTTTCATACCCTTCATACAAATAATAATAAAAGTCTCAACATTTTGCATGAGCCACGGTCAACCTATTCATCAATGTGCTATACCTGCTCAGTAGGGAAGAAATGCGAGCTCTTGAAGAACAAATTTTACAATTTTCGGGAGCTGCTGCTTGTGCTATGCACACACATGCACACATACAAAACTTCCTCAGCCATCCCATCCCATACTCAGGCCACAAGATCTAGCAACTGTAAATTCTACAGGCAGCAAGTTTCACATATAGGCACATGAATACACACATATGCAGTAAGAACTGTAAGAATGTGTGCATGCTTGTCGTGAAATCATATTGTTAAGCGACCAACGCTTTCATACCCTGCGTAACAAAAAAGCATGAAAAAGCGAACATTTTGCATGAGCATGGCAAACGCTTTCAAGAATTCGGCATACTCTTCACTCAGCAGCAAAGAAATGGAATCGCATGACAGTAAATTTCCATTTTCGTCCGCTGTTGTTCGGCCGATGTCTTGAAGCAGAATGATTCTGCTGCGCGCTATTTTTTTTTTTGGGACCTACAGTAACCGAGCCGAGCAAATACGAAGTTGTCTGGGACCCACGGTACAAATTCCGAGCTCTGCGCAATTTTGTACCGATGTCCAGTCTATGTGTTGTATGGTTAGTGGTAATAATAATAATAAAGTCACCGACCATTGTGATAAATTCTAATAAAAAGAAGAATACGCCATTTTCCAGCACTGTAAAATGGAATATCGATGTCGAGTATTTGTCACCCGCCAAATTGAAAAACTAACTATAAAAGATGTACTAGTTTTTCAGAATAAAATTCTTAATACTATTTGAACGTTCCTTAGAGTGATTCCAACGCATTAAACTTTTCGCGAATAAAAAAGGCGAAGCAAATATAAAATAATGAAATAATTAACACAATTTTCAAAGTTTTCAAAAAATCATATATTCATTAATTGATTCCGCTTAATGAGAATATTTTTATGAAACAAATTTATTCTATACTACATGAACTTTTCGTTTTAAGATAATCTTTTTTTAATGAGTGAAAATAAATTATATAACACCAAGTTATGGAAGGACCCCTTTTAGACGATATTTCTCGACTTGCAATATCAATCTCTGTAGATCTACTTTTGTTTGAAAACATTTAATGTAAGAATTCAATTTCTAGTCTCCAATCCAGCGTTCCCCTACACTGAAAACGTTTCAAGGAGTACAACGTGCACATACTCTGCACATGTAGATTTGTTTTACATGAGTGTAAATGTAGAAAATGTTTATAATTGTTCTTTCGACACATTTAATTTAGTTGTGAATAAGTTTCGGCAGGAAGCGGTCTGTGCGACTTCCTTAATACTCCCGCTTGTGAGGTGGGACATACACCTGCTGTTGCAGAGTCTGGCGGTCGGCGCGATGGCGCGACTGAACGTGCGACTGAACGTGCGGCTGGGACATGTTGGTTAGGGGTCTATTCTGGGCGTCCGTGAGTGGCAGCATATCCGATTTTAATACTTCCTCATAGTTGCCGTATCCGATGAAGAACACCACGCAGGTGTTTTCCGAGACAGCCGTGATTTCAGCCTCGTAGTACTGAAAGTAGAGAAAGACATTCAGTTATTGGGAAATTCGTGTTGCGCGTTGCAGGCGCCGCGTACTTACACGTCCATCGTCCCAGTACTTGGCCATGCACAAATCGCCGCTCTTCCACAGCCAGGGATCGAGCGCAGCAGCCAGACCGAAGCCCTTAGGAGGCGATGGCCCTACGATTGCCGCTGCTGCCGGTGGCTGTGGGTTGGACGGCGCAAAGCTAGCGGTTGGCTCTGCTTGAGTTGAATGGGTGTCATGCGATTGCTGGCTAGCCGACGGACCCTGGGCCGGTGTGTGCGCATTCGGGGGCGGAGCGATACTCAGTCCTTGGCTCTTCAAGAGGCTCATGGCGAAGTCATTAGTCTCCTTGGTTTGAAAGCCCATTATCTTGCTGGGATCGTAAGTGTAGCCATTTGGCAATTGCGTGCAGTTGGCATTCAGCGGCTGTCGTGCATTCTCCTGCTGAGCCTTATGCTGACGCAGAGCTGGGATGCTCTTGTCCACAGACTTGTGGACCTGGGGCTCGGATAGCTGTCGCGTGGATTGGCCTCCGCTTTGTCTACCACCCCGTCTATGTTCCCTCTTCGAGCTGCTTATCTTCAAGCTTGCTGCCTCTGTGACGACTTTATTCACACGATTATTATACTCAGCAGTTTGACTGGCAAAAGGATTGCCGGTCTTGGCAGGAGGAGTAGCAACACTTGCTGCTCCAGCACAGGCGCCGTTGCCTTGCTGGCGACGCCTGTTGTGGTTGTGGCCGTGGTTGCTGCCGGCAGTTCCGATCTCAGAGCGAGGGTTGCCATTGCGATTGCTTTGGCGGTCGTTGGCGCGACGATTGCTCCCTGGCTCCTTGGAAGGGCACTCTGGCCTGCTTGCTTCAGTGGTGCCTTTGCCGGGCACTGGATTGGAGTCATGTCCGTTGCGGTTGGTGCTCTTGGCATGCGGCTGCTCAGCTGCACGCGAATTGGTATCCGGCTTGCGCACACTGCCACCCGCAGCTGCAGGTGCGCCGCGATCATAGTAGCTGCTGCCGCTGCCGCTACCAACCCCGCGAGCTGAACGCTCATCGCGGCCAGCTCGACTGCGGGTGCCGCCGCGTTGAGGTCGACCTGAATGACCGCCACGATTGGCAGCAAAACTGCTTGAGACATTGTTTTCGAATCGCGTGCGCTCAGCCGCACTTTGCGACTTGCTCTCAGCCAGAGACACGGCGACCGCTGCTTTGAAATCACTTTCAAATTGCATCTCCAACGCCTTGTCGGCGATGGCTGTTGGCTTTATGCACTCCCCGCTTACGTCGCTAGCAAGCTTGGTAGTGAGAAAGTCGAAAAGCGTGGCATTTGCTGCCGGCTTTGCGGCTTCGGCCTCGTCCTTGAGACTGGCGCCGCGCTTGCTCTCCCTGCCGTTCCGCTCCGCTCGAGCGCCTCGGAATTGCGCCTCGTTTGCACTGTCAGCCGCATCCTTGCGCCTCTTCAAGTTAAAGAGAGCTCTCTCCAAGTTGTTGCGCGTCGCTTGCAGCGCTGCCTTGGCCTCCTCCTTGCTGTAGCCCTTCTCAAGAATTTTCTTGATGTTGTGGTCCACGATGTTCTGACCCCCGCCGCCAAAGACCTTCTTAACGGACGCCTTGCTGGCCACGGCAATTGCCTCGCTTCGCATATTGTTAAAGTCGTCGTTTTCCTTGGCGGGCTTTTCCTTGTCCTTATCTGAAGCCGGTGCGAGGCTTTTGAAGTTGCGGTCAGCGTTCGCATCGATGTTCCTGCCAAAAGTCACCCAGGGCGGTGGAGCAGACGAGCCGCTAAGTGGGCGTCCGCTGCGTGTGTATTTCAGCATAGTCCGTGCAAAATCCCATTTCTCGTATAGCGCGTCCACACGTCCGCCCAGTATCTTAAAGTCGTTGGCACGCAACAGCAGGAAGCCCTGAAGCAGTTGCAGTTTCCCGGCGTGAAAGTAGATCTTTGAACCAGGCGCCACGTTTAGATTGAGCGCTGGCACCGGCTCCAATTCGAGGGCCTGCAATACGGTTTGCCCATCGGTAAGCTCTACCTGCAGGAGCCGGGGCGCAGCTTTGGAATCTTCATTGCTCTTCGGAGCCGCAATGTTGCGAACTCTTTGCACCTGCAGGACGATGCCACCTTGAATGACGCCAGAGCCGTCGTCCTTTTTAACGGGTAGTGCGCCGCCACCGAAGTCACGCAAGTCCCGCTGCCAAAAAATAACACTTGTGATTAGTACTTTGCAAACAATTTCGTTTGCCGGCGTTGATTTCCTTTTACTCACATTCAGTGCAACTTCTATTATTTTGCCTGGGTCGCAGTCGTCGCCGACGACGCTTTTCAGTGACTTTATGCCATCCTCGGTGAAGTGCCTGTGGACATGTTGGTACCGTAAAATGCACACAATTGTTTTGATTTACTCACCATCCGCTAGCTTGCAATTTTTTTGACAGTTCCATTTTTTCTTGAATATACAACACATATATGTGTACATATATTTTAGCGAGTGCAGTACAAAACTATCAATTTCGTCGCACCGCAGCCTTAATTCGCCGCAAAAAAGTTTCGCCATGGTAATCGATAGACTTAGGCTATCGATGTTTTTGGTTAGATAAGTAATGTGGAGTCACTAATCATATGGTTTTGTGTTGTATGGTTAGTGATATCGGTAAGAAAAAAGTTTTCGATTGTGACAACTTATTTTTTGTTCATTGTTATTAAAGCAGCCTTAAGTAACGGTTCGTGAATATTGTGATCGGAAGTAAAAATAAAATAAAACACAAAAACCGAAAAGTTAATCTATACTAAGCAAACAAGAAAACAAGCCGTTTATTAACGAATAATATACGAAATTTACGGACGCTTATATTTTTAGTGCCTAGTCTAGTTGGAAAGCGCGCAAATTAAAACTCTTATAAAACACGCAAAATAATAAATATCTTGACTGGTGACAACAGGAAATACAACATGAATTTATCCTTTGCTGGCTGCGGTTTTCTCGGAATATATCATGTGGGCGTTGCTGTCTCTTTCAAAAAGTACGCACCACATCTACTTCTAGAAAAAATTGGAGGAGCCTCGGCGGGCTCCCTGGCAGCATGCTGCCTGCTATGCGATTTACCACTAGGTATGCATTGTTTCTATATAGACGTTTATATTAAAATATACGAATAATGTCATTAAGCGCAAAATTGGTTGGGTCTGCTGTAACACTGCGCAGATTAGGGCGTATTTTGACCTATGTTTAGTAGACAACACATAATGAAATACTAGACTCACACACACTTATAAGCGACTCACTGCCAGCTGAGAACACTTCCATTTGGGGGCTCGTCGCAGACGGAATCGTAAGCATAACAACAACAAACAAAACAGACCAGCTGCGAATATACACACAGGTACGCGTATATGTGTGTGTGTGTAAACATGTTTGTAAACAGTTAGGAGCCCTACAAATAAATTCCCGTGTTGCGTTCATGTACATATGCATACATACATATGTATATAAATATTTAATTTCGCGAAGGTCGCTTGTACTTTTTAATCAAAAGTGTTGTATACATACATATATAGAATGAAAGAAATATACTATCTAAAAATATATATACATACACACACACACACACACATATATATATATATATATATATATATATATATATATATATATATATATATAATGGATGGGATTAATCAAAACCATTCCTTTAAATTTCTTGCTGCTTACATACATACACACATGTGTACATAAACGAGCCTAAATATTTTTACCTGTTGCTGCTTCTGTTTGCTACATACTTGTAGAAAGTTCAGTGGGCAGTCAAGTAGAATGATACATTGATGCATCTGTTCCGGATTAATTGCAGTTCGTCTTTTTAGTTAGAAAAGACGCTCATCATGTGTGTGCGTATTAGTGTGTGTATGCTTACATATATACATTTGTATGTATGTACTCAACACATAACGGTTACTAGTGAGCAATTTGCTTTGTTCTCTTTGGTTTAACGGCATTCGAACTTTGAAACGAGTAATAAACCATCGAAAGTTAAAGTTGATATCAGTCAGTGGATATATATACATACATATACATGTATATGTATATACATGTGTATGTGTATATGTATGTAGTTGATAATTCATTCATACATAAATAGTTCGATTGACTTACTCAAAACAACAGTAAGCTATTGGGTCTTCCGAATGTTAAGTTTTGTTTTCGAATGTATATATATATATATATATATTCGTATATACATAAAGCTAAACATCAGCATGTTTGTTTGTATGTTCTTACAGTAGGTCCCAATTGACGTCAATTCTGTTTTGCTCGCGTTTAACAATTCAGCGAAATAAACTGAATGAGTTTCCTATTAGATTAAAACTAAACACATATACACATATGTATATATGTATATATGTGTATGCGTACACACACTAAATGTGTTTTTTGCTTACAATGAATATTAGCAGCTGTCTTTTGCAAAGTAATATAAGAAGCGGCTTATCAGCTCGTTTCATTGTGACTGGTGAGGTCTTTTTAAGCTTTCGAGCATAGACATGAACTAAATTCAAATTATTCCTAATAATTAGATACATTACCTACATACATATATTAATTTATAAAATAAATTCATTAAATATAATTCGCACAGTTCTTGAACCAACAATAGTTCTGTTACTAGCCTATAAATTGTTTCACTGTACAGTATTAACCCTAGATCGAACACACTGACATTTTTTGTCCTTTATTATTGAAAATATATATATATATATATATGTATATATATATATATTATTATTAGACGCATTAACAATTTTTGTCCCTTATTGTTGATAAAGTTGCCTCTAAAGATAGCAGAACATTTGTTAAATAAAGTATACGAATTTGTTATGAATAAAACAAGTAAGATTTGCCAAAGCAGAAGTCTCTAGTATTTGATTTACCATTTTTGCAAATTGGGGGCGTAGGGGCGTGACGTACAACATCTAAAGATAACATAATCTCAGTACGACGTAGTTGCGTGAAACTAAGTACAAACCACGCTTAAAAACGGATTCAAATTATCGATAAATTCCGAAATTTGAACGAAATGGAATGAATTATCGACAAAATCTGATAAACTCGTTCGGTGTATGGTATACACAGTAAACAAAGTATTCATGTAAAATTTCAATTATCTAGCTTGCGTACTTTCGAAGATCTCAGCGTTCATATCGTAAGATATTTTAAAATAGTATCCATTTCTACCTTGTGCGTTTAGGCTACGATCTATTGAGATATTTTGTTATTTGTGAGCGGAGACCCTTAAAGTTCTTAAATGCGGAGACTACTATTATCAAAATTATCATTCATATAAACACATAGAGGGGAGCCCCGTTATCAGCTAACATAATAAAAATCAAAAATAAATAAAAACAAGTAAGAACGTTGCATGAGGTCGAAGCCTAATGCGTGATACTAGGTTCCCATAGGAGCATCTGGTATATTCAATTTAATATTATATCTCAAATTTTGCATTTATGTAGATTCATGTGAATTTTATGCAATTTAAATTGTTGTTACATTTTGGATACCGGCTTTTTTAACTAATTACCTACCCCCTCATATACTGCCAATTGAAGGTCTGTTGCAAATATTACTATGTGTATGAGTTAGCATTTTTATAAAATGTAAAAAATTCAATAGAATCATATGCTGAAAGTTTCATCAAGTTCCGTTAAGTCAGTCGCAATCTATTAAACAAAACGTTTGGCCAATTATGACACGCACGCGTTAAGCAGCGACTGCAAAATACATTTACATTTACACATACATTGAAACGTGCAAGCGCGTTTGCTTATGCATGGTCACAAATAAATTCAGCGCCATTCATTCTAGCATATTCTTCAACCAAAATTGTTATTGAGTTGTATTTGCATTAACAGCAGCTTCTATAGTTTTGTATTTGTCAAATATCGCCCCTTATACGCATACATTCAAACCGACCACCGTTTTTGTATGTACACATATAAATATATACGTTCATATGCGCGCATTTCAGCTTTTTCTAAGAATCACAATTGCGATTGATTTATGTTTATATTGTGTTTGCATTAACAGCAGCTTCTATAGTTTTGTATTTGTCAAAAGTCGCCCTTGTAGTGAAGTAGTTTCGGATTTGCCAACAGGTAATGCAAAACTGATGTGGCGCAGCAGGTAGATGAAAAGCGTGTAAGCAAAAGGGCGTTCGAGACGCGGCGGCGACGGCATGAAAATAGTTGCGCAGCTGTTCGTGCCTATATACATACATACATGATGGGTTCTAAGTCGATATTTGTGTAATCGATATTTGATATTTACATTTTTTGTCACAAAAAGAAAATAACGTAACTGACCTAGGCTATACGAAAAATGATAATTTCAGCAGATAAATTATTTGCAGAACTTCAACATTAAATCGGATTACATATATTTGTCAGAAATGCCGTTTGTCGTCTTAGCAATTCTTATTAAGCTTATTTATATAGGTGGCACAGGCATATGAATTTTGCAGTTGGGCGTTACAAATTTTACTGCCAATTTGCAACGCCCCCAGTAGGCGTAGACATATCATATTTGGCAAGTTCCTAGAAGGAGTCGAGGGTAACGTAATTGTAAAGTTTGGATGCTTACACTCCAAAAATGTAAAAGTTACAGGGTATTTTTTCGATATACCACGCCCCCAGAGGGATGTAAGATTTATTTTCGGGGAATCAATAGAGAAGGCCCCCAGTAACACAAACATTCAATTTTGAAGCGTCTAGCTCTAAAACTTTAGGAGCTATACGCTTTTTGCGAATTGCCACGCCCCCTGAAGGCGTAGGTATGTCCGCCATATCTTTTTGATCTTGGGTTGCTTATCCGAGTATATATATCAAATTTCAAGTCACTAGCATGAACAGTGCTCAAAATATAGCTGAATTTGTAAAATCTCTCTATATTCAGATCCCATTTGTCACGCTCCCAGTGGGCGTGGACATAAATTTTTTTATTAATCTTTATAGAATCGAAGCGTTAAGATACGTGCCAAATTTCAGCATTCTAGCTTTAAAACTGTAGAAGTTACAGTTTTCCCGATTTGCCACGCCAACTTGGGTGGTCAACGCAAGTATACATTCCAAATTTCAACTCTCTAGCTCTTCAACTAATATGATTTCTTAACTATGGTCGGAACCATTTTCCGATTTGCCACGCCCCTAGTGGGCGTATCCGGAAAATCTTGGCACTTTATAATTCGAGTGTATACACGAGTATATGTTCCAAATTTCAAGTCTCTAGCTTCAATAGCGTAAAAAATATTGCATTCATACGGACAGACGGACGGACAGCAAGGCGGACATTGCACAAAACCAATATACTATTTTCCCTTTGGGAAACTAGTATAAAAAACAACAACAAGACACTGCCAAGCATATAACTATAAAATGCTGAGCAAAAAGAAAAATGACTGTCGTGTACAAACATTCGCTCTTATATAAACTTTACCCACTTTGCTCACGAGGTAAAATGAGTATATTTGTTTTGTGCAATTTCTGTCTTACTGTACGCCCATCTGTTCATTTGATCATCAAGTAAATCATTGCTTTTGAAAATAGTGAAATCAAGTGAAATGTGTGCGAAAAAATCATCATCTGTAGGTCGACTCAATGTGTGTAACCTTTAGAGTCCGACTTCGGGTCCCGGCGGCGACGCTCAGTAGGGCCTCCGCCGGCAGAGCGTTGCAAAAATAAGTAAAGTGACTAACACCGATTTTTGATTTCTTGGTGTCAAATGATTGGAAATTACCCCTAGATGAAGAATCCAAAAGATTTTTGAAAATAGATGAATTTTAAGCATAGTTCATATAGTAACATAGTCAATTTGCAAAATTTAACCAAACAGAGAATTTTTGTAAAATATTTTCCACTTTTCAATTGAATTGCACGAAAAATATTGCACCAATTGTTGACGTTTTGGTATCGTTGGAAAAATTGGTATATTTTTAACATAATAAAAGAAAAATTATGTTATTATGATAAATAATTTAGGACCTAGACTAATTCTAGTTAACCTCAAAAATTTGCTCATTTTTTGGCGTAAAGTGGACTCTATCTTCTGAGTCCACCCGAGTCCACCGAATCGGATTATTTACAGATATTTGTCAATGTTTTTTACACAATATTCATAAAAGATCGGCTGCCCGAAGGCGCCCGTTTGGTTTTCTACAGTAAAAAACTAAAACAAAATCGGCATAAAATGCGCTAAAAATTCACTAAAAAAGGTCAAATTGACGCGTAGCTGCCTACAGTAGGTCCCTTTTTGTTTCTACCTAATGCCAAATATTGTCAAAAAACTAAAATAAACAGATAAAAGCAACCCTGAAAATTTGAGTTTATTAGATATCTATTCTCCCTCTGTGAATGAGTACTATCAGAAAAATATAATATATTATTATTATTATTTTTTTTTTAAGAATTTCAATATTTTTATCGTTTATCTTGTCATCTTTAAGATTAATAATAAAAAAAAAATTATTTTCAACAAAAAAAAAAAAATGTTTCATACAAAAACATGCCTTTTTTGCCTTAAAATCACATTTTCCATGTTTGACACAAAACTGTGAAGTATTCTGTGCGACGGCGTTAAAATTTAATTTTTTATACCCTGAGCCCATTGAAAATGGGAAATCAGGGTATAATGGTTTTGTTAAATGTATGTAACAGGCAGAAGGAGGCGTGGCAGACCCCACAAAGTATATATATTCTTGATCAGGGCGACGAGCTGAGTCGATTTAGCCCTGTCCGTCTGTCTGTCTGTCTGTCCGTCCGTGCGTCCATCCGTCCGTCCGTCTGTCCGTATGTTTGGACGCGTCGATCTCAGAACGTAGACGAGCTAGACAGCTGAATTTTTTTTGTAGGTCCATGTATAGCACACGCAGGTCAAGTTTGCTTCGTATGAACGATAATTATTTCTGTTGTACTGTTATCGATTTTAATGCTTATCGAAAATAAGTTTTTAAGGTGTAATTAGTATATTGTTTGAGCTAGAGATTTGCTGTGTAGGTGCGTGTAATGAATACGGAGATTACCTAATCTTTAGATTTTGGATGCCACGCCCCATTCGCCCTCAATAGTCCCCTATTTGTAAAAAGCGCAAATCAAATACTAGAGACTTGTGCTTTGGCAAATACACACATATAAATGCTATTAATAAGTTGCGAAAGTTTTAAGCAGTTAGTCCATCGCTAAGGAAAGTTATTAAGCAATTAAGTCGCTGCGTCAACTGCGCAGTTGGCAGAGCGCGCGCATATGCGTGCGTACATATGTATGTATGCGTGTGTATATGTTGTTTTTATGCATGCTTAAAAAGAGCGTAGAATGATATGATATTTGGCTCTTTACAGGGCTCAGGGTATCTCCTAGTCGAGCAGTCTCGACTAGAGCACTCTTACTTGTTTATATATATATATATATATATATATATATATATATATATATATATATATATATATATATATATATATATATAAGTGTGCGAAAAAATAATCATCTAACTAGTACAGCCACTTCATATTTATATAAAATTTATTGTTATTATTGTTATATAAGACAATATGAGAATACTGTGAAAAATGTACTAAAAGATCGAGAACAATATTCTTATTATTTGTCTTGCTGTTCGTCCGACTGGAAACATTCTAAAAATGCGTTACATTATCATTGCAATATTTTGCTCTTTTAAAAATTGAATGTCTACCGTTACTTCTCTTAGTATGCAGAATTATTTTAGTAATGAGTTTGTCCACCATTGAATATATATATTTACCAATTAGGGCCAAACGGGGGCGTATCCGTAAGCCTCAGAAATGGCACAAATACAAATACTATAATCAATGCAAGAGGATAATAGTTTAATAATTTGATTGGTTTTACATCTCCTTAAAGGTAACATGACATCTGACTTCTTCCGTGTGGTAAACGAGGCTCGCCGTCATTCGCTTGGACCATTCAGTCCGTCATTCAATATACAAACATGTTTGCTAGAGGGGCTTCAGAAGCATCTTCCCGATGACGCACACATGCGCGTCAGCGGACGTCTGCACATATCTTTAACGCGAGTATACGATGGCAAGAACGTGATAATTTCAGATTTTAATTCGCGTGAAGAAGTTTTAGACGCTTTACTTTGTGCCTGCTTTATTCCCGGTTTTTCCGGAATTTTGCCACCTCGATTTCGCGGCGTGCGCTACATGGATGGTGCCTTTTCGGACAACTTGCCAATTCTAGATGAAAACACAATTACTGTAAGCCCTTTTTGTGGCGAAAGCGATATTTGTCCACGTGACCAGAGCTCACAGCTATTCCATTTAAACTGGGCCAATACAAGTATCGAAATATCACGACAAAACATCAATCGTTTTATACGTATTTTGTTTCCGCCGAAAGCAGAGTTCCTGTCAAAATTTTGCCAGCAGGGATTTGACGATGCGTTGCAATTTTTGCATCGTAACAACTTGATTAACTGCAGGCGCTGCGTGGCTGTTCAGTCCACATATGTGGTTTCTGAAACAGTTACATCATCACAAGACAATGAGGCAGAGTGCCGCGAATGCAAAAAACATAGAAAGGTATGCATTTAATATATTTGGGACCGTACACTATAATAATGTTATCAACATTTGATTTAAAGGATGCATTAAGCTCAAACTTACCAGAAACGGTGATGGTGGTTATACAAGACTATATAGAGCAAGCTAATAAAGGCTTGGCCAATTGGATTTTCAAGCATCGCGGCATTAAATTGCTTTCACTGCCAGCGACCGTACCGATGGACTTTTTCCTAGCTACAATATCAAAGTGTGTAAAATAGTATTTAAATTTGATGGACTCTTGATTTGGAATGAATGAATTTTCGTTTTCAGACTTACCACTCTTACGCCAAAACTGAGAAAACAAATGTGTAACATAGTCGAAGAGTTTATTGATCAGCTAAACACTACTATGGCAGTTCGTTTCCTTAATAAATTTACGGTAAGTAAACAGTTGCAACCTATATTTTTTTAGAATACAATTGTTGTTTTGTACACAGCTATACGACCAGCCTCATTTTGATGCAACTGGCCTATTGCCCTCCAATCATATTTGTGGTCCACAGGTTTCAATTCTAGTCGATGAAGGGTAATTAAATATGGAGGTCCTTAAATAAAATTATTGTATTTACCTTCACTCTTATATAGTGTCGCAAATCAACTGGACAGCGAAGTCGAACATGTTCTTGAGATGGCCACGCATTGCGACTCTCTATATTCGTATTATTATACAGATATTAACACAAACAAATTGCAAGTAACCGAAATTTTCGATATTGAAGAGATAACTAAACACGAAATATGCACTGATTTGCAAGCTTATAATAGCACAATGGACCATGTTCCTGTAGCTCATCAGTCACATAGCGCTGAATGGGACGGCATAAAAGCGGGTAAATCACATGCATTTATTATTATATCGATATAATATTAATGACTACATGAAACTATATTGCAGTTAAAATTATGCCAACGACGACTGAGCTACATGATGTAGCGTTTTAAAACCTACATTGTATGCTTCCAAGCCGCTAAAATGATTATTTGAAAAATCAAATGTTTTATTTACGTATTAAAGGTAAATTTATTATATTTAAATTCAATTTCTTGTAGTTTAATTTCGGCGAGAAGAGTTTGTAAATTATTTTTGATTAATCTTAATGTCTTTTCAATCTTTTTGTTATAGTTAAGCAATATGCCCTTGGAGACACGTATTGTGAAACTGTAGCCTGTTATGCTGAGGCTAAATAAGTTTAACTAATCTGTACATATGTATTATATATGAAATATTGTACATAAATTAACAGCTCTGAGCATTAGTCCTTCTAAAATTATAAATGTAAATCCCAAAGTAGCCTGTAGCAAATAATTGTAGTTTAATTAATTGTTATGCCTTAATGTAAACATCCGAAATGTACAGTATGAGATATTCCTAAGTTATGACTACAAAGTATAATATTTTGTTAAGTAAATTTATTAAAGACAATAAACAACAAGTCAGAAAACTACGCGGAGGTAGAGGTGGAGAACTATCGATAGCACTATCGAACCTCTTTCGATAGTAGCAGACCCTTTCTATAGTGACCCATTTAGTATCGATACTGATAGTGCGCGTCTCACAACACTAAAAAAGTTTTCCCTCTCTTGCTCTACATAAGCAACGTCAGGTATGTTTAATGTATTATACATAAATACTTGATAATAACTAAATTAAGTCGAATTTAAAGTAAAAGTCGAGAGAAAAGAAATAAAATTTCCAATGTGTGGAAGTATTTCAAGAGGTCCGATGACAAAAAATTTGCGAAATGTCTGAACTGCGGCAAGGAATATAAGACAAGCGGTAATACGTCAATCTTTTACGACAACTTGAAGAGGTTTCATTCTGGCTTGGAGGAAAAAAATCCAGACACCCCACCTGTACGTGATGAGAGGAGCGACACTACAAGCAGTAGTTGCAGATCAAGCATGAACTCTGTAGCGTCCTACTTTAAAAGAGCCGTCTTGTACGAGTCGACTTCGAAAAGAAAGATCGACATTGACAGAGCGTTAACTGAGATGGTTGGCAAAGATGTGCAACCCTACAATATTGTAGAAAATTAAGGGTTTCTACAATATAGTCAGGTTTTGGATCCTCGATATAAACTTCCAAGTAAGACAGACCTACGAGATGTTCTTATGTTTAATTATTTCAACGAAATCCAGGTGAATCAAACTGACTTTCCAAATATTGCAATCCTGTTCTGCAAATATCTGTGCGTTCCCGCTACGTCCGCGGAATCCGAAAGAACATTCAGCAAGGCGGGGAAAATAATTTCGGAGAGGCGAACACGCCTTAAAGTAGAAAATGTAAATATCCTTTTATTTGTTATTCGAAACTTTTGGCTGAAATAAACCATAAATTTATTATATTTATTGAAAACAAATTTGTTTGTCGGGCTACACTATCGACTGCACGGTCGATAGTATCGTTTAACACTATCGTCACTATCGATAGTCGAAAAAACAATCGTCGAATATCGATGGAGCCAATTATCGATAGTTCTCCACCTCTACGCGGAGGTCCCCGACTAGGAAATACCCTGAACCCCATCCGATTTTCATTTTTTAATACGTTAAAATTAAATTAAATTATATTTTTGAAATATTATTCAACTAGAATGTATGTCAATCAAAAATAAATAAATAATTAAATAACTAACTAAATAAACAAAATAAAGAGAAGAAAACAAACATCACCGCACCTGGAGTCGAACTTGCATCTATTTACTACATATGTATGTAACGTTAAAGCGCATCATCTCAACTAGCACAACCACTTCTTATTTATAAATAATAACTACAAGGGCGACATTTGACAAATACAAAACTAAAGAAGCTAAAGAAGCAGATCAATCGCAATTGTGTTTCTTAAAATATGCCGAATTGCGTGCATATGAACGATTGTGGATGTGTACATACAAAAACGGTGGTCTGTTTGAATGTATGCATGTAAAGGGCGATATTTGACAAATACAAAACTAAAGAAGCGTCTGTAAATGCAAACACAATTCAATAACAATTTTGGTTTGAAGAATATGCTAGAATGAATGGCCTTGAATTTATTTGTACACACGCATAGCAAACGCGCTTGCACGATTCAATGTATGTGTATATTATTCATATGTTTATATTTGCAACAGCCCCTTAACGGGGTAGAGGTGGATGGGGGGTAAGTAGTAAAAAGAGCCGGTATCCAAAATATAACAAAAATTGAAATTGCATAAAATTCACATGAATCTCTTTGAGGGGTCTAGTTCTAAATGTGTAGGAGATATAATTTTAAAACCTGTTTTTGATAAGACTTAAAATCGATAACATTACAACAAAACAAGAGTGCTCTAGTAAAGACTGCTCGACTAGGAGATACCCTGAGCCCTGTGAAGAGGCAAATATCAAATCATTCTACTCTCTTTTTAAGCATGCATAAAAACAACATATACACACATATGCACGTACGCATAGGCGAGCGCTCTGCCAACAGTTGACGCAGCGACTGCACTGCAATGTGCTGCACAGCTTATTAATGGCATTCATATGTGTGTATTTGCCAAAGCACAAGTCTCTAGTATTTGATTTGCGATTTTCACAAATAGGGGGCAAAGATTATATAATCTCCTTATTCATTACACGCAAATACACAGAAAATTTTAAGTCTCTATCTAAACGATGTACAAACTACGCCTTAAAAACACATTAAAATTATCGATAAATGCTCATAAAATCGAAATGGAATGACTTATCGAAAACATTTTATAAACTTGTGCAGCCTATGGTATTAACGAGTATTCATGTAAAATTTCAAGCCTCTACATTGCGTGCTTAAAAATATCTCAGCGTTCACACGGACGGACAGGGCTATATCGACTCGTCTTGTCGCGCTGATCAAGAATATATATATTTTATGGGGTGTGGTGATTTTTCAAATACGAATATATTTAGATTATGATTGACGCTAGAGACTAGAAATTTGGAATAAACTCTGAATAACAACCCAAGATCAAAAAGATATCGTGGATATACCTACGCCCATAGGTTATTGGGCGCAATTTAATATCCCCAACACCTTTGAGCTAGTTGGATAGTTATGTTACTGGAAGACTTCTCTATCGATGACCCATAAATAAATCTTACGCCTCTTTGGGGGTTTGGTACATCTAAAAATACCCAGTAATTTTCACATTTACATTATAGTAGATTCCTTCTAAGGACTTGCCAAATATTATATGTCTACGCCAACTGAGGCGTGGCAAATCTGCAACAAAAGTTTATAGCGCCAAGCAGTATTCATAAGCCTGTGCGACCTATTTCTATATTTATAAGCTTAATAAGAATTGCTAAGACGACAAAAATCAATTCTAAGAAATATATGTAAATATATAAAGATAAAGTTCAGCAAATAATTTTTTTCTTTTTTGTGTGTGTGTGGCTATGCCGTTAAAAATTGTAAATACCTAATTAATTTGCAGTTATGCGGTATTTTCGATAATAATATATATATAACAAGTAAGAAAACCCTAGTCGGAGGTGCCCAACTAGGAGATACCCTGAGCCCCGCACGATTTACATTTTTTATTACGCTCCATAGCTTGCATATAACATTAAATTTTCCAAAATTAAATTATATTTTTGAAATATTATTCAACTAGAATGTATATCAATAAAAACTAAATAGATAATTAAATAAATAAAAAAAGAAGAAGAAAAACAAACATCACCGCACCAGGACTTGAACTTGCATATATTTACTACATATGTTAAGTTAAAGCGCATCATCTCAATTGGCACAGCCACTTCATTTTTTAAATTTAAAAAATAAAAATAAAAAACAAGTAAGAGTGCTGTAGTCGAGACTGCTCGACTAGGAGATAACAAAATCTAAACATTAGGTAATTCCGTATTCATTACACGCAACCACACAGCAAATTTGAAGTCTTTAGCTCAAACGATGTACAAACCAGGCCTTAAAAACATAATAAAATTATCGATAAATGACATAAAATCGAAATGGAATGAGTTATCGAAAATATTTGATAAACGTGTACAGCGTATGGTATTAACGAGTATTTATGTAAAATTTGAAGTCTCTACGTTGCGTATTTTAAACAAGTAAAAAAACTCTAGTCGGAGGTGCCAGATTATGAGATCCCCTGAGCCCCATCCGATTTGCAATGTTTAATACGCTATATAGCTTGCATATAACATTAAATTTTCCAAAATTAAATTATAATTTTGAAATTTTAATCAACTAGAATGTATTTAAATAAAAACAAGTAAGTACGTTGCCTTAGGGCGAAACCTAATGGGTGATACTCGTTTCCCATAGGGGCATCTGGTATATTAAACTTAATAATTTATCTCAAATTTTGCATTTATGTAGATTCATGTGAAATTTATGCAATTTCAATTTTTGCAAAAATAACCATGTGAATGAATTAGCATTTTTATAAAATGTAAAAAATTCAATAGAATCATATGCTGAAAGTTTCATCAAGTTTCGTTAAGTCAGTCGCAATCTATTAAACAAAACGTTTGGCCAATTATGACACGCACGCGTTAAGTAGCGACAGCAAAATATATTTACATTTACACATATGTACATGCATTGAAACGTGCAAGCGCGTTTGCTTATGCATGGTCACAAATAAATTCAGCGCCATTCATTCTAGCATATTCTTCAACCAAAATTGTTATTGAGTTGTGTTTGCATTTTCAGCCGCTTCTTTAGTTTTGTATTTGTCAAATATCGCCCTCTATACGCATACATTCAAACCGACCACCGTTTTTGTATGTACACATATAAATATATACGTTCATATGCGCGCATTTCAGCTTTTTCTAAGAATCACAATTGCGATTGATTTATGTTTATATTGTGTTTGCATTAACAGCAGCTTCTATAGTTTTGTATTTGTCAAAAGTCGCCCTTGTAGTGAAGTAATTTCGGCTTTGCCAACAGGCAATGCAAAACTGATGTGGCGCAGCAGGTAGATGAAAAGCGTGTAAGCAAAAGGGTCCGCGCTCGAGGCGCGGCGGCGACGGCATGAAAATAGTTGCGCAGCTGTTCGTGCCTACATATGTACACACATACCATACGCTGCACAAGTTTATAAAATTTTTCCGATAACTCATTCCATTTCGATTTTGTGAGCATTTATCGATAATTTTAATGAGTTTTTAAAGCGTGGTTTGTGCATCGTTTGAGCTAAAGACTCTAAATTTGCTGGGTAGTTGCGTGTAATTAATACGGAGATTACGTAATCTTTAAATTTTGGATGCAACGCCCCATTCGCCCCCAATAGCCCCCCATTTGTAAAAAGCGCAAATCAAATACTAGCGACTTTGGCACATACACACATATGAATGTTATAAATAAGTTGTGAGAGTTTGATGCACTTAGTCCATCGCTAAGAGAAGTTATTAAACAATTAAATTCCCGTAGTAATGCCCACATTGTAGCGCAATCGCTGCGTCATTTGCGCAGTTGGCAGAGCGTGCGCTTATGCGTGCGTGCATATGTATGTGTTGTTTGTATGTATGCATAAAAAAATCGTAGAATGATTTGATTTTTGGCTCTTCACAGGGCTCAGGGTATCCCCTAGTCGAACAATTTCGACTAGAGCACTCTTACTTGTTTTATTTAATTATTTGTTTAGTTATTTTTTATTGACATACATTCAAGTTGATTGTGGAAATAAAAGCTCAAAAATATAATTTAATTTGTAAAGTCTCCCATTTGTCAGATGCAAATATATCCAAGATAGTTAACCTTTTTATACCCTGAGCCCATTGAAAATGGGAAATCAGGGTATAATGGTTTTGTGAAAATGTGTGTAACAGGCAGAAGGAGGTGTGCCACACCCCATAAAGTATATATATTCTTGATCAGCGCGAGAAGACGAGTCGATATAGCCCTGTCCGTCTGTCCGTCTGTCCGTCCGTCCGTCCGTCCGTGTGAACGCTGAGATATTTTTAAGTACGCAACGTAGAGACTTGAAATTTCACATGAATACTTGATAATACCATACGCTGCACAAGTTTATAAAATTTTTCCGATAACTCATTCCATTTCGATTTTATGAGCATTTATCGATAATTTTAATGTGTTTTTAAGGCTTGGTTTGTACATCTTTTGATCTAGAGAGTTCAAATTTGCTGTGTAGTTGCGTGTAATGAATACGGAGATAACGTTATCTTTAGATTTTGGATGCCACGCCCCATTCGCCCCCAATGGCCCCTATTTGTAAAAAGCGCAAATCAAATACTAGAGATTTGTGCTTTGGCACATACACACATATGAATGTCATAAATAAGTTGTGAAAGTTTGATGCACTTAGTCCATCAATAAGAAAAGTTATTAAACAATTAAGTTCCCATAGTAATGCCCACATTGCAGCCCAAGCGCAGTCGCTGCGTCAACTACGTAGTTGGCAGAGCGCGCGCTTATTCGTGCGTGCATATGTATGTGTGTATGTGTTGTTTGTATGTATGCATACAAAATCGTAGAATGATTTAATATTTGGCTCTTCACAGGGCTCAGGGTATCCCCTAGTCGAGCAGTCTCGACTAGAGCACTCTTACTTGTTTATAATATGCAATTGAATATGCTCTTGATATTTTCATTAAAATCAATTAAATCACTTAATTTATTAAGCAAAATGTTTAGCCAATTATCACACACACGTGGCAACGATCGCTCAGCATCGGAAAGAATTTTTGAAGCGAGTACAGAACTTTACTTTAGTGTTATTCGATGGCGCTCTAGCATTTCGTATTAGATACTGGTTGTTGCTGTGACTCTGTTAAAATTGTGGGGGCTCGACACTTGCCGATCCTTATTGTCTTTCATGCCTTTTCTTTTTGATAAACATGCTTTTTGATTGTAGTGCGAGCTTTTTATTTATTTGTATACCCTGAGCCCATTGAAACTGGGAAATCAGGGTATAATAGTTTTGTTAAATGTGTGTAACAGGCAGAAGGAGGCGTGGCAGACTCTACACTACACTTTTAGAGCTAGACCCTTCAAATTTGCTGTGTAGTTGCGTGTAATGAATACGAAGATTACGTAATCTTTAGATTTTGGATGCCACGCCCCATCCGCCCCCTATTTGTATAAGCGCAAATTAAATACTAGAAACTTGTGCTTTGGCAAATAGTGGCATATGAATGGGATTAATGTGCTGTAAAAGCTTGATAAAGATAGTTAATCTCTAAGAAAACTTATTAAACAAATTATTTCCCATAGCAATGTCCACATTGCAGCCCAAGCGCAGTCGCTGCATACATGCATACGTGTATGTGCATGTGTTTTTTCTATGTATGCATAAAATATGCGTAGAATGACTGGCTCCTCACAGGGCTCAGGGTATCTCCTAACTTATCTCTTACTTTTTATACCCTGAGCCCATTGAAAATGGGAAATCAGGGTATAATGGTTTTGTTAAATGTATGTAACAGGCAGAAGGAGGCGTATCAGACCCCACAAAGTATATATATTCTTGATCAGGGCGACGAGCTGAGTCGATTTAGCCCTGTCCGTCTGTCTGTCTGTCCGTCTGTCCGTCCGTCCGTCCGTACGTATGTTTGAACGCGTCGTTTGAAGCATCTAGACAAGCTAGAAACTTGATTTTTTTTGTTGGGTCCGTGGATAGCACGCGCAGGTCAAGTTTGTTACCAAAAAACGATATCTATTTTTGTTGTTTTGTTATCGATTTTAAACCTTATCGAAAACAGGTTATAAAATTATATCTCCCACACCTTTAGAGCTAGACCCCTCAAATTTTGCATATAGATTCAAGTGAATTTTATGCAATTTCTATTTTTTTTTTTTTTTGGATACCGGCTCTTTTTAATAATTACCCATCACCCCCCACCCCCTGCCTACAACACCCATTGAGAGTCTGTTGCAAATATAACCATGTAAATAAATTAACATTTTTATAAAATGTAAAAAATTCAATAGAATCATATGCTGAAAGTCTCATCAAATTCCGTTAAGTCAGTCCCGATTTATTAAACAAAACGTTTGGCCAATAATCACAGGCACGTGGCAAGCAGCGACGCGCAGCAAAAAACATTTACACATACAAATACATTGAAACGTGCAAGCGCCTCTGCTTTGCATGTGCACCAATACATTCAAGGCCATTCATTCTAGCATATTCTTCAACCAAATCTGTGTTTGCATTTTCAGCCGCTTCTGTTGTTTTGTATTTGTCATATATCGCCCGTTACACGCATACATTGAAACAGACCACCGTTTTTGTATGTACACATACTCATACGTTCATATGCGCGCATTTCAGCATATTCTAAGAATTACAATTGCGATTCGATCTGCTTCTTTAGCTTCTTTAGTTTTGTATATGTCACATATCGCCTTGTACTACTTTGCGTTTTGCCAACAAGCAACGCAGTACTGACGTGGCGTAGTGGATAGACGCAAAGCGCATAAACGAAAGGTCCCGAGTTCGAAACTCGGTGACGACAGCGTAACTTTTTAATTTTTTAAAAAATTTATTAACATGATGTGGTTGTGCTAGTTGAGATGATGTGCTTTAACGATACATATGTAGTAAATAGATGCAGGTTCGAGTCCAGGTGCGGTGATGTTTGTTTCTCTTTTCTTTTTTTGTTAATTTGTTTATTTATTTAATTATTAATTTATTTTTGATTTACATACATTCTAGTTGAATAAAATTTTATAATGTAATTTTGCAAAATTTAATGTTATATGCAAGCTATGGAGCGTATTAAACAATGTAAATTGGACGGGGCTCAGGGGATCTCCTAGTCGGGCACCTCCGACTAGAGTTTTCTTACTTGTTTTTTTATATCTTTTAAAAATTCTTTCTGGCGTCTTATCGTATATAAGCTTTATATGGCCGCCAATCGGCGTAGGTATTTGTGGCCAGTTCTTAGGAAGACTCCTAGACGGAGTCTTAGGAGTCACGTTATTGTAAAATTTGGATGATTATGCTTCAAAAGTATGCATATTACAGGGTATTTTTAAATTAAATTAAATTGATGTTTCAAATGACTATATCAACTACTCCATGAATATGTAGTTATTGTTTTATAATCATATAGGGAAGTCAATATGTGTCAATTTATATGTAAAACTCTTTTATCATCTACTCTTAGATTATTTTGTTTTTTTTTTTCTCAATAATATTATGTTGATATCTTTTAAAAATGTTCTGCAAATTGGATTATACAAAGGAGATAAAATGGGACTATGGATTTTTAACGGTATTATGCATTATCGATAAATGAATGCCACCATATTTATAATAATGTAAAAATTCTAAAATCTTACAGAAAAAGTGTAAAGAAGCGGGTATAGAAGATGAGTTTGATGCGCACCAGATGCGTCTTCGGGCCAACTATGTCGGCGTGTTTCTGCTGCTGCATTTGTTTTTCACCATATTCCATTGCACTTTGTTATTGACGACTTGTTTGGTGAGACGGTGGATACGCTTTTTGTTTTAAAATAATAATCGTAATAGTTCAAATTAAATTGTCTGCGTACACAGTACCTGGATTTAATATATATAGACGTTTTCTGCTATGTAGCATTGGCCGCTGTCATCATTGCAGTAATGTGGCCGAACATAAATGTGGAGTTTGTGATGAGACATAAATTCATGATGTCCCTAACATCGGTGATTGCCGTGGTGGCTATTGTCTCAGTTGGTTGGTATCTGATTTTTTCTTATATGGCATATATTAATATTACTTACATAGATCTATTGCTTAATTATTTCCATTATCGAAATAATGAGTGGATATTGGATACAATCTTTGACGTATACACTATATTAATGATTTATATGTTTTTCCCGATTCCATATGTCTTTGCGGCGATGGGTCTTGCATTTTCTGTGACTATAGCATATATAACCTACTTTATAGTATATTTTGGCGCTGAATACCGGAAAAAGTTGGGTGATGCAACACGTTTTAACCAAATTGTCGTTGAATTATGCAACTATATTTGCCTTAATATGATGGGTACCTATTTTCGCGTAATGCGAGAGATAGTTGTTCGCGCCTCACTCCTTGATAGGTATCAGTATGTGATGGAGGATACTACGTTAAGGAGCGCACGTGCACAGGAAAGAGTATTTTTGCATAGTATACTTCCACCGCAAATAGCAGAGCCTATTCAAGATGATATTCGAAAGCGGCTTGAATCCATTGGAAAGCAACACAAAATGCCTGCTATCAAAAGAACTCTTCGCATTATATCTATTCAAATTCATACCGATGTCACTATTTTGTATGCAGATATAGTTAACTACACCATGTTGACGACAAAGTTACCCGTTAAGAGGCTTGTCGCATTACTGCACGCGTTGTATGCCAGATTTGATAAGGCAGCCTCTAAATATGCTGTTCAGCGGATTAAATTCTTAGGCGACTGCTACTATTGCGTGGCGGGTTTGATAAAGCCAGATCCTAACCATGCCAAATGCTGCGTCGACTTAGGACTGTGCATGATTGATAGTATTCGCGAAGTGCGGTTGGTACTAAACATAAAGCCGGTCATGCTTTATGCTATAATATATATATTTTTTTTTAAATGTATGCAGCAGGCAGAAGGACGCTTAGAAACAGCTAGTCAATGTATTCATGTCCGTCCGTGTGTTCATATATAAGGGCGCGTCGGTCTCGGAAACTAAATGAATTTAAATATGTATTTTTACTCGAATCAATTCCTATAGCACATTTTAACTTTCTTTATAAATTTTTAAATTTGTTTGGCCAATTGGCAAAGATACCTAGCAATTATTGAAGAGGCAGGCTGGAATTCTATGAGTGGGAAATTTGATTTTTATACCCTGAGCCAATTGAAAATGGGAAATCACAAGTTTGTAACTTTTTTCCGATAACTCATTCCATTTCGATTTTGTGAGCATTTATCGATAATTTTAATGAGTTTTTAAAGCGTGGTTTGTGCATCGTTTGAGCTAAAGACTTCAAATTTGCTGTGTAGTTGCGTGTAATGAATGCGGAGATTACGTAATCTTTAGATTATGATGCCACGCCCCATACGCCCCCAATAGTCCCTATTTGTAACAAAGCACAAACCTAATATGCTTTGGCAAATACACACATATGAATGCCGTTAATAAGTGTAAGTGAGTCAATCGCTAAGAAAAGTTATTAAACAATTAGGTTCCCATAGTAATGCCCACATTGGAGCCCAAGCGCAGTCGCTGCGGTAACTGCGCAGTTGGCAGAACGCACGCTTATGCGTGCGTGCACATGTCTGTGGGTATGTGTTGTTTGTATGTATGCATAAATAAAGCGTAGAATGATTTGATATTTGGCTCTTCAGAAGGCTCAGGGTATCTCCTAGTTGAGCAGTCTCGATTAGAGCTCTTTTGTTCAAATATATTTTTGTTACTGTGACTCATATATCATAATGAAGATATGGGTTAGAATCTTGTATATACTTTTATGTTATTTCATATATTGAAAACTAGGTTAAGGCGAGGTTCTGGGTATAAGGAATAATTTTTTTTTCAATTTTTTATGATTCTGTTTTGTATTATATCCTACCTTTTTAGAGACAAGGTAAAAATTGACATTGACATGCGCGTTGGTGTGCATTCGGGAGAACTGTTTGCTGGCGTACTTGGTACAGCGAAACTACAATATGACATTTGGGGTATGTATAATTACGATCAATATATAATTGTACAATATATTATTATTTTTTTCCTTAGGTACAGATGTTTTAATAGCGAATCAATTGGAATCAACTGGGATGCCTGGCCAAATTCATATTAGCGAAAGAACTTTGCAAATGACAGATGACAGATACAAAGTATACCCTGGTACCGACACAGCACGGAAAGACAGTTTCCTTCGCAAGTTTAATATTGCCACATTCCTTATAATCGGTATTGATGAAAATAAAAGAAATGAATTTAAACCTCTCGAATATGCTGGCTCAACATATTTTATAAAAGAGAGGAATGGAAATGGACTATCAGTAGATGAAGAATTGAAAAAGATGCCACTCGGTCCGAAAGGGTAAGAGTAATTTTAGATAACGACGTTGTAAAGTAATATGATATCTTCAAACAGACTTATGGATGTCGTATACGAAATATTTAATTTTAAAGGACATGCAAACCTCTCAACTACAGCTCGACCTGAAATTGGAATTTTTCTATTGCATTTTCATGATTCTCGACTGGAATATAAGTATATCCACCAACCCGACTACATGTTGAAATACAGTGTTCTTCTAGCATGGTGCTGCGGTATGAGTCTCATATACGTACAACTTATTTATACCCAAAAAAAGGATAAAAGCTCAGTTTATTTGGATCTAGTTGTTGTAATTACTTTATCCATGTTAT